>OY728135.1:777276505-778476505 GCA_963277665.1 Viscum album | reverse complement strand
ATTGCACCACCAACCAAAGTGAAACTAGTGTATTGTTCTATTTTAGAAATTCATGATTCAATCAATGAGATTGTGATTTATTTATTTTTTAGAGTTTCTAAATCAAGACACTAGATTTTATTTCAAATGGGTATTTGTTTGTTTTTTGATGTTTCACGATTTTATTTGATGTAGGTTTTTATTTTTCATGGATTACTTCTTAAAGTGGTCTCGGTTAATTTGATTTTGTGTTTCCTTTGACACCATACCCCCTCAATGACTATGATCTCTCATTGCCAATTTTTCTCTAATTGTTCTCTCATACACCTTCTGGATTTGATGGTTGATTAAAAACATATTTATTCAAATATTTAAGCTGGATTATATGCATTTTTTAAGATTATATTGCTGTTTTATGCCACTTTATTTATTATTCTATCCAATACTAAGACCCTTTATAGTAAGAAAAATTTCATAAGAAATATGATTGGACTCTTCATCATATTTCATGAAATGTTTTTAATAATGTCACATTTAAAAAAAATGTTATATCAAAGATGTGGAAACGGGTGGTGTCCGGGGGGTGTCCAAGGGGGTGGGTGGGTGTGAGTGGCTGTCCACGGGAGTGGGGGCCTGTCCAGAGGGTTTTGGGGGTTGTCCGGGGGGTGGGGGCTGTCCAGAGGGTTGGGGGGTGTCCAGGGGGGTGTTCAAGGGGTAGGGGTGGGGGTGGTGTCCAGGAGGGGTGGGGGTGCTGTCTAGAGGGGTGGGGGGATGTCCGGAGGGTTGGGGGTGTCCAGGGGTGGTCCAAGGGGGTGGGTGGGTGTGTGGGGCTATCGAAGAGGGTGGGGGCTTGTCCAGAGGGTTTTGGGGGTTGTCCGGGGGGTGGGGGTGATTCTCAGGATTACTCTATTTTCTCCAATTTTCTATCAACTATGTAGGTGACATGGTTTTCTTTGATTCAATGAAATTTAAAACTATTATATCTAACTATATTTTGTTTTAAAAATAATATTCAAGCATATTTTCTTAAATACCCATAGATTTGTTTTATATTTTAAATTGTTTTACATTCAAATTATGATTTTTTTCATATAAACATATATTTGTCTTATCTTAAAAATAAATATATTTTTGTTGATATTTGTTATAAATAATAATGAGTTGAAGTTGGATTACAGAACATCGAATGAGAAATGAATTTGAGGAAGGTTTTGATTCCTTTTTGGAATTTGCAAAACGAAATGTTCCAAGTAGTGACATTTTTTTTCTGTCCATGCCTGAAATGTTTGAATATGAAGAAGTTGAAAAGTATAGAGATAAAAGATCATATGATTTGTCATGGTTTTAATCCGAGTTACAGCCCTTGGATTTGGCATGGTGAAACTAGACAGAATGTCACTGATGATGATGATTCGCAAGATGGTAACTCTGATGGAATTGAAGAAATGATTCGCGATATTGTAGCAGAACAAATTGAGATAGAACCGACAGCTGTGCGTCTATATGGTGATGCTGAAAAACCATTATATCCTGGTTGTACAGATTTTACGGTTTTTTCAGCGGTGTTAAGATTGATTAACCTAAAGTTGAAACATGGATGGAGTGACAGAAGTTTTACAGAGCTACTACAATTGATGAAAGACATTCTTCTAAAAGATAACGATCTTCCAGATTCACATTACAAAGCCAAGAAAATATTATGCCTGACGGGATTGGGATACAAAAAAATACATGCCTGTCTGAATGACTGCATTATATATAGGAGGGAATATGAATTTCTGTCAGAGTTTCCTAAATGTGGGACATCACGGTATAAGGTGAAATAAAAATCACAGGCTGGTGTAGAGATTACAATGCTCCCTTCAAAGGTATTTTGGTATCTTCCTATAATTAATCATTTCAAACGTTTATTTTCTAAATCACATGATGCAAAAAGGTTAATATGGAATGATGAAGGGAGGGTATGTGATGGAAAAATACGTCATCCAGCTGATTGTCCACAATGGAAGAAAATTGATGAACAGTATTCTATATTAGGAAATGAAATTAGAAATCTCAGACTAGGGTTGTGCGCAGATGGAATGAATCCATACCGAACCCTCAGTAGCACACATAGTTCATGGCATGTTTTATTGGTAATTTACAACCTCTCTCATGAAGTTTGTATGAAGCGCAAATATGTCATGTTGAGTATAATGATCTCTGTTCCAAAGCAACCCATTAATGATATTGATGTTTACTTGTCACCGTTGATTGATGATTTGAAACTGTTATGGGCTGATGGTATTAGGGTGTATGATTCTTATAAAATGGAATATTTTCAACTACATGCAGTGCTTCTGTTCACTATAAATGACTTCCCAGCATATGAAAATTTGTCTGGATACAGTGTTAAAGGGCATAAATCATGTCCGATTTTCGAACAGCAGACGTCATATTGTCAATTGAATCATGGGAGGAAAACAGTGTACATGGGTCATCAAAATTTTTTGCCTATGGAACACCCTTATAGAAGACTAAAAAAGGAATTCAATGGCTCACAAGAATTTGATACTACTCCAAAACCTTTATCCCCTGATCTGTATTTTGAGAGGGTGAAAAACCTTGATGTGACATTGGGAAAGACACAGAAATCTGGTAATGATAGACATATTTGGAAGAAAAGGTCAATTTTTTTGAGCTACCATATTGGAGGTATCATTAAGTTAAACATAATATTGATGTCATGCACGTGGAGAAGAATATCTGTGATTCTTTGATTGGAACATTGTTAGATATTAAAGGAACGACTAAATATGGGTTGAATGCAAGATTAGACTTACTATCAATGGGAATACGTTTGGAGTTAGCTCCCACTCCTAAAGGAAGACGAACATTTCTTCCCCCGTATTTTCGTACATTATCGAAGAGGGAGAAAATTAGCTTATGTCAGTGTCTTCATGATACCAAAGTGCCTCAAGGTTATTCTTCTAATGTAAAAAATTTTGTCTCATTGAAGTACTTGAAGTTGATAGGTATGAAATCACATGATTTTCACATCATGATGTAACAAATTATACCAGTTTCATTGCGTGGAATATTGACCATTCATGTCAGAAAGACTATAATGAAGTTGTGTTATTTTTTCAATTCAATTTGGAACAAGGCGATTGATGTGAATGCTTTGAACATTTTGGAAAAGGATGCAATTTTTATACTTTGTCAATTGGAAATGTATTTTCCTCCAACTTTTTTTGATATAATGGTGCATTTAACGATTCATCTGGTTCGAGAAATAAATATTTGTGGACCAGTATATCTTCGTTTGATGTATCCTTTTGAAAGGTATATGAAAATATTAAAGGGGTATGTTAAAAATCTATATCGACCTGAAGCCTCCATTATTGAAAAGTATATTTTTGAGGAGGTAGCAGAGTTTTGTACGAGCTACTTGACTGTGGCGGAACACATAGGTTTGCCTCCATCTCTCCATGAATGAGTTAATAATGAGGGAAAGGGGATTCACGGCTTGAAAGTCAAATCATTGTTATCTGAATAGATGAATAAGTTAGAATCATACATCTTGAATAACATAGCTGATGCTCAATTGTATATCACATTGAATATTAATGAGTTGAAATAATGTCCTCCAAAGAAGAAAGAAATCTGGATTTTGAATGAGCACAACAAAACTTTTTTGTCTTGGATTAAAAAGACTTTGCTTGGTAGATCAGATGTATCAGAGACATTAAAATGGATAGTGGGTGGTCCATGTTTAAATGTGATAACATGGTTCGGTTATGACATTAATGGTTATACATTTCATATGAAAGTTCGGGACAGCAGAAGTGCAGTTCAGAATAGTGGTGTATTGGTGTTTGCAGAAGCAATGCATTTTTTGAGTGCTAAGGACAAAAACCCAATTTCTGCATCAAGTGCATATTATGGAGTGATTGAAGACATATGGTAGGTTGATTACATTAAAATTAATGTTCCCGATTTTAACTGTAAATGGTTTAACAGTAACAATAGTGTCAGACACGATGAATTTGGAATGACACTTGTTAATCTGAATAGATTGGAAGACAAAACTGATTCTTTTATAATGGAAACACATGCAAAACAAATTTTCTATGTAGTAGATCAATCAGATATGTAGTGGGATATTGTTTTACAAGGGAAAAAACAATATGTTTGTGAGGATGAAGTTGATGAATATGCTGATTTATGTGAGATCCCTACTTCAATGGAAAGATTAATAGAACATAATGATGATCATGTTGAAGACATAGTTTGTGCTATAAGGAATGATCACGACAAAGGAATTTGGGAAAACAATCCATTTTTACATTCCTAAAATTACAGGTAACATATGTTTATTTCTTGTTTACATTTATTTTTTCCATAAATGTTAGACATTGTAAGTTTTTTATTTATTAAAACATGTTTTAAAACAAAATAAGTATATGTTTTTTTTAAGTTTGTTTAGTTTACTTTATCATGTTTATAACCATTACATGAATTATATATCTATTATTTTTGTTCACTGACAATTACTTTACCATGTTTACCATGTTTACCAGGTTTACCATTTTTACCATGTTTACCATCTTGACCATCTTGACCATCTTGACCATATTTACCATCTTTACCATCTTTACCATTGTTTAACATGCTTACCATATTACCAATGTTTACTATTAGGTAACTTAGTACACTTTTCTATTTTCTAATTACATTAGTATTAAAATACTTGAATTTGTATATTTGTGAACTGATGTTTGTTTTTTTGATGTTAAGGATAATTACAGATCATTCAGATGATCAACCACATGATTCTGGAGAGGAGCATATTGTTGGTCATACCTCTGGGGATGAACATTCACATGCTCCTATTACGACAAAGAGTTCAAAGGTTGGTAAATGTGGGTGCACACGTTTACCAAAATTATCACTCGCCCGTACGCAGGATCATAGGATAGTCGTTGAGTTTGATGATGATGATATTCCTAGAGGTCCGAATGCAAAAGATTTTAAGAGTTTTGTAGCAACTCGGGCTAAGAGAAAAGTAAGCATTCTATATAATGATTGGAGAAGTGTGGATAAAGCGATTATCTCTCAGTTGTGGGAGACGATTTTGGTAAGATCTTTTGTCATTGTTTGACTATTCTTTTAATGTTTCTAGTATATATAATATGTTTAACCTCTTCTTTATCAGATGACATTTGATATTACTGACACTAGAGGAGTCAGGAAGAAATGCTTATCGTTGGATTCCAGGAGATGGAGGGATTTCAAATCAACCCTCTCATCTGATTTCATTTATGGTCATATGAGTCATGACAATCCATGTCGTATATATCCTTTTATAGATGAAGACACATGGAGACAGTTTTTTGAAAGTAGAAGAAAAGAGTCATTTCTGGTAAGGGCAATGTAAACTTTTATAAACTTTCTTATATAAATGATTTTATTAATGTTTTGTTAATGATTTATTATTCTTAAATTACAGCAAACAAGGAAATCTCATCAGGAGATCCAATCTAAAAATTCATACCCTCATTGTTTATCTTGGGGAGGGTATGCATTATTGGAAGAACAAATGATGGCGGAAAATTTTCAACAACTAAGAGCTGAGTCTTCAAGCTCTGGAGAGGTGGTCCCTCCATCCCCTCCATCTAGACATGAAAAATGGAAGAGAGCTCAGAAGGGAAAAAAGGGAAATATCTTTCGGAAGAATCGAGAATCGTAGCTGAGAGGATTGTAAGATATCTATTTTATTTATTTAAGTTAACAATTTTCTTCATATAATTTCAATCATTACAGAAATTTTCAATTAATTAATACAGGACTCTCTTGAGGAGTAGAGTTCAGAGGGGACATTTACAGCTACTGGGAGGGAAGATATTTTATTTGCAGCATTGGGAAGGCCTGATCATCTTGGTCGTGTAAGAGGATATCCGGCAGGTGTATTGGTAAGAAAAGTGTTTCCACGTTCTTCAACTTCAAACATTGAGGGGGTTTATAAAAAAAATAGAATCCTTGGAGACTGAAGTTGATAATATTAATGTGATGATGGAGGACATGATTAGAGAGTCAGTGCAGTCTATGTTTGCAGAAATGCAAAGAAAATTTCAGACTGCAGCTCCCACTCCTCCACCTCCCCCTGCAGACCCCATTATTTATCCTCCACCTCCGCCAGTAGCTCCCACTCCCCCACCTCAGCCTGTGGACCCCATTTTTTATCCTACGCCTCCTCCGTAGCTTCCTACTTATTGCGAGTTGTATGTTGATGATTCTCAACATCATATAGTAGCATATGGGTTGGTATATTGTATAGGATATACAGTTCATCATCAACAATTAGAGGTAGAGAATCAGAGGGTCGCTGTACAAGATATTATAGATAGATCATCTAGGGTACCAATACTTACAGATGAGGAGGAAACAGTTGGAAAGAGTATCAGCCATTTTTTAATTTGGTCATCCAGACTTCTTAGACTCATTACCATAGAGGTATGAATGTTATATCTTTGATTTTATTTTATTTATTAAAGTTGTTTTATCATTTGAAAACTAATATATTTTTCAATTTTTTTTACAGGAATACTTCAAAGGTAAAGAAATACTGTATAGACAACAACAAATACAAATGGCTGTGACATCAGATACAGATTCAAATGGTCTTGACAGATTGTTAAGATATTCACATTTGTTGTCGGGTTATTATGAGTTTCCAATGGAAGCTCATGTTTGTGGACGTGAAATAAGAGTGGGGATTATAAAAACTGATATCATGGAGCTTGTTACTGGAGATAAGTTGGGCATTAATGTGGTGCAAAATTTTTCCATGTAAGTCTTAACACCTTTTCCCTGCATTATATTTATTAAAAATGTATACTTATGTATGTTTTGTATTAGGTATATTTATAAAATTTGTGAGAGGAATGAGCTGACAGAAGTATATGGATTCATGGACCCGCAATTGATTTCCCCTGAAGCATTTGCATTGAATGAGGAACAAATAATGGTTTATATTGCTGAATGATTTGAAAATAATATAATCACACAATGTTGGATGATGCCTTTTTGTGAGAGGTATGAAACACATTTCTCTCAAATAGTTAATTATCTTTTAACATAAAAAACCACTAACGTCAAATTTCCTTTTATCAGTGATCATTGGATGTTAGGGGTTTTTTGCCCAAGGGAGAAAGCCCTTAATTGGATATGCTATATCCATGGTGATGTGCATGAAAGTTTTAAGAATATATTGGAAAAGTAAGTTTCAATTTCTCAATAGTTTTATATATTATAATGAATTTTAAATTTACCCCATTCGTATTATTTTATAACAGTGCATGGGCCTACTTTCGAAAAGACACAAAGAAAAGAAGTTCAAAGATCAAATATGTAAATGCGAAGGTAAATATCCATTTAAAATTTGTAATTTTTTATTTATTACATAAAAATAATGTATTGAATTTACACTCATTCAAATAGAATTTTCATGAACAACAAGGCCTCATCGAATGCGGATATTATATGTTAAGATTTATGTATGAAATAATAACAACTGGGGAAGTTGTGAATTTTGACCTGGTACGATTTCCTCTTAAACTTTTCCATAATATTTAAATTTGATTTATTCATTATACACGTTAACTAATTTATTTTTTATTATAAGTTTTTTGATGACCCAAAACCCTATACTACTAAAGACATCAAACACTTACAAGTGGAGTGGTCAAATTATTTTACAGGTTTGATTGATTTTTAGTTGTTTATAATGTAAAATGTAATTTTGAATATTGTCGTTGTAATTGTGAATTTGGTAGTTGTTTTGGTTGGATTTAGTTTTTTTTTGAAGTTGACAGTGTAAGTTTTGAATGTTATATAAGTGAATGTTTAATTTTTCTCTGCTTCTTGTTTTGGTTTACTTATGATGGTTTTTCTTGTATGGATTTGGGTCTGTGGGGGAGGGGTTCCAAGGTTGTGGGGTGTGTTCAGTGGGGTTGGGGGTGTCCAGTGGTCTGGGAGGGATATCCGGTGAGGTGGGGGGACAGTCCAGGGGGGGCAGGGTTGTCCAGGGGTGTGGGAAGGCGGTCTAGGGGTGTGGGAGTGCTGTCCAGGGGTGGGGGTATACATGAGGGTGGGGGGTTGTCCAGGGGTGTGGTGGGGGCTGTCAAGTGGGGTGAAGGGGTGAGGGGGTGTTGTTCAGGCGGGTGGGGGGTTGTCGAGGGGTGTTTGGGGCTGTCTGGGGTCAGGGGGCAATCCAAGAGTGTGTTGGGGGCTCCAATGGGGTGGGGGAGGGCTGTCTGAGGGGTATACATGAGGGTGGGAGCTCCAGTGGGGTGGGGGAGGGCTGTCTAGGGGGTATACATGAGGGTGAGGGCTCCAACGGGGTGGGGGAGGGCTATCAATGGGGTATACATGAGGGTGGGGGCTGTCTAGGGGGTAAGTTTTATATGTTATCAATGTACATGATTAATTTTGATCTACTTCTGTTTTTGTGGTACAATTTCTTGATTTGTTTTCTGGTTGATTCTGGTGGAGAGCAGATGACTGCATTAAATTAAAAAAAAATTGGGCTTATCACATCGGTTATTTAATAACCGATGTGATAAAAGGCCTGGGAAATGTTTTATCACGTTGGTTATTTAATAACTGACATGATAAAAGTCCTGGAAAATGGTTTATCACGTCGGTTATTTAATAACCGACGTGATAAAAGGCCTGGAAAATGGTTTGTCACATCGGTTATCTAATAACTGACGTGATAAACCCCCTCCCCCCAGTTTATCACATCAGTTATTTAATAACCGACATGATAAAACCCCTCCCCCTGGTTTATCACGGCGGTTATATAATAACTGACATGATAAACCCCCCTAACCCCGGATTATCACGGTGGTTATATAATAACCGAAGTGATAAACCCCCCTCCCCCCGGTTTATCACGTCGGTTATTAAAAAACCAACGTGATAAACCCCCCACCCCCCAGTTTATCACGTCGGTTATTTAATAATCGACGTGATAACCCCCCCCCCCCCGGTTTATCACGGCGATTCTATAATAACCGACGTGATAAACCCCCCGCCCCTCAGTTTATCATGTCGGTTCTTTAATAACTGACGTGATAGACCATTTCCCCGTCCTTTTATCATGTCGGTTTTTTAATAACCGACGTGATAAACCATTTTCCAGGCCTTTTATCACGTCGGTTTTTAAATAACCGACGTCAAAAACGTTATTTATAACGTCGCCCGTATTAACATCGGCTAGAAACCGACATAAAAAATGAAAAATAACCGACGTAAAAAACGTTTTCTGCACTAGTGCACCATGATGAAAGAACATTGGGTGAGCGTATCAGCCTGAACTGAGATCAAACCTACCTCCATATAGGACCTCTCTAGAAAGGTCCTAGGATAGATTTCAGTTTCACATCATGAAAGTGAGGATGATAGAAATGCAGTTTAATGTCCTATGGTAAGGGCGATACATGCAATAGTTTAACGTCATATGACTATGACATTGCTCATAGTTTAATGGAATACTACCTAGACCCTAGACAATAGTTTAGAGTCATGTTACACAGACTAAGGGATCATATTTTAAGGTTATAGAGTTTGGACTATGATAGGGGCCAAAGGTAAAGTGAGGTTAATCAACCTAGGGATAGTCCTGGAGAGAAAAATGTTCGGGTGTTCCTACATATCATGCAGAGGTAGGAATAAATCCAAATGTAGTTATTTAGATGGCATGGAATGTTGTTGAAATCAAAAAGTTGATGATATTCTCTCAAACAAGAAAAATTGAGGTTGTTACACAGTTTAATGTCATGTGAACTTGGACACTGAAAATCTTAGTTTAAAGTCTTAGAGTTCAGACTGTAGATGCCCAGCTTATTTTCATAAGCTTGGGACATGTCTGTGAAGTTTAATGCGGTAAGGATGAAGGAGATATTAGTTTATGGTCATAGATCTCAGACCATAGATGAGATATGCAATGTGTTTTCAAGAAACACCCCAACATGAATGAGGACCAAATAGGTCCACACCACATTACAAGTTCCCAAAAGAATTCACCCACAGTTTAATGTCACGATTCCTAGACTTTGGGACCTGAACTCCTTGTTGAAGGTCGTAAAGTTCAGACTGTTTTCTTATGTGACTTTTCCATGAATATATAAACCTTATCAAAACCCCTAAGCCTGCATGATCTATGCCCGATGTGGGAAAAATGGGAAGAAACTATTTGTACAACACACAAAAACACATGACAAGAGAACAGAGGTGTGGGGCCAAGGATGGCCCCATGACATTGGTTTTCCTATTCAACGCAAAAAGGTAAACAGATAAATAGAAAAAAGGGTGTCCAAATTCTTCATGGATATAAGGAGGCAAGAAGGAATGTGAATCATGAGACCAGTATTTGGGATGAGACCGAGTTGGTGATAAAGATGATGGATACCTGCTAGCCATGTTCACAACACAATATCCATATCGTGTGACCTGGAATGGGAACAAGCAACCGAGAATCAAATGATGACCATATTTTAAACATGATGATTTCATCAAATTGTCATTTGATATCCTCTGGGATGTTGGACCAAAATAATAGGTGAGATAAAGTGGCATCAGACCAGGCCATATTGGGGTCCTTTTGGATGTGAAAGATGATGGGGACCCAAACGAAGGTCTCACAAAGCACGGTGGAAGGATGAGAGAATTTCCATTCAGAATCTAACACTCTTAATCTCATACTACAACACATATGATCATGTTTATGTGAAAAAATATAGGTTTACGGATTCGATCGAAGGTAGATGACTTGAAAATACAAGTAAGGAAAAAGGGAGAAACTGGTTGATCATCCTATGGTTGGACATGGAGAAAAAGTGTATGAGTGTTCCTACATATCCCATGATGATGGGAATAAATACACACATAATTCATGATATGTCATGTAGTTTAATATCATGCAATAAGGATAGAAGTGAAAAGGGGATTCTCTCGAGGGGGGTACATGGTGTGGCCATTGTAAACCCAGTGTGAATAATGACCAAAGAGGGCCAAACCACACCATGTGCAATCTTTAAAGATATTTTAAGCCAAGATGGTTCAGATAGACAAAAAACATATGCAAACCCTAGGTATAGACCCAAATATAGAGCATCTGGGAATCCCTACATATCCCATAAGGATGGGAATCTAGCCATACATAGTTATTGATATGTCGTGCAGTTTAACATCCTGAGGTAATGATGAAAGGGAGAATAAGGTACCTAAGAAGGGGTGTGCATGGCACAATAAAGAAAACCTAGAATGAATGAAGACCAAAGAGGCCTCTCATCACACCATGCATAATCTCTGAAGGGAACCTAGACCAAGGGGCCAAATGAAAGATAAGGTTTATGGAACTTGGGGATGGAACTAGAGACAAAATGTCCGGGCATTCCTATGTATCTTGAAAAGTCATGAATCAAGCCATATGTAGTTCTTTATATTTCATGTAGTTTAAGAGTTATGAGGTGTGGATGTAGGAGAGATTAGTTTATTGTCATAGATCTCAGACCGTAGGGTGCATTTACCATTTGTAATAAAAAATTTAGTTTATCATCATCATGAATGATGATGAATATGGATAGTTTTTTACATCCTTCAGCCTAGATAGATCTCATAGTTTAACATCATGCTATAAGGATGAAGGAGATCTCATGTGAAACACTACTTGATGAATTTTGCATTGGTGGTAGGGTTAATGCGCTCACCATCCATGGTGACCAAAGAGTATGCATCGTTAGGGTAAACCTTGTGGTTTATGTAAAGTCCCTCCCATTTGGGATCCAACTTTGGTGGCTTCCTTCTGGGTATCATTGGAATCCTTAGGGATAAAACCATGTCACCTTTAAGGAAAGAGTGAAGATGAAATTTAATATTGAAAGATCTGGATATCTTATTCGGGTGCCTCTATAAATTTTTCAAAGCCCGGACCCTGTTCTCATCAAGGGCTTCCAATTCAGCCAGATAGAATTCTGCAATTTTTTTATGTCTGTTGATCGTATACAGCTATGAGGAGTGATAGAAACTAAATCTTGATGGGTAGGGCTACCTATGTTCCAGAAACTAGGGAATATGGGGTCACCTGGGTGGAATTACGAGTCGTCGTCTAGTAAGCCTAAAGAGAGTTGGGGAGACTGTATGGTGAACTTCTCTTGTTATGAATAACCATATTTTGTAGAATTTTTGAAAGGTTTTTATTGAATGAATCAATCTGTTATTTTTTCTATGCATGATATTAGGATTTATGCTTAGACTGAATTTTGTACCTGGCGTATAATTTCTTCAGTTTGGCTTCCCGAAGGTTGGTGCCACTATTCATGAGAGTGACGTGAGGGACTCTAAATTGATGAATGGTGATGGATCTCATGAATTTAATGATATAATGGGCCTTGACTTCCTTGAGTGGGATCACCTCTGCCCACTTGTAAAAGAAATACATGGAATTCAGGATGAACCTACATTGGTGATCTATTGTTGGTGGATATGGTCCCATGACATCGAGTCCTCAGACTGGAAAGGTCCAAGATAACTTGGTAGTATGAAGAGGCTTTGGTGATCGATGCACAAAATTCGCATGAATCTAACATGCATGGTACCTCTTGGAAAACTCAACATATTCATGGATCATGGTGGGATAGAAGTAGCCCAACCATCAAATATGATGGGGGAGATTCGGGCCAGCCTGATGAGCTCCACAAGAACCGGGATGAGCTTCCTACATAACCTAGGGAATCTCATCTCTCAAAATGCAATAGAGGAGCACTCCATCAAATCCATGCCTGGAGAAGATATTCTCCAGGCTAAGACCACTTTGAAAAGTAAACTATATGGAATGTAAATGGATTTTCTCATGTTTGACTCTATCTGTCAGGAGATAACCTTGTTGGAGATACTCAATGAAGGGATTCATCTAATCAGGGATATCTTTTGCTACGATAGAGGGACCTGGAAGTCCTGATATGGTGGCATTGATGATGAGATGGCTCAATCACTATCCATCATCATAATTTGGAGTGACATGCGTGATAAATCTTCAATACAAAACATGGATGATCAAATCATATTGGTCAGGCTCTTTGTGAGAATCAGTAAGGATGGTCAAGGCATCTGCTTGATTATTCTGTGACTGAGGAACATGAACGACCTCAGGCTGAGAAGGGAACTGGGACATTAACTGGCGAGTGCACTCTAAAAAGGGTATGAGCTCTGGATTTATGATGAAATAGTCTCTTTTAATCTATTTTTTGACCAAATTAGTGTCCCCCTTCACATATAGGTGAGGAACATCAATCTTTATAGTTAGCTCGAGACCAATGATGAGGGCCTAATACTCTACCTCGTTGTTGGTTCATCCTTCTAACAATAAGAACAAGTAGGAAAAAATATCCTCTGTAGATGTGATGAAGAGGATACCCAATACTACTCTATTGAGTCTGGTATCATTGATCCTTCTACTAATTGGACTCTTGGATACACCATCAAAGTACATCTTTCAACATGACACTGATCGATCCATTGAGAGGATGGCCTCATCTGGGAATTCAATATCCCGGGACTACTCTATAGGGGTTGGATGGGTGTCAAGGAAGTATTATAGTGCCAAAACCTTAACATATTTCTACGGTATTAACCTGATGTCGAGCTGATGAAGGATAACTGCCCACCAAGCTAGACAACATGTCAACATGGGGCGGTTCATAATATACTTCAGTGGGTCTAACCAAGACACAAGTTTTATCTCATGTTGTTATAGATAATGTTGCAGCTTATACACTGCAAAAATTATCCTGAGGTAGCTCTTATCGATAGAGGTATATATGGCCTCAGTGTCTAGGATCATAAAAATGAGGTAGTATAAACTATTATTTGTTCCCTCATTTTTCTTATAAGTGAGAAGGGTGGAAACGAATCATTCCAGGGCGATCACATAAAGGACCAGTGGCATACTAGAAATGGGTGGCATCAGGACTAGAGGCTGGAGTAGGTACTGCTTAATCTCCTCAAAAGAAATCTAGAACTCTTCATACCATTAATAAAAGACACCTTTTTCATGATTCAGGAATATGGATTACACTTTCCATCTATATTCGAAATGAATCAGCATATACATGTCAAGTGTCCTTGAAAGCCTCAAATCTCTCAAATGTTGCTCAGATGAAGAATCTAACTGATAGCCTTGATCTTCTTTGGATTGATCTTGATGGATCTATATCTGATGAAGAAAATGAGTAACTTTCTAGAGGTAACCCCGAAGGCACACTTCAAGGGGTTCATCTTTAGATGGCGGGACCAGAGGAAGCCAAACACTTTCTCAAGATCTTTGATATGGTCCTAGTACTGGTAGGATTTGGTCACCAAATCATATACATATAATTCCGCCAATTTCCCAAGGATTGTCTTGAAGATTTCGTGAATGGCATGCTGATAAGTGGCTCCTACATTCCTTGTGATGAAAGGCATTACCCAATAATAGAATTTACCTTGCAGTTCCATGCAGGTGGTAGAATATTCATCTTCAGGAGCCATTCAGATTTGGTTGTATCCAGAATACCCATCAATGAAAAAGATATCATGGAATCTATCAGTGGCTTCAATCAATAGCTTGGTCATGAGAAGGGTAAAGTCATCCTTCAGACAATGACGATTGAGATCCCAGAAGTCGGTGTAGAATCTGATTTGTCTGTTTTTCTTCCTGATAGGCATGATATTGGATAACCATATAGGCTACTGGACTTCCTTGATAAATTTTGATTTAATGAGCTTATCAACCTAGGCCTCGACCATGGCACCATGATAAGGGTTTATTTTTCAATGAGGCTACTTGAACCCGCAATGACTTGCTAAAATACCGAGATGGTGGATGAAAATTTAAGGGTATAGCCATGGAATCTCAATATAGCTCCATGAAAATATATACCAATGCTACTTTAGGAAATACACATACTGTTTCTATTCCTTGGTGGACATTGCTACACTGATTATCATAGGGCTTGGATCTGCTTCGTTACCATGATTATCTAGTACCAACTCATCAATGTTGGTGGAAACACCTTACTCAAATGTAGGAGGATCATCCTCTAAGCCCTCTTGATCCTCTATAGTAAGAGGATCATTGGCAGGGGAAATTTTTTTGAGCTGGATGACCCTGAAGGACGGCTAGGTCTGGGCTGAACGGCAGTCGAACCTTCATTAGGAGATCCCCACACTACTGAAACCATGACAACAAAGGTTGTTGATCCAATTCCATTAGGCCTTTGACCCAAGGAGACACGATTGATAATATCAAAGTAGTAGTGGCATGTCATCTTAAGCCAGTTCATCCCATCCTGGAAAAACAAACAAGTATGGTGTATAGTCATTTCCATGGGGTGAACATCCCTATATCTTACAGGAGTAAGGAGCTCTAGAATTACTTGAGCCTGATTTTTTTAGGAGTAAAAAGTGATCTTCAGGCACTCCTTGTATCTATGAATTTATTTTCCCCTCATCCCAGAGATGAAAAATCAATTTCCCATGTTTGGGGTTGTGTCTTCCAACCGATGCATCAGGCGGATGAAGGCATAACCCAAGTCTATCCATGGATCGACCACAAAGGCAGTGTGTTCTACCTCATTGGCTTAAACTTTCTTGTCTGTGCTCTTGTAATACTAAACATCAAGGTAGTGGGATTCAAACGAGGAAAAGGGAGATGCATCACCCTAGAGTACACCCAATTGAACATTAAGGTAGTACTTGAGGCACTGATTATAGGAGGACAAAACTATTGCATGCAAGTGGAGTTTGGTACTACCCATCAATGTGTTATAGGTGGTGTCTTGCAAGACAACCATAAATTTGGTGTTGGAGACCAGCCCAATGAATTGGGTATTCAGATAGAATCATCCAACCAACTTCTAATTTTTCTAATCATAAACATAAATCTTCTAGTCAGAGGGATCCAAATATGATTTAGATAGTCCTATCTTGCAGAGAATATGGGTCTGAATGAGATTAATCCCAGAACATGTGTCAATAATATAGTGGTGGACTTCCACACCATTGAAATGGCCAATGATGTACAACGGGAGGATGTGTCCCTACACAGGGGAACCTTCATCTTCTTCAGATAATTAAATGATGGTCTGGCATTCTGCATGCTTGACTTCCTCAGCATGTAAGGATTCTATAACGACTACCTCTATTTTAAACTAGAGGGGTCTTATCAATGCCTGTAAGGGCTTCCTGCATATCTTTATATAGGCAGAGAGCCTCAAGAATCAAGATCTTTATGGGAATGCTAGAGAGGTGCTTAAATACATCATACTTTTATGAAAAGTGAACATTTCGACTGACAGGAGGTCTCTCTATGGTAGGGGGTGTGATGGGAAATGTTGATCAAACCAAAACATTCTGGCTGGGGCTAGGGATATCTCGTTGCTCACTAGTCGAACCATGTAAAATGAATACGAGTTGAGGGATGGATGAATAAATTCTATTCATAACAAAATGTGAATGGTCATAGAACAGTTGCAGTGGATCAGCCTGATCAATTGGCATAAAAAGAGGATGGATAGATTATCATGGGACATAATGAGGGGGTTATTCCTACTAAACTCTGCACTAAACCTTTTTTCTGGTCTTAGTGGCATGCACAACTTAGTCAGAAGCACTAGATGATGCATTCTGGAGATTCACATTTCCATAGTTTTTTTGATGATTCCATTGACTGAGAACATTATAAGGATTTTCATGGAATTCCTCATTGTCGAGAACTATGTAAGGGTCCACCAACTTGACAGTGTTTACCGATGTATACTCCTAGTTGTCACTTGAAGAATATTCCATTACTGGTAAGATTCTAGGGTAAATTCTCATCTCTAGGGGCATGAATTCTCTGACTGTAAAGGAAAACTTTGGCACCAGTAGGAGGATTTTATTTCCCTTATTCTATTGGCGCCAACCCTTCTAAGACGGTTATGTCTGATATGTGGATGTAATAGCAATATCTGGGAATGGTGTAGAAACCTTGAAAGGTTTTGAATGACTCAAATGAGCATGAATGATACCATAATCATGACAGACTACCTTAATATCTATCCGGTTTTCGTACTTATGATATCCAAGGCTTGAAACATACTACCATTCACTATAACTATCGCTATCAGTTTTTACAGAATCACAGGCCAACAATGCTGGGTCTAGACCCAATATGACTACAGTGCGGTCAAACTAGTTCTGAATCCAGTCCTTAAACACATAACACTGATTGAGTGTATGTCCAAGGAACCGGTGATAGGGAAGATAGTTGGGTAGATCAGTGAGATCATCCTCTTCGGACTCCTTGCATGTTGGAAACCTCAAAATTCAATGATCTATGACACTTTGGAAGTAGTCTGGGACCTAATTATCTTCAACGGAGTAGTTTTGGTTCCTCCTGTCTAGGAAAGGGACTCTAGGATCCTGGCCTTGATGAGAAGCTAGATTCTGGTGAGGAGGAGAAACCTGGTTATCTCATATTGGCAGTGTTGGTTCCCAGGGTGGCTCCTACTGATTCAATGATGATTGTTTCTTACCCTAAGGATGAGGCTGAGGTATAGGCCCTCACTGAGGTTGTGTATGGAGCTCTTCTGGCAATAATTCCAGTGGCTTGGGACCTCTACTTGTGCAATGGAAGTTGTCTCTCCCTTTGCTCCCCTTTTTTCATGAGCTATAGGAGGCAACGAACATGCTTGTTTGGTTTTATATAAGGATTTATCTAGGAAATGAGCCTTATTAGAGAAATCCCAGAATCCACTAAGGAAATTATGAGTGATGAGGGAAGGAACCATTCAGTATTCACATTCCCCACACATATTGTTATAAACTGATCATGAGTCAATGATATGTTGAGGGAATATGTGAGGCCCTTCCACCTTGTGACTAAGTCTACGACTCGCTCATCTAACTGTTGATTTCACTTAAAGAGGTCAGAAATAATTTTTTTTTTTGAGCAGTATAGCTAAACTGATACAAATATTACCTATGAAGATCTTCCCAAATAGCTATGGACCCAATGGGTAACTAGTTGTACAAGATAAATTCATTCGCTTTTTAGTGTTTGTATGAAGAACCAGATATTGGAGTCCTCTTATTACACTGGGGTACCTACCATAGGTCAACATATTGAGATGAAGTGGGCTAGGTGTTGTAATAGATCTCCCATCCCGTTAAAGGGGGAGAATGTGGGGTTCCTGAAATCTAGTGGTTCCAGTATATCATCAACCCATGTCAGATACGGCTTTCCATCATGTATGACTTCCACCTACCGGGTCTCAAGAGCCTCAAGAAGGGAGATGAGATCGACCATCAGATCAACCCGATGGGGATTCCTGTCCAAGAAAGGGTTCTAAACTAGCAGTGTGTTGAAATTTTCTTAAATAGGATAATCTGGATTAGCGGTCTGTGGAGCGACTAGTGGAATGAATCAGGTGGTTACTAGAGGAATGACCTATGGAGTGGCTAGTGGAACTTGTAGATCCACCGGAGGGGATTCTAGGGGAACAACCTATTGAACTGGATCTTAGAGAAGAGTCACCACAACTCAGGAAGATTCAGCGATGCATACCGTGCTCGCATTCCATAGGCTATAGAATCCACCCTATCTATATGGGAAGGATTTTCCAAACCAAAATGAGGTAACTCACCGAGAAAGAGATGTACCTACCCTTACTTCCATGGTTGAGGATCACCATAATTTGAGCGTCACTCTACAACACATTTGGTGAGGATCTCATAGACACTCCTTTTCTACTCCATGATATGTTGGCGCAACATGACCTTTTCAAGATTATCATCTATCTTTGGCACTGAACCAGACAGTTCGGAGGGATTAACATCTATGGGGGGCCTTTGATTTTGTTGGGGTCTCGAATGAAAGTTACTAACTTGGTGGTATCAGTGAGGTCGATAAAATTCTGATGTTGACGAGCGACAATACTTGGGGGATCCAACAAATTTGGTACTTTCCTAGGGGGTAGGTTATCATCAAGGAGTCCCATATCATCCTCCTTCTTTGGGATCTCAGTCATGTTGACTGTTATTGTTCCTGATGGCATATCCTCGATATCACCGGGTGAGTTGGGATGTTGTAGAATCAGGATGAATTAAAGGGATTTATACTATCCCCAATCACGGATCCAAACATGTGGAGACACCTCAACTATAACTTTGTGGATCATAGTGAGCCTCTTAATATATCATTTTTTGAAGAATCTAGTGATAAATAGATAATGCAGGGTGTTGGTCGATAGGAAGTAAATCTAACATGACCAGGCGGCATTGCTGGCCGATAATGTCGTAGTGATCCTAGATCCTTAGATAATCCATGCGATGATGGTTGAGATAGAACTATGTCATTCCCAAGGTTAGATGGAGACAAATGACTTCATCCAGGTCAAGGGACTCTGGGATGCCAAAGTATGCAATTGTAATCATCCAAAACATCTCGGAGAAGTGATCTGCAATGATAATGTCCCATCAGATCTTCCACTCATAGGCGGGGTCCAGTATCTGATTACCCCATTAATAAACTAGGGGTGGATGGGGAACTATAAATGGAACTGATACATATCACTGTAGTGGTGGACCAGTCAGTGGAGAGTACGGTGCACGAGCTGACAAGCTGCTGCATACTAGGCTGTCTGCCAGGGACTGTACAGACTACATCACCACATCTCTGTAGGAAAAGGTGTTGACTCTTACTTCCTGCACAAAGTTGGTGGTCATGGGTGGTGGATCAGGCTGGTGTTCATCATATTCCAAACCCCATAATAACTCTCCATGATCTCATGTGTTGGTAGAGATTGAGTCAGGTGAGAGTAGACAATTCTGCATAGTGATACCCTAGAAAGGAGCCAAATCCTTCTCCACATGCATATATAAACGAAGGGATTTGGGAATCCGGTGTATCACACTTTTTGGGAGGATGAAGCTAACATTCCGAGTCCCTACCCTAGACCTTGACACAAAGGATTGAGACTAATGCTTCATCATTGAGTCGTACTCTGCTTCAGTATATAAGAAGCAGATGGGATGAGAAATGATCTGGGGATTCTTAGGGATCTTCCTTTGGCAGCAACAATTCTCCATCCTAGCCCAGAATTATTCCCTAGGGAAAATGAGATCTTAAACATGTGGAGGACCTTCGTGCGGTTTGATGATAGATCAGAGAGGACCTCCGCCTAAGTTGGTTGTGGTGCGAGGAGGACCTTCACACCTGTTGTTGTTGGAGCGGGTAGAACCTCTTCTCTGGTGGTCTAGGGTGTGAGGATCACCTAGGAATATGTCTAATGTAACATGAGGTGTAACTTCATGTTTTTTACCTAGTTCATAGGGAGGGACTCTGGAATGGGGAGTACTGAAGCTTGGAGGAATTTTTTTAGAGCTGGTGAGAACATGAGGAGGACATCTATGCTGATAGGTGACAGAGCATAGATGATCTTAACTTTGATTGAAACTGATTCGGGGAGGGCCTCTTCTTGATCTACTGATGATTTGGGGAGGACCCCCGTATTGATGACCTAAAACATGAGAAAAACTTTCATATGTAGGATCATGGGAATGGGAAGGACCTCCATGCTAGGTGTCGACAAGATAGGGAGGAAATAGGCTTGGGCCAGTAATGGTGGCATATGGAGGATCTTCATGATGAGAACAAGAGTGGGGAGGACCTACACTCTAGACAGTAATGGTATGAGGAGGGCCTCCATACTGAATTCCATAATCATGGGTAAGCCTGTGATGGTTGCGGCTCGCTCCAGTGATCAGAAGAGTTAACCCAGACCACCCAATGGGAACCTAAGACCTTAATCCCAATCAGGCATGGAAGTGAACTTGATTTCTGGTAATAGGGGATAGATAGTGTGCATTGGTGGTGGCATGGGACACTAAAGCTATATATAATGATGCCTCCAAATAGAATTCCTCCTAAGCCTATGCCCAACATTGGCACCGGGTCAGCCAAACTACGGTCGAATGGGCAGTGGTGTGGACCACCTTCCCCTCAGTCTATGGGACCATATGGTTGAATTGATGCATCCTAGTGGGAGATATCCTTGGCATCTCATTGGATAAATTCATTATCGGTTTGAATCTAGATCCCCTTACTTCATTATAATAAGGTAGAGATTTATAGTATAATTTACGAGAGAGGCTCTCGAAAAGGTTAAATGTCAAAGTGGGGAGTAACAGATCCTAGTACAACCCTTAGGGGTGGTGATGACACTAAGGTACAGAGGCCTCCAGATCTTGGCGGGTCATTTCCTTGGTCAGGATGAACCCCTACTATTCATATCTCTGAACAAGAGTTTTTATCACCCTCCTTTGAATATACTTTGAAGGTGAGATGAGGTGTGGGTTCCCACTAGTCTTAGCCATGAAAGCTATCATGGTGGAGGTGAAGCCATGCATGAATGTTGTAGCATCATTCCTCCTACCCCTACGTCTACAGATGGGGGGTGATTGGTTCCCTGTAACTGTAGCTTGGGTCCTGAAAAGCAGAAAGATTTAGCCACCAGTATAGATATGAGGAAAGCAATGCTCAGTTCCCCAATGTTTTTTAGTCTTCCATGGTCAGAGACAAAGATCCACGCTAACGATGCCATAGACCAGAATGCCCAATGATCAACTACCCCAAATTCTGGTGAGTTCATGCAAGGTCCACTATTTTATTAGTGGGACTTGGTAGTGGATATATGAATCCATTGACATGGTCATCTAATGATGTCTCTAACTCTACTAATCTCCATGTTGAGGAAAATATTTTCACTTCGGGTTCACCATTTCTTTTCTTTTTTTGACGTTTTTCACCAAGGTGAACCCACTATGTGCATATTTATGCATCTAGTGATGGTCGCACTATGACTGATTTCCCTCTTTTCAAAGGCGGGATACATCCATCACTTATTTAGTGATATTTTTTCGTTGATCGAAATGAGATGATGGTATGTTTTTTCCTACTTCTGTGGATTTATCCTCAGAACTCATCGCCTAGTTCAGGACTCTCTCATAGATTAAGACATTGTTTTTGAAACTCATTTCCGGTACCATATCTCTATGGAAACAGGTTAATTACATTGCTTCCTCCAGGTAATTTCAAAGGGTCAAGTCAGGGTTGCAACCTTCAGTCAGGAGAGTAGTCTCATTGAGTCATTGGTGGCATGTCTTGACACTGAAACATTGGAACACATTTATTCTTCATCGTCATAGGGATTCCCAAGGGCATGAAAACCTAAGGATTACCACTAAAATCACAAGGTATCTTATTCTAAAGGCATGTCTCCAAGGTTTTCCTCATCTTACCATGTTTAACGCAGGGTATGCCATGAGTTTAATATCTAATGGAGATAGATCGGACTGATTAGAACACTAATAAAAGTGGACTAGCTAGGTACATCCCTGGGAGGGATCACCTAGAAGGTTTACATAGTAGATGGATCAAAATGACCAATGGGTACATACCCTGGGTGGAATGTCCCAAAGAGGCAATATTACATAGTGTGAAGGATGATCGAGACACCACAAAGGGTGGTTCAGAAAGGGTTTTCCCCTAGGAGGGGGAACCAAGGTTTACCATTGGCTAGGATTGAACCTTAAAAAGGTGTCCTACATACCCTATATAGGATATAGGGAGAAAATATCCTATAGTTCAAAGCGGTTATTTGGGTTTTAATCACTGAGACTACCTAGGTGTATGATGTGATCCCACTGGGATGTGGTGACCCAGGTAGGAATTAGGATGGATAATGGGTGATTTAATTAAGTGGATAAGATAAATGGGGTAAAATTGATGTGAATATGATAGTGTTGGACTTGAACCTCAAGTAGGTTTCTTATGTACTCTACTTAGGAGATAGAGATCAAAATCTATGTAGTTTTTGTATAGGGATTTGATTCACCTAAAGAGGCGGTTCTTGAGAATGGACACATGGATGGGACCTGAAGGAAGTGAAATATTGGGATGAGACATGATCTTCCCAAAAAACAAGGGCTCAAGGGAGAGACCCTGGTGAGACATGGATGATGGGATTGAACCTCAGAAAGGCTTCCTACATATCCTTAGGGAATGGAATCAAATTCCATGTAGTTCAGGATAGAGAATAGAATCGGGTGTACACAAAGGAAAGC
Organism: Viscum album; assembly: GCA_963277665.1. Lineage (NCBI taxonomy): Eukaryota > Viridiplantae > Streptophyta > Magnoliopsida > Santalales > Viscaceae > Viscum > Viscum album. The sequence goes on along the minus strand of OY728135.1, from coordinate 778,453,336 downwards.
GACCCAGAGATATGTTGGGGCTTACACTTGGTTAGTATCCCCTCGAAAAAGGGACAATCTTGTCTAGAGGAGTATGCATCGAGGGTGGGGCATGTGCATGGTTAGCTACCTAATTGGATCATAACATCTCAAATGATGGATCTGAGGGATGTGTCCCAAAAAGGGAAGATGTCACATCAAGAGGGTTCATCCTTAGGAGGGAGAACCAGAGTTTACCATTTGATTGGGGTTAAACCTCAAAGAGTATTCCGACATACCCTATATAGAATATAGGGATCAAAAACCACATAGTTCTAGAATATAGTTTAATGTCATGTATGACGAATTTCAACCGACGTGAAATGGTCGAGATAAATGGGTGATAGGATTGATCCTCAAGGAGGATTCTTATATATCCCCATGGTAAGGAATCAAAGTCCACATAGTTTAAGAATTCATATATTATTCATGGTTAGATACCTATAGAGGATTTCATGGTTGAAATTTACACTAAACCCACATCATCCATGCTTAGTGTGAGAAACAAGAGGTAGCATAAGACCTAAAAATCGTATCATAAGTGGTGCGAACATGAGGGATATTGTATGAGGATTATGCATTGAGGTGGCCCAAGGATATAGAGATTGGGATTTACTCCTGGAGGGAAGGACAAGGAGTGTTTCCAGATGTATGAGGGAGATATGTCCATCATACTGGGATCACCCTATCAAGGTGTGTGTTTGGGATTACACGGAGACCGCCCAAGGTGCACATGGTGACAAAGTGCAGAGGGAGAGAGAAGGCAGATTGAAAAGGAGGGAAGTGAAAGGGTTCCAGTCCCATCACCTCTCTAGTTCACTCAGTAATTCCATTCATGCCAAAAATCACAGTTTAATTTCATTTGTTAAAGTTGAAGGTACTTTTCATTTTACCGTTATGCAGCGTGGATGATGAGGACTCACTCCTCACCCCTAGGACTTACATAACTTGTACCAACCCGTGCTTGGGGAAGGGAAGCCACAAGAAATTCCTGACAGGAGTGAGGTAGAGGATTGGTCACTCAAAGGGCTCATGTTATCATGGCTATCCGAAGATGCGATATCCATTAGTGTGCATATGAAAATAATCATGAGGCATGGAAACATTGTATGAAACACCACTCAAGGAACCATGAAATCACTCTATATGAGCCTAGAGGGTCGTACGAGAAAATTATTTGTGAAGCAAATGGATTCATAGAGATGGGCTTCACGAAGGAAAGGTGATTCGTGAAAGAAATTTTCTTTATGAAGGAATGGTGCTTCGTGAAGGAAGGGTGCTTAGTGAAGGAAGGGTGCTTCATAAAGGATATTCTTGGGTGGAGCAGAGCTATGCTTTAGTAAAGAACTCTTAATTTGGAGAGTTCTCTATAAAGGATTAATTTCTTGTGAAGCCTTGGGTATCCCAAAGGGGATCCTTCTTATGCAAAGGGTGAAGACCTTCACAATGGCATCCCCAACATGGGTAGGGGCCATAAATAATTGAAGGAGACATAATTCACAAAACCTAAGTACATTAGGCGGTCTATATTTGGGTTCACAAAAAGCATCATGAAATGAGATATGGGAAGGTGAATGGTTGGAGTAACAATGGTTAGGGGAGGGGTGAGCCTTCTACTTATAGGCAGCGGAGGTCGGTGGGTTTCATAGGGTTGTCCATAGAGAACAATAGGGTGTTGTGAAGAAAAAGAAACACTGTGAAGGAAATACATTTACAAGATGGTCTGTGAAGGGTGTTGGATGCTGTAGAGAAGATATGTTTGTGAGCCGCTCCGCAAAGGGTGTTGGATTACATGGAGGAGATATATTTCTGAGCTTGTCCATGAAGGGAGTTGGATGCCATGGAGGAGATACATTTGTGATCTAGTCTATGAACCATCTTTGAAGAGGATATTTTAAAAAACAGACTCCTTTGATGATTTTAGCTAAGATTCAAGTCCATTCAGGTTTTTTATTTTAATTTGAACCGGTTGAGACTTTATTCATGCCTTTAGGGGCATGAATTTCATGTTCCAACAGCTGTCCATTGTACTTCCATTTTTTATGGGTAGTGTTATTTTACCAGTAATAATTTGTATCAATACCCTAGTTAAAGGACTTATTTTTTTATCTTCTATATATGGATTATTTATCTATCCAATAATTTAATGCCTATTTTTTATCATAAGAACTTCTAATAAAAGGAAGATTAAAATGTGTCACTACTTGATACCACTAGGAATCTAGTATTTCTCAAATTCCATATATAGAATAATTGTTTTAGAAGAAATTTATATAGAAATAATGGAGAAAAATAAGAAGGATATTGTGAGTGATGAAAAATATGTTAATCAACTTAGAGAAGTAATATAAGACATCATTTACACCATGATAATGGACATTAAATTTTCTAGAATTATTTATGAAGGTGAATCTAAAGTTAGAGAGTCTAAACATAAAAATTTGGGAAATACTTTTTAGGATGTTTAAATTACTATTGATGAGTCCATGGATTAATTTTTAATAGAGTTACTAATATTATTGGATGAGTGGGATTGAAGAAGATATAACTAATATCTATAATTAAAAAAATCTTAATGCAAAATCACTTGATGGATTACAAATAATATTGGTGGATTATGAAATATGGATACAGAAAAGAGTTCAAAAGGTTAAAATACTTCATAAAATATTTCTCTAAAAATATATGAAGGTAATATATGGGTATTATGAGTTTTTATTCCCACCAGATCAATATTGGAAAAAGACAGTGGAGAAAATACCTAAAATATGGGCATCCCTTTGATGTAAAGGCATTTATAAGTGAAAAGAAAACTATATGCCTTGATCTCATGACTACTTGAAGTTCATGAAATCATGTTTCTCCGTCATGTGACCCTTGGGGTTTATGTGATAACTTGAAGAAAAGTGAAAGAGGCTATCAATGATGGTCTGTTCACGTAGTCATTATTCCTCATTTGATGACTTGATGGGAACTCAATCACATAAACCCAAAAGAATTATGTGACCAAATCATTCAATGATGGGCCATTCATATAGTTGATTTTCTTTATGTGAATCCTTAATGGACACATGATCATGAAACCCCAAATAGATCATGCAGTCAAGGCTATCTATGATGGAATGGTCTTCTTGTTATTGTTCTTTACGTGATTCCCTCCAGAGTCATGAAATTTCCCAACATTGAATGGATCATGTGATCAACCTAGGTTGAGGTTGTCCATTATGGACCTATTTTAAATAATTTTTCGTCATTTAATATAGCAGGGGATGTCATCGGTGGCATGTTTCTTGTTCACACACAATACACAAGCTAACATCAAATTATGAAAAAAAATCATCCATTTATTTAGTCTGTGTATGTGGCTAACCATCCTTGTGAAGCAGAGTAGATATAGGGAGATTATGCCTATAAAAACCCCTTGGAACTCAGAAAAGGAAATAATTTACACTCAAATATAAATTGGATGCATGGAGAGCAATTAATATGATGAAATATAAATAACATGACTTCAAATCCTCCTAATTGAAAATTTTAGTGAGTAACTTCGAAGTAATTTAATAAGAATCAGTGACCCTTTTCTATGAACATAAAACATTCTTATAGGACATGGTTATGTCGTATGATGACCCATAAATCACATGATCACATGATAACCTATCAGTTATGAAATCATGTGTTGATTTCTTAGTCATGTGGATATGCCATGTGATCATCCAACCTAATGTATGTTAAGAAATCGTGTGAACCCCTGACCATAATGAGATTTCATAATCCCCTTTCATTTATGTGATTGCATGCTCATATTCCCTTTAAGTGATCTATCAATAGTAACACTTTAATCATCCCATGCATGTATTTTCTCCTCCTCCCATGAGGCTATATCCAACATGGGTTTCCCCTAGATGTATGTCATTGGTATTCCAATATTTTATAACCTCATGAGACGATAACCCTTCTGAGTTTAATCATTATTTCTTAACCATGAGTGAGAGAGGAATATATTAACTCTCTGGAGTCTATTTCTTGTTATAAACAGGATATATAGGACTAATTTTCTAGGATATAACCTCAAATACATCATTATAATTCTCTCATATATATTTCAATATCATGTATTTAAATATTTCCATATTCCTTAAGGAAACTATAATTCCTTACACATATAATCCAATTTACAAATTGTTATATCCCTTTTATAAATAAAAATCATTACTATATGATGTTAAACCGCATGGTTATGGTCCTTGTTGTGTGATGTCAAAATGTATGACATATGAACTATATGGGATTTGATTCCTATTATAATTAGGATATATAGGATTCATTTTGAAATCCAAGCTCTATTTCCAATATATTTCTATTATTATTTTCACAAATATGTATTCCCAATAGATACTATGATGCCCTCATATTGATTTCTCATTACCATACTCCATATAAAAGCCCTTTTCTTCTCTTGTGCATGCATATTCTCCATGAGATTCATATTTTATAGAGGATTTAGTGTGTAATCCTCATACATATTTAATCTCACACTCATATGAAATGTGTGTAATCATCTTTTAGCCCTTGTTTATCACACTAATCATGAATCACTTGATCATAAAGTTATGTGATGAACATTATATTATCAAAATAAAAATTCCTCTAATATGGGCCTATTCCTTAGGTGTTAGTCCTGAATATATCAATCTTGCATTCAAAGGTCCATACTCCCAATGGAATATCTCAGGGAATCTCCATATGTATAAACCCCACTCAATCCTTTGTTATCACACCTTTTCTGACATAGAAACCCATAAAATAGGAACTATGTGAATTATAATTCCAATTTTCATAGGTAATAAAGGATGATTCTCTAAGTCTTAATCCCCCATTTCTCACATATAAATATCGCCACATACATCCTAGTCACAAAACCTTAAACAGGATAACAATGTTCTATCCAAACTATGTTAAACTGCATGGTATATTCATATCACCCAACCTAATACTTTTTCATTCAAACAACATGATATCCAATTCATGTCTTGAAGGGATACATAGGACGCTTCCCTATGGTTCATACCCAATATTTTTAGCCTTCCAGGTTAATCATCATCAGGTCATATTCCTCCTGAAATCATTTATGTCATCCCCTTGGATAGTTATACCCCTATGATCTTGTAAATCTCATCCATTAGGGTCATATTCCCTATGAACAATATTTTACTAGTCTATATTCCCAATAGAACCATTTCCCTGCCTAGAGGGATATATTCCTTCTGGTTCCCACCACACCATACTCATTGATATATACCCCAAATGTGATAGATATTCATGGGGACATACTCCTTGTGATATTAATTCATACTCATTAGTCCATATTCCATATGATGTCAACTAGGAAGGGTTACTCATGTGTAATCCCCAAAATAATCTTTTCCTGAAACATTTTTCCTTGTCTTCCTTATCGCATGATGCCAAATTTAATGGATCAGTCCTTGTCATGTGACCTTAAAAGGTACGATGTGTCCCATTAAGAATAATCAAATTATGTGGGTTATGATTCTTTTGGAAATGATTTGTAGGATTCCACATTATAGGATCAATCATAAAACCATAAATACCTACTTACTTCTTAGAAGATAATAAACTCTAGAGAATCGAGCTATATGGATTTAAAAAATATTAATCCACAAACTATCATCAGTATGTAAGAATGGATAACCAGATAGAGAAACTCAAATACATGAAACAGGTGTCATTATTACATATCCCTAATATTTATACATGTTAACATCCATATAAGTTGGATACTTATTATTAATGGTATGGTAACCACCCCTCTCAGGATTTGGTAAGGATTCATGAACATGACTTAAAGCTATAAGAGAGTCCTGGAGTCTGAAATAATTCCCCCTAATAGTATGTGATGAGCCGAACTCCCATCCTATAAAATACTGTGATTTATTATGTTTCATTGGAAAGGAAACCTAATGATTATATGCCTTTGTAGAGTAGGATCAGAGATTTTTATGAACATGGGAACCATTGGGTGTTTCTAGTTCCATGAATAAAACCTATTAGAAATCATCATAGATAGGAGTAGTGACATGATGTGAGTATTTCACAGTCATGATCAGCCCCTAAAAAAACTAAATTCTGTGCCACCACATCCCAGTTCAAATTCTTTTTAAACTTATGTGAATATTTCATTAACCAAAAAAATGTTTTGAACACACATCAGTCCATTTTGTTTTGTGAAAAAATAGTAAACCCATCCCAAATATTTAAGTAACGATTTAGTTTCATATATACAATTAATTAATCATTACTCCTAATTAATATGTTGTAATAAAAATTATTCCTATTTTTTCATTTATGTCCACTGATTCACTTCTCAAAAACTCCATTTGATTCCTAGCTAGGAAATGAGATCATTACCAGGAAGGAATTATAACACTAAAACTTCCACGAGAGTCATTGCCTCTATAAAAACAAGGATGAAATCACTGACTCGACATCTCTATCAACAGGTGGGGAACAATATGGTCAAGTAATACTACTAGAATGGTAACATCCCCAGCCTAGTGGATACATGTAAGGGTCTTCAGGCACTAAAACTTACCTTCCCACCTCGCCTGAGGAAATCCATGACAAATATTACAATGCTTATCAACTCTGTCAACATCTTTAGGATCCTATCACTAGATTATGATATTAAAAACCTTTATTATATTATTAAGGTGTATTAGTGAGTCAAATATGAATTCATCGTGGTTTTGGAGTCAACCAGGAGGGATCGTATCAACTTTCTCTAGTAGTATCACAAAAATATTACCCTTTAGCCTCCTACTGTGGGAGTTTTCTGACAGGTTGCCTCCCTGGACACTCAATTACAAGAATTTAGGATATCTCTCTAGATTTGAAAATATATGGATCAAGGGGAAGTTCCCATATACCGACTTCTATAGGTAGAGTCCACTGACATGTTCTAGTGGCAACCAGTGAGTAAGATCATATATCTTCTTGCGCATACCACGATTTCCAATATATTACATCAGTAAGAAGGGGTAGGTGTATATCCTATCCTCCTAACATGAATATCATAAACATATCCCTAGGAAAAAAATAAGATAAGAGTAGGAATATATCCCCACTTAAATTGAAAATGATTCCCAGCATATCCTAGAGACTGAAAATATATGGTCTTATATTCCTTCCCATACCCTTTTGAAGTTCCATTATATTCTAGAATCCATGAAGGAGCTTCACTGACATAATATGGTGATGATATAGGGACATGAAAATACTCATGTTCTAACCACCAGAGTAGAATATCAGGATGATAACCTTGACTAGATAGATATTGTAGAGAAATAACATATTCTTTCTCTTTTCTAAAAGGATTATTAGTATATCCTGATAAAGGATAAGGCAACAGATTGGGTTTATACCCTCATTGAGATTGGGGTTCATCAACTTGACATGGTAGTCACCTTAGGATAGGTTCATATTCATGTCAAATAGATCCATAATTATATTCAAAAGTTAAACTATGGTCAGAATCATATTCCTTCTATAACTGATGTTTGTCTACAAATCAATGTTGTCACCTTAGGGTGGGCTCATATCCCTTCTAGGAATTCAAAAGCTACGTGGAATATTCCAAAAAATGATAGAATTTGGGAACATATTCAATCATACATAGATGAATTACTATATCAAAATACTTTAATGTGTATATATGAGGATTACCATATTCCTCCTACCATTCTGGAGGTATGTCATTATATTATGATAGGGAATGAATATCAAAACCAAGAATATATTACCACTTCAACCAGGGTTGGACATCTTATTATTGTAGCCACCCAAAGGCTGTATCATACTCCTAAAAAAATTTTATTAAAATTATATAATTCTCTAGAAACTTCGTAGAAGTAGTAAAATACTCACGGAATATCCAAATACAACCATCAGTATATTCTGGTGGCCGCTACATAGTAGGTTCATACTCCTTCTCAACTACAAATGGTGGGTCAGCATATTCCGACTAGATTAAAAGACAAAGCTTATATTCCAACACTAAATAATTCCAGTATCCTTTAAGATATATAGAATATATCTAGAGAATATAAGGTATCATGTGACTTTTTATTTAGATTAGAAATCAACACATACCATGAAAATACTCCTCAAGGTTTCATAGAGATGGATTATGGGGATCCTTCCCATGAAATCCACTATAGAAAGCCTTAAACCAGACATATATCACCTATGTAAGGATATAATCCCCTTATCAAGACACCTTTGTATAGAGAGGTTCTTGAAAAACTAGGTTCAACTACATATGGCACCTCATTGGTGGCATGAAACTCTTCTCCTCGGTTAGCAGGTGGCCAAGAGTGATGACCACTATCCATGAATTCTATAAGTTGTGATCTGTTGTCTATAGAAAAGTGGTCTTTGTGGTCCGACCTGCTGGGGGATACTCCTCAAATGATGAGGAATATATCATGAATACGGGGAAGTATTTGGCTAAGAATAACCTTCCAACTATATTTTAGCCCATCACCACTTCCATTTTGACATCCCATATGATCTAAAAAGGAGTTCATAACTTACCTATGCTAGAAATTTTGGGAAATATGTCAATAAATAGTGGATAAACACCTCCCTTTATCAAGATATGAGGATTATATCTAGGATGTAAACATACTCTACTATCAAATAGAACTTTCCACATTCTATGTGGCTCAGTACCTAAGGCCAAAAAATAATTGTGAGAGCCTATAGAATACTTATCTGCATAGTTTAACATCCCTTTGAAAAATAATCAAAGAATCCTCATTGGATGTATACATATAAGTATGGGATGACTATAGATAATTACAATTCACCCCGTCCCTAGGAAAATAGACCCCCCCTATAAATGATATCTTGCAATGTCATTTCCATGGGAGAATCTAGGATTCTGGTAAAAACACATGTCATTTGGTCAATACAAAAAATATATATATCTATCTATAAGACACAAAGGCACCATGATCAGAGGGAACATGGCATTGATAGGCTATTGAGATAGGAATATCAATAGGTTGATAACACACTGTAGATGAGAGATCCCAAATATCAGGCTACAAGACCTTCCCTCGTGAAACGAATCTCATGATCTGAGAGGTGCTACACCTAGCTCATCCTTGAGTAATGATGTTCCAAATTAAGAAGATCACATTAGAATATGCCATGGTATTCCTCTGGGATCAACCCTTTCACATAGGGTAGGGGAATTTTTACCACCATCTATGCACCTGGGGTCATAAAATCCTATGTGGGTCTAGAATAAATTGATCAAAGCTCTAAATTAACCCTAAGCCATAGGTTTGGGGGAATTTTTACAATTAATTACACCCAATAGTCATAAAATCCTTCGTAGGTTCAATAAGTACCAATGGTATCTCCACATAATTCTCATCCCTTAGGTCTAGGGGCATTATTTTCATCTCCTACAAGGAGATCAATATTCTCCAAATTAGAAAATGGATAATAAAAGTTAGCACTCCAATAATTCCTTCCACCATGTGATACACCCATATCATTTAGGCCTCACTGAATGAGGATGGTTGGATATTCCCTCAAAGTTACTATCCATAGACCAAAACCCATGAACATAAAATAATAAAAATAAAGGCCTACAAAGTTCACAAGAAAAAACGTCCCATTGAGAGAAAGGGAAAGGGAGAAGACATTTATTTAACTCTTGAAGGATGGGAAAGTGGTGAAGACTCAATCTATTACTTATATAATGATGAGATGATTCCCATCGCTTGATATACCATAGTGAATATAATCACCATAAATCTTATAGATGATACAAAATGAGTTGTGGATGCTAAGGGATGTAACATGGAAACAATACCATGAGATGTGGGTTACACTGATGTACAAGATGATAATGCACGTACCTAGAATAAGAGGAGGAACAAGACCCTAGAACCTATAAATAATGACTTTCCACCCCTCAATGTTACTTTTCTATGGATAAAGGGAAATTGGTGGTTACATCCCACTCACCACTAATAATGGTCAAAGTCTTCTATATAGAAGAGAAGTTTCTAGGGTATGAGGATGGGAAATAAAATCTCAAATGGATCAAAGAGGAATTAGTTAGGGAAAATATTCCTACTGGGTATCGCACCCAAGAAGAAGTAACCACCCCTCCCACTACCTGTCAAGAGGGATTTATTATGCCCTCGTAGATGAAATCTGAACATCATGATGACACTGGATCTAGGCATTCAGTCTTTCTGAATATGATAATTGAGGTAGACAAATATTTTCCTCAATTATCCAAAAAACATCCTACATATTAGGATAATCATTTGGCTTCAACATGAACTGGAAATTAACAAATGATAAAAATAGGGTGACTATGTTAAGCCTTACACATTTCCTATTCCCAAATGGTAGATTAGATAGTGTCACCCCAATAACTCTTCAACGTCTTCCAGTATATTTCTATCCCAATGGAATACTTGAAAGGGTAGTGTTACCCTATGCAACCCAAAAGGAATCCATGACTTAAATGGGTGGATTCCAATCACCCCTCACCAAATTTTGAGAACCATTTTTTCTAAAATTTTGATGGAATGGTAGATCCATATAAGAATATCTCACACTTAATATCCCAATTCGACCCCAAGATGGTCCAATGATACTAAAACAATGCATAAATACAAAGGTGATTTGTGTAGACTCTAGTAGGGAAGAATTTTTCTGGTATAGTCAGATCCTAGTAGGGTCTATCACATGCTAGGATGACCGTCATTCTCAATTCCTATATAAATTTAGATATCCACTAAGGAAAATGATGATGATTAAACTCATGAACTGAAAATAGAATGAAAATGAAAGGGTCTATAACTTTATAACTAGATGGAAAAGAATGATATATTTGTTTAGTATATTGTTCCCATAGGAGAAGTTGTTGGAGCTATTTGCAGAGAATATCCCTGGTGAAATATAGACACTTCTAATTCTATTGAAATATTTTGGAAGATTCTAGGAGTTTTCAGAAATAAAATAACGACTAGATGAGATATTTAAATGAACTAGATCCAAGATCAAGCCCAAACCCACAAAATAAGGTAGAATTTTAGTTAAAGAATAAATAGCTTATATCACACTCAAACTGGTTCTAGCACCCACTGAAGCACCAAGTTAGGATCGACATCACCTGATGCCTCCTGCCAAGCAGAAAAAAAACTTCCCTCATTCATAGGAAAAGAGATATGAATACCCATGATTTGATGAATGTAAAAAAAATACACCTTTAAAAATGAACATGATACTGGTTATTTCCTCATAGCCATGGAAATCTACCCCCTCAAGTTTCCTAATCCTAGGAAACCTAGTTAGGTCATCCTATATCATATTCTAACTATTACCCTTTCTATAAGAGTTTAGTTTATACTATCCAAGATTTTTTTCTTCAAATACATAATCTAATGTATGTTTGTTCTCTAACATGTGATATTAGGAAAATCCAAAGTGCATGTTTCCCATGTGTTGACCACTCAATTAGAAGGAGAAGGCATTTGGAAAGAAGTTCTGGAGAGGCATGAAAAAAAATTCAACCACTTGATGACCCAAAAGATATTTGATCAAGATCATTCCATTCTCAGAACACAACTACATAAAATAATCATGGATCCATCACCTCTTGATTCATACGAAGGAATGTCATTAGACTCATCCTATGGAGGTAGACATAATTGTCATAAGAATAATAGGTAATAAGAATAAGAGTATCATCTGACTCCCAAACTGGACCTAAATCTTGCAAATTTTTCCCCTTATTTCGCTAGAATGGGAACCAATTATACAAATAAAATCCTCATTGGATGAAGAGATAATATTAATCCATATTAACACTATTAACTTATCATATTGATTCTTTGATGATGAATATATATATATATATATATGAACCCAATTTCCCTGTATCTCACTGGGATCTAGAGGTAGAGTTTGTATAAGCAAATGGAAAAGAGGAATACACAGGCATGGACAAACCTGTTGAGTTAATAAGGTTTTCATTATGACTTTTCCATTCCTTCATATAAAGGGGATATTGTTAAGTCATCAAGGTTTCCTTATAACTTGACCATTCCTTTTGTTTTGAAAATCAGAAACACCTTATTTCATGGAAAAACTCATTTTACCCCTATTTTACTTCTATAAGGAAAATTTCCATACCGAAGGAAATTTACCCCTACCTTGATTTCATTGTTAATGTTAATATTTTTTCTTAAGTATAAAAATTGGATTCATATTTAAAAACTTGTAATCATATAATACTTAGACATAGAGAATTCTGTTTTAGGATCCGAATTCATGTTACTAAATTTTATGAAGTTCCAATCTGAATTCCTTGTTACGAACTTTTATGATGTTCAACTCTGAATTCTGATTATGAACTTGAATAAAGTTCTAACTACAAATTATAATGAAGAATTATGATTATGAATTCTCATTATGAATTCAGATGAAGAATTCTGATTACAAATTCCCATTACGAATTCTGATGATGAATTTTGATTACGAATTCTCATTACGAATTCTGATGATGAATTCTGATTACGAATTCTCATTACGAATTCTAATGATGAATTCAGATTACGAATTCTCATTACAAATTCTAATGATGAATTCTGATTACGAATTTTCATTACGAATGCTGATGATGAATTCTGATTACGAATTCTCATTATGAATTCTGATGATGAATTCTGATTACGAATTCTAATTATGAATTTTGATGATGAATTCTAATTATGAATTCTCATTACGAATTCTGATGATTAATTCAGATTACAAATTCTCATTATGAATTTTGTCGCTGAATTCTGATTACGAATTCTCATTAAAAATTCTGATGAAGAATTAAGATTACGAATTCTCATTACGAATTCCTTAGAAAAACAGAATCTGGATATCTTAGTATTACAGACTCCAAATTCATTTTTTACCTACATTCCAAACTTTCATTTTCTCCATTCCAAATATTTGTTTTAGTTATGTTTACACTTTTTCTATTATAAAACAATGTCATTCATTTAGTTATCAACTAACCATTGTTTGAGTGACACATGTACAGGTCCCTCAGAAATTTAAGGAATAATTCGACCGTTGGTGGAGGGAGCTGATGGTTTGAGATTTCCGTATAAATAGGATCTCATTTGAAAAGAAGAACAACTTTGACACAATAAAACTCTAACATCTGTGCTTAAATGTTGTTGAAGTGATTTCTAGAGATAGATGCTCTTATCAACTCTCAAAGCTTCATGTAGAAAGTTTGAATGGCTTGTTCAAACTTTGCCTTGTGTAGATTTGCTTTGTGCAACTCTGATTGTTGTTGTGTATAATAGAGGGCTTTCGGGGATAGAAAGAAAGAGGTTCCAACACCTTTAAGTTGAGGTATTCCTTACTGAGGAAGACAGAGGTGTTGACTACCTGATAGTTGAGGGCTTTCGGGGATAGCAAGACGGACCCTGATCTTCGTATCAAGGGCTTACCCTGGTGTGGGTAAGACAGAATTTCTTGAAAGTATAAATAAAGAGGCCTTTATCCAAGGTTGTTGGATACCCTTCTCTTTGGGTTAAAAGACTTATTTCTTCTTACTTGTTTTGTTACAAGTTTTCTTCTGCATTTGTATTGTTAAGGAAATTATAACTTTCTTATAATTCTTTAATTGTACTCTGTTTTAGTTAGATTTTATACGATTTAAGGTAGAATCTCATTTGTTGTAAACTTTTATTAAGTTTCATTTCCAGAATCACTTTTCTGAAATTTATCAAGTGATTAGAACTTATATAGGTCTTTTGAATTATCTTGTTTAACCTTGTGAAACATAACCATCTTTAAAAGTTCCAAAGGAATTTTTAAAAGGTACAATTCACCCCCCCCCCCCCCTCTTGTATCTATTTAAGAATCTCATTCTTATTTCAATCCTACATTTGGTATTATAGAGTATATCATACCCACACATACCATCCTAACAATTGGTATCAGAGGGGGGTTAAAATCTGAATTAATCTCACAATTAGATTTAGAAGAGATTTCTTGGATTCATATCTTCAGATTCATTTATTCTGACTCATATTTCAGATTCACTTTTTCGTAGAGATACTTTTATTCTATTTTTTTTTAGAATATTTTCCTTGTTTATAAACTTTTTCTACTAACAAGTGTTTGTGGAAATAATTTTCTTAAGGATGGCAGGAATCAATGTTGGTTCCAAAGATAACCTAAATCCTATCGGACCACCTATCTTTGATGGTAATGATTACGAATATTGGAGAGATCATATAAAGACTTTCATTATTAACACTGGGGTTGAAAATTTTGTTATGCTTACCAGTGGATATAAGATTCTTGATAAAGAAGTAACTGCCATTACAAATCAAGAGAATAATAAATATCAACTCAATTATAAGGTATGCAATACTTTACTTTGTTCAATGACAAGAAATATATATAGCCAAATTTCATCTTGTGAAGCAGCAAATTCTATATGGAAGAAACTAGAAGTTACCCACTTTGGAACTTCCAAATTAATTGAGACCATAAGAGCCATGCTTAGCACTGAATATCATGGTTTTAGTTTTCCTTATGGTGAACCCATATGCAAAGTGCAACAGAGATTCATGACTATTGTGAATAGTTTACAATCAATTGGTGAAAAATGATTGGATTATGAAGCCCTTGTTGACAAGATCATCGACATCATTCCAAATGAGTGGGAATCTAAAAGGACTCCAATTAATGAAAATAGAAATGTTACTTAGATTACCCTTGATGAGTTGTTTAGAACTCTTCTTCAGAAAGAGACTATAATGAATAGAGATGATGATATCGTGGAGAAGAAGAATGGAAATGGCAGTGTAGCTTTTACTACTACTTCCAATCATATGGAAGAAAAGACTCCTGAGAGAGTTACTAGATCCAGATCTAAGAAAGTTGTTATCCATTCCAAATCTAGTGGAAGTGAATACTTAGAAAATGAATTAGAAAATCTTGCTCGAAGGATGAACAAGATAGTTGGACAGAGGAACTTTCAATCCAAGTATAAGAAGAAGGAAAGGAAAGACAAGAAAGATTCTGAAGTTACATGCTA
This sequence comes from Viscum album, assembly GCA_963277665.1. NCBI lineage: Eukaryota > Viridiplantae > Streptophyta > Magnoliopsida > Santalales > Viscaceae > Viscum > Viscum album. The sequence continues at coordinate 778,438,152 of OY728135.1, read as the reverse complement.
TGAATTCAAGGGAGCTAGACACATAAGACCTAATTGCCCTATGCTCAAGAGAAAAGAAAGAAAGGAAAGGCATTCTGAGAAAAACAGAAATAAGTATTACAATTCCAACTCTAAGAAAGTTTTGAAAGCCAATGACACATGGAGTGCCAGTGGTGGAGATTATTCAGATGAATCTTCAGATTATGAATCATCTGGACAGAAGAATCTAGGTCTTTTACCCAGGCTACTTATTGGTAATCACTTCTTGATGGCTAAGGTACACAATGCTGAATCAATGACCAATGTTTCCTTAAATACCAATGATAGTAAATATTATAACTCTTTGGATGAAGAATCTTCTTCTGATGAAGATAATACATTACCTACCTATGAAGAAGTTTCTAGGTTTTCTAAACTCCTTGAGAATGAGAATTCAAAACTCATAAAAAACTTGATAAGGAAAATTCTATGAATAATATTCTTACTATGTAAATATTTGATCTTTCTAATGATCTTGATAAGAAAAATGCTGATTTCGAAAGTATTTCAAAAAATCTTGAGGAAGTAAGTTCTGAGAAGAATAAACATTCTAAAGATCTAAAAAACTTAATTTCTAAGAAAAATGTTTTTGAGCCTAACTCTAGTTAAATTTTTTTTGAAGACAAGATCTTAGTTATAAAACTCAAATCCGAAATATTCTCCTTGAGGAAGTGTTTGTCAAACTTTACCCTAGGTAAAGAAAATATTGATAAAATGTATTCACACATCCGACCATGAAGGAATACTTCTAGTTTTGGTTACACAAGTTCTAAACCAATTTTTAGCAACAATTAATTTGTTCCTCAAAGTGCCCCATTCTGAAATAAGTGTCAATGTGGTGGTCACTGGGCAAAGAATTGTTCTCTAAACAAAACCCAGTCTTTAGGATTTCATAAAGCTTATTTTTCAAAGAAGATGTGGGTTCCCAAAATTTTACTTTCTGAGATTTCCGGATCCAAGCAAGTCTGGATTCTAAAAACCTAACTTTTTCTTATTTTCAACAAAATAGGGAAAGTACCAATAGTAATACATGGTACATGGATAGTGTATGTTCCTGGCATATGACTGGTAACAAAAACTATTTTGAAAAGATTATCAAGAAAAAAGGAGGAAAAGTAACTTTCAGAGATAATGCTTAGGGAGAAATTATTGTTATAGGTAACATCATTATTCTTGGAAAAATATTGATTTCAAATGTGTTATTTGTTATGGGTATTAAGAAAAAACTCATTAGCATAATCCAATTATGAAATGAAGTCTACATTGTGAATTTCAGTAATGATAAGTGATTAGTACACAATTCCAAGGAATAATTTATTCATATTTCCAACAGGAAATAAAATGTTTACACACTAAACTTATAAGACCTTAGGAGTCAGATCTACCTTTCCATAGTGAAATGGAAGGTCATTTTTAGTTATTCATGCAAGAAGCAACACTCAGTAGCACTCTCCACTATTGAAGCTGAATATGTAGAAACTGGAAGTTGTTGTGCTCAAGTGTTGTAGATGTAACACACACTCACAGACTATTGCTTGAGTTTGACCAAGACTCAAATTTTGTGTGATAACACAAGTGCCATTTCCCTTAGTAAAAACCATGCACATCACTCTCATTCAAATCACATAGATATTAGGAATCACTTTGTTAGGGATCACACACAAAAAGGAGATATTATTCTTCAATTCATCGGAACGCAAGATCAACTTGCTTTTATTTTCACAAAATCTTGACCCTCTCAGAGATTTGAATACATCAAACACAAGTTAGGAATGATAATCGTAAGGTAATCCTCCTTGATTAACTTCTTGTTAATCCATTCTCCTTACAGTAATAAATTCCTTTTCATAGAGGGAGTACATCTATTATTGATGTTTTTCAAAGAAATTTTAATAGAAATGTTCGTAATGGAAATTTTCGTAATAGAAATTTTAGTACTGAAAATTTTCATAATGGAAATTTTCGTAAGGAAAATTTTTATAATAGAAATTTTTGTACTGAAAATTTTAGTACTGAAATATTTTGTAATGGGAATTTTTGTAATGGGAATTTTTCGTAATCAAGTTTTTTACTCAAACTCTTTGCAATAAAACCTTTAGATTTTAATTTTTCTATAATGAGTTTTTCGTAGTAAGTTATTCATAGTGAGCTTTTCATAGTCTAATTTTCTTCAAGAAGAATATCACCTATTACGAATAAACTTCCTAGACAATCCAAAAGTTATGACTTCCTTACTTAAGTTTTCATAGTCATATTTACTTTCTGGAATTTTCTTTTGTTCGGATTCGTTTTCCTTAAATCCGAATGATTTTTTTCTTAAAACCTCAAAAGATCAGAGTCAATATTTCCTTGTGATCATTTTTTCAACCATCAGATCAGATAAGATCATTTCTTAACCATTATATTGGTTTTGGAAGTTGAAAGTTCGCTTCAATCGCTTATATAAATGGGACCCCTGATAGTTGTCCCACATCAGTTTTCAAGCTCTCGCGTCTCAAAGCTCTGCCTCAGTTCTTATGCTCATTCTGAATCTCTAAGAGTTCTTCCAGTTTGAATGTATATAGAAGCCTCTTCTTGAGAAATGTCTACCGCAAGTCCAATTTCAAAATGGAAAGTATATAGGGAAAGGTTGGTGCATCCAAACTTTTTCAAGTACGATTATATCATTTCTAAAAATATCAAGTTAAATGGATGGGAAGATGTCTGCATATCTAAGCCAGGTGTTCAAGAATCGGTGTATCTGGATTTACTCATGGAATTTTATGAGTCAGTGTGCTTCTTTAAGAAATATGATAGAGAAATATTTTCATTCAAGTCTTATGGAAAAACCTACAAACTCTCTTATACCAAGGCAGTCAGCTTGGTGGGATTATCATATGAAGGGGAGGCAGAATATTTCTCCCACAAACTCCCGGATGTTCAGGGTATTTTCGTTAAGGTGAAGGCATTTCAATGTCTTGTACTTGCTGATGTCAAGACAATGAAGATTGCCCATCTATCTTCTAACAACCGGATTCTTCAGTTATGGGTACAATGTTTTTTAGTACCGAGAAAAGGTGAAAAAGATAACCTCAAGAAGATTGAAATATATTTCTTAGATTTCATGGTAAATTTAATGAAAATAAACTTGATGAGGCATGTTCATATTACAATTCAGAATATCAAGAATGGAAATATAAGAGCCCAAATTATCATGTATCATTCCTTACTTTCAAAGCTGATAGTTCGGTGTCTTGAATTATTCAAGATTGCATGAAAATCCAAGGTTCGAAATTGCAAAGTTATTATTTTTAGTGATGGAACCCTGAAAAGAATGAATATGGGCTATTCTAAGGATACAGAAGAGTTCTTTGATCTGCCAGAGGATGAGGCAGAAGTCAATCCAGAAATTGTTGAGAAAGTTGAACCCTCAAATAAGGCCGCTAATAAAAGGAAGTTGAAGGAAGTGGAGGAATCAGATAAACCCCCTAAAGCTAAGGAAACCCAATCTACACCTCCCAAACCAAAGAAAAAAAAAGCTTATCCGGATGAGGTGGCTGCAAAATGGAGGGAAGATAAGGAAAAGGGGAAATAAGGGGAACCACAGTTCGTCTTGGACCCTGCCAAGGCTAAGGCCTTAAAAGAAAAAGATGCTGATGAATTAGAGAAACAGGCCAAGGAGAAGAAGCTCAAGAAGAAAATGTCAAAGGTTGAGGTTTTCCAATCCCTTCTGAGGGATGCTGAAATTGCTTCCGAGAACATTCCAGTGCTGAAAAATTTCCTAGTCGAGCCTTTACCTAAGACTCTAGGGAAGAATTTCTTAACTCCAGAAAAATATAAAGAGAAAGAAGTTGTTGAATAAGTGGAAGTGGTGGAAGAAGTAGAAGAAGAAGTAGTAGAAGAAGAAGTAGTACGAGAAAAAAGTGGTGATTTAGATGATCTAATTAAACAAGTTGAATAATATCAAGATAAGAAAAATCCATCAGATAATTTATCACTTCGAACATCTGAGGCCCAGTCCTCAAAGCTTGTCACTCCAGAAAAGGAAGAATAAAAATATGGAAAGAAAGATGAGGATAAGGAAGAAGAAGAAGTAAATGAATTATCTGAGGAAGAAAGCTATGAAAATCACTTTATTGAGGAAGTAGTAGAAAAAGAAATATTTGATGATGAAAAAATTTGTCCATTATCTGATAGCAAGCCTAAATCTCCAGATGAGCAAGTCATACCGAAGGTTGATAAGGTTAAGAAAGTGGTTGGTGTTTCTCAAATAAAATCTAAATTGAAGAGGAAGTAAGTTGTAGGAACTTCAAAAAGGAAGCTTTTTCAGATTGAAAACCCACACTCACCAAGTAATGTCTTGGATTCAGAGTCATCTTCACTCGGTCATGATTTTGTGGAGCAATCTTTGAAGAATCTAGTCGGTTCCATTCCGACTTTTACAAATATAAATTCTAGATGCCAGATGCTCCAACACACTCTTAATCAGAATTCAGATTCGGTGTTCATGGTGATGGACAAGTGTGTAAAGATAGAATCATATTTCAAATCATTTCATATAGGATACGAAGATCACAGGAAGTCCTGCAAGAAAATGACCACTTGGTCAAAGAAGATCATACAAAATATGGTAGACCTTGAAGAATTCCAAGATGTAAAAGAGGATTTTGATACCGAAGATTACAAGATCAAGGATCTTACAAATAGCTTTCAGAAAAATATGAACCTAGAGAAAAATTCTCAGAATCAACAAGTGAGAGATCTGAATAGGAAGCTTAACACTGTTGCTCAAAGCTGGAAGGGGGAAAGAGATCTCTGGATTGAGATCGAAGAGAAACTTGTAAAGTAGGATTAAGTTCCTAAGGCTCAGTATGAGGTTCTGAAGGCTCAATATGATAGGATTAAAGCCTTATAAAAGCAAGATGAGGGGGACCACAAAGAGTTAAAAAAGCTAAAAACCCTTCTGAAGAAGCTAATTCTCAAGGAAAAATAAGACAAATAAACCAATCCGATCTTTTGTTGTAATTTATTTCCTTGAAAAAATTCTTTCAGTCTTAATCAAAGCTCTGGTTGCTTGTCTTTTGTGTTATTGTACTAATATTTCAAGTACCGTATTGTTTTCTATTCCCTCAAACACTTTTTGAAAATCACAAAGGGGGAGAAGGAAAAAATAATTATAAAGAAGAGAAAGAAAAAGATATATCCCTAAGTAAGGGGGAGTTTATTCAAGGGGGAGTGATCATTATAAAGATTTTCCCATTCCGGAAATCTAGAATACGATCCTTAGAGTTCCAAAGCCTAAGGGGGAGTTAGTCGTATTCACCATTGTTCATAAAAAAGGGAGATAAGCTTTAATTTCAAAGTCTATAAATTTATTCTAAGTTCCTACATTCTTTTTCGAAAGGATTTTTTTGCTTTCCAAAAAAGGGGGAGATTGTTGAGTCAATAAGGTTTTCCTTATGACTTTTCCATTCCATCATATAAGGGGGAGATTGTTAAGTCATCAAGGTTTTTTATGACTTTACCATTTCTTTTGTTTTGAAAATCACAAACACTTTATTTCATGGAAAAACTCATTTTAACCCTATTTTACTTATATAAGGAAAATTTCCTTACCCAATGAAATTTACCCCTACTTTGATTTCACTGTTCATGTTAATATTTTTTCTTACCTATAAAAATCAAATTCATATTTAAAAACTCATAATCGTATAATACTTAGACATACCGCATTCTGTTTTAGGATCTGAATTCCTATTATGAACTTTTATGAAGTTCCACTCTGAATTACCTAGTAAGAACTTTTATGAAGTTCAACTCTAAATTCTGAATATGAACTTAAATAAAGTTCTAACTACGAATTCTAATGAAGAATTCTGATTATGAATTCTCATTACGAATTCTGATGTAGATTTTTGATTACGAATTCCTATTACAAATTCTGATGATGAATTCTGATTATGAATTCTCATTACGAATTCTGATGATGAATTCTGATTATGAATTATCATTATGAATGCTGATAATGAATTCTGATTACAAATTCTGATGATGAATTCTGATTACAAATTCTCATTAAGAATTTTGATGATGAATTCTGATTACGAATTCTGATGATGAATTCTGATTATGAATTCTCATTACGAATTCTGATGATGAATTCTGATTATGAATTCTCGTTACGAATTCTAATGATGAATTCAGATTAAGAATTATAATTAATAATTCTAATGATGAATTATGATTATGAATTCTCTTTATAAATTCTGATGAAGAATTCGGATTATGAATTCTCATTACGAATTCTTTAGAAAAATAGAATCTTGATATCTTAGTATTACAGACTCCGAATTCATTTTTTACCTACATTCTGAACTTTCATTTTCTCCATTCCAAATATTAGTTTTAGTTATGTTTACACTTTTTCTATTATAAAACAATGTTGTGCCTTTAGTTATCAACTAACCATTGTTTGAGTGACACATGTACAGGTCCCTACGAAATTAAAGGAAGAATTCGACTGTTGGAGGAGGGAGCCGACCGTTGGATATTTTCCTATAAATAGAATCTCATTTGAAAAGAAGAAAAACCTTGACACAATACAACTCTTACATATGTGCTTACATGTTGTTAAAGTGATTTCTAGAGAGAGAGGCTCTTATCAACCCTCAAAGCTTCTTGCAGAAAGTTTGAATCGCTTGTTCAAACTTTTCCTTACGTAGATTTGCTTCGTGCGACTCTGATTTTTGTTGTGTACAATCGAGGGCTTCCGGGGATAGGAAGACAGAGATTCCAACAACTTGAAGTTGAGGGATTCCTTGCTGAGGAAGATAGAGGTGCCAAATACTTGATAGTTGAGGGCTTGCAGGGATAGCAAGATAGACTCCAATCTTTGTATCGAGGGATTACCCTGGTGTGGGTAAGATAGACTTTCTTGAAACTATAAATCAAGGTACCTTTATCCAAGGTTGTTGGATACCCTTCTCTTTGGGTTAAAAGACTTATTTCTAGTTACTTGTTTTGTTACAAGTTTTCCGATGCATTTGTATTGTTAAGGAAAGTTTAACTTTCTTATACTTCCTTACTGGTACTCTATTTTAGTTAGATTTTATACACTTTAAGGTAGAATCTCATTTGTTGTAAACATTTATTAAGTTTCATTTCCAGAATCACTTTTCCCGAATTTAGAAAGTGATTAGAACTTATAGAGGTCTTGTGAATTATCTTGTTTAACCTTGTTAAACATAACCATCTTTAAAAGTTCCAAATGAACTTTTAAAAGGTACAATTCACCCCCCCCCTCTTGTATCTATTTGAGAATCTCATTCTTATTTTGATCCTATGTTTGGTATTATAGAGTATATCATACTCACACATACTATCCTAAAATAACCTAATACCCTCGAAACATCCCTACCTAATATATATATGAAACCAAGTACAATTATAAATTACTTTATCGATCCCAAAAAGAACATGGAGGCACCCAAAAGTATTCTAAGATTCATCCAAACCCAATTAATTTGGATGATTAGATGGTTGGTGTGAAACTGTCCAACTGGGATAGATGAGTTGGTTGACCAGCTTGAATCATTCTTTCTTCAATAGTTACACCATCAACTTTGGTCCATGTTTTAGATTTATCTACTTCAACCACTTTATCCCTTAAGTAACCTTCCAAGGATAATTCACACATTGGGAAGTGTATGCCTCTAGTAAAAAAGTATTACATTTTGAAATAGTTAGTGGTTTTCCTAAAAAATCTCTAAATATTATATTACTTTTATATTTTAAAATAATGTAGGGAGGTGCTTATCAAGGACCTCTAGAGTCCCTAAGAGTTTGAGATGGAAGTCACCACAAATAAGATCTATCAGGCATAAACTACTTCAGAATAATTTCATGCCACTATCTCTTTCATGAAGAAATATAAAGAAGAATCCAATTAGGGTCATATCATACCCATGTACATATTAGGTAGGCTCAAAAATGTTTATATTCAATGGGATATGGTTGAAAACAGTTTTGAGATTAATCTTACAATGATCAATAATCTCCAACATTTGGGATACAGTAAAGATTATTTATCTCCCACAAATATGACCATTCGAGGGTATGATAATTGTAATAAAATTACCCCTGGAAAGATCAAGATAAAAGACTAATTCAAGAACCTGATGTCTTACATTGAGTTCATGGTTATCTAATGGGACATTATATATAATTTCCTATTTGGGATAACTTAGATTCATAACCACACAGTGGTACCATCAACATTCTATTAATTCTTGAAGTATTCCATCGACGGTAAGGTTGGATTATTAGGTGGAGATAATTCCACTTCTGAATCTTTTGAATCCTATTTTGGTGAGGCTGGATTATACTATAGAAAATGAAAGAAACATATTAAGAAGGGTGATATCCAGGTTTCTACTCCTAATGTCTCAGGAACTTCCCCTACAAGCCCCTGGTTCCTTCTTAGAAATGAGTATGTACTCCTCATAAATTTGATTGAGGTAGTAAGTCTATTAAAAGCTTGTCATACTAGAGTTCTATTTTCATTAAAAAAATTCCCAAACCTATGGTGTAAATCAAAAAGTCCCCCATGATTCTTATTTCAATCTATTATGTCAATGTTTATACCAAAAACATCATATCCCTCAATAGGTATAGATATGATCCTATATTATTTACCATCCCTAAGGATGATTCCATAGATATTATAATGGAATAAGAGGAGGATGAACTTAGATACACCCATCCATCATTTGAGGTAGGTGTCTCCAGAACCATCGATGTGCTCTGGCAGGTTAATCTAGAAACATAAGAGGACCCACGAACCATATTGATTAGTATTTCTATGAATTTAGAATGTCAAGATTTTTATATCTCATTCCTAAAGAATTAATGATATATATTCCCTGAGAACTATGTAGAAATGACTAGTCTAGGCCGTGATGTGTCTACCCATCACTTGAGTCTGCCAGATGAACCCCGAGGTTTCAAATAGGAATCCATGATAATGTATCCCTCACATGATACCATAGTGGAATTTGAATTTTATAATCTTATCAAATCTAGCTTCAATATATAGGTGTAATACCTAAAATGGATAAACAACATCATCACCATCAATAAAAAGAATGTGAAAATCATGGTCTAAAGTTATTTCATGGATTTAAAAAAATCCAAAGGATGATTTACCATTTTTTGATCATGGAACTACAGATTGATGGGTACTCAGGGTACAATTATATTAATATTTACCTTGAAGATGAGGAAGCCACTTCCATTAGGGTGTCCCAAGGGATATTCTATAACCAGGTTATGCCGTTTTTTTAAGAATTTCAGCACCACTCACCAGCATGATATATATTACAAATTCAAACCCTTTCTAGAAATAATCACAAAATTTAATGTCAAAAACCTGGTTGTTAATCCCCAACAATTCTATCTCATGCACCATCAAAAAAAATTCATTAAATTGTAGAAGCACAAATTGAAGATAAATCCTATAAAAGTGGGATTCTGGGGTAACATCAGGGAAAATCCATGGACTTATGGTATTCCAAAATTACGTTGAGTTTGACCTTAAGAAGACTATTATCATACTCACAATACTGCCTCCTTGAAACCTTAAAGAGTTAAGAGTGGTTCAGGGATTACTCACCTACATTATGTGCTTAATGTCTAAATTGAACATCAAATTCCACCCTTTAAAAAATTTAATGATGAATGGAGTCACTTAACAGTGGGATGAATATTTTAAAGAAGCTTTAGAGAACTTTAAGAAATACCTACTTCACCCACATGTCCTGATTTCACTAGTAGATGAGAATCCAGTCATCCTATATGTTGCCTCTATAGAGTGATGGTATGGAACCCCTATCACACATAATAATAATACCAGATATAAAAATAGTCTCTATAGTCTCATCTGAACAATGAAATATATTTTGACCCAATATTCTAATATCAAGAAAAACTTCCTTGCACTCATCTTTATAGTATAAAAACTGAGGCACTATTTGTAGTACCATGAAGTCCACTAGGTCTCTCATATTGACTGGATCAATTATATCCTCATCCACAATATATTGAATGCGAATCTGGTCCAATGGTCGGTCATTTGGTAATTATATGACATTCAATTCATGTCAAAAATGGTAATAAAATGGATGGTGCTAGATGACTTTCTCCTCTCACATCTTATCACTTAAAACACATTACTAAACACTAAGATTCAAGATAAATACTTTTCTTATTCTTTTAACACTCCCCAAACGTGGGATATGTATGGAGCCTCTTGTAGTCTAACAGGGAAAATAATAAAAATACCGAAGATCATCTAGGGTGGTCTATAAATTCTCTTTACCTCCGTGGCTAAAGAAAATTCTTCAATATTCCTTCCTATTATTTGAAGGCTATAATAGTAATGAGGTGGAATACCAAGACCTCATTGTAGGATTGAAACTAGCTATGTAACTATAGATATCCCATATGAATATTAATTGTGATTTAGAGATATTAATTAAGAATATCAACAGTAAATATTCTATCAATAAGGAAGAGTTAACTCCTCTCATTAGCTTTTGGGGGGATAAACGGTAATGTTTCCTTTTGAAATTATTCTAAATCACATCCCTCGTTCATATAATTCCCATGATTGTGTGCTATCCAACAGAGATACAACCCAGAAAAATCCTAACCAGGACAATATAATATTCCACATAATACATCAAAGTGTTTTCTCCTCAATATTCATTTATGACATAGAGTAGATAAATCAGATTAGTTCTTCCTTGTGGAACAACAAGATGATGTTCATTATTGGATAGATGAGCCTCATCATGAAAAACCTCTGAAATGGGACCCTCCTATTATACTGAGTGAAAAGGGAATAGATTCGTCATCAATAAAAATACTTCATTCTTAATTATAGGATGAATGGATAGAAATTATTTTATAAATAGGGATTTAATGGAGTCCTCCTCAGATGCACCATAGAAGGAGAGACCCTCGATGTAATGCAGGAAGTCCATTCGGGCTCTTGTAGGGATTTACAGTCCATAATTATGATCTACCACCAAATTAGGATGCTCAGTTATTTTTTATTGATGATGATACATGACCGAATAGAATTCAACAAGAACTTACATTCATATCCAATACATGAAAATTTTATCCAACGACCCCCAAAGTTGTTGTATTTAAAAATTGAAAATTTTGGTATACAGAATGGATTTCGTTTAACTATATATCCCAACAAATACTAAGAAGTTCAAGTAAATTATTACTACTACCAACTTATTCTAAAAATGTTTTGAGGCCATAACCTTTAAGGAATTCCAGATGAATAACATCATCAACATTCTGAAGTCAAATATCATCACTAAATTTGATGTCCCGCATACCATATTGATGAAAAATAGAACCAAATTATATTCATCCGAGTTGAGAAGGCTTTACCTAGAGAAGAAACATTGAGTGAAACAATGTATCACATTATTGAATAGTGAAAATGGGAAAATTAAGGCTTTCAATAAGACTCTATAAAATATAATTTAGTAAATGATGGAAAAAACAATATATCTTGTCCAAAAAACACATTCACAACTTATAGGCTTATCATACCACAACCCACATTTCCACACAAGAAACTGCATATTTTATTAACTGTGAAACATAGGAAGTGCTTCCCATTGAGGTATAGTTACCCTCACTCCAAATATTTATCCACAATCATCTCTTAGATGATGAACAATCACATAAGAGACATGATGAGTTAGAACAAATCGATGAGAAAATTTTGTGTACATTGGAAAACGAACATGTTTATTAGAATCATATTGCATGATTCTTCAACAAGAAGTTATACCTCCACTCATTACTTCAAGGAGATAAATTATTGGTTCTCATAACCTTGATTATACTAGGAAATAGTCCTTTAAAAAAGGTATTATAGTTTAAAGGACCTTATTTCATACACAATGTATATTCTAATGGAGATTACTCTTTTGCCATGTTTGATGGGGAAAATATCATGCCACCCACCAATGTAAGTTTTATAAATAAATAATTTTCATAATTTATGAATAAACACCAATTTCTTAGAAGAAATACTTTAAATTTCATAGCACTTATACCCTTATAATGTGATATTAAAATTTATGGTTACAATCCTAGTTATAAGATGTTAAATTACAAGGAGGAATTCTATCATGAAGGACTCTAGACTGCTTAGTGTGGTACATTTTTTTATGGCCTCACTCTCCCCTACATGAGATCCTAATACATGTAGAAGGTTTTGTAACATGGTCGGAATATGACTCAGAGCATTAATAATTTTTATACCTCACATATGTGCTAGATATATGCAAAGAATCATCCTTTAAAAAAATTATGTGTATGCTCAATTATTGTTATCATAGGATATGTATTGAAGTCTGGATACACTATAGTGAACCCAACCACCATTATCTTAATTCGAATATGAACATATCTCACTCCTACGTATGAGTCATATATGTACAAGATATTTTGTTATAGTTTCTATTGTTTATGGACATGTACTCAAAATAAAATTCCACTTACCCTATATATGAGTTTGATCTATACAGGGGTCCTTTAATTCCAATAAATACATGTGGATTGATTCCTCTTAATAAAAGATATGTAATGATTCCCAAATCAAAAATCCTAGGACCATCCACATTGTTAAAAAAATACCCTCCCACTATGTGTGAGTTCTATCTGTGTAGGTTATTTCAATACAAGAACTATATGTGACTTGATGCCTGGTATTTCAGGATACATAGTGATGCACAATTATATTTTCCTAGGAGAATCCATAGGCTTATCACCATCATAACCCTCTCTAATGATTGGTCCATATCAACATTAGTCGCCCCATTTGTCTTAAAAATTATAGAGATACCCCCAATAGTTAAATATTTTTGAAATATGAGATCACATGTCCTTTACAATATAGTCAATAGTTAGAGATCATCCACCCAAACAATGGTATTTAAATTCTCATTTGAAGATCAACATTCCCCTTTTCTCTAAAATATGAGTCAGATCTGTGAAGTGGACCTCTTTCAAGAACTACATGTGGATTGATTCCATTCCACACAGGATATGTAGTGATTCTTAGATTCTCCATCTTGGGCCCAGCCACAATCCATAAAATAATTATTAAGAATTTTTATTATACATATATGATCTAGATCTTCACAAGGGAGAATATCTTAATTCATGTAACTATATATATCATCATAGAAATAAATTCCGACAATCCCCCCTTACACATTGACATGTTTTTCTCCATTGCTTCAATAGATGGACAAAATCTAATATGAAATATCTTTTTTATTTCCCTTGTATATAAACCATATATGTATAGGGGTAATTCTCATCAAGAACTACATGTGGATTAATTCTTGTTATCTCATGATGTGTAATGATGCTTAGATCTCCTATCTTGATCCTAGCCAAAAAAAATCAAAAAAATTCCCCTTCCTACCAAAGTGTTTAAAAAATTGTGGGCTTCCTCAAAAATATTTCACTAAGGTAGGCCCTAATACTTGTTCAGTGTACATGAAGCATATCAATATAGTCGAGGCCTCATAAATATTAAGTATAGCTTGATGAAATATCCCTCTCCTTGTATATGAGTTAGATATATATAGGGATCTATATAAGAACTGTGTTTTTTATTCCTATTATTATATAACATGTATTAATTCTAGGACACTCTAGGCCTAGTCATAAAATCAAACTAAAATGTATCATTTCTCTCTACATACAAACCTAGTCTACATAATGGTATTTTCTTTGAAAAACATACCTTGGCTTGATTCCTATCCTTATATGATACATAGTTATTCACAAATGGTCTCATCCACAAAAATCATAAATTACCCAAAAACATAATGGTAGTTGATCAAATCACCCATTATTCACAATGTTTCTTGTATATTCTCAACACTAAGACAAGTTTATTTTACCACATTCATGAATCAGATTCACACAAAATTTGAAACTAGAAAGGGTCCTCTTCCTATGTAAGAGACAAATCTAAATAGGGGTCCTCAGCATGGGTTATATCATTTTTAATCCCATGATATGTTAATATATACTCCATATTTCTTGTCCATATTTATCATGCACCCCAAGATAATAAATATGGGATATTCTCTAAATACCTATTTTTTATCACACTGAGTATGACTCACATTATCTTAGAGGTTTGGGCCGATCATCCCATTGGGCATGACTAGGGGACTCATTACTAATGATGGGAGGAAAAAATAGACCACCTTGAATGGCCTTAAACTTTTAAAGAATGTTCTAGTACTAAAGACCCACTTTGCATGTGTATGAGTTGGATCTACAAAATGGTCCCTAGAATATGGTAATTTATCCATGACCTTATGCAAGGATAAAAATTCCCCTTATCTCATCCTAGATGTATGATGATAAACTATATAGAATAATTTCCTTATCATATGAACCAAAACTATAGAACACCCGAGTCCTTATCACATGATGTTAAATTACATCGCATATTCATCCTCGTTTCATAACATTAAACTACACATACCATCATCCAGTATCCCCACTTTTCAAAGGACCACAATTGCATATACATGACCAACCAAGGATTGGGATGATTCTATTATCTTTTCAGAGAACCTCAATCTACAAATCACACTACATGTCTGGAGAATCTTAGATTTCCACAAACCTTCCATGACATTTGGAAGGGAGCATATTCGGCTTCAAGGGAACCCTTTTCTTTACTACGCATGAATTCACCTAGATCTTATACATGATCCCTTAGCCTATCATCTAGAAGAGACTTTTCCTTACAGAAGGATCCTCTAATCCATGTGAGACCTTACAACATGACATTGGATTTCACCACCATACAGTGATTCACGGTCATCCCTTATGTGTTTGTCCCATACCAATACTCATGATATGAGAACATTGATCCACGAATTGCAACATCTTTATCTCCCATTAAAAAGGGTGTTGGAGTATTCTAACCCTCAAGAGTCCTAGTTAAGTTGTTGTGTCATACATTTTCCCCATACCTGGTCCACGCATGACAACCTTAAACTGCATTCCCTTAGGTTAAAGTTGTATGACATTAAAATCTATCCCTTGTTGGTCCACTTCACAAGACTGCTAACTATTAGGGAAAGAGACATAAAAACTGTCTAAAGAAACCCCACAAAGGGTGTTCTGAGAAAAATTCAATGCTTATCTCATTAATATTTATCCTTAAAGAGCTTTGGGAAACATTTGAATATAAATAAAATAGGCACAAAGCTTGTGGGACCTATCTTATGACCCTATGAAAAGATGATCCTTGCACTCTGGACCCTTTTGATCCAGGAAAAAGTTTTAATAATGAGTGATCACATCTGGTAGCCTTGATAATGTGTTCAGTATAAGGTGAAACAACCTTTAGTGTTCCAGAACTCTCCCTGGATAGCCTTTTATCCACAACCTACTTCATTTTTCAAGTTCTTGAATCTTCTAAAACATTTCATGACCTTTGGTAAGGCTCATGTTCAGCTTCAAGGGACTCTACACTTAATGATGAATGTATGAATTTGCATCCTACACATAAAGCTGCTAGCCCATTAACCAGAGGCATATTTTCCTTACAAAAAGAGCCTCAAATCCCTATGATCCATGGCAGCATTACAGTGGGACTCATAACCCTAGTGTGATTTTCAGGTATCTCTGACATGTTTTCCCCATCCAATAATCCTTGTTTTAAACTCAATACTACAAAATAGACCTTTAATAGTATTGGCCTTTATCAGCACTAGAAAAAAGCTCTGATAAAGGTTCCCTTTAACAATGCTTAAGAAACCACTGATAAAGGGTACATTTTATTAGTGCTAAAAAAGAACTGATACAAGGTACATTTTATTAATGCTTTGTTATCCTTGATAAACGCTAAACTATTTCATAACTTTTTTTAGCACTGATAAAAATTACCATTTATCAACGCTTTATTTTTAGCATTGATAAACAGACCATTTATCAGCGCTTTATTTTTATTATTAATAAATGGCATCCTTTATCATCACCTTTTTAGCACAGATAAAGATCCCATATAAAATGAAATAATTAAAAAAATAAAAACTAAAAATTAGTAAATTAAAAAATATTTGAAAACTTTTATTAATTAAATAATTATTGATAAAAATGAATAAATTTAATATACATATATATAAATTATAAATATTAATAAGTAGTGTATATTAAATATATAGATATGTAAAACAAATAAAATTAAATAATTAAAACAATAAAAATTAAAAGTGATTAAATTAAGAAAATAATTAAACATTTTATTAATTAAATAATTGTTGATAAAAATGAATAAATTTAATAAACATATATATAGATTATAAATATTAATAAACAATATATATTAAATATAGATATATAAAATCAATAAATTTTCATAATTTTAAAAAATAAGATTGAATAAATTGTAATAATCGAACATAAAACTTAAAATGAATAAATTACAAAATTATTAAAAAATTATCAATGAAACAATTATTAATAAAAATGAATAAATTAAATATATATATATATATTATTGTAATAAATAGTATACATTAAATATAAATACATTAAATGAATAAAATTTCATAATCAAAAACAAATTAATGTCTTATTCATTTTTAATGGTTTTTATACATAATTATTCATTAATACAATTAATATAGAAATATATTCATATATATATATATATATATTCATATAATATTTTCTAAAATATGATTTGTATAATACAAAATATTTATTATTAGATTAAATAAGTCATATATTTAGTAAAAAATGGTTTATAATTAAAAATTAATATTAATTATAAATATAAACTAATTCCATCAAGTAATGGAAATAAATGAATGTTGTCTGATTTTTCAATTTAACATATATCAAACATGTGTTACATTAATTTCACACATACATATACGTAATTAATGAATTTTTATATACAACGCACACACACAAATATTTACGTAATTAAGGAAATCTCGTGTATAAAAAAACACACCTAATATTTATGTAATTTATTCAAATTTTATTATTCATTTCATAATTTCATTATAAGATGATAAATTTAATATATTATGTTTTTAATTGATAAAATTTAGTTGTTTATTTTTAATATTATTACAGTTGTGTATTATTTATTTAATTTTAATATATTTTATTTATTATTTTTTGGTGAATTTAATCATTTTATAATATTGGTTTATATATATTTATTTACTAAGTTTTAATTTTTTCAATATGTATTCATATTTAATTCAACATATATCAATATTTAAAAAAAATTATATTCAATTAATAAAACTTATCCATTTTTTCAATATTTTTAAAGTGTACTCATTTTTAATTATTTAATTTCACTAATTTTTTACATGCACGCATTTAAGATTATATATTCATTAATAATGTTGAAAATATATTTGTAAATAAATATTTATAAATAAATATATTTATAAATGTATATTTACTATATTTATAAATTTTTATATATATAATTATAAATAAATAAATATTATTTTTTAAAAAAGTATTTTTATAATTATAAATAAATAATCATATTTATTTAAATAGTTGTAAAATTATAATAATTTTTTTAAATTAGGATTATATTTACTTGTTTATATATATATATATTTATATATTTATTTATTAAATATATATAATGCTATAAATATTTAAATATTATTTTTTAAATTTTTTATATAATTATAAATAAATAATTATATATTTAAATAGCTATAAAATTATAATAAATATATTTAAATAATGAATATATTTACTATATTTATACTTATATATATTTATTACATATATATATAATTATATAAATATATATAATGATATGAATATATTTATAATTATAAAATTATGAAAAATATATTTAAATAATGACTATATTTACTATATTTATATATATAGTACATATATATAATTATATAAATATATATAACGATATAAATATATTTATAATTATAAAGAAATAAGTATATTTAGATATGTATTTATTTATAAATATATTTATAAATATAAATTTATTAAATTTATAATATTATATATTTATAATTATAAATAAAAAGTAAGAGTTTTTTTAAAAGTAGTTATATAATTATGAATAAATAATCATATATTTAAATAATTATAAAATTATAATAAATAAATATATAATTATATGAATATATTTACAATTTTTTATTTATAATTATAATTATAAATCCTTTATTAGCGCTATAGTTTTAGAATTGATAAAGATGTCTTTTATCAGTGCATCTTTAGCACTGATAAAGATAGATCTTTATCATTGCTTTTTTAGTGTTGATAAAGATATCATTTATCAACTCTTATTAATTTAGCATTGATAAAAGGTATCATTATCACCACTTTTTTGGAAGCACTGATAAAAGTATCTCTAATTTATTTAAAGAACCCTAATGCATTGATTTCAGTCACGATATCTCAAGCTTTCGTGGAAGTCTCCTGCTGTCGGCACACATCTTCCTTGAATCGAAGGCTTGAGTCAAGGCTCGAATGAATCCAAGTCTTGAATCAAGGCTCGAATCAAGGCTTTAAAGAATTCAAGCTTTTGCAATATCTCTACTTTCTCTTAGATAAATGAAATATCAAATCCAAGGTATGTTATTTTCTCCTCCTCCTCACTAGTTGATTTCTTTTTTAGGTTTCATGATGTCCCTTATTGATTTCTGGCTAGTTTTTTCTTGGGAGTTGGTACCAAGATGTGGTGAGTGTCTATGGGCCACCTTGAATTTGATTTAACTTATTTACTTGCTTTTGATTTATTTCAAAATTTTATGGATCAACAATTATAACCTATTATATTTATACCTTTTCTAATTGATTTCATTTTACCTGTATTGTATACTCTGTATCATTTATATTTATGAGCTGAGTTTGGATATTTATTATAGTTATGATATATTTATATCCTTGTTGGTGTATTTATTTTGGACGATGTGGAAGGTTTATATAAATTATTTGAATCATACTCATTGGTTATGACTCGTTTATTTATATCTTTTATCAGCTTAGTTCATTTAATTTCATAGTAGTATAATAAATATATGTTCCATATTAGAATCTCATAAAGTTTTTTGTTATTTATTATTTACACTTTAATGAAAAAATAAGTCCCAACAACTCTTTATTTTATGTCCAAGAACTATTTTTCAGTTCGTGGGGATCAGGAACACCCTTGGGTTATTTATTCTACTATTATATGTTTAATATTGTCACACCATAGGATCCAGTGAGATTCCCATGATGATTTTTCATTTGATGATATTAGCTTGGTGATCTCTACTACACACATTATTTTCATCCCTTTTTACAATTCATGGACATGTTCCAGCAATTTATTTTTTTACTATTATTATACATCACTGTTATAAGGGATATCATCTTATCTATATGCTGTATTTAACTTATGGTTGAGTTTAATTTTTGTTTTTATTATGAAATGTTTTTTGATAATTTTTTAGATTGAATAAAATTTATTTTTATTTATTTTCATAAACTCTAAAGTCCAAAATTTTAATATTTTAAAGTGTTTTCACTTTTAAATGTAAGATTTCATCCATTGGATGGTAAAAATTGGATTTTAAAATAATTATTTTAAATGATTTTTTACATACATGAGTATAAATGTATTGATCTTAATCATGGTTGGAATTTTTTCAAAAAAGGTTTTACCTTGGTAATTTTAAAAGATATAAATTTAGGATGGTTTTTCCATGGATTATGATTAGATTATTTGGAATTAAATGTTTTATCATGACAAGTTTTTGAACATACTGATAGTTTTTAACCAAATTATAATAAAATAATCAATAATTAAATTCAATCAATGGGTTTACTACTATTCCAATAGCTATGTTGTGTATTTTTTACTAGTTGATTGTCTATTTTTATAGAGTCTGGTTGAGTTTTTTTATTAATATATTAAATTTTATATTTAATGTTATACCCCTATGGATCAGAAAATATCCCCTGGTTTTTATTCCCTATATAGCCATAATTTCCACCATCACTTTTAGAAATCTCCATCACTATACCCCAAATTCCATTAGCCCTGATTTTCATCCAGACACCTATGATTTTCACCGCATATACCCATGATTTCCACTACCATGAGTGTGCCTTTATAGTGCTTGGTGATTTAACAAAAATTGGGTTGGCACATTAGGTACAAAACTTTGGTGTGGCTCGATGAGGTCTAAGTGCCTCAATAATGGTGAGGCACACTAGGGGTATCTCTCTGCACCTCACACTAAGGTTCATTGTGGCACACACTATTTACAACACTGGTGTATGTATAGTTTAAAGTTCTCTAATTTCAATCAAAACAAAGAACTAAACATGGAATAAGAAATAAATAAATCATCCTAGTATTAAAGAAGGTAAATTATTAAACATATCATTAAATATAACTAACTCTTAGTCATAATAACCCAAATAAGGCTTAAGGTATGACTCAAAAACCAATTAAGAAGTTTTAATAGAAACAAATAAAAGATTCTCATTTAAATAATTTTTTATAAAAATAAAACCCCATTTAGTAACAACATTTCTTAATTAAAATAGTTTATTTAATGTTAATATTCACATGTATAACTCATATTTGATGAAAATTATGGTTTACACTTTTGACCTTTAAAATATACAAAGAATATGTCCCTTTAGTAATGTAAAATTATGATTTAGTAAAACATTTTAAGTAATAAAATTACCTAAGGTTGTGGTCACATAAAAAAACTATTTATTTAAGGTATTTATATAAAACCAAATCCATAAGAAATTCAGTAAGAAAATAGACACATCAATTACTTAAATTTGTTTTAGTTTATTTTAAAAAATCAAACAAGTTGATGATACTTAATAAGTTATCATAACAAATCATTCTGTCCCACTTAATCAACCCAACTAATATCTCATCACTGATGTAATAACTAAATCAAGTTTAAATATTTTCCATTTACTTGTAATTCATTTAGGTTATAGTGAAATGAAATTAATCTCTTTGTAATACAAGACAATGTATAAAATGGAATACTTAATTATGTATATTTATACTGTTTGAACACATAATTTAAAACTAAATTTAGGTTTACTAAAAGTACTCAAGATTTCAAAACCTAAATATGTACCAAATTGTAATTCTATTTCTTGAACAAAGGTCTAACACATGTGAATAATTAAGTTACTTTATCAAGATAAAGTGAGTTAAAATAACCCAAACATATGATATCTACATTACTTTATAGATCTTAAAATGATTTTTAATTATAGAATTTCTAAGCATGAACTTATATAAATTAAATAATTAATGGAACACCAATACAAACATTAATTTAATAGAATAAATAATTTTCAAACAAGTAAACATGTTTAATATAATTTAAACAAGATACCAAGCATAAATATATAATGTGAACAACACACGTGATTTGTTTTCTATCTCACCACAACTAATCTCATGGAAAATTTTATTCAGTCCTCCTCTAGCTAAATTTTCACTAAAAATGCTCAATTGTACCCATCTATGTGCTATCGCATCACTCTGTAATAATTACTAAACAACCTAAATCTTTCCATGATCTTCTAAACACCCAATAAAAATATAAATTTGAAACTTGCTATAACTTCATGGTTTAATCTTTTCCAAAAAAAAAACAAATCCATTATCGTTCTATCACCCCGAGTACTAGATAACCTCAAATTCAACTCACACTTAGATAAATTCAAATCAAAACTAAGATTGAATTCACAAATTGACATCATCTAACACCTCATAATATTTTAGAAAAAAAATTCAATGTCCTGAATATTTGTAAAACCTTCTTGATTTTGATTCTTAAAAAAATTATATTCCATGTGAAATATTGGATTTTTGGATTCTTGTGTGATATTTGATGATTTTTTTTGATAAATGAATAGTCCCTTTATTGAATTTTGAAATAATATAATGGGAACTTCAATATTTAGTTGGGTATTCTAGGACAATCATGTTAGGATTTAAATTGTTAATTTACTATTGTGTTCTGAAAAAATTATTCTTGTAAACTTTATAAAATGTATAATAATCATGCTTTGGTTCATACTACGTTGTGTCCTAGTTATAATTTTTATGTTCATGCATATTTTAAATATTAGTTTTGAAAAATCATACTTAGTTTTAAATGTTAATATGGGTTTTGAAATGAAAAAATTAGGTTTTCCCATAAAATGAACTAAAATGGATTCATTTTTTTGAAACTCATGAACTGATTTCATAGTGAACCTATAAAGTTTTAATCATTTAAAAGTCTATATATTTCCATTAAAATTGTTTTAAAATTTTAATTTATTTTTAATAGTTTTTCATATGATTTTAAAAAAATTCACTTGAAGTTAAGAATTTTTATAAAAAAGGGATTTTATATCTCATTAAGTGTTTTGGAAATAATTGGTGGATTTTCATGTGTAATTAAAAATAATAATTTCAAGAAGGCTTTTAAATTTTCAAAAAGTTGTATTTTGAATTTTTAAAGTGCTTCTGAGATGATATTTCAACTTTTAAATTAATATTTGGTAATTTAAAAGGTTTTGGTCTCTTGTAAAGTGTTTTGTTTCAATATGGAATTTGAAAAAAAAATTATAGTCATAAGATCAATAATTTATTATTCATTAATATATTTCCATAATAATATTTTTTTATGTTATCCACATAGTCTTTCATTCTTTCCAGGGAAGATTATTTCTATGTTTTATTTCTTTTATACCAACTAGAAGCCTCGCCATAGTTCTTAAAATAATTAGGACTAGAAAATCATGTATTCATTTCCAATAAGACAACATATTTTAGTCCTAGTAAAATAATTTTTCTATTTAAAGGATAGTGGTTATTTTATACTCAATCCAATGTGATCATATATCTCAACCCATTGGGAATGGTGAAGGTTCAATAAAAGAGAAAGGGAACAATGAACATGTATTGTATGATCATATCATATATGAAACAATTTTCTTCCTGAGAATATTTTTAGCTTTAGGAAATAAACTATGAAATGTTGTCTAGTGTGCTGCTAACTCCTAACCCAAGAACATTTAGAGTCAAGGAGACAAATTTCAACCTTATCAGCTTCATCTCCCAAATAGTTATTATTTCATTTTTTTCCTTGAGACTCATCCCCCATATATTATATACATGAACCTATGTTTCATGAACTGCTCTATGTTAGAGTAGGTATCCTAGTACTAACCTATTGTAATTTTATTACATGTATATTCAATGTATTGAATACTAATTTAATGTCTTATTACATATTATTCATTATTTATTCTTGGATTTAATATAATAATGTCCTTGAGTATTTTCTGCATTGATAAGGTCGTAGTAGTTCCCCGCTATGATGAGAACCTTAAAGTACTATGACGATATTCTTAAAATAGTTTTGTGGCTAAATAACATACTATTATGGGACACATAATATTTAAAATGTCTGGTGCGAGTTATTGTAAGTGTATGAGGCTTCTTCTCATGAAGTTCAAACATGGTAATCTCTAATAAGAGAGATTATGAGAACAGTCCCGCCAGTAGGAATTCTGCATGTTTTGGTGTCATCAGATATTCCTATCTGTGAGCATGTTTATTGGTCCTTATACTTTAAGATTATCATTAATGTATGTCATGACTCATGCACTTAGATTTTCTGACCAAAACTATCATGCCATATGTTGGAGGGATGCAGGGTACATTGGGAACATCATGGTTGACATATAATTAATGTATAATCCAAGAAATGATTTGTCTCATCCATATTTATAGAAGATGATGTATCAACCCTTTAATTTGAATAAAACCATCGAATTAAATTCCATGGCCATAGAGTAATAACGTGTTTATTTAAGACAGTAAAATAAAGACATATTGGGTAAATAGGTTGATGACACAATCATGAAACCGTCTTGATGAGATATTGGGATAAATGGATTATATTACACAGTGAGCATTCATATGTAGTTTTTAACATTATGAAATTAAGTTCTTTCTCTTGGGTTCCTGCACTAATATCTAGACATTAATCTTGGAATTTAGGCAAGCCCGCCTAATGTAAACAAGAAATAATCCTAGAGGGTCACACACTAAGTCTTTATGTTGAACTCTATTAAATTATATTTGAGTTTAATTAATGGAATAAATATTATTCTCATGTCTTAGGAATAATTTTATTCATTTTATATTGATCACATAAGTTAAATAAATATTTATTCGCCGGTATGTGAATAAAAATATATTTTTTCATTTTATTGAATATTTAATAAATATTTATCTGCCAGTATGCGAATGAAATATTTTTTTATAAATAAAAAATTTATTCAGGTGTTCAATAAATGCAAGAGGAGTTTAAATGGACCAAGACCATGTTCGGTGAAAAATATTAATTAGAAATATTGTTAAATAATAATTGTTATTGTGCAAGTTGGTGCACACCACAAAATAATATTATTATTAATATCTGTCATGAGGTTTATTAAATGTAATAAATGTTATTTGATGGCCAAAATGAAATTAAATAATATTTTAACCTAAATCCTACCTTTATAAATAGATGTATGTGTTTATTTTTTATAGTATCCAAAAAATTAGAATATAGAATTGTTGTGCATGAAGAATTCTATCTCGAATCCTCCTTCTATCTCCCCCTTGATAATGAGAAGTGAAAGATAAATTTCGTCAAGATTCAAGAATGAGTGATCAAGAAAAAACAACACAAGATTTTTGACTCACTAATCTAGCACCTGAATATCGACTATTTTTTCTCATAGATCATATGATCATGTGTGGATCATCACTAGAGGTATTCTATCATTGGATCCTCACATTGAAACAAATATAATCTGAAAGGGTCTTTTTAGATGGTCAACATTCACTGATGAAGAAAGTTTCTAAGACCAAATATTTATTTCGTCAAATATTAAATAAATTAATTATAAATTTGATATGAAAGATCCTTACTCTTGGTTTTATGAAATTAATCTTAAAATAAAATTTAATATATCATCCACCACCGCACACTTCTTTTTTGCCCAGAACCATCAAGTGGTATCAGAGTGGTCATGCTTAAATTTAAAATTATTTATTTGATTTTTTATCTATGTGAAATTGTGGTTAGATTTTAATTACATTTTATTCAATCCTTAACCCAGTTTGAATTAAGATGTTATTGATATATTAATTGTGTATTTTTAGTGTTTCATTTTCTTAACGGTTTTGTAATAGATGAAGAATGACTGAAGATTCTAGTAGGAAGTTCCAAATATTTGGCTGGTAAAACTATGTTACATGATGAGTAGTTGAAGAGCATGTCATATACCCATGTGCATTGTACCTAGATATGTCGAGCAGTTAATTACATGTGGTGCATTTATTTCACATCACGTTTTGATTGGTCTGACCTGGAACACGACAAGTGGATACATTGTGTGTATCTATATTGTACATGTTGTGTAGTCCGGACGAGTTAACATGTTGAAGCCCAAGCATATGACTCAAATACATAGAAACTAAGGTACATGGAATGTATCTGGACTATACGCACCATGTAGTCTCCCATTAAATGAAATAATTGAAAATTACCTTAAATTAAAAACCACAGCTTTAAAACATTATTTTATTGGTTAACACACTAATGTGTGTTTGAAAATTTAATAATGGTTTTAAATAATATTAAATTCTCAATTAATTTATTGTAATTATTGGTTCTATCATTTATTTTCCATAAATAAAATAAATGATGGGCATATCTAATTAATTTCAAATGATCATTATGATAAAAGAGAATTAATTAATTAATAAATTAATGAAAGTGCACTAATCTTAAATAATAAATAAAGAATAAATAAATTAATGTTGTCTAGTTTCTTTTTCATATTTGTTTCATTTATGACCATTCATGAGCTTAACCAAGACATTTGTATGTTTTGGATGTTTTAATTTAATTTATTTCACGAGTTTGTAGTTATTTATTATTAAATTAAATATGATGGCATTAGTGGAATCCCTCAATTTATTATTATATAATTCTTTCATATACAAGGATATTATTTCCCCAAGTTCATAGGTTTATTTAATGTCTTCTCATTAAATCATCCATTTGATAAAACTCATGAACAAATCATTGAATTGTTTTTTTATTTCTATCTATGAAATTATTTATTTTATGGATGCAAGACCGCGATCGCATAAATAAATGAATTAATGTGAAAATATAAAATTAAAATAAATTTATTATGTGTAAATGTTTTATCTAACAAGGTTAATTAATTAAGTAATATCCACTTAATATTAACAAGACATGTAAATGATAAAACCTGATAAAATTTATGCACAATAAATTAAATAAATGAATTTTGAGTATATATTTTATCTATCATGGTTAATTAATTAAGTAACATCCACTTAGTATAAACTGGACTTGTGAAGGATAAAACAAGATAAAATTTATGCATAATTAATTAAAATTCATCAACCTAATATTAATTTAGATTGCGCATTCAGTTACTTGATTAAGAACATAACTCAATAGAACCAGATGATTGACCAACCCTTGTGGGGACACTTTTTTTATTAGGGGAGTTATTATGAAGGATTTGGGTTAACTAATTCATTTTAAGCTAATAAAATTATCCCTTTATATACTTGGTGTAATTTTGAGGAAAGTGTTGAGGAAATCCAAGTCAGGATTTCTGGATTGGGGAATCCATTCAACGGATCAAGGAGTTTTAAGCCCGTAGTTGGGGAATAATTACCTACCTAAATAATTTCAAATAGGTTGACCAACCCTTTTGGGGTTATTTGAAAGGGAATATGGATCCTTTCAACTAGAATTTTAAAGCAAGTAGACATTCCAAGTTAAATTGTGAGGGATTTGGGGACTAGATAAAATAATGGGATATTTAATAAAATAAATCAATTTATTATTTCTAACATGATTTGTAATCAAGAAAAAAGTACTAATAATATGATCTTTTAATTTTAGAATAAAATAAAAATATCATCATCTAAATTATCTCTATGATAAATATTAAAGAAAGATAACCTAATAATTGGTAGTAACCTTCAAGAGTTGTTTATACGTGTTCAGGTTATTCTATGTCATGAATGAAAATCTTAAATGATATAATCCTCAATGGTTGATCTACTTTCTATGTAGATGAGTGCTGAAGAGTTCCCTTTCTATGAAGAACATGTAAGTGACATGGTGGATGTTTAATTTTTGATTCTTTCATCAATTATTGCTGAACTCATGAAGTCTCATGAAAACATTGATACAAATAGAATGTGTGAGTAACTTCATGGTATTTACCAAGAGAGAACTAGATAAGAATAGTTTGAGATTTCCAAGGCACTCTTTCATAGAAATCTTGGAGAGGGTTCTCTAACTAGGCCTCATGTAGTTATGCTCATCAACTACATTGATCATCTAGAGGTTCTTGGGTTTAAAATATCTGAAGAACTAGGCATGAATATCATTCTAGAATTCCTCCCTTAGATCTCTTCAATATTTGTGGTTAATTTTAATATGAACAAAATTGAAAAGTCTCTACAATATCTTCTCACTCTTCTTCTCCAAGTATATGAGGATACGAATCATAAAAATCCTTCTGTCCTTACGGTTAAAAAATTTAAAGGGAAAGGAAATATATTTAAGACTAAATATTCTTTACACCCTTCCAAGAAGAGGAAGATTAAGGGGAAAGCAAGGGAAAAATATTTTTTCTATTTCTCATGTGTTAAGAAGGGCCACTGGAATAAAAACTACACCTAGACAAAGAATAAAGGGTAATATTTAGGGGCATTTTTCATCGATTTCAATTTATTTGTTTCTAAAAATTGGGTATTAGATATATATTGTAGTTCTCACATACCAAGTATATTCATAAATATCTATTGAGGGGAGATAATTCTATGAGCATCCAATAGAACTAAACATTATGTTTTAGCTATCAGGGACTACCACCTCATGTTTCCAACTAGAATGATCATGGTTTTGAAAGATTGTTATTATGTTCCATCTATTACCAAAAACATTATTTATATATTCAAACTTAATATGGATGGATTTATTTTAAAAATTGGGAATAAAGTTTTCTTATTTTATTAATATATAATTTTTAAGGTAATTAACATTTAAATAATAGTATTCAAGTGTTGTATTACATGAACTATGTAATAGAAATTGATAATGATGCTACTTTACATGGCTCATACCAAACCCAACTTTGGAATCACTAGATAGGTCATGTAAATGAAAAGTTCTAAACTAAATTACATAAATATGAATATTTAGATTCTTTTAAACTAAAACCACTTGGTGATTGTCACGCATGTTTACAAGAAAAAAACAAAACCCATTTAGTGGGATTGGTGAAAGGTCTAAATATCTTCTTGAATTAGTTCATACCAATATGTGTGGACCATTTACTATTGAAGAAAGGGGTGGGTACTCATACTTCATAATTTTTATTGATGATTTTAGTAGATATGTATTTTTATACTTAATTAGGTATAAGTCATATTCATTTGATAAATTCAAGGAATACAATAATGAAGTTGAGAACCATATTGTTAAGAAGATTATGAAACTCCTATCAGACCGTGGTGTAGAATATATTAATCAAGACTTCATTGATTACTTATGGGAGTTTGGTATCATATCCCAACTCACCCCTCCTGAAATACCTCAGTGAAAAAATGTAATTGAATGCAAGAATCACACCTTGTTATACATTATGAGATCAATTATGAGTCAAGTGATTCCTCCTTTATCCTTTTAGGGATAAAAATTACAAAAAATAGTATATATACTAAACTAAGTACCAACTAAATCTATAAATGGTATTATATAATAATTTTGGAGTTGAATAAAATCCATGTCATCAAATTTACATGTGTGGGGAAGTGAATAATTTTTTAAGGCATATTAAGGTAACAAACTTGTACCCCGATGCAAAAAAGTGTACCTTTGTAGGATACCCAAATGAAACAAGGGTATATTACCTATATGACACCTCAGAAAAAAGGTTACAGTATAAATAAATTCCATATTAATTGAGAGGGATCACATATCTAAAAGTGATAGCGAGAAGGATATATAGATATATGAACTCTAGGATCAAGGTATAAAATAGTTGGTACAGGAACAGATTCCATAATTCCCCTTAGAAGATGAAATTGTTTCTAAGACAGAAGTACTGCGTAAGAGTACAAGAGTGTTTAGAGAACCAAAATATTATGGTTTTGTAGCCACTAAGGATGGTGACTCATTATTAGTTGATAATAATGATCATATAACCTATAAGGAAGTATTAAGTGGCACAGAAGTTTCCAAGTGGAAAGAAGCCATGAATTCCTAAATGGATTCCATATACCTCAACCAAGTCAGGATTTTGGTAGATCCTCCAGTAAATGTAAATTACATTTATTTCAAATGTTTATTCAAGAAGAAACTAGACATGGAAGTACAATTAAGTAACTATAAGGCATGATTGGTTGCAAAAGGGTTTAAACAATGTTAAGACATTGACTATGATAAAACATTTTCACCATTTTCAGTGATTAAATCCATTAGAATTATACTTGCCATTGTGAATTACAATTACTATAAGGTTTGGAAAATGGATGTCAAAACTAATGGTAACCTTCAAGAATATTTCTATATTACACAACCCAAAGGTTTTGTGACTCCAAAGGATGCTAATAAGACATGAAATTTTCAAAAATACATTTATGTATTAAGGAAATCATATTAATCATAGAACATTTGTTTTGATGAATCCATAACAGAATTTGGTTTCATAAATAATGAGTTTGATAATTATGTATACAATTGGTTTAGTGGGATTGTATTCATTTTCCTAATAGTATATGTTGATGACATATTACTCATAGGAAACAAAATACTAGTCTTAAAGTATATCAAGGTGTGGTTGAATAAATGCCTCTCTATAAAGGACTTGGGAGAGTCAGTATATACTATAGGGATCAAGATCCATCGTGATAGATCCAATAGGTTTCTCGACCTAAGTCAAAGTACATACATTGACCAGATATTAACGAGATTTAGTATGGAAAAATACAAAAGGGGACTACTTCTAGCATCACATAACATTCTTAATTCTAGTAAATTGTGTCCTTATACACATGAGGAAAGAAATAGAATAGAAATGATACCTTACACATCATCGATTGGGTTAGTCATGTATTCTATTCTATGTATTATGTTATATGTTTCTTATGCATTAATTGTGGTAGGAAGATATCAAGATCATCTAGGTGACCACTATTGGATGGAAGTAAATACTATCCTTAATTATCTGAGTTATACTAAGGATATGTTCATGGTTTATAAAGGATATGAGAAACTATTCATCATAGAATCTATATATTCTAGTTTCTAAACTGATCAAGAAGACATGAAGTCACAATTGGGATACATCTTCACTTTGAATGGAGGTGCTTTGAGCTGGAAAAGCTCAAATAAGGCTATGGTTACAGATTCTACAATAGAGTCTAGGTATATTATAGCTTATAACATATATAAGGAAGTAGTATGAATATGAAAATTCATATAAGTTCTTGATGTGGTACCTAGTAGTAAAGATCTTATCACTATCTATTGTAATAATACTGTTGCGGTGGCTCTCATAAAAGATCCAAGGTCACATAAATGAAAGGAGCATATAC
This sequence comes from Viscum album, assembly GCA_963277665.1. NCBI lineage: Eukaryota > Viridiplantae > Streptophyta > Magnoliopsida > Santalales > Viscaceae > Viscum > Viscum album. The sequence continues at coordinate 778,407,323 of OY728135.1, read as the reverse complement.
ATCAGAAGTATCATCTCTTAAGATATTTTTATTATAGATTTGAGGTTTCTATGAGAATTATTTCCATAGAAGATTACATGGAGGACCCCTTGACTACAAATTTGACTAAGCAGAAACATGATTATTTTTATAAAGTTTAGCGGACTGAAAGTTGTAGGTAGTTAACTCTAGTCCATGTGGAGGTTTGTTAGAGTTTGTGTCCTAGAACCAATTGATTGTACTTTGATTACATTTATATTCTATGTATTGAATATTAATTTAATATATTATTACATATTATTCATTGGTATTTTATAGCTTTAATGTAATAATGCCCTAGAGTATTTATCGCATTAATAATGTCATAGTATTTCTACGCTATGATGAGAACCTTGAAGTGATATAAAAACATTATTAATATTGTTTTTTGGTTGGATAATGTACTATTATAGGGCACATAGAATTTATAACTTCAAGAGTGAGTGCTCATAAGTGGATAAAGATTATTCTCATGAATTTATCACTTGGTAATCTCTAAGATGGGAGAAAATGAGTATAAACTCACAAGTAGGAATTACATGTGTTTTGGTGTCATTAGATATTACTATCTACGAGCATGTGTAATGGTTCCTATAAATTAATATTATCATTAATTTATGTCATGGACCACACACTTAGATTTACTGACCATAACCATCACTCCATATGTTGGAGGGAATTAAAATATATTGGGAGTGTCATGATTGACATGTCATTAATGGATAATTCATAGAAGTATTTTTCTATTCTATATTTATGGAAGTTTATATCTCGTCCCTTTTATTAGAATAGAACCATATCATTAAATTCCATGTCCCTGGTGAAACAACATGTTCATTTCAGATAGTCAAAGAAAGATGTATGGAGTAAAAATTTTGATGACACCGTCATGAAAGCTACTTGATGAGATGTTGTGAAAAAAAGATTATATTACACAGTGAGTGTTCATATGTGGTTTTCAAAATTATGACATTATGTTCTTTATATTGGGTTCCTTTGCCCATTTCTAGATAGTAATCTTTGACTTTTGGCAAGGTTCCCTAATTCCAAAGAGAATGAATCCTAGAGAGTCGCACACTAAGTGTTTCTATTGATCTGAATTAAATTATATTTGAGTTTAATTAATGGAACAAATACTATTCTCAAGTCTAAGGAATAATTTTATTCAACTTATATTCATTGCATAAATTAAATAAATATTTATTCTATGAAATGTGAATAAAAATATTTTTTGTATTGAATACTTAATAAATATTTATTCAACATTATTATTTGTGAATAAAATTATTATTCGAGTGTTAAATAAATGCAAGAGGAGTTAAAATGGACCAAGACCATATTTGGTGACAAATATTAATTAACAATCAGGTTAAATGGTATTTTTTATTGTGCAAGTTGAAGTGTGCCACAAAAAAATATTATTATTAGTATTATTATGTAGAATGTGGTTTATTAAAGGTAATAAATGTTATTTAATGGTTGAAATGAAATTGGATAATATTTTAACATACATCCTAACTCTATAAGTATACGGTTATTTATATTGTGTATAGTATCCCAAAATTTATCATAGATAATTTTTACGCACAATGAATTCTATCTCGACTCCTCATTCTCTCTCCCTCTCAAGAATGAGAAGCACTAGATAGATTTCTTAAAAACCAAAGAATGAGCGATCAAGAATGAACAAAACAATAAATTTGAATTGTTGTGCTAGAACTTAGAGATCGAGTGGTGTTTCTCAGATATCATTGGATCATGTGTGGATCACCAATAGAGGTATTATATCCTTGGATCCTTATAGTGCAAAAAATATAATCCGAAAGGGTATTTTCAGAAAATCAATATTAACCAACAAAGAATGTTCCTAAGCCCAGGTATTTATTTATTCAATTATTAAATAAATTAGTTATAAATTTTATGTTCAATATCCTTTCTCTTGGTTTCATGCAATGATTATTAAAATAAATTTCAATATATATCCAACTACATCATGCTTCGACTATGCTCATAACCGACACTCTGAGTAGTAGTCATCCCATAAGGGGTACCACTGATCATTTTTAATGAATTAAGAGTATAACACCTACCATAGTGGAGTAATTATTTTCTTAAATTCAATTAAACATTTCCTTCAACTAATACAAAAATCATTTGAAACAATCAAATTTTGGGTTCCCCTTATTAGAATTATCTATAATATTCACCTTTGATAATGAGTATCTTATGTGTATTTATTTATTAATTATAAAAAATAAATAAAAAGTAGTCTTCATTAATTTTATAAAAAAATATCATAAATATGGAGTTAAAGACGTCATCAAGTTTTCAATAGAGCATGCATATGACCCCTCTCAAATCCTTTGTCCATGTTTAGGTTATTTTTATTCAATAAATATTATTACAGAATAGTTTTAAGAACATTTTATTTGTTATATAACAGATCATAAATATAATTTTGGACTAAAAACGGGAAAAATTGAATTTTCACATTTCTTGGGATGATACATTGGTTTATAGATCATTTGATATGAATATCGGTGTAAATTATGATGAAGACCGCATGAAAGAAATAAAAATTACAATTTAATATGAAATTTTTTATTATACAACGTTGTTTGAGAATTTAAATAGTTATGCTAAGAAACCATTGTATACTTGTTGCACTAAATACACAATATTTTTAGTTGTATTGAAGTTGTATAATTTGAAAGATGACAGATGATGGAGAGAAACTAAATTTATAAAAACACTTCATCTCCAGAATGATATGCTACCAGAATAAAATTAAATTCTATATTAAACATATTATGCTAAATTAATTATACATTCGATGGTCATGATCTATAAAAAATACGATCTTATCCAAATGATTATATATTTTTTCACAAGGACCATTAATCACTCATAAAATTCCTTAAGTTTTGTGCATATCGATATAAGAAAAATGAATCTAGTAATTAAAAAAAATTATGGTACTTTCCTATTATTAAATGGTTTAGAAAACTATATGGATGTGAGGAAACTATGTGACAATTGACATGGCATGAAGATAAAATAATTAAAGATCGGAACCCATGTCATCCAACATATTCTCCTCGGTGGAAGAAAATTGATTATGAGTATCCTGAATTTGGAAATGAACCAAGAAAAATTCATCTTGAATTATTTACAGATAGAATAATTTTTTTTATAGAGTAGTACTCAAAATACATGGCCTGTTATATTGGTAAATTATAACTTTCCACCATGGTTATTCATGTAGTGAAAATACATTATATTGCCTCTAATTATATTTGGAAAAAAGATACTTGGTGATGATATTAATGTCTATTTGGATACATTGATTTAATATCTAAAATTTTTGTGGGATAAAAGTTTTAAAATGTATGATGCTCATAGAAATAAAAAATTCACATTAAGGGCCATGTTTTATGGTACAATAAATGACCCTCCTGCTTAAAAAAAATTCAGGCTACAACATTAAAAGAATGTTGGGTGTCTCATTTGTGAAGAATGCACACACTCAGTTCAGATGAAAAATTCCTTGAATTATATGTTTTAAGACATTATAAAATCTTACCTCGATGACATAAATACCAATCTTTGATGGTAAAAATTGATAGAAATACTGAACAAGGTACAACACTATCTCCACCAATGGGCGATCAACTATTTGATAAGGTAAAATATATTGAAACTATTTTCAATAAAACATTTTTTAAAAAAATTATGAAATTACGATGGAAGAAGAGATAAATTTTCATTTAATTACCGTTTTGGAATTGTTTTTAAATAATAAATTTTTTTGATGTCATGCACGTAGAAAAAAATGTATTTGATAGTGTTATTGTCACATCACTAAATTTTCTTGAAAAAATAAAAGATGGAATCAAGGATAGGTTGGACCTTATTGACATGGGGATAAGGGATGTTTTGGAACCAATTAAGGGTAAAGGGTAGACATTTCTTCCTCCAGTAGCATACATTATATCCAAATTGGGTAAATTAAAATTTTTTATTTTCATTACTATTGTAAACATTTCAGAGGGGTATTCATAAAAAATCATGAATTCGATGTCATTGACTAATTTGAAGTTATAGGGACTAAAATAACATGAATTTCATGTTTTTATTCATGATTTTATGCTCATTTTTTTAAATTGAATTATTCTTAAAAATGTAACTAGACTCTGCTTCTTTTTCAAAGCCATATGTAGTAAATTTATAGATCCGGTGAAGTTTCTAATCATGAATAATAAGGTTGTAGTCATAATACATGAATTATAGATGTTATTTCCACCATAATTATTTGATAAAATGGTACACCTGATGGTTCACTGGATTAGAGAGGTTCAACTATGTAGTCCTGTCCATTATAGATGGATATACCCCATCGAACATTATATGTAGATTTTGAAATGGTAAGTCAAGAATAAAAGTTATCCAAAATGTTGTATTATAGAATGATATATTTTTGAAGAGGCTATTAAATTCTATATTTATTAACTATCATATGTTGATATCATTGGTATTCTAAAGTCTCGTTATAATGGATTTCTTATGGGTGAAGTGATTTCTAAAAGAGATGTTGTTACATTTACCATCATCGAGTGGGTGTAAGAGAATGTTTACATTTTTTATAATATTAAATATGTTGATCCATATGTTTAATTCCATAAAACAATTCTTAGATATTTTAATCCATCTATGAATGAAGGATATATATCAAATATATCTAATCAATAGATTATAGGATGGTTCAAAGTTCAAATTTATAAGGAGTTATCTGAAAATCCAAATTCAATTGTCAAATGAATTTTATGGCTAGCTACAGGACTAAATTCAAATGTTATATCTTACACTAGTTTTGTATTCAATGGTTATACATTCATTACAAATTAACATGATGACTATAGTATGATTCAAAATAGTGGAGTTACACTTAGGGTAGAAGCGATGCACATGTTCGGTTCCAAGGATAGAAATCCAATTTATGAGAATATGTAACATTTCAGAATTATTGAAAAGATATGTATGTTTTATTATATAACATTTCAAGTACTGATTTTATATTGAAAATGGGTTGACAATAAAAGTGAAGAGAATTTTGATGAAACGGGATTTGTGAAAGTGAATTTTAGTGTAAAATGGGAAAAGGATAATCCATTCATAATATCATCAAAAGAAGTATAAGTATTTTATGTCTTAGATATAGAAAAATAGAATTGGTTAATTTTAATACTAGAAACTTAAACAATTGTAGGGTTAGATGAAAATTCAATTAAGGATGACCCTTTCATTGGGATATCACAATCTATTCATGGAGGTCCCAATGTAGAAAATGTCTTTTATGTTATGAGGGACCACAAAGAGAAGATTTGGATTCTTGATAGAGGATCCAAATATTTTAAAACTTAAAAAAAGAGTTCAATGAGAAAGTTAAATTGGTTTTTAATATCTATGATTTTTCTCATAATATTATTTTTTCTCTACTACATTAATATAATATAAATTAAATGTTTGACTACTCATGCAGACAAACAATGTCTTCTGCACATGATGATCTAACCAATTCTGAGGAAGAAAAAACTGATGATGATGAAATTGTAGAATTATTAGGGGATTAGCAACATGTTGATGAAAAAACAATAATGACACAACATCGTAGTTCTGAATAAAATTATCATGGAAATAAGTAAGGGTATAAAAATTGAGGTTGGATGGAATCAACGCATCCAACCTATTAACCCTAGAAAGTCAATGTTTTTTATTTATGTTGGGGTCATAATGAGGATGAATGAGTCGATTGATATAGAATCATGGTTCCATATACAACCTGTAATGAAGGAAACCATTTGGGAATATATAAAGGTAATGTTATGATATAATTTCTCAATTTTACCAAAAAATTATATAATGAAATGTTTAATTAATTTTCATTATTCCTTGTAGAGTTCATTAATTTTAGAATATTTTCATAATAAATATGTCTTAATAGATACTATAATATCTTATAGAGGCTTAAAAACTCTTCTTAGTAAGTTACATCTTAGGGATGATGATTGGAAAGTAAATCTCCACCCATTGTTTTGTAATTATCACATTATAAAGTAGAAAACATGGAATGATTTCAAAATTCATCACAATGTGAAATCATTTTAAGTGAATTGTAGTTGATAATATATTATTGGAAATTGTTTATTTTATCCAATTTATTAAAAATTGTTGATTTAAGAAATAAAAAAAGAGTGCTGAAAATAAAGAATGTGCATAAAAGATAATGTACCCCTATCACAAATAAATAATGGGGCATGCTTCACTGGAGAAGAAATTGATATTTATTTTAAATCAAAAATTAAAGTTTTATATGCAGATCAATTAATAAAAATTTTAATCCATTTTCATTTCACATCATGTGTTATAGAAGGAGTCTCTCACAAATAAAGATGGTAGACTAGTTGATGAAAACCCAAAATCAATATAGGAAACATGTGTATTCATGACATAATAGTAATTCATTATTATTTATAAAATTATTAAATAAAAATATCTATTTATTTTTATATGTTTTTTATATAGTTTATATACAAGAATAAATAGTGATTCTATAGGAATAAAATCTATTTTTAGTAGCTTTGAAGTGGTCATAACAATATGCCCACATTAGAGAAGTAGGTATTACAGTTTCTCCTCAAAAATATTTTGATAAGATAAAACCACAAGAAGATACATATAATATGATAAAAGGATTATAGGCACAAATATATTCTTTGTGAGATTTTATTTTCTAGTCTGGATTGGTATACCAATGTATGAGAAAGGATCAAAGAGGACTGACAGTGGAACAAAGATTTGTACATGAAGAACCAAATGACCCCCTATCTTAGAGGCTATTCATTAACCTCAACCGCATAACTTACCTATGGTAATCAATTTTTTCAATACTATTTCTCCTAAATGTGAATCAAACAGGTTTTGATAACTTTATATTACTAAAATTCTGTGGGGTAAATTTGTATGTGATTTTTATCTGTCAACACCCACACACCACCTTGTTGTGAGGGGTACTACATATAATATCTCAGGAGACAATATACATAATAAATAACTCACAAAATATCACATGGGAGTAGAGACTGATTTATATCAACAGATGAATTATGAGTTTCATGTTCCACTTGATGATTCAGATATTACAATGGTTTATGATGCTATTGGAACATTTGTAGCATTGACATCTAATATTATAAAGATACATGAGGTATGTATTTAATATATTTTTTCTCATTAAAAACTTTTAATAGTTGATTAAAAAGGGTTTGAAATTAATTATGGTATTACATGTGGATACTGTGATGGGTAAATAGAAGGTCTAATCAAGACAATCTAGTAAATCGACCAAGAAATCAAAAGGACTTTTCGAGAGTACCTTATCCCCACCAGTTCCAAATAAATATTTTTTATTATTACAACTTCATATAGAAACCACATTAAAATATGAAAATATATCTTAAATTCTATATGAAGAAGATATATTTTAAACTTTTTTATAGATGTAGTTTGTATTGAGAGTATAAATACGAGTCTTATGTTTGAATAGTTGGGAATCTCAGTTTTGAATATATACATAAGGTACATTTTCATAATAATTCTTTATAAAGAGTAATATAATATGTTCATTAATGTTAACAAGTATTCGAATTTTATATAAGAGTTTATATTACTACTATATATAGGAGAAACCATGTGAATCATGATTTTTATTGATTAATACATGTAAAATTTATAAGGAAAAAACATTTTTTTAGATGGAAGAAATTGATAAGAAGAAGGATGAGCTATACAATGCGTTTGAGAAAAAAATATCAGATGAAAGAATCATTTTTATTCCTACATTTTAGGGGTAAAATTATATAATTTAATCACATAAATTATATATTAATTTTTTATTACTTTTTTTTTGTTTTTTAGAAAGAATAGGATACTGATCTTACTCAATCTGGATAACCTAAATATTTGTTTTTTGGATCCAATGCATGGATATCTAACCAACCAACCCCACATGATGTGTATTGTGAATTTTTAATACACTACAATGAATATTTTATAGATAAAATTTTAATTATATGTTTTAGTCTATTTTTTAAAAACAATTATTTTATGATTGGGTGTTCTCTAAATATAGGCTAATTCATGGCATGAAGTCAGTGACTATCTATAAAAATCTTGTGGATTACTTAAAATGGAAATATAATAAGTTATATATAGTAATATTTAGCTATCAAAACATATTTCGAAGAAATTTACTTATTATGGTCAATGTTTCTATAGTTTCTGAAGCAAGATAATGGAAATGATTTTCCAAATTATATTTTAAAATTTATGAGATAGATCATAAAATATGAAAATAATAGAATCCTAGAATAGGTAATTTCCAAAGGTAATTACAATTTCATTAAAATTATTTATTATTCATTTTTCTATGTATATTTTCTTAGTACTTCCAAGATTTCTGAAAACCATCACACTAAAAAAAATATTTAACGATGAATGGGTAGAATACATGGTTTTAGAATGTTTTCTGACAAAAAATTAAGAGATTACATGATATAATTGTGATCTAGTGTGAGATATTACCTTAAAATATATATTTGGGGTTTGAATAATTAGTATTAGAATGCTTATATATTATTTTTTGATTTATTTATCAAGGATAAGTATAATGGAGGAAATCAATTTGTTTAGAAATGAGAAGAAAACATGGTGTTATAATGTATACAGGCATCATGAAGAGGTGACTTCCTAATACTTATTTAGTTGATTTTTTAATCATTTTATCTATTTTTTAGTTAATTTCCTTATCATTTTAAGAATAAAATTATACTAATTCATTCTCTAAGGTTTCATCATGGGAGGTGGTAAATGATAGAATAAAAGAACAATATTGTGGTTTCACTTTGGTGGGTAGTGGAATTATTTGGGCTATTATATCATCAATTAGATGCATGATATAATATAAAAAAATGCTTGTGAAATCTATACAGGTAACACATCAAGTTTAAATTATTGAAATGGATTGACTAAAACAGATTGTTTTGAATGCACATGATGTAAAATTAAATCATCCCACCATTATATCACATAGAACATCACAATCATTACATGATTAGAGGTGTTTAACCTATCCTTTATATTCATAAAGATACTTGTTCACCAACTCAACATCAAAAAATGTGTCCACTGGTTCATCACTAGTATTCATATGCGCATTCATTATGTAAAATGGTCCATGTTCACAAGGTCATTAATATAAAACTCATCATCATTCTCAAAAAAAATACATGAGATTATATTTATTCCCACTTTGATGAACAAATAATGATGATGTTATGTTAAAGATTATCATCACCCAAAATATTTAAAATGAAATTCTAATCTATAGCACAATCGAGGAATAATAAATGCATGCACTATATTTTAGTGCCATTTAGATGTTGTAAATACCTATAATGATGTTTAATACTATAAAAAGGGGTAAAAATTTATAATGGAGTTTAGTGCCTTTTGAAAATACATAATGGGTCACACTAAATTTTTTCCATCAAATAAGGTAAATAGTTTATCATGTATTTTTTACTCTCTATTATGGTGATAGAGAAATTTGGATTTTATTATGTTCCATAAAAACTAAAATGTAAATATTTATTTTAGTTTAATCAATGAGCACTAATAGCTTTAAACTATTGGTTAATGTTTTCTATGAATAAATAAAGGGATACCATAATGTTTAGTATAATCTAGGAATATATAATTAATTATTCTAGTTTTTTATCATATACGAAGAAAAATGTTTATATATGAGTTTCACACCAACCCAAAAGGATAAAAGTTTTTATGGGTATTTTTTGTAATATGTGAATTTTTTTTTTTAAAGAGGTTAAATATATCATACTGTTGGGATTGATCTTCTAAAATATTTTCTTTTAGGGTCATGTAAGATTTAATAAATTCCTTTTATTTTAGTTTCACATGATCAAGAATAATTATATTATAGATTAATGATATATAACTAGAAAAAATCTCTTTTTAGTTGATTTTATTATCATTTAATCTACTTTTTCATTATTTTTAAATAATACTTATTTTTTTGATTTTCACAGAGATTGTGAAAAAATGACTTCATCAACAAGGATGATTCACACTTGTACTATAATCATGCACTCAATAAGGATGATGCACTCATGATGATGCAATTTTCTTTTTAATCTCTAATTAATTCAACATTCTAGATCATTAAACTATAATTTTGTTAGATGTACTATAATGTTAAATGCATTATAGGATAAAAAGGCATAGTGCACCCGATATGAAATAAATTGTTGGTTTTATTTTAAAATTGATATTTTATTAATGTATTGTTTCATATTTATGTTTAATTTATTTCTTTGTAGTATTACTAAAAAAGAATTTTTTTTCTTATACAGGTGGATTCCTTTGCATGAGTTGGGGTGTTTTGTTTAAAGCTACTCATGATAATGAGATAATGTAATTCAACTCTATAACTAAGAAAATGAAAACAAGGAAACATGTTAAGAATGTATACAACCATCGTGAAAAGTTGAATTTATACCACTTATTTAATTAATTTTTTAATCATTTTATCTACTATTTTTATGTTCATTTCCTTATAATTTTTTTCTAATATTTATTTAGTTTTCTTCACAAAACTTTTGGGAATTAATATTTTTCTTTCAACTATCTGCAAAAATCCAGAAAATAAAAAATGTGTTCCTTTGTGATGGAAGAGGAAACCCCAAGCTTCTTGAAACATGAAGTGTTTGAGGTAACATGAAGTTTCCTCTTCCATCATAATCGAAAATGTTCTATATTTTATGTATTTTTTCAAATAGTTGATAGAAAAACACATATCATATATTCAATCATACACACTTCAATATGATACAAAATTTTCTTGGTATGACTCAGACTGTATATTTTAGTTTATAATTTATGTTTTAGTTCAAAACACACATCACAAACTCAAAACCAATAAAACAAATTAATATTATTTTATTAATTTAAGACAAAAATAAATAATTCATTGGTGGTGTGTATGGATCATCTTCACTTCAATTTGATGCACGGTGTGACTGGTATGACTCAAAGTGCTCCTTTTTATTTAAAGCAAACATTAATTTTAGTAAAAAATACAACCGGCATACTCAAAACCAAGAAAAAGAAATAAAATTGTTTTTATACTTTATGAAAATGATCCATAATTCATTTTTGATAATTAATAATCAGCCGCACCTCAATCTGATATATAGTGTTCCTAATATGACTCAAAGTGTTTGTTATCCATTAAAAATTGACATTTTAGTTCAAAAAGTGACATTCACTGAAAACTAAGAAAACACACTCATATTTTCTTGATAATTTAGTACAATAATCCATGATTTATTTTTGATGTGTAGAAATCATTCTCATGTCAAACTAAAACACGATGTGACCGGTATGACTAAAAGTGCATCTTTCTAGTATAAAATGGCCTTTTAGTAAAAAAAAAAAAGTTACATATTCAAAACTAAGAAAACACATTCATATTATTTTGATAACTTTTTAAAATGATCCATATATAATTTTAGATATGTAGTAATAAGTCTCATCTCAATCAGATTCATGGTGTGATAGGTGTGACTCAATGTGTATCTTTTCATTTTAAATTGAAATTAATTTTGGTAAAAATTACAATTGACATACTCAAAACATATAAAATAAATTAATATTATTTTTATACTTTAATAAAATGATCTATAATTCATTATTGACATGTAGGAATCTGATACAACTCAATTTGATACACGATATTCTTAGTATGACTCAAAGTGTCCATTATCAGTTTAAAATTGAGATTTTAATTTAAAATTTCATTCACTCACTGAAATCCGAAAAAGAAACACTCATATTATCTTGATAATTTATGGAAATTATTTATAAGTCATTTTTTATGTGTATTAATCATTATCATATCATATTGACACATTATTTGACCTATATGACTCAGAGTGTGTGTTTCTAGTTTAAATTGACATTTTAGTCATACTCAAAACCAATGAAACACATTATTATAATTTTTAGAATTTATGAAAATAATCCATATGAAATTTTTGACATTTAAGAATCTTTCTAACCTCAATCTGATTCAGGTTTGAATGATATGCATCCAAGTGTCTATTTTCATTTAAATTTGACATTGATTTTAGTAAAAAAGAGAACTATCTTACTGAAAACTGATAAAACACATTAATATTATTTTGATACTTGAGTAAAAAGATCCATAACTCATATGTGACATGTAGCAATTATTCTCACCTTAGTTCAATAAAAGATGTCCCCAATATGACTCAAGGTGTCCATTATCAGTTTAAAATTGAAATTTTAGTTTAAAAACAATCAATCACTGAAAACCAAGAAAACATGCTTGGATTGAATTGATAATTTTGGAAAACAATTCATAAGTTATTTTTGAATTATAGGATTTAGTATCACATTAAATCGATATACAATGTGACCAGTATGACTCAAAGTGTGTGCTTCCATATTAAAATGACCTTATAGTAAAAAAACATTGGTGGCATAGTCAAAATCAAACAAATGCATTTGTATTATTTTTATACTTTATTTAAATGATCCATGTGTAATTTTTTATGTGTAGGAATCAACCACACCTCAATCTAACTAACAGTGTAACCTTTATGACTCCAAGTGTGTCTTTTTATTTAAAATTGATATCAATTTTAGTAAAAAAGACAAATGACATACTCAAAACTAGTCAAACACATTTTTATTGTTTTTATATTTTATTTAAATGATCTTTATTTCATTTTTTACGTGTAGGAATCAACCACACCTCAATCTGAGATATAATGTTCCTGGTATGACTCAAAGTGTCCATTATCAATTTAAAATTGACATTTAAGTTCAAAAAGTGTCACTCATTAAAAACCAAGAAAATACACTTTTATTGTCTTGATAATTTAGAATAAGAATTAAAAAGTCATCTATAATTTGTAGGAATTATTCTCACATCAAAATGACATATGATGTGATCAGTATGACTCAAAGTGCATGTTACTAGTTTAAAATGGAATTTTAGTGAGAAATATAATTGGCATACTCAAAACTGAGAAAAAATATTTGAATTGTTTTGATAATTTAATAAAAGGACCCATAAGTAATTTTTGATGTGTAAGAATCATCCTCACATCAATTCGATGCACGGTGTAACACATATTACTTGAAGTGTGTCTTTTATTTAAAATTGAAATTAATTTTAGTAAAAAAGAAAAGTAACATACTCAAAACTAGGAAAAAATTGTATTGTTTTGAAAATTTTGTAAAATCATTCGTAAGTCATTTTTTTGTGTATTAATCAGCCTCACCTCAATCTGATACACAATGTGCATGATATGACTCAAAATTATTCTTAATCAGTTTAAAATTGATATTTTAGTTCATAAAATGCCTCTCACTATAAACTATGAAAACAAACTTGAATTGTATTGATAATTTAATAAAATTATTCGTAAGTCATTTTTGACAAGTAGGAATTAGTCTCACATCAAACTAACAAATGATGTGACTGGTATGACTCAGAGTGCATGTTTCTAGTTTAAAATTATATTTAAGTAAAAAACACAAGTGATATACTCAAAACCAAGAACATGTATTAGGATTGTATTTATACTTAATTAAAAATGTAAATAAATCATTTTTTACATGTTGGAATCATCCTCCCCTCAATCTGAGGCACAGTGTGACCCGTATGGCTCCAAGTGTGTCTTTTTATTTAAAATTGACAATATTGTTTTTGTAAAAAAGACAATTAACATACTCAAAATTGAGAAAACACATTTTTATTATTTTGATAGTTATGGAAAATGATCCAAAATTTATTTTTTACATTTATGAATTATACGCACCTTAATCTGATACATGATGTGCCCATTTAGACTCAAAGTGTCTGTTATCAGTTTAAAATTTAAATTTTATTTCCAAAGCATCACTCAATGAAAACCAAGAAAACACACTCATATGTTATTAATAATTTATTATAATTATTCATAATTAATTTTTGATTTTTAGTAATTATTCTCATATAAAACCAATATATGATGAGACTGGTATAACAAAGTGCATGTTTATAATTTAAAATGACATTTTAGTAAAAAACACAAGTGACATACTCAAAACAAATAAAACACATTTCGATTGTTTTGATAAATTATTAAACTGATTCATAAGTCATTTTTTATGTGTAAAAATCATACATGTCTCAATAAAACACACAATTTGACCGGTATGACTCCAAGTGTGTCTTTTTATTTAAAATTGACATTAATTTTAGTAAAAAAGACAACTGACATACTCAAAACCATGAACACACATTTATATTATTTTGATACTTTATTATAATGCTTCATAAGTCATTTATGATGTTTATTAATCATCTTCACCTTAATCAAATACACGATGTTCTTGATAGGACTCAAAGTGTTTGTTATTAGTTTAAAATTGACATTTTAGTTCAAAACACATCACTCACTGAAAACCAAGAAAACACCCTTGTATTATATTTAATATTTAGAAAAATGATTCATAAGTCATTTTTTAAATATAGGAATCAGTCTCACATCAAACCAACACAAAATGTGACTAGTATGACTCAAAGCTTGTGTTTCCAGTTTAGAATGAAATTTTAGTAAAAAATAAAAGTATCATACTCAAAACTGATAAAACACATTAATTTTTTTTGATACTTTATAAAAATGATCCATAAGTCATTTTTGATGTTTTTTAATTATCTACACCTCATTCCGACACACATTGTGACATGTGGGACTCTATGTGTGTCTTTTTATTTAAAATTGAAATTAATTTTATTAAAAAAGACAATTGACATGATTAAAACCAATAAAAACATTCATATTATTTTTAATAATTTTGTAAAATGATCCATATGTCATTTTGACATGTATTAATCATCCTCACCTCAATCTGATACATAATGTTCTAGATATGACAGAATGTGTCCATTATCAGTTTAAAATCGACATTTTAGTTCAAATAGATTCACTCAGTAAAAACCAAGAAAACATGATCATATTTTCTTGAAAATTTATTAAAATGATTCATAAGTCATTTTTTGTGAGTAGGAATCTATATCACATCAAACTGATTCACAATCACTACTGGAAAAAAGGCCTATACCCATGGTTCAAAACCATGGGGATAGCCCCCAAAACAGTGGGCTGGAACTGCGTCGGGATAGAGGTCTTGACCTATACCCACGGTTTGGTAGAACCGTGGGTATAGGTGTGTCACACATAAGCACCACGCTGTACAGCGTGGCATGGGAGTTTTTCCCACGGTTTGAAAACCGTAGGAAATATATTCGATTCATTTTTAAAAAACCGCGTTTCGTTGGCATTTTAAAAAATCACGTCCAGCAGGTTTCGAACCCTGGACGCAAACACTACAAACGACCCGCAAGACCAACCGAGCTACTGTCTTTACTTGTAATACTAATATATATTTATAAATATATATAAATATAATTAACTTCACGTTTTCAAAAATATTCCGCCACCGGGTTTCGAAACCGCGTCTCCTACCGTGCCCCGGCCAAGCACCGCAGCAATGACCAACCGAGCTACCTTCGAATTCTTAATAAAGCGTATACATCTTTATATATATATTAATATTACTTCTGTTATGAAAAATAAATGCCGGCGGGAATCGAACCCAGGCTTCATGCAGAATCTCCTCAGAGCGCCGAACAAAGGGACCGACTGGGCTAAGGCATTTTATTGTCATTTCAACATATATTTTTATATTTGTATTTATATTAATAAAAATCGTGTTCCCGCCAATTTTTCCCCATTGTCCCGCGTAATTTTTTTCCCCGCCTAATGGCGGGAAAGCTATACCCACGGTTTTGAAAACCGTGGGTATAGGTCTTGAAAAAAATAAACCCCAATACCCACGGTTTTGAAGAACCGTGGGTATAGGTCTTCTGGAAAACTCTACCCCCACGGTTTGGCCAAAACCGTGGGTATACACCTTCAAAAAAAACACCTATACCCACGGTTCTTCAAAACCGTGGGTATAGGTCTTCAAAAATAATCTATACCCACGGTTGTGTGCAAAACCGTGGGTATAGGTGATCTATACCCACGGTTTCAGAAAACCGTGGGTATAGGTCACCATTTTACCCCTATGCCCACGGTTTGCGAAAACCGTGGGCATAGGGGTACCCTATACCCACGGTTTTGTGCCAAACCGTGGGTATAGGTCCGTTTTCCAGTAGTGAATATGACTGGTATGACTTAAAGTGTTTGTTTACAGTTTAAAATGAAATTTTAGTAAAAAACAAAAGTTATATACTCAAAGCTAAGAAAACACTTTCATATTGTTTTTATACTTTGGTAAAATGATCCATAAGTAATTTTTGACATGTATGAATCATCTTCACCTCAATCTTAAGTATGGTGTGACCGATATGACTCCATGTTTTTCTTTTTATTTAATATTGATATTAATTTTAGTAAAAAAGACAACTAACATGCTCAAAACCAAGAAAACACAACAATATTATATTGATACTTTAGGAAAATGATACATATATCATTTTTTATGTGTAGGAATCATCTTTACCTCATTAAAATACATGATTTTCCTAGTAGGAACCAAAGTATCTGTTGTCAGTTTAAAATTGACATTTTAGTTTGAAAATCATCTCTCACTAAAAACCAAAAAAATACACTCATATTGACTTTATAATTTATTAAAATGATTCATAAGTAATTTTGGATGTGTAGGAATCAGTATCAGATCAAAATGACACATAATGTGACTGGTATGACTCATGGTTTTTGTTTCTAGTTTAAAATGATATTTTAGTAAAAAACACAAGTGACATGCTAGAAACCAATCAAATTCATTTGTATTGTTTTGATACTTTATAAAAATGATCCAAAAGTCATTTGGGATGTTTAGGAATCATGAAAACCTCGATCTAACACACAGTGTTACTGGTATAACTCTAAGTGTGTCTTTTTATTTAAATTTGACAATAATTTTATTAAGAAAGACAATTGACAAACTCAAAACCAAGAAAAAACATTTTTATTATTTTGATACTTTAGGGAAATAATATATAAGTCATTTGTGACATGTATAAATCATCCTCACCTCAATCTGATACATGATATACCCGGTATGACATCAAAGTGTATGTTATTGGTTTAAAATTGACATTCTAGTTCAAAAATATCTACTCACTAAAAACTGAGTAAACATGATCATATTATCTTGATGATTTATTAAAATGATTCATAAATCATTTTTTATGTATAGGAATAAAACTTGTATCAAACTAGCACATGATGTGACAAGTATGACTCAAAGTGCGTGTTTCCAATTTAAAATGACATTTTAGTAAAAAAACAAGTGATATACTCAAAATTGAGAAAATGCATTCATATTATTTTGATAATTTATTAAAATGGCTCCAAAGTCATTTGGGATGTGTAGGAATCATCCACACCTCAATCTGATAAACAGTGTGACCATTATGACTCAAAGTGCATGTTTTCAATATATAAGTGTCATTTAAGTTTAAAATGTGAATCACATCACCAAAACCAAGAAAACGTGCCTAGATTTTTTTATGATCATTATATCCATTGTTACTTAATTAATTTCCTTATTGTTTTTTTCTTATACTTATTTAGTTAATTTTCATAGATATAATTCTTGAAGATGAATAAGAAATAGTGTGACGTGAAAGAATCAATTTCAACTCAATATGATACACAATGTTCCTGGTATGACTCAAAGATTAATTTAAAATTACCAATTTTTTTAATTTACTTATTTATAGTATAACTAATATAAGAATTTTTTTCTTATACAGGTGAATTATTTTACTCAATTTGGGGTGGTTTGTTGGGAAATAGCATGAGTGGGATTATGGGCCAAAGTTAAAGAAAAATTAATGTTTTTTAATGTCTGTGATAATTTGTACTTATTTGATTTTATAAAAAAATGTTTGAAATGTATATAATATAGTGTTTTTATCTTGTATTTCTGTTATGAATTTTATTTCATTAAAATCTGTAATTTTTACTTATTTTTTATACTATTTTTTGTGCAGTTTCTAGTGTCATGGTTTATGTTAAATTTAATAGCATGTTATAGTATTCCCCTTTATCAATGATACTAAATACTCCAATAAATGTGTGCTTTATTAATGCATATAAAATCATTGATGAAGGGTCCCTTAATTAGTGCTTTTAAAATAGCTAATAAAGGGCACCTTTATCATCTCTAAATAAAATCACTACTGAATGGGGACCTTTATTAGTGCATTTTTAGTGCTAAAAAAACCTAGGGATTTTAATCTTGCTCTGTAGTTCATGCTTTTTAGCAATGATAAAGGCCAATTTTAGCACTGTTAAAGGAATGATTTGTTGTAGTGAATCCTTGATATGTTATTTAAACATCCAATGATCCAACTATTCAAGTGTATTTAATATCCCCAACAATACATTACCATATAATGTACCCATTCTCAAAGAAAAAATGTTATACTTAATTCTTGAACCTTTTAGTGGTCCCCATCACATAACCCTAAATTTCATGATATTGGGTCTAAGATTCTTGAACATAAACTAAATCAATCCTTTTTTGTGGTGTTTTATACCTAAAATTGACCCTCTATTCATGATGTTTCTAATTTATCCCATTCCATATGATATATCTCTAGGGTTTTAGAGGCTTCCTTGGATAACCATTTTCCCCAAAAACCTATTTCATTACTCAAGTGTTTAAATCATTTCAAACCTTTCATAGACCTTATTAAGGATTATGTCTGCCTTCAAGGGACTCTCTACTTAATGATGTGTGTCTAGCTCTATATATTGTATATGAAGCCACCAAATATCAACTAGAGGTATATTTTCCTTGAAAAAATGGAATTTGATCCCTGTGAGCCCTAGAAACATTACAATAGAACTCATCACCCCAATGTGATTTTTGAGTATCCCGAACATGTTTTCCTTATCCCATAATCCTTGGTTCAAACATTTTAATATGTGATTTACAAAACCCATAATCCAACTATTTATATGGATTGAGCATCCTCGATATTATGTTACCATATACCATATTCATCTTTGATGTAAGGAAGCAAGGTGCCAAAACCATTCTTGAATACTCTTCTTTGAAACAAGGATTCAAGGTTCCAAATTAATTCTTGAATATTGATCATCTATGACCCACTTCATGTCTTGAGTTCCCGAATCCCCTGTGAAATCTTTCATGGCCCCTGGTGAGGAGTGTACCTGGCTTCAAGGGACTCTACTTGACTATACATCTATGCCTCTGTATTCTACATAAAAAACTATAAAAGATCAACCAAATGGGTCTTTACTATGAAAAAATTCCATTTGATCCCTATGAGCCCTAACAACATTGTAGTGTAACTCATCACCATAATGTGATTTGGGATCATCCTCAACATGTTTTTCCCTTATCATCAACTTAATTCAAGCTCCTCGAGAAATGATTCCTCTTTTCCATGAGTTTAAAATTCAAGGAATATTATTTTTCTTTCAAAATTGGATCTAAAATATATGAAATTATATAGGGTCCAAGATAAATTACATTAAACTACAGTAATAGAGGGTCCAAGATATATGACTTAAACTACATAAACATATGGTCCAATATATATGACCTTAAAATACAGCATTTCATGGGTATAATTTATACATCCATAAACATCATAATTATTGGGTCTAATCTATATAACCTTAAACTTGATCATTAATGGGTCTAACATAAATGAACTAAAAATTAACCCATGTTGATCCAAATATTTTTGACCATAAACATCATCTATATTGGTTTAACTCATAATACCTTAGATTACCCAAGGAAAGAAACACATCACCCACAAGGCTAAAACCCCAAAAATGGAAGTCCAAAGAAATTTTGGTCTTTTCTCGATAGACACTCACCTTGCATGATCAAGGAGAATTTGACCATTTAAAAAAATAAAAGGCATAAACTTTTTTAGTTTTAAAACCTAAAAATAGAGGACTAAGTAAAATTCAAGTTCTACTCTCTAAGATTTCCATATATGAGGATTAGAAAAGGGGTCGATAAAATAAAAATACATAAATCTTATGGGGACCATCATATTTCACAAACAATAGTTATGTTTTTTTTATCCTTTGACCTAAGTAAAAGTTATATAACTCCCTCACCATGACATACTCACCCAAGTCACCCCTTTGAACTGAAAAATATATCATTAATCTGAATAGACTATCCTTAGTGTATAGATGGAGGTATATATACTAGTGACTATCGGTGGGCCATTACCTGGAAGAATTCATTATGGATATGTATTTAAATTTGGGGTTAGGTTGGCTTAAAATTCTGGAGAATCTTAATGTGTTTTGATTATTTATAAAAGACTATCCCATCAAGATACCATGTAAAAGGGAATAAAAACATTACATAAACTCTTATAATTCATATAATTATATTTATTAATAATAAAAAAGGAGGGAGGAATCTCCGCATACTATATTCTATCCTATAATCAAAAAAAAGAGGATCCTAAATATACAAAATTATAACATCATCTTCTCATAATACTCCTTGAGGTTTTCCAACTTCTGTTATAGAGTGACTGTAGATTGTCATTGTTGATATGCCAATGCAGTCTCCACCTCTACAACCTATCTTAATGCCTCCACCCTAGAAAGAACATCATTTATTTCCTTCTATGTAATGTTTATGATCCTATTTTGGTCTTCCACCATCTTCTATGAAACATTGAGTATATATAATAGGTGGGAAAACTCTTTTTGAAATCTGTCAATATCAACCCTTCTATCATTTAACAAATTTTGGTGAGTCACTATTTTTCTTTCACAGTGGGAGGATTTGACCGGGGCTTCATTTTGACATTTCCTAGACTAATATTTGTCCTCTTCCATTTATATTATTAGTTAGAGTGACCTATTATACTACCTAGTGGTGACCACCCCCATCACCTTGGAATGGAGTGATTGGTTTTAGAACCCACTATAACTGAGAGTTATGAACATATATTAGAGGTGGCCCAACCTATCATTCAACTCTTAAAAGTGTTCCTCTATTATTGGACTCCAAATTCCCCCCCTAAAATTTCCACCTCATTTTTTATTAAAATATTGTATACCCCAAGAATCGACCCATTCTTATCTCAGGAATAGATATGTATTCCAAAACTAGTTTACATAGTGAGTGAATCATACTTGTATCCCCTGAATTGATTAACACATAACAAGATTGTGATTTGGTTACTTATAGTGGGTGAGACCTTGAAGTATGGGAATTAGGGACCACTAAGGCGTGAGGTGGAACTGGTGTGATTTATTATATAAAGGGATTTTATTAATCAAACATAAATAGTGTTTTCAAACAATAATAATTATTTTAACCATTTGGAATGTTCCTCTATTATCCTTGGAAGTAGCTTCTTTTGTCACCACAACCTCAACTTAAGGGGTGATAGAAAGGTATTAATAGGCTAAATGACTTTCAGATTCAAATGGTGTCCCTTTTGTTGGAATAGTCTACTCATCAACTTTAAGTGATGTAAGAATAAACAGAGGTTAGACAATATGACACATAACCAACAATGTATTCAATTTTAGATGAGTATTCAATTTTGAAGGAAATAATTACCCTTTATTAGTCATGCCTTCATCCCATTGAGGTCATTATAAGAATAAATAACTATGTCAAGAGATTCCAAGAGTCAACTCAACCATTTTGAGTCAAAGGAAATTAGCGGCAATACATCCACATCAAATACTGAGACTAAAATTTCTTGGAACTTAGACATTTACATCCCTCCTTTTATCTCATTTAAATTATAACGTCCTGCTATAGGGGTGGAGGTCATATCTTCTTCATCCTCATGTGCCTATTTCCCTAAGGGGATCTGATGAGAACCTATACAATGAAGTAGTTTAGAATGATCTACTCAATTGATGAAAAGGAATAAACAAAGACAAAAATCAAAATACATACTTTTTGAATATAGGTGAGGTTTATTAGTTGAGGACCTTTACCATTTTATTTTCTTGGTCTTCTCAGAGGAAGGACCTTTAGAAGAGATGGTAACTTTAGGTACCCAAGGTGGAACTTAAGGAGGTATAAATGGGGTTTCTTATATATTAGAAACAACCACCTCCATGAGCTCCAAGTAACTAAGATATCCCTGATCATCAACCTCTCAGTTTCCTTCTGAGTCAACCATGATGGTCATTCCACCAAGATAGTGTATCATAGAATCAAGAGATAATTTATTTTTTATAGCCTCCTATAATATTAAAAATGAAAAATATTAACACAATCATAATGATAATAAAACAATATAAGGGTAATGTTGAAATTTATATTACTGCTTCAATGGAGCCATACTAGTCTCCCTTATCTTCAACAACTACCATTTTCCTTGGAATTATAATTCTCCACACCAAAGGCATGTAATGAACCTGTAATTTGATTGAATTAATCATCATTATAAGGTCTTGGATAAGTTCTTTTACTTTAGTGGGCAGATATTAATAGGAAATTCCTTCAAGATCAATCACACACATGAATCCCTCCTACTCTATTTTTTCCTAACAATGAACTCTTTATGACTCAATGACTACTATGTAAATCCTCTAGTTTTCCCACTATTGGAACGTGATAGGAAATACCACCATAGCTAGAGAAGATTCCCCAATGATCAAAAATTTACTCACAGGAACCCCACTTATTATTCACACCTCTATCAGCACCCTGATCATTAAGGGAGTTGTCTCTAAGTGCCTTGTTTTCTTGTGTGGCTTCTCTATAGTGATGAGTATACTGGAATATAGTTTCTTGCCTATACATTTACTTTTGGATGCCATCAGATCCCTCATAACCTCACCCTCGACCAATATCAACATATTTATAACATTTTTCAATAGTATTTTCAATTGACCATTAAGATATGACCACAACTAGGCATTGGTATAAGCCTTGGAGAGACTAATACTAGCACCATCCTAAGGTAAGCTCACCAAAAATTAAGTTTTCTCCTAGGTAAACATCATCCAAAACTGTTGAGACACTATGGGATTCCTTTTTCAATAGATATAAAGAGAAGTAGGGAATTTCATCTAAACATTTACGAACTTCCTCCAGAATTTTTATTGATACGAGGATTGCTCATGTATGGGGTTTCTACGACTGTAAGCTAGAGCCATTAAGAAATGGTTACTTCCATATGCTTCTTAGATCCCAAGATGAATTTGATCGGGTCTAGAAGTTAGGAAACCTTCAGATAAAACCCATAGTCCATCAAATCTCTGAATGGGACCTCTCCTTCAATCTGCATACTTCAAGGAATATCATGGCCCAGATCTGGGTATGTCTCCATGGGCTCACCTGGTTTTTCTAGCATCCAAATATCTTAAACTACATTACTTCCTACATAGGTACCCCACTCAAAATTGATCAATGAACACTTAATGCTAAGATTGGATTGTATGCTTGGGTGATGATAGAAGTTGACATTGCTTCAAAATTACTAGAGGTAATTGTTTTCTATTCTAATGACTACAAGATAGTTATTTGAATGTAATTTGAATGTATGCCACCATATTGAGAACTCTAAAAAATCATCAGACATTATTTGCTGAAATGTAGAGTTGTGAAGAGAGAAGTTTCTCAACTGAAGGATGACGGGTGGACTGAAATTAGAAGGAACAAGAAAGATAAGTTTTCTATTTCTGAAAATCGTGAACCAGCTAGAAAGAGATATAAAATATGGGTTAAGAAATAAAATTTTCTAGGGGAAATTTCAGTTATCACCTAGGCTGAACATGTTGAAGAAGAATAAAATGATAATTTTGATCTTTACATCCTAGAAGAAATCGAGAAGATGGTTTTGGATTCTTGTAAAGAGCACCGACCTGTTTTTTCTGAGGACCCAAGTTGGCTTGCCTCTATTGAAGATGGACAGCCCCAGATGACACCTAGTGGGAATGATGCTCCAATATTGGTGGCCAATGAGGACACCACCTCTAATAATCAACTGATGGATCATGAAACTCTATTGAACTCTGAGCTGAATCCAAATAGCAATACCAATGCTGATAACTCACTACCACTGGAGTAGGGCAAGACTAAACCTCTGGATCACTCGGTTGATGTTGGTCATATAGTAGTGCCACATACAGACTGAAATGGGAATGAATTAATTGATGAATGTATACATCCTGGAATGAAACTTACTACTCGGTTCCTCCTGGAGAATGCAGGTATGAATCCTCTGGTTGATATAGTTTCAATTATTGAGACCCTCATGGCAATGTTCACAACAGTCTAGTGCACTACCACTGGGATGATTTCCCTAAAAAACAACTTGGTTATGCCAAGTACAATAACCATTGAGTCTATAGGTTCACTTGACACACAGTTATCCCCTATGTTTCCCACTTTTACACAGGTATTTGACGCACCAAATGACCTAAAGGATGGTCCTATGACCACCCCCATTACTATTAAACTACCTATTATTGCTTATTATGTTTCTAATATATATGTAGCTAACATTTATTTTGTCTCTCTTATGAGTAAACAAGAAAATAATTCTAGTTCGACCTCTTCTCAAAATCTTAGGAGATTAAAGGGAAATAACGTTTTAGGCAGATCCAAAAAGAAAAAAAGGGGTGCTTTCTCCAAATCTAGGTTTTAATGGATGTTCTATTTTGGAACTGTCAGGGGATTACGAACCCTGACACAATCATTGTGCTTAAAAGAATTATTTTGACCCATAAACCTAAAATATTTTCTACTGCCGATCCAAAAATCAAATTTTCTAGAAATTTTATGAATCTTTGTTCTTATTGTTATAGCTTTCTAGGTTCTTTCAAAAATGGTACTATTATTGATTCCCTCTAGATTTTTTATCATGCTTCTTTAAAAAATGTTAATGTCTGCAATATCTATGATCAATGTTTTACTTGTGATTTTTCCATTGATGGATTACATAGTTTTTTTACAACAGTGTATGCCAATAATAGATATTAAGACCAAATACATCTCTAGAATGATCTTTTTTAATTTTCTAACACCATTCATGACCCCTACTTTGTGATAGAAAACTTTAATGCTATTATTTCTCCCAATGAAAAAAAAGTTCCTTCACACTCTCATATTTACTCAAGAGAATTTAGATCTTTTGTTGAAGATTGTAACCTTATATAAATTAATCTCATGGGTTCTAAATTTAATTGGTATAGAATACACTACAACAGGGTTGTAGTGAGAAAACTTGATAGGGCCTTCACGAATATCCTAGCTCTAGATAATTGGGACACTATCTTTAGAAAGACTTTAACTAAACTAAACTCGAACCATCACCCCATCCTTGTTAGTATTTTTTCCAAAATAACTAAGACCATTATTTCTTTCAGGTTTAATAATTCTTTGTATGCTGACATGGAATGTTCAAATCTCATAAAAAATGTTGGGAGTCTATAAATCACCACTCAGATTCTTTTTCCTATCCCACTAAGCTAAAACATCTCAAACAGTGTCTCAAGGATTGGTGTCAGACAAAATCAAAGCTAATGGACAAGGACCTATCTAACCTTGAGAATGAACTTAATCAAATTCAAAATATCAACACTAAATATGATTTCTCTTTCGATCCTCAAAATGAAATCATCATATCTGTAAAACTTAATTTTATCCTAGTTTATAAGGATAACATTCATAAACAAGTTTTCAGAACTAAGTGGCTTTCAGATGGTGATAAAAACACTAATTTCTTCAATTCTCTTCAATGAATTAGAAAAGTCTGCAGACCTCTCTTTATCCTTTGGGACAATGGAATTCTCCTTGATTCTGAGGCAAACATTGCAAATCATGTGGTCTCTTACTTTAGTAATATTTTCAATAGGACAAATTTTAACAAAGACCTTCTCCCTGAGGTCATTCCAATTATGGTTCATACTGATGATAATCTCTTTCTTTTTAATATCCCTCTTGATCATGAAATCAAAGACATCATCTTTAGTCTCAACATTGATAGCTCCTCGGGCCCCAATGGTTTCAACAATGGTTTATTTCAACAATACTGGGAGACCATCCACATTGATGTTTGTAAACTTTTCAAATCCTTTTTTTATAATGGGTTTCTCCCTCATGGTCCCAATGCTCAATTTCTTACCATAATCCCTAAAGTGGATAATTCCACTGAAATTCATCTCTTCCGACCTATTGCTCTCATTAACTCTCTTTACAAGATTATTACTAAGATTATTGATAACAGACTTGATCCCATATGTAATAAAATTATATCATGGAATCAATTTGGTTTTATCAAAGGTGGATTCATACAAGACTGTATTTGTCTTGCCTCCTAATACACCAATTCCCTAAATAAAATTTCCAGATGAGGAAAAATTACTATTAAACTTGATATCAGGAAAGCCTTTGATACCATTGATTAGAACTTCATCTACAAATTTCTTCAGAGTTTTTGTTTCAATGATACTTTTATAAGTAGGATAAACTCCTTATTTAATTCAGCCTCTATTTCCATCCTTGTTAATGGATACCCAAAAGGATACTTTAAATGCACCAAAGGCATTAGACAATGTGATCCATTATCTGCCATTCGATTTGATATTGTAGAAGATTATCTTACCAGATTGTTCACTCGCCTGGTTGATGAAAAAAAAATCAAACCCATTCAGGTTCCCAGAAACCTCAATGTTCCTATGCATCTTCTATATGCGGATGGAATAATTATATTCTTAAATAGTGACAAAAGAAATATTCAAAATCTAAAAAATTCTTTGTCTCATTGCGAAGAGATTTATGGTCAAACTATTAGCTGGAACAAATATATTTTTTTCTTTAGGAAAATATTTTCTCTCAGTAGGAAATATAGCATTATCAATATCTTAGGAATCAATGAAGGATCCTTCCCCTTCACCTATATGGGAGTTCCCATATTTTGGGGAAGACTGAAATCCATGTACTTTAATGCTACTGTTGACCAGGTTATCAATAAACTATCCTCATAGAAGGGTAAATCCCTCTCCATGGATGGTAGGATTGGGTTGGTGAAGTCTATGATTGTCTCTAAATTGGTCTACTCGCTGATGGTATATAAATGGTCTATCGATCTTCTTAAGAAAATAATTTTTACATCAAAAACTTTGTTTGGACTGGAAGTATTCTTGAACGGAATCTTGTTACCATGCCCAGGTCTAACTGTTACAAACCTCTTGAGAAGGGTGGTCTTGGAATTAAAAATCTCAAGCTATTTAATGATGCTCTTCAATCTATAATCACTTGGACATTGATTAATAATAACTCTGATTCCATTGACTTTGTCAAAAATAGATTCCTCATGAAGCTCAAGAAGGGAAATTTGGGTTATGTTAACTCTTAAATATGGCCATCCATTACACAATATTTTTTCAACATTATGAATAACTCTAGATGTATGGTTAGCTCAGATTCTCCCCTAAATTTCCAGATGGACAACTGGACTAGTGCCCCCCTTTTATCCACGCTTCCTCCCAATTCCCATAAAAAAACACCAATTGCACTATAAAGTATGTGATTCAGTCTCTTAATTTCAATTTTCCTGATAGCATCATCCATTTTTTTGATTATTATACTTTCTCTAATACTGGTGATTTTTCTATTTGGGTGCCTACCCACAATGGTGTTCTTGACTCAAAAAGTTTTTACAACCACAATTTCACAAATTCAGACTCTAGCTTTGGTTGGTTGAAACCTTTTGACTAACCCTGGATTAAACCCTCAAGACTCAATCTTGTTTGGTACATTTCTCACAACTATACTCCTTCTGAGGTTTGTATTCAGTCTTTTAGTATCCAAATCTTCTCTTAAGTGAAACTTCTTTCACCAACATAGAGAGGATACTAACCATCTTTTTTTCATGTGCTATGTCTTCATCTCTCTGGATTTATATTATTAACATTTTTTATTGAATATGGTTATTACTTTACTCTATTTTCTCGCAATTAAAACATTTTTTGGAGCTTGAAACTTTAAAGAAAATCAATAACCTCTTCTTATCATCCATTTCTGATCTCCTTCACGCGATCTAGTATGATATAAAAGATATAATTCACAATAGCTGCTCATTCAATCTTAATTCAGGTCAGATGTGGATTCTCATTGCCATTAGAGATACAACCTCGATTCAGAAAGCCTATTATGACAAAACTGTTGGAGACTATGTTATCCTTCATCGACTGAGGATTCATGGTCTCTATAGACAACTGAGGCACACCCTTGAGGTGTTTTGGCATGCTCCGCTCCCAGGATGAATCAAAATTAATGTTGATGGAGCTTTCAATGGAAACCCGGGACCTGCGGGCTATGGTGTTGTCTTCATAGATTCCTTGGCCATTTTCAAGGATGCTTCTTCAGCAGTTGCGGTGTCACCTATTCTTTAGAAGTGGAAATGATGGTTGTGATTCTTGTGGTTGACTTTTTCAAACAAAAGGGCTGGAACAACATTTGAATTGAAAATTGACTCAACTACTATTGTCCAAGCTATCTATAATGGTAAGGTGCACCTTGTGTGGCCTCTTACTACCCACAGGATGAGATGACTTGCTTCACTTCAGGATATCAGTAACATTTCCACTCATTCCTTCCGTGAAGCAAAAATGGTTGTTGACAGTATTTCCAAAAAGGGAATCAACCAGGGCATTTCATGGATTAATAATTTGTCAGTCGATATTCTCCCTCTTTATGAAAAAGATTGTAATAAAATACCCTTCTTCAGACTTATGTAATTTCTTTCTTTATATTGAATAAATTGTGTCTTGTTCTTTGACTGAGGCACCACCTACTTTAAAAAAAGTCAAACTGTGTGGAAAAACTATGCGATGTTCCCTTTTCTATAGCTAATCATGCACAATTTCTGCATGGTTTGGAAAAACTTTTCAACCCTATATTTCTTGTGAAATTATAATTTTACGCCCACTTAATTCTATTTCTAAACATCTTCTATCTTTCCTTCAATGGACATCATCCTCACCCCTTTGAAGCCCTCTTTAGTGATTATTCTTAGAATTGAAGGATCTCCTATGTTCGATATTCTATTCAAGTGTCTCTCATCTCATTGGATCTGAATCAATAATATATTGATTATTTTTTATCCATTCTTCATTTGGTTTGGTATCAGTTGCACTATTTAGGTTCAAGCTAATTTTCCCTATTATTAGGTTTTTCATTATTTATTTGATTTTCTCCTGATTATAGTCGAATCCGGATCTGATACTAGATGATCTATCCACTATGAACCCATAGTATGTGATCTTAGGCATTTTTCTAAAATTTGAAGAGTATATATATTCCATTGTGTTGCACGCCCAATTCTTGAGAAGCACCTTGAAATGAATTTAGAACCTTGAATTAAATTTATAGGTATGGCCTATGTAATTTAAGAGTCTCATTAATTAATGGTTATAGGTTGAGGACCTTGATTTGAAATCACCCCTTTGGGTGTGTTGTAATTTAAATGGACCATTTTTTATGGAATATAAAATTTGACACCCTTGAGGTGTTCCTTTTACCCCTTTTCATGGGATGTAAATATTAAATTGTCAAGAGATGATTTGAGTTGTGAATTGATATATAAATTGAATTGTCATATCAATTGTGATTGAATTGATTAATGGTAAGGGATGAAGTGACCATTACCCATGTCCCTTGCCTTGTAATGGATTGTTTAATCATGTGATTCTTTTTATAATGAAATTACCATGTGAGTTAATTTAAAGGCAATCCATATAAACATAGCTAATGACTTGAGTCACATTTTGAGGTGAGATTTAATTGGATGTTCTTGGTTTAAACCTTGACATGTTAAATGATTTTGATTAAGTGATTTGAATAAATGGTTTTGAATTGATTAAATGAAATTTATTAAATGGTTATATGACTTGGGTGACACATGGATTTATATAATAATGCCATGGATGGACTCAATTGGTCTTTACATTTCTTATTCCTGAGTGATACTTGGAATTACTTGAAGACTTCCAAGGACATAATATGAGGCTTGACTATTATATTTCGAGTGCCTCTTGGAATCCAAATGGATTTCCAAGGACATACTCAAGGGGAATTGATCATATATTCCATGGGTGATACATGTGATCCCTTAGTGGACCTCCAAGGATGGACTCGAGCGACAATGATGTTATAACAAACCTAGATTGATACTTGTGTTATTGAGGATCACCATGTAAGAGTTTGTAGGGTGTTGGTTTATATTATTCATAGAGTGATACCTAGATTAGAAATTAGGAATTACAAGGATGGGATCAGGTTTTAAATTGAATAATGAATAGATTGTTTTATAATATGTGCCTACCTATCCAAAGAACAAGCTTGGTCTTGGTATTCGTATTACACTTTATGGATGGCCTGTTTAGGCATCCTTTGGTTACATGTCACTTCAGGGGATGATGGTCCTCATTTCGAGTCTCGAGACTTATTGATCAAATGAAATTGAATCATTAATTGAACATTTTGATAAATGGAACTGGATTGAAAGTTAATTCAGAGACTTATCTTCTAAATTAAATTGATTAAATGAACTTTATTATAAATGAGAACCTATAATTTATAGGATTATTACCATAATCACTTCTTTTCTTAGTACATTAATGCCTACACATTGTTGTTATATATATTCACTGACTATATGGAAGTTGAACTTTGGAGGTTGCCTAATGGTATTTAGTCTCACACCCTATTTGGGTGACCTTGGGTGCCTAAAAAGACTATATGATTGTAGGTATGGATAATGGAAAGTTCTCTACTATAGGTTCTTAATTGCTTCTTAGGAGCAGGGGAGTATGGGACTGAGTTAAGTCACACAATGCTAGTTGTGATACTTTTAAGCCTTATTTTACATTTGTTTCATGTTTTATACACCTTCCATGTATACCTATTTTGGATGTTTTGTAGAGACATATGGAATGTATCATCATTTTATATGTTATATGTCTTATAAAATTGTTTATATAACAGTCTTCCACTATTTACTTGTATGGTTGTTATGTTACTTCCACTAATTTTATGGTATTTATTCCACTGTGTTACACTTTAGTATTGAGGGAATAGTATCCCCATTGACACACCTAGTCCCTCACTTCTAGTCAGTATCCTCTAGAATTTTGGGAGATACACTTGAGTCTAGGTGTCCAACTGGGATCAAGGCATTGTGGAATGACATCTGGGTCTGGGAAATTACAAAGTGGTATGAGATCATTATTTTCTAGTTTTATTTATTATTTAGAAATATTGAATAATAATTTGGTAATTAGCTATGTCTGGGCATAGATAACCCACATATAGGAAAAATAAAAAATTCCTTGAGTTAAATCGATGTTTTCTAGATTGTGACAATTACAGTTAATTTGATTCCACTGTTGGGTGATGCACTTGATTTGTGATATTATTATTGATACAATTATGTGTTTTATTTCATTTAAACCTAATGAGATGAGGGTATTCCATCTCATGCATCATTTTAGGAACTTTACAGGAGTCACATTCCATGCATTGTTTTATGCCATTTAGGATGCATTACTTGCTGCATGCTATTGTGATAGGTGTTGTGATATATATACATATTTTTGTGATAGGTATACTAAATGTTTTATGATTAGGATTAAATTTTGATTCATGAGGTGTATGGGCCCTCATGTATTTTAATTTTGTGAACCATTTATTAGACCTGATTAAATTAATTGTGATATAAATGTGAAATGAATATGGGAATAAAATGGAAACTTGAGTCGCTTATAGGAGAGAAATTGTCCGAAACATGACCTTAGTAATGGGTAGTAGTCAGTGTCTCTAGATTTTATATGAACTTTATGTCTCCCAGAACAGACTCAAAGAGTGGGTAAATGGGTGTGTTCTTATTATATAGGAAGGATTTTACCTATCTTATTTTAGTATCTACACTTTTGAGATATGAAATTTGATAATGAACTTGATCTGAGGAGTGTGCTTGGTATTTGTAGAGGTATTCCACCATGATGTCCTCCAGTCATTCTCTAAGAGGGTGAAAATGATCATTATCTAGAGGTGGTTGGCCAGGGGATACAAATGAATCCTCTAGTAGTTCCATCTAAGGCACCGATTGTTATATCGGGCACAAGTGTTGGGTTGTAGTTCCATGATGGGTTCTTGTGCTTTACACAGACCATTTTAGGAGCACCGTGACCTTTCCCGACTATGTAATAGTTGATACGTGAGTTCCAAAAGTAGAATATTCTAATTTTTTTGGGGTATGGTGAACCATGGGCTTCAGATTCATAGCTAGAGCTCATGTTATCTATCTTCAAGTATCTCGATATTCTTCTTGAGAGGAGGGTAAAGATCACTATGTATATATTTCATGACTACGTCAGGAGATAGTGGGAGGTCATAACTCAAAAGGATTGTTATCGGGATATGGCTTGGAGTGATTTTTATTTGGTCTTATATGAGTATTTTTTTCCACAGAAATTGAGGGACGATAGATCTTGAGAGTTCATGCACCTGGAGAAGGGAATGTTTTCAGTTATAGACTATTTAACCCATTTTACTGAGCTCCAACGCATCGCACCTATTCTAATGGGTGATGAGTTATCTAAATCTAGAAGAATCAAATATTTTCTTAGGTATGACATCTAATCATTGGTGAATGTCTTTAGGCTGGCTACTATTTATGGAATAGTGAGTCAATAACTTATTAGAGAGTGTAACCTAAGACTTGCAGGGGTGTGAGCTAGGGTGTTTTGACATCTAAAACCAGTACTACATCGAATAGTAGTAGGAAGCATCATATGGAGCTTCCATGCATTTATATTAGCAGTTAGACCACATACTCAACTAGTCAAGTGATGTGCTACTAATGCGGTAGGATAGTACATATGAGGCCTCAGTGTACAAGAGACCCATTAGAGTGTCACTCATGTGGTAAGATGGGCCATCTACGAAAATTCTACAAAACATCATCCAATAACCAGTGAGAGAGGGTCTACACCGACTCCATATTAAAGAGTGGGGTCAATAACTTCTCATCAGGTAGGGAGATGGAGTACAGCAGGACGATCGGACTGAGGTGGTGGTCATGGTTGCGGTAGTAAAACCCCAATTTTATAGTCATAATTGGGGGGGACTACTTAGGTTAGATAGGAAGTATCACAAAGTCATGGTTTTGTATGGAAAAATGAAATTCAATAGACCTTGGAAGAGAAGGATCCCAGACTTTCTACTATTAGAGGTACTATTCTTGTAGCCTCTACTTTAGATTCTTCAATTTTTGAAATATTGGGTTCTCATATATTTATATGTGTTCCCATTGTGGATATCCTTAGGCTTAGTTTTCAGACTTTTTATGGTTTTATGACACTTTACACTCCATTGGGGATTACAACAGAGGACATAAATCAATGCTAGGAGTTACCCCTTTTGATTGGCAGGTGTCACTTCATATGGGACCTATTTTTCCTTGAGGTGATAGGTTTTGAAATCATTATCAGGATATACTGGTTGGTGCCCATTCATGATTTCAAATAATACTATCATTGTAGGGTGAATTTCACATCACAAGAGGGTAGAGATTTTATTTACAAGGGTGAATGGGATGTTGCCACGAACCCTCCCCACAAAGTGTACCCCTCTTGGGTTGGCAATGAGAGGAGAGAGATAGTGACACCTAATTCCCACCTCTAGGAGGCACTGGGTTTGCGACTAGCACTGAGGCTATAGTAAACACACAAATGGGAGGCATTACCCTCTAAGAGAACCCATGCGAAATAGAGAGATAATACATGCACCAACCAACTCATGATCAGACTAAAATATAAAATAAATCCCAGGTACACATATGTAATGTCATGAAAGAACTACAAAAACTGAAAGGGGAAAATGAAAGTACCAAAATAAATTAAAATGACATTGACCATGAATCCTGAAAATCTCCTGAAACCTCAAGCTATTAGTAACCATCCTAATATCTAACCTACTTCATGTGACCTAAAAACGGTTTATATATACGTAGGGTGAGTATAATAGTTTACTCAGTAGGATCCTCCCTAAAGCTTGTCATGCAAAATTAAACAAAGCATGCTAAAGCACAGTGAACAACAAGTGAAACTAACTCATCACCTAAATAGGTATACTATGTTCCCAACCTCACCATGGATACTCTCACCAAGTATCTCATACAAGAGTATATAATATTATAATGAATATCTAGGGTACCCCACTACCACTTCCCCATTGGCTTTCAAATTTTCCCCACTGTCGCACGTCCTGAGCATCTCTCTCCAAAAATACTTGCCTGCAAACACCTGGGCGAAGCACCACAGCATGCACCTCATGAAACAAAACCACCACATCCATGTAACGAAGGTAACTAGGTAGCTTTTGGTAGCCACCATATCTCTCATAACATTTATCATACATCGGGTATTATACCTCAAGCCATTACAGCCCATACATTGAGTAAGGATCCTCAATCCATCACAGACAATACACATTACACCTATAATAGTCCATAGGAAAATATATAATCCATTACAGCACTCAACCCACATATTTGGTTAAAACTAATTTTTGCGCCTACCGGCACAAATAACTACCAAGAGAAGAGAGTGGGGCCTAAGGGGGTAGTCAATCATCCATTCTCCCATAAAGATGTTGGGAAAACACCCCCAGGGCCCAGAATCCCCAGGGTTTAAGTTTCCCTAACCGAAACATTGGAGTTAGTCACCCTAAATGAAAAGGTGGAGTAATGTACAGAAACACAAAATGTACAGAATATTCTATAGCTCAAAACCACTCTATGGTCATAACCTAGTCTTAGAGTCAACGATAGCTAACATCTCTCGAACTCCTGGATGCCACTGTTAAGACTATGTATCCTATAATCACACAACCATTTAAAGAGATCTATTAGATTAATTTATCCCTTTTTATCAGTTTCAAATTATGTTAATTAATTATTTAACCATTAATTAACCATTATCATTTACACATTACATTTCATTAGTATTACAACCAATATCCATGCCCTCTAGGAATAACCAAACCAAGTCCATTGTTCCTTTAAATTTTAACCTTAGCATTGCATCCCAGCAAGCTCCAACCCCATGGTTTAACATCATTTATTCAATCACTTATTAACAGCATTATCACTTTTCCATAATTCTAGGTATTCTAGAAAAAAACATTCTAAGATACCAAACACAAGGGACTCAACACAGTGAGTAGATGAACTATCCATCAAGTCTTTTCCAACTATAGAATGTGTAGACCCATCCATCCTTGAGAATATTAACACGGAAATCACATGGCATACCCCGCACATCTTTACCTCTTTTGGAAGGAGTGTAAGAAAAAACAAATACCTAAATCAGTGGGAAAGTAAAGAAGATAAACAAACCATAATATTCAAAAAGCATCCAACATTCACATCCAACCCGTTTCATCATCTTCGGGGTCCTCCCCTACACCCACATGCATAAATTGATGCATCTCACTCCTCTAGGAATCAACTACTAACACCACAACCACTGGGCCTCCCTACCCCCACATACCACAATAGATCTCTAAGATCATCCATCTTAGGCTCACACCACACCACAAGCAGTGGGAAATAAGCAACATAGCAACTAGGTTTTGGCCCTAAATAAGGAATTCAGCCTTCACACACAACGAGCACTCATAACTCCAAAGAATAAGGTGCTTGGACTTTAAAATAAATATGGTAACTTATAACCCTTCACGCCATTATTTTTATCACACAACTAGTCCTTTATTCCATATTTAATTAACTAATTTAATTAAATATGAATAACTATATCTATTTGATTTATCACCAAGCACAAAAAAACAACTTGATTCATTAAACATTCCTTTTATCTTTAGCCAAATAATTTATAATTAATCCCATATTTATGTTATTTACCAATTCCATCAAGAATGACATGCTAAACAAGAAAATCATACATATCACATGATCCAGAAAAACAAGATTCAAACCGTTACCATGGTATAAAGCAATAAAATACAATCTATTCCAATTATTTAATCCAGTTCAAATATTTATTATGACAATTTCATTGTGATCTAGTGGCTAAAACATGCTAACTCTATGATTTCACATAAAAGAATATAGAATCCATGAATCTCCTACCTCAAAATATTTCCAATGTTATTTTCATGAGAATGGGCCAACATAATGTATCACAATCACCTCTCCCGCAACAACTGCATCTACTTAAGGATGTCGCGGCACAACCACATCAACCAACACCCAATAAAGATCCATTAGAAACTATGATATCACATTCTATAACATGGAAAGGATAACAGGAGGAAACAGTTTGAGGAACCTATAATAATGAAGGTATAACATACCTTATATCAAAGACAGATCGACACCTCCTTGTTTCACCAAGACAGGGGGTGCGCATGCAGCAGGAAGAACTATAGGGGAAACATGATCCAAGGTCCACACCACAATCTCACGTATCCTTGGGAAAGAAAGGTTCTGGGTTACCCATACCAAGAGGAAGAAGAATAAATGAAGGGAAGGGAAGGCCCTCAGCTTATAAGGATCAAATCTGAGACTCACAAAATGTGAAATAGTTGAATTTACATTAAACCTAAATCTCAATAACCCACATGGTTTGACCATGTAAAAACATCAGGACCCTTAGGGATTTAATGATAGGAGTTATGGGATTTGAATTGGCCTTAAATACCTTAAAAAGAGGATTTGAATTCATTTTATGTCAAAGAAAACATAAAATGTGGTAAATTGTAGGAAGCTAGAAACATTGTTCACCATTTCATCTGGAAACACTATAGCACCTACCGATAGATGACTCACTAACAGATAAAGACGAATCACTAAAAGATGAAGATGACTCACTGATAGATTACTCACCAAAAGTTGAATCTCTAATAGATGACTCACCAATAAATGACTCACTGATAGATGACTCGCTGGCAGATGACTCCCCAATATATGACTCACCAAAAGATGACTCACCAAAAGATGACTCCCCGAAAGATGACTCACCGATAGATGGCTCACCGATAGATGAATCACCAACAGATGACTCACAGACAGATGACTCTCCAACATATGACTCGCCAAGATATGACTCATTGAAATATGACTCGCCAATAGATGATTCACTGATAGATGACTCTCTGGTAGATGACTCACCGACAGATAATGATGACTCAACAATACATGAAGATGAATCACTGACAGATGAAGATAACTCACTGAAAAATGAATATGACTCACTGATAGATAAATATGTCTCGCTTAAAGATGTAGATGATTCACCGATAGATGAAGATGGCTCAGTAACAGATGAATATGATTCACCAACAGATGAAGATGACTCACCGATGGCACTGTTAATAGAACTGAAAATTTGGAAAAGTGTTGGGAATAAGTCACCTTGACCTCCCAGAACACCTCAAAAACTAGATGTCAGCAAAGTAATAGACTATATAGGTATGAACCATTATATCAGATACCTCTCAAAACATTATCAACCTCAAGAATCCAAAATCAACCTAGAGAGGAAAAAAAGGGTCTAAACAACCACCATTCAAGATAATTATCAATCATCTCACCACTAAAGGAGTTCAACCACTTCATCAAAGGAACAACATGAAACCATGTGAAAACTAAAACAAACTCCTAACCACTCTTCTGGGAGAGATACCTCTCAAAAGAGAGCTATACACAATAAAAAGCAAGAGAATCCATCTCATAAATAGAAAAGGTCTACAACCCTAAGATGAACAATATTATAAGAAAATAGATAGACATCAAATAGCTCAGGGTACTGAGCATATTCATGTTCTCAATTACTCTCCTCTATTACACCATGCCTCTAGAAAAAATTAACCAAGGGGATATCATGCCCACACAACACCTTATCCTTGTGGTTTTGGATCTTGATAGGCTGCTCCTCAAAATTCGTATCATCGTCAACAACAATCTTGCCCCAATCGATGAGGTGAGAGTCATCATGAAGATAACGATGGAGCTATGACACGTGAAAAAAATCATGTATCCTACACATCTATAGGGGAAGTGCTACCCGATATGCCACAAGTCCAACATGATCCAACACCTCGAAAGGCCCAACAAACTAGGGAGAAAGATTA
Organism: Viscum album; assembly: GCA_963277665.1. Lineage (NCBI taxonomy): Eukaryota > Viridiplantae > Streptophyta > Magnoliopsida > Santalales > Viscaceae > Viscum > Viscum album. Next base: position 778,368,929 of record OY728135.1, on the reverse strand, counting down.
CTCCCATGACCAAACCTTCATTACCTATCATAGGGAGTCACCTTCAGAAACATGTGATCCCCAACATTAAACTCCAAAGGTATCCCCCTATGATTGGCATTGAATTTTTCATTATCTAGAACTTCCTTCATCCTCTCATGAATCACATAAAATATGTCTGTCGTGTTTTGTACTAGTTTTGGACTGAGAATTGCTGACTCTCCGACCCCAGTCCAACACAATGGAGAACAGCAAGGTCGAATATACAAGGCTCCAAATGGATTCATACTGATGGTGGAGTGGAAACTATTATTGTAGGAAAACTCTACCAAGGGTAAGTGACTCATATACGAACCTCCAAAATCCAAGTTACAAGAGTGCAACATGTCTTTATGAGTCTAGATGGTTCGCTATGTCTGACCATCTGTCTATAAATGAAAATCATTACTAATTCATATTTGAGAACCAAAATCATACTAGATACCTCTCCACATCCTAGAGGTAAAATAGGGATCGCGATTAGAAATTATTATCCTAGGGACCCCCTGGAGTAAAACCACCTCCTCCATTTATTGGCTATAAAAAACATCAACTGAGCTTGAAAACTTGATTTCTATAAAGTGGGATGATTTTTTCAAATGATACAGTACCATCCATATAGCATCATATCCTCCCTGAGCTCGAGGTAAGCCAGTAAAAAAGTCCATCGAGATGTCCTCTCACTTCCACTGAGGAACATCTAATGGCTGGAGAAACCCACCAGGAACATGGTGCTCAGTCTTCATCTTCTGGTAGACCAAACATCGAGACACAAACTCCACAACTGTATGCTTCAACTCATTCCAAAAAAACTGACTCCTTAAATCTCAGTACATCTTTGTTATTCCATGATGTACCACTAAGACAGAACTATAGAAATATCTAAAAATTGTCTCATGCATCTCTAAAGGAATGAAAATCCTTCCATAAAACAACACATGGTGTTGTTCATCCTCAGACTAGACATTAGGAGACTCACCACAAAAAACTAGGTCTCCCTAGACCTCCACATCATGATCCCCCAACTGGGAATATTCCACCCGATTCACCAAATATGACTTCACCATCATCTGAAAAAGACAACTTCTACCCCAACTTCTCCCATATCGAGATGTAATGCTGAAAGTTATTCCATTACTCTCTAGGAATCACCTATTTCATGCACTACATCACTATGAGAATTCATGCTCAGTGTATCGGAAAAAACATTCCCCTTACTAGGTGTATATGATATTTCGAAGTTGTAATCTTGTAATAACTCTATTCACCAACATTTTCGCAAGTTTAAGTCGCACAGGGAGAAAACATACCTTTGGATTTTATGATCAGTGAAGACCACAAAGCTCTCTCTGATGTGGTAATGTCTCCAAAACATCATGGAAAACACCACTACTTCCAACTCTAGATTATGGGTGGAATAGTCATTCTCATGGGGATGTAACTGAAGAGAGACATAAGAAACAACCGATCTCTACTGCATCATAAGACATCTTAACCCTAGACATGAAGCATTACAGAAAATGTCAAATTGAACTCCTTCTGCTGGCAGACAAAGAACTAGATCACTGAACAACTTATCCTTAAGATACTTGAAATCTTCCTGAAATTTATTATTCCATACGAATGCATGATCTTTTCTGTTAAACACTGTTATAGGAGTTTCAAACTGAGATAAATTGGCTATGAACCTCCTGTAATAGCCTGAAAGACAAAGGAAACTTCTAACATCTGCCATTGTCTTGGGGACTTACCAAGACACAACTACTTCTATCTTTGATGGATCCATATATAATCCCTATTGGGACACAACACGCCCTAAGAAAAGGACTTATCAACCTCAAAACTCACACTTAGAAAACTTCCCAAATAGTTTTTGTTGATGAAGAACTCCCAAAACATCATGCAGATGCACTGTATGATCCTCCTCAGACACGGAGTACACAAGTATGTATTCTATGAATACCATTATGAATTTATCTAAGAACTCACAAAACACAGTGTTCATCAACCCCATGAACACAGCTGTATAATTCATCACTTCAAACTACATCACAACAAAATCATAATTCCCATGATGATAATAGAAATCAGTCTTCGAGATATCCTCCTCCTTCATGTGCATCTGATAATATCCTGAATGGAGTTCGATCTTCAAGAAGAAAATTGAACCATTAAGTTTATTGAATAAACCATAAATCAGTATAAGAGGATAGAGATTATTCACTATCAATTTGTTCAAGAAATGATAATCAATACACAACCGAAAACTATCATCATCCTTATTCATGAACAAAACTGGTACACCCAATGATGACACACTCTGATAAACAAAATTTCCCTATAACTTACCATTGATCTATATATGTAGATCTTGAATCTTAGAAGGTTCCATCCTATATGGAGAAATCAATATAGTATATGCTTCTAGCTATAGCTCAATCATGAACTCGATCTATCATTGAGGGGGTAACACTACAATCTCTTCTGGAAATACATCAGGGTACTCTTATATGACCCTGGGAAACGCCAATGGTTGAACCTCCGACGAAATTATAATTAGTTCATCCATGAAGGATGTCAAGTATGGAACATTCCTATAACCCATATGAGGGTATATTATGGGAAACAATCCCTCAAGGTATCATTGAATCATTTTTGAGGTGACTGTGTTTGTTGAAAAAGTGGGCCTCTATATTGTTTTTGTTGACAAAGCTAGTTTTTTTGTTGACAAAGAGGGTTTCTATGGTAATTTTTTGAGTTCCAAAGATATTTTTTAAAACCTATGTTGACAAAGAACGATGAAAAAGGAATGGATGATCTGGGGGTGGTACAAAATTAACAGATCAAAGGTGGCACCATTTTCTAGTGCTTGTCAAATTTTTGGGCCACAAAATCATAAAATGGAGATACATGTTTTTGAAAAAGGAACTTCTGTGCAAGATTGAAGATGGGGTGTAAACTTGCATGAAAGGAATGTTTTGGGATTATAACATCAAAAAATGGAAAAGGCATGAAGTGCGTGAAAGATTTGAAAATGTGCATAAATGATGAGGTTACGTGAAAGAAACATGTGTGCCCAATGAGGCGTCAAATTGAGGTTTGCGCGCTTGAAGGGGATCTTGCGCAACAAAAGTCAAATATTCCATGAAAGGGTTAGGGATGCCTATAAATAATAGGTGACCTCCGTCATTTGAATAATCTCAATAGTTAGAGAAAATATGATCTCTTTATCATGTAATAATTTTAATCAAAGGGAGTTGCATGAAATATTTTGAGTTGCGTGCAATCTAAGAAAGTTGTGTGTAAGATTTGAGTTGTGTGAAAGATTAAAGTTGCGCGCAAGGGGTTTTTTGAACCAAATGTATAATCTTGAACGCAAGACAATAATGTTTCACACAAGACGCAGTAAGTGTTACACGAAAGATTTGAGGTTGCCCAGTAATACTGCCGTAAAGTTTCATTCATCAGTGGATAAAAGTGGAATGTCAGCAGAGAATCTATTAATAGTTAAAGATGTTGATTTTATTAGAGATAATGAAGAGACCTAATAGTCTATAAACTATGAGTGGATCTTCTGAAGAAGGAGTGAGCACACTTTAGTCAAGAGAGCAGTGAGATTTCATATCATGATTGGTTGTAAACTAGAAGGGATAGTGAGTTAACTTCAAACATTGTAAATAGTAGTGCGCTTTTTTTGAATTTGGTACATCGGCACATTATCAGTTTATGCTCCTTGGATGTAGCCCAGGGAGGGTGAACCAAGTAAAAATAATTGTTTCTTGATCATGATTTAATTTATATCTATAATTTGCTACATGGAAGAGAGAAAAGAGAGTTTTTCTTAACAGTAAAACAAGATAAATAGGGGATGTTTTTTTAATCAGTTATACCCTGATTCACCCCCTCTCAAGATATCTAACCTTATGGACCTAACAGTATCACTCAGCAACAAACACTATTAGATCTCCAATAGTATTGAAAAACACCACCTACCTCCTGAAGCAATCTACGATAGCCTACACTAAATATAACCAATTCATTCCTAGGATGACATCATATGATTATATTCATAAACATAGGAAATCTACCCAAGAGTGGTGTTACCCCAACACTAGCTCACAGTTTCTACATACTTTAAACAATTCATCTCGACCTCCAACATATGTAGTCAATGCTAAAGGAACTGGAATCCTATCTACCTCAATTAAAAAGGCATTGAAAAGGGTAAGTGATAAGAAAGAGAGAGGAACTCCTGAATCAAACAAGGAATACACCCTAGTATAAAATAAGAAAAGGGTACCTCAAATGAAATCTGGATCACCTGGTGTTGGCAACACTAAAGCATGAATCTGATCACAACTTGCTCCATGACCTCTCTGGCCTTTCTGACAAACACTACCATGGCCACACTCTGCTCTCTGAGGATGCGGAGCATCCCAAGGCTATCCTCTGCCTACCCCATCTTCTCTCTACTAATCCAAAGATGGTGCAACCTACTACTGTGGCCTCAGCTAAAATTTCCTCAACAAAGGAACTTAAAGTAGAACACCTAGCACACATTGAATACTTAGAAATGTCAAGAACTCTCACTGTTGATGGCCTAATCCTCCACAAGAAAAACAAGTTATTGATTCATTTGAATAGGTCTGAGAGCTGAATATTCTAGAGATGAGATACTGAGGGATGGGACCTACCCCCGTCCAAATAGAAAATTTTATACCCTAAAAATCAGGAACCCCAAACCACAGATCTACTTCGTGAGGAATCTGGATGACTCCCCTATCATGATGATCCAATTCTATCTAACATTCTCTCTATGAGCTCTACCCTCACCACCACCTCAATATATGTATTCAGCGTAAATGGGGCGACCTGGCGCTAGATATATGGACACATGGCCTCATCAAAATGCCTCACCCTGGCCTCCTCATATACAAATAGATCTGAATCATATCGTAAAAGGTTCTTAAAACAGATTACAAAATCTCTCACACTGGAGATCCCCTCTCGAAGGGTAATCAGCTCCTGCCGACTAGCTGCCTTCATGGTCAAAGAAAGAAACTTGACTCTAGACTTGTCTAAGAACTCCTACTATGACATTATTGACCCCTTGCGGTCCCTGAGGAATAAGAACCACCACTACATTGCTTCTCCATTCAGCATTGTAATAACCAACAACACCAAGTTCTCATTCCAAGCATGGATTGAACCGAAGGATATCTCAACCTCATCCAATCAGTCTTCTATGACTGCATTTGAAATAGATCCCTCATACTTCTATAGGCTCTATCCTTGAAACTCTTGAAGTGACCTCCTCTAAGTGTCATCATGATCAACCTCTACTCTACGGTGATCGGATGGCACAATATGCTAAACATATTCTATGTGAACATGACGAGGATGTTGACTTGGAGACATAATTACAAAATAATAAATATTTTGATATCCTAAAATTGTAATATGGAAGAATTTAATATTAATTAATTAATTGTTTTCCATTATTTATTTTATGTTAACCTATCCCAAGGTCTACCCATTCAAACACAGGCATAAAGAAGACGATGCACGATCCTTTCCTAGGTTTCTACCATACAACCAACATCACTTAGTTTAGTGAACACTGTAAACTTAATGGTCCATGGATCATATCACAGGGGGACCTAAATACCTATTTATTAGCCAGTCTCTAGTGTTTATAGTGCTTTATAAACTTATCTGACACTATTTCCCTACCAACCCATACAACCTCACATGTGCCTAACTCCAAAATCAATCCTACCCCTCAATCAGAGCTCTAATAACACTCTGTCAAGACCCCTCTCCCCAAACATTGTACCCCTCTTGGGCTAGCAATGAGAGGATTGATATTTTAACACCTGTGTCCCACCTCCAGCGGTCCCCAAGTTAGTGACTAGCACTGAGGGTATAGTAAACACATAAATGAGAGGTACAACCCTATAAGAGAACACATGAGAAAGAGAGGGATAATACAGACACAAACCAACTCTTTCTCAAACTACAATATAAAATAAATCCAAAGTACACATATGTAATGTCATGAAAGAACTGCTAAAACTGAAGGGGAAAATTGAAAGTACCAAAATAAAGTAAAACGGTAGTGACCAAGAAGCCTGAACAACTCCTGTAACCCAAATCTAGTAGTGATGAGCCTAATCTGAAACCTGATCCAAGTGACCTGAAAAATAGTTTATATATATGTAGGGTGAGTATAACATCATAATTAGTAGGATCCTCTCCAGAGCCTCTTATGAAAAAGTAAAGAAAAAATTCTAAAGTACAATGAACAACAAGTGAAACTAACTCATCACCTAAACAGGTATACTATGTTCCTAGCCTCACCATGGATACTCTCACCATGTATTTCATAAAAGAGTATATAATATAATAAATAATATCATGGGTACCCCACTACCACTTCCCCACTGGTTTTCCATTTGTCCCCAATGTCACATGACCTGAGCATCTCTCTCCAAAAACATTTTTTCGCAGACACCTGAGAAAAGCACCACAACATTCACCTCATGCAACACAACCACCATGTCCACATAACCAAGGTAACTAGTTAGTTTCTAGGATCCACCACAGCTTGCATAATTTGTATCATACATCAGTTATTATACCTCAACCCACTACAGCTCATACACGAAGTAAGGATCACCAAGCCATCACAGCCTATAGACGTTACACCTATAGTATACCATAAGAAACTATATCCAGAATATATGTGCGTGAATAACCACAATCCATTACATACCTATACACACATATATTAGGAAAACTAACTATTGTTATTACCAGCACAAGAAACTATCAAGAGAAGAGGGCGGGGCCAAAGGGGGTACTCAGTCATCCATCCTCCCCTCAAGATGTTGAGGAAAACACCCCCCGTGGATCGGAATCCTCAGGGTGTCAGTCGTCCTAACTGATAGGGTGTAGTAGCATATAGAAACACAAAAATTATATAATATACTATAGCTCAAAACCACAATATGGGAATAACCTAGTCTTCTAATCAACTACGGCTAACGTATCTCTGGCTCCCAGCTTCCACTAATAAGACTAGGTATCATTTAAGCACACAACCATTTAAAGAGATAAATTATAATACTTTATCCCTTTTTATCAGTTTTACTTTACATTAATTAATTATTTAACCCTTAATTTTCAATTATAGTTTCCAAATTAAATTTCATTAGCATTCCTTCCAAGTTCCATGCCCTCCAGGCATAACTAAACTATGTCCATAGTTTCTTTAAATTGTAACCTTAGGATTTCATCTCAGAATTCTCCAACCACATGGGTTAACATCATTTATTTAATCATTTATTAATATAATTATCATATTTCTATAAATAAAGGTATTCTAGAAAAACAATTATAAGCTACCAAATATAAGGGGATCAACATGGTGAGTAGGTGAACTACCTGTCGAGTCTTTTCCACCTATAGCAAGAGCGTAGACCCATCCATCCCTGAGAATCTAAACACAAAAATCACATGTCATACCCTTCACATATGTGCCTATTTTGGAAGGAGTGTAATCAAAACTAGCTACATCAAGCAGTGGGAAAGTAAATAAGATAAACAAATAACAACATTCAATAAGAATCCAACATTCACATCCAACCAGTTTCATTATCTTCAGTGTCCTCCCCAACACCCACATGCATAAACTGATTCATCTCACCACTATAGGTGTCAAATGCTTCCACAAATACCACTAGGCCTCCCTGCCCCCACATACCAGAACAACCCTCTAGGCACATCCATCCCATGCTCACACCACAACACAATCATCATGAAACAAACAACATAGCAACTCGGCTCTTGGCCCTAAATAAGGTATTAATCCTTCACTCACAACGAGCACTCACAGCTACAAATAATAAGGTACATGGCCTTTAAAATCAAGAGGGTAACTCTAAACCCTTCAAGGAATTATCTTTATTGCATAAAAAGTCCTTTATTCCATATTAAATTAACCGATTCAATTAAACATGTGTAACTGCATCCATTTGATTTATCACCAAGCACAACAAAAAGAACCAGATTCATTAAAAATGCCTCTTTATATTTATCCAATTAATATATAATTAATATTGGATTATTTTATTTACCTATTTCCATCAATAAAGACTTACTGAACAAGAAAATCATAGATATCACATGATCTAGCAAAACAAGATGCAAACCATTATCATGGTATAAAGCAAGAACATGCAATCGATTCCAACTCTTTAATCCAGTTAAAATATTTATTATATCAATTTTAATGTGATCTAGTGGATAAAATGTGATGAATTTATGAAGATTCATAAAAGAATATATAGGCCATGGATCCCCTACTTCAAAAGCTTTTTGATGTTATTTGCTTGAGAACGGGCCAACACAACAGATCACAATCACCTCTCCTGCAATGACTGCATCCACCCAAGGATGTCGTGGCATAACCGCATCAACCAACACCCAAGAAAGGTCCATTTGAAACATGTAGATCACATGTCATGACATAGAAAGAATAATGGGAGGAAATGGATCGAGGAACCAATAAGAATAGAGGTATAACATACCTTATATCGAAGACAGATCCACACTTCCTGGTTGCACTAAGATAGAGGGTGTGCATGCAACAGGAATAAATCCAGGGGAAACACAATCCAAGATCCACTTCATAATCGCATGTCTCCTTGGGAAATAAATGTTATGGGTGCCTCTTAATAAGAGGAAGGTGAATAGATAAATGAAGTTAAGTCCCCTGTCTTTGAAGGACTAGGTCTGAGACTCACATAATGTGAAATGGTTGAATTTCCATTAAAGAAAAATCTCAATAACCCATGTGGTTTGACCATGTAAAAACCTTGGGACCCTTAGGTATTTAATGATATGATTTATGGTATTTGAATTGGACTTAAATCCCTTAAAAAGTCTTTAAATGCATTTTACGTCAAAGAAAATGTTAAATGGGGGAAAATGTAGGAAGCTGGAAACATTGTTCACTGGTTGATCTGGAAACACTATAGCACCGACCGAAAGATGACTCACTAAAAGATGAAGATGAATCATCGAAAGATTAATATAACTCACTGAAAGATGAAGACGACTCACCGACAGATGACTTACCGACAGATTAATCATCGATAGATGACTCACCGACAGATGACTCATCGACATATGACTCATCGACATATGACTCATCGATATATAACTCACCAACAGATAACTCGTTGATAGGTTACTCACTAATATATGACTCACCAATACCTGAGTCACCAATAGATGACTCACTGAGAGATGATTCATTGATAGCTAACTCGCTGATAGATGACTCATCGACAGATGACTCACTGATAGATGACTCACCAACAGATGAAGATGACTCATCGACAGATGAAGATGACTCACCGATAGATAAAGATGAATCACTGAAAGATGAATATGACTCACCAACATATGAATATGACTCACTGATAGATTAAGATGAATCACCGACAGATGAATATGACTCACCAATATATGAAGATGACTCACCGAAAGATGAAGATGACTCACCAACATACGAAGATGCCTGATTGATGGCAGTTTCCACACAACAAGATATTTGGAAAGTTGTTCAGAATAAGTCACCTTGACCTCGCAGAACACATCAAACAATAGATGTCAGTAGAGGAATGGATTGGAGAGGTCCGGGCCATTATAGATGTCCAAGTGAGATAAGATGGACCTGAGTATTTTGGGATGGGTGGCATGAAAAACTAGATTGCGAGTTTATATTTGGATGATCAGGGAACTTGTCATACATATTTCCTTCTATTGGTTGATTATTTCAGGGATGTTTTCCTCGATGTGTTTTTAGGATTTCCCCTTATGAGAGATGTAGAGTTCTTTATTGAGCTAGTGTCAGGAGCTACACCGATATCCATTCCTCCTTACAGGATGGTTACTACTGAGATGCAAGAGCTTAAGAGGAAGCAAGAGGATTTAGAGGGAAAAGGGTTTATTTGACCCAGTACATCTCTATGGGGGTTCATAAGTCCTTTTATAGAAAATGTGTATGATACCCTAAGGATATGTGTGGATTATCAGAAATTGAACCAAATGATAGTTAAGAACCGGTATCCTCTATCAGGGATAGATGATCTCTTTGACTTTCTCTAGGGAGATCGAGTCTTCTAAAAGATTGATTTGAGATCCAGTTATCATTAATTACATGTATACCATCAGACATACCTCACACAGCTTTTTTGTATTAAGTATAGTCTATATGAGTATTTATTTATGTTATTCAGACTCACTAATGTGCCAACAATCTTCATGGAAATGACGAATTGAGTGTTCCATCCTAATGTGGATTCATTTTTGGTGGTTTTCATGGATGATATATTGGTGTATTCTCACAATCAACATGACTATTCCAAACATCTTGAGATCATTTTGAATACACTAAGAGATCATCAGTTATATGATAATATTAAAAAGTGCCACTTCTAAATAGATCAGATTCACTTCCTAGGTCATATTATCTTAGATACAATAGTATAAGTAGCCCTAAAGAAGGTGAAATGTATAGTTTCCTGAGATCATCCTAGAAATGTGTTTAACGTATGGATTTTCTTGGGGTTTTTTGGTTACTATATTCATTTTATATAGGACTTATCATGCTTAGAAGCACTGTTTACAGGCTTGAATAAAAAGGTTGTGAATTTTTTGGGTTAGATTCCTATGATATGGCCTTTCAAGAGCTGAAAGGGAGATTAAATTCAGTGTGGATACTGATTTTTCTAGAACTGGGAAGGAGTTACACCATCTACTGTAATGCATTAGGTATTAGTCTTGGATTAATTCTTATATAGGTAGATAGATCCGTGGAATAAAGATCTCAGCAGTTGAGGCCACATGAGAGGAATTACCCGACACATGATCTCGAGTTAGCTGCAGTTGTTCATGCATTTCACTGTTGGATACATTACTTACTTGGGGAGTTTTTTGTGGTGTAGAAAAACCATAAAATATTTAGTATATATTTACATAGTGTGATCTGAATATGAGGTAGTGAAGTTAGGTTGAGTACCTGCAGTCCTTTGATTTCTAGATTTCCCACATGCTTAGTAATGGAAAGGTAGTGGTTGATACAATGAGTAGGATGAATCAGATACAGGTAGTTCAATAGGCTTGTAGTGAGTGGAAGATTATGAATTTGTTCTCTAAGATGCACTTGGAGGTGTATGACAGTTTGGGGAATATATTTCTTTCATCCTTAGTTGTTACCTCAACTATTTTGGATAGAGTAAGGATGAGGTATCTATTGTATTCTAAGAGCCTAATACTATGAGAGATTATGGCAGGTGAGGAACCTCCTCCTAGATGGACTGTAGGCAAGGTTGAAATTCTACATGTACATGGTTGTATATGGGTTTTAGCAGACATTCATGAGGATATGATGTCAGATTTTCATGCTTCATCTTGGGAAATGCACCCTGGTGTCACTAATATGTATCCAGATTTACATCTTCAATACTGGTGGAAATTTATAAAAAGATATGTAGATTATTTTTCATGAGATGTTCCACCTATCAACATGGGAAGGTAGAACACCAGCGACCAACCAAAATTTTACAGCAACTACCCATTCCCAAATGGAAATTGGATGAAGTCATGATAGATTTTGTGATAGGTTTTTTGAGTTCACCTTGAGAAAATGATAACGTATGGGTTTTTTTGTATAGGATCGCATAGTTCTTGCATTTATTACATATCAAGGTGACCTTTTTAGTTGATGATCTTGGGAGGTTGTATATGCATGAGATAGTATGACTTCATGGGGTCCCACACACTATCATTTTAGATAGGGACTCCTAGTTTACATATTTATTCTCAAATAGTTTTCAAAGGGAATTAGGTATAAATGTGATTTTCATCACATCTTACCACCATCAGATGAATAGCCTATTAGAGCGTATGATTAAATTTCTTGAGGACATTTTGTGGTAATGTGTCATGGATTTAGGGGGATATTGGGAGAGGCACATACCCCTAGTCGAATTCACCTAAAAATAGTATTTAGGGCACTATAAAGATAATTCCTTGTGAGGATCTGTATGGTAATCCATACCGATCACCACTTTGTTGGTTAGAGGTAGGAGAGGAAGCTATACTGGGACCTCATGTTGTTTAGGATACCATAGAGAAGGTGTAGTTAATTTAGAATTGGATGGATATTGTGCAGTCTCTTCAAAAATCATACATGGATCACCACAGACAACCTCTAGAATTTGTGGTCGGGGATCAGTCTTTTTACATGTTTCGTTGAGGATAAAATATAAGAGGATCAAAATAAAGGGTAAGCTTTCACTACGGTATGTCAGGGTGTTTGAGATTCGGGAGATATTCAGGCTGGTAGCCTATTTATTACAATTATCACAATGTTAATGACCCATGCATGATGTATTCCATGTATCTCACCTGTAAAGTTACTATTCAGACCCATATTATGCTTTTCATCACAATTAGGTTGAGTTGTGGGTATATACATCCTTTGATAAGCATCCTATTTTTATTTTAGATCATAGAATGAAGTTTCTCTAAGGTAAGTCAATTCATAAAGTATGGTTGTTACAGAAGAAAGGTCATTTGCAAGACGAGAACTTGGAGTGGGAGGCTGACATACGATCATAGTGGCTAAAGCTATTCATAAATCATGCTTCACCACCCTTAGAAGGGAAATTTGGGGATTAATTTCTATAAGGGGGGATTTTGTAAGAACCCAATTCTTTATTGAGGTATAGATCCTTTTATTTATATCAATTTTCAATTTAAATGTTTAAATGTAGCCTAATGTGAATGTCTTTTGAGGTTACGGAGGTATCCAGGGTGTTTGTGGATGGTTCAGAGCCAAGAACCCATGTTTTTGGGTGAAATAAGTCCGACACATAGTTAGTTCAAACCATACGAGGTAGGATGGTTGGTTAGATAATACCATGAAATGCTAAACAATGGGGAGCTATAGTTCACATGTTTAGATCAAACTATGATATTTTGGGTTCATGTCCATACATCCATGTCTGAAATTTTTATAGTGGATATTTTCATGGTTTCACAAGGTTAGTCAAACTGTGCAAACAAACACTATGATGAACCCTTCTCTACAGTTAAGAGTGCACATTTGGCACACAATTTGGCCAAACCATATTTCCAAATTATGAAACCCTGTATTTCTTGGTAAATTACCATTTTACTCCCAATTAATTCTATTTATAAACATATTATCTCTTTTCTTCAACACACAACAGCCTCACCCCTTTGAAGCCCTCTTTGGTGTCTATTATTGGAATTGAAGGATCTCCTTCGTCTGATCTCTGATTTAAGCGCCACTCATTTTTTTGGATCCACATTGGTAAGATATCAATTCCTTTTTATCCATTATTTGTTTGGATTTCTATTAGTTGATCTATCTAGGTGTAAACTAATTTTCCCTATTATTAGTTTCTTCATCTGTTCTTCAATTTTCTCCCGATCTAAGTCAAATTAGGAGCTAATACTGGGTAGGTTATCCACTAAAAATCTATGGTAGGTGGTCTTGTGACTTTCATTAGAAGTTAGAGTGTATATATATATGTCATTGTGCCCCATGCCTAATTCTCGAGTGACACCTTGAAATAAACTTATAACCTTGAATTGAATTGATAGGAATGGACTATGTAATTAAAAAAGGATTGTTAATGAATGGTTATAGGTTTATGACCTTTATTTTAAACCACTACTTTAGGTGTGTTGTATATTTAAATAGACCATTTTTATGACATATAAATTGGATACCCTTGAGTTGTTCCCTTTACCCCTTATCATGATATGTTAATATTAAATTGTCAAGTTATGATTTGATATGTGAATTGAGATATAAATTTAATCATGATATCAATTGTAACTGAATTGATTAATGGGAAGGGATGAAATGACCATTAACCTTAGACTTTTCTTTATAATGGATTGTTAAAGCATGTGATGCTTATTATAATGAAATTCCCACATTATTTAATTTAATGGAAATCCTTCTAAGCTTGGTCAGTGACTTGAGTAACCTTTTGAGGTGAGATTGAATTAGATTTTCTTGTTTTTGACCTTGACATGTTAAATAATTTTGATTAAGTGATTTTAATAAATGGTTTTGAATTGATTAAATGAAATTGATTAAATTTTTATATGCCTTGGGTGACACATGGATTCATTTATAAATTCCATGGAAGGACTCAATTGGATTTTACCTTTCTTATACTTGATTGATACTTAGACACCCTCTTGGAATGCCAAGGACGAACTCCAAGGATTGAATATTATATACTGAGTGATACCTGGAATCCAAATAGATTTGTAAGGATATAATTAGGGGGAATTTATCATATATTCTATAGGTGATACTTGGGTTCCCTTATTGGATGGCAAGAATGGTCTCAAGCAGTAGTGATGTTATACCACACCTAGAGTGATACTTTGGTTCTTGAGGATATCCATGTAAGGGCTTGTAGGGTGTTGTTTTATATTATACTTGGAGTGATACCTGGATTCAAAATTAGGAATTCAATGGATAGGAATAGGTTCTAAATTGAATAAACAATAAATTGGTTTATAAGACACTCTTTCCAAGCTAAAGAAAAATATTAGATTTGGTCTTTGTCTTACACTTTATGGATATCCTATTTAGGAATCCTTTGGTTACATGTCACTTTAGGGGATGTTGGGCTATGTATAGGGTCAAAAAACATATTGATAAAATGAGATTTAATTATTAATTGAACATGTTTATAAATGACACATGCCTAAATATTAATTCAAATACTTAGTTTCTAAATGAAATTAATTAAATGAACTTGATTATAAATGAGAACTTGGAATTTATAAGATGATTAACTTCAGTACTTCCTCAATTAGTACATTACTACCTGGAAACTGTTGTTATATATATTCATTGACTGGATGGAACATGACCTTGGGTGGTTGCCTACTAGGATTTAGTCTCACACCTTGTTCGGGTTACCATGGGTACCTGAACAGACTACATGATTTCAGGTATGGATAAGGGAAAGCTCCCTACTATAGGTTCTTAATTACTTCTTAGGTTCAGGGGAGCATGGGACCGAGATGAGGCTTGTGATTCTAGTTGGGACACTTTTTGGCCTTTTTATACTTTTTCCCTTGTAATGTACACCTTTTATGTATGCCTATTTTGGCTATTTTGTATAGAAATATGATATGTATCATAAATTTTTATATTATATATATTATGACATTGTTTATATATCAGTATTCCTCTATTTAATGCTTTTCTGGTTGTTATACTACTTTTGATACTTGTATGTTATTTATTTCACTGTGTTACACTATGGTATTGAGGAAATAGTCTCCCCAAAAACACACCTAGGCACTTGCTGTTAGTCGAAAGCCTCTAGAGTTTGTAGAGATACACTTGAGGACATGTGGCCAATAGATCTTGGGGAACTATGAAGTGGAATCTAGGTCCAGGACATTACAGATAAGGAACCCTCAAAATGGTTATTAGATAAGCTCAAACATAAAGACCACCCTTTATATTTTCAGTGATTGTATAGGTTGTCCCTTAGTATGGGATGAAAAAACTGATTATTATGGTTCACCTTGCTCTTAATCTCCCAATTATTCAATATATTGGGTCTGATCCCACTAATTCCCTATATAAATGGCCTAAATTAGGTACATGTAATGGTCTGAGTATTAAGTAACTCATAACCTCCCATGTGGGATCTCATTTAACCCCCCAACACTTGGAAGGGGATGAATATTTTTAATGAGTACTTCCCCCTATACATATAGAGAAGTTAGTGATATAACTTTCCCAATATGGGAACATCCAATATAATGTGTTAGACACCATCCATCATTACCACCATCATTAAGGTAGATACCCTCACTCCACCCTTTTCTCACAGTGGTATAAGTACCTTCTTAGTAACATCACTAAGAAGTTGGTTAGATGAACAAGGTGATGGTTCTAAGAGGTTATCATCCATACCTAGTCATTAAACTGGCCCTCTTCAATCATCATCCAATAAGAACCCTCTTCCCCATGGGATTTTCATGATGGGGAGGACTTTTTAATCTTGGATATATGTTTGTATTGATTCTTCTTGATGAATATCTCTGTACACTTATTAAAGTGGATATCAACCCCTAGATATGGTTCCATACCAAGGGACTTTTTGGCTAGGTTGATCAGCTCATTTTCAAATATAAGATTCCATTCAACATTGTACCAAGTAGACCAGGGAGAAATAAATTCATTGTACATATCTCATAATATCAACACACCATATATCTTATTGATGTCCTGCAGATTGATGTTGACCTCACCATGCATCAGATGGAATGTGTTCATGTCCAGATTCTATCAACTGGCCTGGTCTACCATCATAATAATGTTGCAATAAAAAAGGGTTTGAGAAACTCAGATGGATTCATATAATCATGTATTATTAATCTCAACCAAAAACTCTATGGTGATACACTACACCCAGAAGGGATATCCCCATTCTATTCCAAATCTTCCACTTGATCAAATATCCCAAATTCTGAATTACTGATCTTTATACATTGGTATTAGGCTCTAAATCATGCCATACCCCTTTAAAATATGTCAATAGAGGATTAAAAACATAACCTTCATAGTGGTATTGTTCAGAGATTAAATGAACCACATACAAAATGTTCACCCTAAATGTATTATGATTCTTGTGTATCTGGGAGGTATAAACGAGCCTTGCCCAAGGAGGTGATATCAATGAATCATTATAAAGGTTGAACTCATACAAGGGATGGAGTTATAAAATGGGTTCTCCAAATTATTTTTCTCTATAAAAATCATAAGATAATCGTGAGTGGACTAAACTACCATAATTGGTCAAATTCCATACTATCGATCATGGTGGTTTGATGGGACACAACCTCCTTATCCACTCTTCTTGAAGTTATCTACATCAAAATAAATGGGAAATTTAGTTTAGGTATGAAAATGGAAAATTTTGAATTAAAAAGAGTCTAGATATGAAATAATCACATGACTAATTATAAAGTTCATGCGAAGCACATAACTTATTCGATGTCATGTGATTAGGTGACTATAACAGGGTCATGTGATCGCATGAACCTTATATTATTACATGATCATGGGAAAATATAGTAGATACGTGATTACATAAGAAAACTGAAGACAGAAAATACATGGTCCAAGTGAATTACCATTGATTGGTTAGGTGATGGGTTTATGTGATTTATTTATGTGATCATCTTATGCAATGTGGTCACATGATCAGATCATGTGAAATAGATTAATATACGTTTTCATAGGAAGGTAAAAACTAGAGATCTTTAAAAGTTTCAATCAAGTAAGAAGATTTCCCCCCAGACCTCTTATTTATATAGGAACTTCACAGAATATGAAGGGTCGCTTAGAAGACCAAAGGACAAATAGAATCCCAAGGGACTCAGGTGGGAATTCAATTCCTCATAATTGATTCTTTATTTCTTCTTATAGACTTCATTTTTTATGGTGTAATTTTTTAATTCCTACAAAAAAATTGTAAAATAAATTAGTGAAAACACCCAAAATATCACCCCCATTTTGATGCAAAGGAATTTTGAAGAGAAAATCACACTCTATACCTAGATTTCTTGACCACTTGAAGGTCATGTGATCATGTTATGTGGATGTGTAATCCTTGGGGTATCATATTATGTGTTGAAGATAAGGAAAATAGTTTGTTTATGATGGTCCATTATTAAGTTCACTATTTATAATGGTATTACCTAATCGATAGTCAATCATGTAACCCCAAATGGATCATGTAACTGAAGCTATAAATAGTGGGTTGTTCATGTGGTCAATTTTCTTCATGTGATTCCCTGGTAGACACTTGATCATATTACCTCAAATATATCATATGGTTGAGGTTTTCTGCAATGAAAGGGTCTTACAGGAATTGTTCTTTACTCCATTCCCTCTAGATTCATGAAATATCCCAACATATAATGGATTATATGATCAAACCAGGGTGATTCTATATATTATATACCTATTTTGTGATCGTTTTTTTCATGTGATGCACTAGGGATTGTCATTGGTGACATGTGTCTTGGTCATGTGCAACACATGAGCTAACACCAACTTATGTAGAAAATATTTCACCACCTTAGTTCATGTATGTGGATTTCCCACCTTACAAAGAATCATAGATATAGGTGGGAATGCCTATATAAATCCTCCTTGAAACTCAAAAAATACAGTAATTTACACTCAAATACAGATTGTATACATAGAGAGGAATTGATATAATGAAAGAAGAATCACATAACTACAAAGCCTCCCACTTGAGAAATTTAGTAACTTAAAAGGAATTTAACAATAATTGATGTCCCTTTTATAAGCATGTAGACCATTCATATATTACTTGGTCACATTTCATGATAACCTCTAAACCACATAAATTCATGATGACCTATTGGTCATATGATCGTGTGATGATTTCTCAACCATGCAGTTGGGTTATGTGATTTCCTAACCTAATATTGGTTACTCGATCATATCACCCCTGACTATCATCTGATCATGGGACCCCCTTTCCTTTACACAATTCCATGACCCTATTCCCTTCATGAAATCACCCAAGAGTGCTACTTAAACCCTCTTAAGCATGTATTGTCTCCTCCTCCCATTAAACTATATCTAATATAGAAATCCACTTTGGTTTAAGTACATAGTATTTTAATGTTTTCTAACCTCATGAGTTAATAATCCTTATTAGTTCAATCATATTTCCTTACCCATGAGTGGGTGAGGAATATATGAACTATAAAAACTTTAATTCCTATTACAAATAAGATATGTATGATGAATTTTCAAGGCTCAAGGCTTATTTCCAAAATTATAATTCTCTCATATATATTTACATATTACATATTTTCATGTAGCTATATTCCACATAGAAACAATAATTCCTTCCACATATCATCCAATTTCCACCTTACTATATCTCTTATGGAAATCGATATCCTCACCATATGACATTTAACCACATGGTTAACGTCCTTGTTGTAGGATGTCAAACTTCATGACATATGAAATTTGAGGACTTTGATTCCTATTATAATTATGATACATAGGATTCGTTTTTGAGGCCCAATATCTATATACAAGATATTTCCATTGGTCTTTGCACATGACCATATTCCCTATTGAGATTATGATTCCACCATATAGCTTTCATATTTCCATAATCCATGTGAAATCTTGTGTCTTCCCTCATGTGGACATATTCTCAATTTGATTAATCTTATAGGGAAACATTAATGTGTAAGTCTCATATAGATTCAATATTTCACTCCCATGAAATGTTTCTAATCCTATTACATCTCTTGTTTATAACACTAAGCACAACTCATGTGGGCTTAGAGATATACAATGATAATTCCTTTAGCATAATGAAAATTTCTCTAACATTGGCCTTATCCTTAGGTGTATATACAAACTATATATTTTTCCTTCAAAGGGTCATACTCTTAATGGAACATCTCAGAGTAGGATCATATGTATAATCCTCGATTAAACCTCTATTATCACATATTTTCTGACATAGGTACCCATAACATCATAACTATGTGGACTATGATTCCCATTTTCAAAGGATACATAGGTGGCCTCTCTAAGGATCAAGACCCCATTTCTCACATAAAAATTTCCCCACATACATTCTAGTTTCACAATGTTAAACTACATGACAATATCCTTACCACATGACATTAAACTGCATGGTATGGTCCTATCACATGACCTTGAACTGTGTCATTTGAACTATATGGGATTTTATTCTCGTCTTGATGAGATACATGGGATTCCACCCTAAGTATCAAACCCAAAAAAATTTACCTTCCATTTTGATATTATACAGTAAATATTCCTCATGAAATCATTTATGTCCTTCCCTCACCTATCAATACTCAGGTGACCTAGGACATCTCGTACTCTGTTAAATATTTTTCATATAGGTACAAATTATAATTGAAGATCATGTACGCTACAATAATTTTCAAAGAAACATGCTAGCCTGGGGACTCGACCCCATGACCATGCTCACAACCTCAACCCATCCACCCCACCCCTGATGCGGGGGACCCTGGAATTCTTGTCTGTTGGGGATATATTCCCTATATAACATTTTTTATCAGGAAATATTCTTGATAGAATTAGTCCTTACCTAGAGGTATATATTACTTCTAGGTCCCATAACACCATGATCATTAGGCCATACACCTAATGGGATCTATCTTCATGGGTTTATACTCCTTGTGACATTAATTCATCCTTGTAGGTAAAATTCCTTATTATTTCATCCAAAAAGTTTTTTTCATGTGTAATCCACACACCAATCATTTCTAGGAATTTTTCACCTCATTTTCCTTACCATATGACATTAAACTCCATGTATCGATCTCATTCACAATACCTTAAAAGGTATGATGTGTTTCGTTAATCTATACTAAACTATGTGGGTTGGATTCCTTTCACCAGTATACATAAGAAGCCCCTTTTTGGGCCTAATATTGACACTATAAACACTTATTACCTTCCTAGGTAGTAATAAACTCAAGAGAACCCAACTATAAAACTTTAAAATGTAGTAATCCCTGAACTAGAATGACTAAGTAAGAATGGATAACAATATAGATAACCTATAATACATGAATATGTTGTTATTATTGGATATCCAAATATGTACAAATTTTCACATCCCTATAATTTGACAACTGAATATTAGTGTTAAGGTAACTTGTCTTGTATTGGGATCTAAGAAAGATTTATTAATATTACTTAAATTTATAAGAGAGTCTCAGTGAAATTATTAATTCCACCCAATATGGTGTGATGATCCAAATTTCACATACTCTCAAAAAATTTCATTTTCTAAGAATCATTTGTAAGGAACCCCAATGACCATCTACCTTTAGAAAGTAGGTCCATAGCTCATTAATGGTGTGGGAACCACTAGGTGTTTCTGGTTCTAAGAATAAACCACATTGGAAACCATATGATATTAGAGTATTGACCTAATTTGACTATTGTGTGGTCATGATCATCTGCTCAAAAAACCCAAATGTATGGTCTCCCAATCTCATGTCGAAACAGTGAAAAAAATAAGTGGTTGATGAGGTGATGGAATTTATTTTATGTAGACCCAAAATAAGAAAGGGAAAGTATAATAGGAAGACCTGTCTAGTTTTTTAATGTGTGGAAAATTAATACATCTTACTTCAAGATTTCACACCATGTTTGAAGACCAAGAAACTATATAAAAATTCACAAAAAGTTAAAAAATAAAATATTCTTTGAGAATGTTCAATTGAATGATGGGGAAGTTTAAATGAAAGAATATCATGATATAAGTGAATGGTTTTGATCGTGATAAGAAAAAGATAAAATAAGTGGAAAATTTGTAAAATTTTAAAGAGGTTGAACTTATTACAATTTTGGATAAAAACATGTCATAAATGAAGAAAATGACATTGAAGAATAAGATATTTGTGTTATTGATTTAGATTTTGAGTTTGAATATGAACTAGAGGAGATTGAAAATCATACTTCTAAATTTGAAAGGGATAATTATACCACTAGGGACTATAATAATGTGTTACTAAAAAAGGAGGAATTATTGAAGGCTCTGCAGGATGAATTGGAGACTTTCAAAGTCGAAATAAGATATGAATTAATTGTTAATCTTAAATTAAAAATATTGGATAAAGGAAAAAAATAATGATGATATAACTAGAATGAAAGTAGGAGTAAGGTTGAGAATTAAAGATATTAAATCTAATATAGTGGATAAAAAATGAAAATTGATG
The DNA here is from genome assembly GCA_963277665.1 of Viscum album. Lineage (NCBI taxonomy): Eukaryota > Viridiplantae > Streptophyta > Magnoliopsida > Santalales > Viscaceae > Viscum > Viscum album. Next base: position 778,346,975 of record OY728135.1, on the reverse strand, counting down.
TTTAAATAAAAACATTCATTTAAATACTTATATCAATTTTGGGATTATCATTATAAGGCCCCAGCCTTAAACCTTACTTAATCTTGAGTTATTACAAGATTACACATTGAGGATCATTTCGGGTTTAGAGTTTTAGAGAATTAGAACATAAAACTTGCATTACATTCCATATATAAACAAAGTGGTTACATAAAGATAGTATTCATTTTTCCCATCAATGGAAACATATTTAAAATAAAACATGGATTCATTCTTGACACTTCCTTGACACTATCATCATATCATGTACCTTTCCCTTGACCTGTGAAAAACATTTAAAAAAAACTTGGGATGAGCATAAAAAGCTCAGTATGGGTTATAAAAATATGGAGAGGAAACATAAGTTCATATATACATAAGAATGAAATCATACTTTACCCATAAAACATAAGCACTTTAACATACCTCATCAAATAATGAATAAATCATAGAAATCATAAGACATAAAGGTAACTTGAGGCATTCATAACATTCTTATGTAGGGAGTAACCCTCTTGGTTATGTTTGGAATACCCATCACAGTATATTCCCTAAATCTCTTCGGAGAAACCATAACGTTTCACTCCTGTGCGTTACCCAATGCATTGGAGAGCTATATCGGGCTCACCCGCCCTTAGTTTATCACGGAACCACCCGTCTTCATAATAATGCCCAAGAACATCAACATAATCGTATCACATAAAACATGCATAAAGGAAACATAACATTTCCACATTTAAATCACAAGATATCAATACAACACATTGATATAAAAACATTATGAAAACCATTTTCAATACCAAAACAAAAGAAAAGTAAAACATGGTATTTATTTTTCTTTTAAAAAAAGGTATGGCTTGTAGAGGAAGCCAAAAATCAAATAATGGTCACGACAGCGGAGAAGTCGATGTCGCCGCTTACGTATGACAAAAACATTCCCATTTATCGTTTAGTAAATGCTTAGTATAAAAAATATTCCTTTTGAATAAACGTAAAAGTCAAAGGGGATTATACACCGTATAAAAGAAGGTTTTGTATAAAACAAAATATGCCTTAATGAAAGGAGATTGAGACGAAGTCCCATACCTCGGGTCTGACTTGACTCGGTCATTATTTAATCTCCTGAATAATAAACTTGAGTTAATTTCTACTTGTTTAAGAACCTTTTTCAAGTTCATTATTCCTTTTATATCACTTATTTCCATGTCATGAACACTATGTAATTATTTAGGTTAATAACAGTCATTTTAACGATCACTGGTACTTGAGTCAAAAATAAACCATTTATAATTACAAGTTGTTAATGTATCCATTATATCCAGAATTTTATTCATGATGTAGATATCATATATATCATATATATCCAGTACATGCATGCATTTATGATTTTATATAACATTTAGAGGTAAGAAATGAAATGCACCGTTCATGGAGACGGTAAGCCGTACGTACGCATGAATGCTACTTTCATTTCTATTTCATATTTTATAGAATGGAATCATAATTATATAAAGGTATATTATAATTCCAGTGTAATATCATATATAATATCATAACTCCATCCTTTATACATCCCACATATGGTATTAACGAATCAAATCACTTTCAGGGGGCGGTAGTCCGCACTTCCTTAAATGAAGATATCGCGTTTACCCATAATGGAAACCATAAAGGTATGCCCAAAATTAAAAATACATAAGCTTAAGGCAAACATAAACATATTATATATCATATATAAATATAGTGTCATCTTAATGGCCACCTTTGAAGGTGTTAAAATAATGTTGAACAATCATCGTTTCAGGAGGCATAAATTCACCATCCACGGAAACAGCATGTTCTTTAACCATTAGATGTAGGTGTGTGTAAGTGTAGCTCGAATACTTCTTATAACAACATACTAGTATATTTAAGATATTGTAGTTGTTACAAAATAAATGAATAAAAAGAGTTTAGGGGGCTGGAGAAGCAAAATAAAACAAAAGGACTCAAGTGAAGACATTACCTTAAAATCGGGTAACTCCCTTTGGTTTGAGCTCAAAGGCTTCCTTGGGAAGACTTATGCCCAATGTGAGGCTTCAAGGAGTAAGAGAGGGGAGTGGAGAGACAAAATGGGCAGGGGTTGGATGATCCAAAGGCTTTGGAAGTGTGGGTAAGGAGGTAGAGGTGGGGGCCTTTTATAAGAGGAGAGGAGGGGAACTCTTGGAAAGTAAAGAAATGTTACTTTATTTTAAAATGATTTTCGGATTAAAAAGGTCCCAAATTGATATAATTCGAGTCTAAGGTGATAAGGGTTCTAAATATACCCATAAAATAGGTTTTGTACATGTTTAGGTCATAGATTTTACATTATCTTTTCATTTTATTTAAATCCTTTATTAATGAGGTAATCGCTGCATCATCATGATGTCATAAATAATTTAATATATTTAATGTCTAAAAATTATAAAACAAATATCATTATGTAGGATATCTTTTTATATTTCTAATGAATATTTATAGTCAAAAATATTACTTGTATAACCTCATGTAAAAATTGTTTTAGTAAAACATCTCATGTTTGTGTCATTTTTACTTTTACATTAAATAAAAAGTTATTTATGTCATTTCCCAACCAAAGTGGCTCCATGGGGTCCCCAACTTGACCCATGGATTTTCTTGGTCGTCCATGACACATCCAATGAGGGTAGGACATGTGTCAAGCTCATCTCATATTATTAAAACATTATTTTTACCTTAAACTACATTAATTATCTCTAATCGCGATTAAGAACTTAAAAGTTACTATTCACCAAAAAAAATTATTTTAATCTCATTGAACCAAATTTTACTTCTTAATGAAAACCATTTATGTCGGATTTTTTAAAATCAAATCACATAAGTGGAAAAGTTTCATTTAAACGAAAAATCAGTTTCTTTAACTACCACTTAGTGGTTTCACTATTCATCAAAAATTGAAGTTTTTCAGAAAAATACCAAAACTTCACCCTAAGCTATATTTGATATTCTGAATTCAAAAATGATGTATATTTTACAAAATTCAAATCATATAAGTTACATTAATTAATTTAATAATTAATTCCCGATGTCATGACAAATTGCATGTTTTTATGAAACAATAAGTATCGAAAGATTGACACCAGTTTAAGTCCAATTTTAAAGTGAAATTGATTCCAATGACCACTATTGGATTAAATGGTAAAAATATATTCTAATTTCACTTTGAAACCAATTAAAAAGATAATCTAATCATATAAATAAATTATATTAAAAGTTAGTTTTGAAGTAAAATGCAGTATTTTTCACTATTCATTAAAAAATGAACATTGTCAGAAAAATACCAAAAATTCACACAAAGTAAATTTTTATCTCCCAACCATAAAGAATAAGTTTATTTTGAAAAACATAGCTTATAAAATTGTCACAAGATAGATTTAAAAATGGTTTTCCATCAAAAGGCACTAAAACAATCTTTTAAAAATATTAGTGTATTCCATGCTTAAGATTGGATTTATTTTCATTTTAAGCCTCTAAAACACTATCTAATTCATTAATAGACATAGATAAAAATATCTATTATTCATTACTTACTTGGGATGTTACATCCTTCCCCCCCCCCCTTTAGAAAATTTCATCCCAGCAATTTATTTACTTATCGAATAAATGGGGGTACTTATCCCTCATTGCATTTTCAGATTCCCATGTTGCCTCTTACATCATGCGGTTTTTACACAAAACCTTTACCTGATTAATCACCTTATTCTGTAACACTTGCTCCCTGTGGTCAAGAATCTGGACCGGTTGTTCCTCATAAAATAGGTTCTCTTCTAGCTGAACTACCTCTGGACTCAAAACATGAGATGGATCTGGCATATACTTTCTCAACATCGAAACGTGAAAAACATTGTGTACCTGAGATAAACTCGGAGGTAAATCCACTCGGTAAGCAACTGATCCAACTCTCTCTAGAATTTCATATGGTCCAATGAACCTTGGACTCATCTTTCCTTTCTTACCAAATCGCATCACACTTTTCCATGGTGAGACTTTGAGAAAAACATGATCACCTACCTCAAAAGAGAGATCCTTCCTCCGGTTATCCGCATAACTCTTCTGCCTACTCTGAGCTGTTCTCATGTGTTTCTGTATTAGCTGAACTTTTTCTTCCAACTCTTCTACCAATTCTGGTCCCATCAACTTCCTTTCACCCACTTCATCCCAGAAAGCTGGAGTTCGACACCGCTTCCCATATAATGCTTGAAATGGTGCTATCTGTATACTGGAATGAAAACTGTTATTATATGAAAATTCAACCAAAGAAAGATGTTGGTCCCAACTTCCCTGATAATCCATCGAACAAGCTCTTAGCATATCCTCCAAGGTCTGAATTGTTCGTTCTGACTGCCCATCTGATTGAGGATGAAATGTTGTACTAAAATTTAATTCAGTACCCAATGACTTCTGAAGGCCCTTCCAAAAGTTAGAAGTAAACCTGGGATCATGATCGGATACAATGGAGAGAGGAACTCCATGTAACCTGACTATCTCTTTAAGATACAAATGGGAAAGTTGATCTAGGGAAAAAGTATCTCGTATAGCAAGGAAATGAGCATATTTAGTCAAGCGATCAGCAATAACCCAGATTGCATTATTACCTCGAGGGGTCTTCGGCAATCCCACAATGAAGTCCATGGATAATTTCTCCCATTTCCACTCTGGCACTGGTAAAGGCTGAAGCAACCCTTTCGGTAACTGCTTCTATGATTTAACCTGTTGAAATTTCAAACACTTCACAGTAAAATCATCAATATCTCTTTTCATTCCATCCCACCAGTAATACTCCCGCAGATCTCTGTACATCTTAGTACTGCCAGGATGAACTGAAAACGGAGAACTATGAGCTTCACATAACAACTATCTCTTCAACTGTGAATCACAAGGCACACACAATCTCTTCCAAAATCTCAAAACGCAATCATTATCAATGTTGAATTCAGGCAACTTACCTTTCTGAACCATCTCTACCTTTTTCTGCAACTCACTGTCTTGCTTCTGTGCTTGCTTGATTCTATCTGATAGAGAAGATTTCACTGATACCTGAAACAAAACAGAAGAACATCCTGCACCAACAAATTCTATGCCAAATTTCATCAAATCCTTAACCAAAGGATCACGTTCTAAATTAAACATTTCTAATGAAGCAATACTTTTTCGACTCAAAGCATTAGCCACTTTATTTGCTTTTCCTAGATGGTAATGAATTGTACAATCATAATCCTTGATTAATTCTATCCATCTCATTTTTCTCATGTTCAATTCTTTCTGAGTGAATATATACTTTAAACTTTTTTGATCAGTATATATTTCACACTTTACTCCATACAAATGATGCCTCCAAATTTTTAAAGCGAAAACAACAGCAGCTAATTCCAAATCATGTGTAGGGTAATTTACCTCATGAGTTTTCAATTGTCGTGAAGCATAAGCAATTACCTGATCATTATGCATTAGGACGCAACCAAGTCCTTTCAATGAAGCATCACTGTATATAACAAACTCACCATTCCTAGAAGGTAGTGCCAAAACTGGAGCATTCACCAATCTTCTTTTTAGTTCCTGAAAACAATCATCACATTCTTTTGTCCAGATAAACATAACACCCTTCCGAGTTAGCTTAGTGATTGGACTAGATAACCGTGAAAAATTTCTAACAAACCTTCAGTAATAGCCTGCCAAACAAAGGAAACTACGAATCTCTGTTACATTTGTGGGTCATGGTCATTATTCAACAACCTTTGTTTTTGTAGGACCAACAGTTATCCCATATTTAGAAACAATGTGACCAAGGAAAGAAATTTGTTGTAACCAAAACTCACACTTGCTGAATTTCCCATACAATTTCTTTTCTTTTAAGGTTTGAAAAATAACCCTTAAATGTCTTTCATGCTCCTCTTTACTTTTAGAAAACACCAAAATATCATCAATGAAAACCACCACAAACTTATCCAATAACTCATGGAAAATTCTATTCATTACGTCCATGAATACAGCAGGTGCATTGGTTAGCCCAAAAGGCATTACTAAAAATTTATAATGGCCATATCTTATATGAAACGCAGTCTTCGGAACATCTTCTTCCTTTACCTTCAGCTGATGGTACCCCGATCTCAGGTCAATCTTTGAAAAATACTGAGCTCCCTGTAGATGATCAAACAAATCATCGATATGAGGAAAAGGATATTTTTTCTTAACAGTGATGTTATTCAAGGCTCTATAATCAATGCAATGTCTCATAGAACCATCTTTATTTTTAACAAATAAAACAGGATCACCCTATGGTGATGTGCTAGGTCGAATGAAACCTTTCTCTAATAAATCTTGCAATTGCTCCTTCAACTCTAAAAGTTCAATTTGAGACATTCGATAAGCGGTTCTTGAAATTGGATTAGCATTAGGAACTAAGTCAACAGTAAATTCAACTTCCTGATCTGGTATTATTCCAGGAAACTCATCAGGAAAAACATCAGGATACTCATTTACCACTGGCACATCATTAATCTGAATAGTTCCTTTATTTTCAACAATATGTGCAAGGTAACATTCATTTCCATCTTTTACAAGTTTCTCGGCCTCTTGATATGTTATCAACAGTAAGGGTTCATTCTTGTACACAAACTGAAAGTCTTTCTGAAAAGAAACTTCTTTAGCTCTACAGTCAATCTTAGCATGGTAAATAGAGAGCCAATCCATACCCAGGATAACATAAAACTCTACTAGAGGTAGAACAATAAGGTTTTCAAATAGGTTCTTTCCACAGATAAGGATAAGAAGATTATTATAAATTCTTTTTGCCTCAATATTTCCCCCAGGTGTTTTTACCAAAAGTTCAGGAGTCATTTCTTGAGATGGTATTCCCATTTTACTAGAAAAGCTTTCAGAGATGAAAGAATTTGTAGACCCCGAATCAAACAACACACTGGCATAATCTGAAAAAACAAATAGAGTACCTGATACAACTTCATTTGATGGCCCGACATCTACTGAAGTAGTTGCAAAGGATTTCACCACCCCTTTCTGCTTGTAGTCTAACTTCTTCCCATCACTCAAGCTCTTTTTCGGACACTCATTTTCATAGTGACCCATCTCATTGCACTTAAAACATTTCACTAACTGTAAATAAAATTTGAACTTACCATCACCTTGATCTTTTTCAGTGCAATCACGAGCCTTATGTCCCATCTTACCACATCGGTAGCACTTTCCAGAATTCAGAAGACATTCCCCAGCATGCCTTTTACCACATTTATCACAAACTGGAAACTTAGTTTTCTTACCATCAGACTTTTTTGAAGAATTCTTCCCTTTCTCCGCCACCTCAGTCTCTTCTTCTGATGGTTGTTATAGAACACTTGATCATCGGCAAACTCCATTTCCACCTTCTCAGCACATCGAACAAGCTTTTCATAAATTTTAAACTCACGAGAAGCTAATGCCCTTCGATATTTTTGCTTTAATCCTGAGTAAAAATGATTTATTTTACTATCAAGGTCTCGGATAAAATTTGGAGCATACCTTGCCAATCGAGTGAACCTTTCTTCATAGGCAGCCACTGAGTCTTCCTCTTGCCTCAATTCCAAGAATTGTTTTTCCATCCTAAGTCGAACAGCCTTAGGAAAATACTTCTCAAGAAACATACCTTTGAATTCATCCCAGTCAATATCATCAATCTCATCGGCGTCCCTGATATTTTTAACCATCGACCACCACTTATCTGCTTCACCCTCTAAACAGTAAATAGCAAGACTAACCTTTTGATTGTCTGAACACCCCATGACATCGAAAATATTCTCTAGTGCTTTAATCCACCCTTCAGCTAGCACAGGGTCAGATGATACTCTGAATGATGGGGATGTTTCCTCATGAAATGTTCCACCACTGACATGTTCCTCTGCGGTTGATCTGGATGATCTCGTGCATGGATACCACCACCATTTATCGCTTGAGTCAACTGCGCCATTACTGCAACAAACTGTTCAATTCCAATTCCGACCATCTCAGGATGCTGATTCTGAAGGTTATTTCCTTCTGTATGCCTTCCTAGCACTGCTTCCCTGTTTCCTCTGCGGAAACCCATTCTGAACAAACATGTCTTAGATGAAGCAACATGGTAATCTTCAAATGCTATATCATTTCAATTTGACCATAAAAAAAATTTGGATAATCATTTAATATAATTATAACTCCTAAAGTTATCTAAACCGACCTTTGATACCAACTATAAGGTCCCAGCCTTAAACCTTACTTAATCTTGAGTTATTACAAGATTACACATTGAGGATCTTTTCAGGTTTAGAGTTTTAGAGAATTAAAACATAAAACTTGCATTACATTCCACATAAAAACAAAGTGGTTACATAAAGATAGTATTCATTTTTTCCATCAATGGAAACATATTTAAAATAAAACATGGATTCATTCTTGAAACTTCCTTGACACTATCATCATATCATGTACCTTTCCTTTGACCTGTGAAAAACATTTAAAAAAAACTTGGGATGAGCATAAAAAGATCAGTATGGGTTATAAAAATATGGAAAGGAAACATAAGTTCATATATACATAAGAATGAAATCATACTTTACCCATAAAACATAAGCACTTTAACATAACTCATCAAATCATGAATAAATCATAGATATCATAAGACATAAAGGTAAATTGAGGCATTCATAACATTTTTACGTAGGGAGTAACCCTCTTGGTTACGTTTGGAATACCCATCACAGTATATTCCCTAAATCTCTTCGGATAAAAACCTTAACGTTTCACTCCTTCGCGTTACCCAATGCATTGGAGAGCTATATTGGGCTCACCCGCCCTTAGTTTATCACGGAACCACCCGTCTTCATAATAATGCCCAAGAACCTCAACATAATCGTATCACATGAAACATGTATAAAGGAAACATAACATTTCCACCTTTCAATCACAAGATATCAATACAACACATTGATATAAAAACATTATGAAAACCATTTTCAATACCCAAACAAAAGAAAAGTAAAAGATGATATTTATTTTTCTTTTAAAAAAAGGTATGTCTTGTAGAGGAAGCTAAAACTCAAATAATGGTCACGGCGGCGGAGAAGTCATTGTCGCCGCATACGTACGACAAAAATATTCCCTTTTTTCATTTATTAAATGCTTCATATAAAAAATATTCCTTTTGAATAAATGTAAAAGTCAAATGGGTTTATACACCGTATAAAAGAAGGTTGTGTATAAAACAAAATATGCCTCAATGAAAGGAGATTGAGACGAAGTCCCATACCTCGGGTCCGACTTGACTCGGTCATTCTTTAATCTCCTGAATAATAAACTTGGGTTAATTTCTACTTGTTTAAGAACCTTTTTCAAGTTAATTATTCCTTTTATATCACTTATTTCCATGTCATGAACACTATGTAATTATTTAAGTTAATAACGGGCGTTTTAACGATCACTGGTACTAGAGTCAAAAATAAACCCTTTATAATTACAAGTTGTTCATGTATCCATTATATCCAGAATGGTATTCATGATTTAGATGTCATATATATCATATATATCTAGTACATGCATGAATTTATAATTTTATATAACATTTATCGGTAAGAAATGAAATGCACCGTTCATGGAGACGGTAAGTCGTACGTACGCATGAACGCTACTTTCATTTCTATTTCGTATTTTAAAGAATGGAATCATAATTATATAAAGGTATATTATAATTCCAGTGTAATATCATATATAATATCATAACTCCATCCTTTATACGTCCCACATACGGTATTAACGAATCAAATCAGTTTGAGGGGGCGGTAGTCCGCACTTCCTTAAATAAAGATATCGCGTTTACCCATAATGGAAACCATAAAGGTATGCCCAAAATTAAAAATACATAAGCTTAAGGAAAAACTAAACATATTATATATCATATATAAATATAGTTTCATCTTAATGGACACCTTTGAAGGTGTTAAAAGAATGTTGAACAATCATTGTTTCGGGAGGCATAAATTCACCATCCACAGAAACAGTATGTTCTTTAACCATTATATGTAGGTGTGTGTAAGTGTAGATTGAATACTTATTATAAAAACATCCTAGTATATTGAAGATACTAGACTTGTTACAAAAGAAATGAATAAAAAGATTTTATGGGGTTGGAGAAGCAAAATAAAACAAAAGGACTCAAGTGAAGACATTACCTTAAAATCGGGTAACTCCCTTTGGTTTGAGCTCAAAGGCTTCCTTGGGAAGAATTATGCCCAAATTTAGGCTTCAAGGAGTAAGATAGGGAAGTGGAGAGACAAAATGGGTAGGGGTTGGCCGATCCAAAGGCTTTGGAAGTGTGGGTAAGGAGGTAGAGGTGGGGGCCTTTTATAAGAGGAGAGGAGGGACACTCTTGGAAGGTAAAGAAATGTTACTTTATTTTAAAATGAGTTTCAGATTCAAAAGGTCCCACATTGATATAATTTGAGGCTAAGGTGATAAGGGTTCGAAATATACCCATACAATAGGTTTTGTACATGTGTAGGTCATTGATTTTACATTATATTTTCATTTTATTTAAATCCTTTATTAATGAGGTAATCGTTGCATCATCATGATGTCATAACTAATTTAATATATTTAATGTCTAAAAATTATAAAAACAAATATCATGATGTAGGAAATATTTTTATATTTCTAATGAATATTTATAGTCAAAAATCTGACTTTTATAACCCCATGTAAAAATTGTTTTAGTAAAACATCTCATGTTTGTGTCATTTTTACTTTTACATTAAATAAAAACGTTATTTATGTCATTTCCCAACCAAAGTGGCTCCATGGGGTCCCCAAGTTGACCCATGGATTGTCTTGGTCGGCCATGACACATCCAATTAGGTTAGGACATGTTTCAAGCTCATCTCGTATTATTAAAACATTATTTTTACCTTAAACTACACTAATTACCTCTAATCGCGATTAAGAACTTAAAAGTTACTATTCACCAAAAAATAATTTTAATCTCATTGAACATCATTTTACTTCTTAATTACAAACATGTATGTCAGATTTTTGAAAATCAAATCATAGAAGTGGAAAGTTTCATTTAAACGAAAAATCAGTTTCTTTAACTACCACTTAGTGGTTTCACTATTCATAAAAAATTGATGTTTTTCAGAAAAATACCAAAACTTCACCCTAAGCTATATTTGATATTCTGAATTTAAAAATGATGTCTATTTTACAAAATTCCAATCATATAAGTTACATTAATTAATTTAATAATTAATTCCCGCTGTCATGACAAAATAGCGTGTTTTTATGAAACAATAAGTATCAAAAGATTGACACCAGTTTAAGTCCAATTTCAAAATGAAATTGATTCCAATGACCACTATTAGATTAAATGGTAAAAATATATTCTAATTTCACTTTAAAATCAATTAAAAAGATAATCTAATCATTTAAATAAATTAGATTAAAAAGCAGTTTTGATGTAAAATTCAGTATTTTTCACTATTCATTAAATAATGAACATTGTCAAAAAAATACCAAAAATTCACACAAAGTAAATTCTTATGTCCCAATCACAAATAATAAGTTTATTTTGACAAACATATCTTATAAAATTGTCAAAAGATAGATTTAAAAATGGTTTTTCATCAAAAGGCACTAAAACAATCTTTTAAAAATATTAGTGTATTCCATGCTTAAGATTGGATTTATTTTCGTTTTAAGCCTCTAAAACACTATCTAATTCATTAATAGACATAGATAAAAATATCTATTATTCATTACTTACTTGGTATGTTACACTCATATATGAAAATACCCTAAAAAAGTAGATTGAAGACTCTAATAAATTTAATGAATACTTTAACATTAAATAATCCAGTTTTATGGGGCAAATGGATATGTATATGATCCATATTCTCGTAAACATAATAATAAGGACATTAAGTTCTAGTATGTGAATAAAAAATGTCTATTTGATAGAAAAATACTTTAATTTAGTGTGAACACTTACTTTACACCAAAAAGGTGTTACTAATATGGTATTATGATGATATTATAATCATGTGTATGGAATATGAAAGATATAATAATCAATATAGATAAAATATAAGGCCTTAAAAAAGTAGGATTCATTCATTTTGTGGATATTATTTTTCATATAAATATTTTGGTCACAAAATTTCTTTGTATCCAAGACGTTATAAGGAAATAATTCCAAAAGGAGAATCTATTTAAAAAAATTAAATTGAGTAATTAATATGCTATTTTTTTCAAAAAACAATATAATTATTTTGATGTGTTAGATGAATATGAAGATTTATCATATGAGAACAAACCAAATAAGGTCACTAAAAACCCATTTAAACATATTGTACACTAAAAAGATATTCGTTAAAGTAAGAGGTATGAGAGAGCTCACTTGGATGATGTTTATTTAAAAGTAAGTGATAATAATGGGACATAAATATTAGACAGTGGGTTTTCATTGCAAAGGAAAGGTAATATCAAACTATTGAATAATGTAAAATCTAAATTGACTAGAAAAGTGAGGTTTGAGAATAATGGTTCCCTATAAATCTAAGACATAAGTATAGTAAATCTTATGACGTAGGAGATTCCTATAAAGATCATGTTCCACTAAAATATGTCTAATTTGGAAAATGTTAGGTTTCCCACTCTAACCCTAAAAGTGGTAATATGAAAATTTTAAAAAAATTATTTGGATGATATTACTACAAAGTAATATATGGAAAAAACTATGATAGATACAAAGAATTATGAAAACTTATGTAAGATAAATGAAGATGATGAATTTTATATTATATTAAAATAATATTAAAATACTTTTTGGAATAAAATATCACAATATCTAAATCATGGGATGATGGAAGAACTTGCAAGATAAAAAAGTTGCATCTGATGTTCCATAATTGAGAAAATACATGAAATATATATATTTAGCATGATAAAAAGGTAATATTATCAGAAATTATTATAATATTAATAATAAGATATCTTTAAAAGTCCTATATTTAGTTTATAATATTGTATGTGGACCTATAAGATAAGACATTGAATGTGAACTGTAATATCTATATTTTTTAGATAATTAAAAAACAAAGGGTTTAATTCTTCCCATGTATTCAAAATATAAATATCTATTCTTATATTAATATATATTAAAGAATTATTGAAAATTAATTTAGAATGAATATTTAATTACTAATATTATATAATGGAAATTAGTTCATAAATAACTTAGCGTAAAAAAATATGGAAAATCATGTGAGTGTGAATCAAGTTAATACGGTAAGGATATCTTAGTAAAATGGGTTTTTAGAAAAGAGAAATGGATTTATAAAAATCATGTAATTGTATATTCTTATCTCTATTGGCATCCTAGGATACTATTGGAAATATATTGTTTATTATAATATTTATATAAAAAATAGAACACTTTTTTATGTGAGAAATTGAATTAATATGAATTGGGGTTAAAGATATAACTCACTGAAAAGTATTTTATAATATTTTACAATTAGTTTTATATATTAATATAATAATGAATTCAACTTAAGTATATAAATATAGAAGATAAATAAATTTTACTCAGCTAATCCTTTAACAAAAATACTCAAAGATGCTATAATAAGAGGATTAATAAGATAGTGTAAAGTATAAATGTTATATTATATTAATAGTATAATTTAGTTTGTAATAGAATAGTTGAATTTTATGGAATGAATAATTAATTTATGAATGAGCCTATTTTCCCTTATAGTGATAGTGTAGACTACGTAGTAGACATTGATGATGAAAAAGAAAAACAAGAGTCATTGAAGTTTTAGTTTCTTCTTAAAAAGGGATCTAGGTAAAAACATATTGATGATGAGAACATTTTGGGAGAAAAAGTAGCTCTAGATCAAACCATGAGAGTGAAGAGACTCAATGCTATATCCCTCTTGTATTTTTTGAACGTAAATTCTTTAATGAAGCTGTCAGGGATGAGAAATGAGTTTATTCTATTAATGATGAGAATCACTAGATTGATAAGAAAAATACTTTAATTTTTTGTCAAGACTTATTAATTAAAATGTGAAAGACACCAAATGGGTGTACACAAACAAGATGAATAAGAAAAGAATAATTTATAAGAAACATGGAAAGACGTGTTTGAGAAGTGTATGTGTTGATTGATTGTGTATATGTAGAAAATTAATTTTTAATTTTTATAATATTGGCAGCTATAAAATTTCTAATTTACATTTTTATACAAAATAATTTCATGTTATACCAAATGTATATAAATTACACATTTCTAGATGGAGTACTATATGAGAAATTTAACATTGATCAACCTATTAGATTCCAAATATATAAATATAATAGTAAGGTGTGAATGTAAAATAATTTTTTTATGGATTAAATAAGGCTCTTAGTATTTGGTATTCATGGTGTGATTATTATATAGGAAAAATAAAGTTCACCACAGGAGTTGATCACAACCTCTTTGTCAATAAGACTTATGATATTCAAATAATTATTTTTTTGTTCTGTAAAAAATACACTAAGAGTGATTTATAGGTCATGATTGTTGATAATGAAGTGTAATTAATCTTTAATGTGTCCTATTTAGTCTTGTAGAGTCCATTTCATGAAGGCAAGGAGAGGTTTGGATAAGCTATAGTGTGTTTTGAAGGAATTCTGTAAAATCTAGTTGGGAATTAGGTTATAAATTTTGGTTAAGTCTTTTTTGTGTAGGAGTTATCGAGCATATATATAGAGGTCATTTATATGATGTTTATGAGTGAACATCCTATGAATATGAGTCATTAAGTAGTGAATATGATTCAATCAACATATTTGTACAAGTCTTTTGAAGTTGTGTATGAGTGATAAATGTTTTTTTATGAATCATATGAGATATGTGTGATTTTTTGGACTTGTGTGCAACTTATCACCCTCTTTTAATGAGTTATTTGGGACTTCTAATTTTTTTTAGGATCATACCAGTAGTATCAGTTGGGATGTATTTTCATGAATATTAAATTTTATTATTTTATGGGGAAACATACAAGTAGAATATCAAAGTGTGGTTCAAGGGAATATGATTCCATGATGTTTGGATTATTTTATTCCATTATTAAGAGTGATCATGTGATTTTTTTACTTGACCATTAATCTCACATGGACGAAGCTTCTGGAGCCTATATGGAGGGTTCTGTAGTGTTGAGATATGTGTACATTAAATACAAAAAACAATCTGATTTTTGGATCAATTTTTGGTTAAATTCACTTTGTTAAAGGTAGTTTTTCCAAGATTGGGAGACATGTAGACTAGTTTTAGAAAATTGGAGGACAAATTACATAGTTTTAAAATAATATTTTATTTAAAATTATTTTGTGACAGTTTTGGATAATGTTAATAAAACAATATTTCCAAAAAAATAATATGGAAATATCCTTTTTGAAATGAATATCATATCACATTGTAAAAAATATAGGGTGGATAATATAGAGAAGGATTAATTCCAGAATATAATGCCGGAAAATGATCATAGGAAGAAGAATATGTTCTCTCAAAGTTCTCTTTCCAGAAGGGATTCGGTGGAACCCTTCAAAAAGAAGGAAGTCGAACTTATTTGATACAATATCCATGCTGTAGTTTCATACTTTGATAAAGAATAAAAAGAAAACATAGGAGGATTAATGAGTTCAACGCTATGAACATATTAGTGAGCATTCAAGTTTTGCAAGGTAGTAAACTAATAGGTACAATGCAACTCATCTGAACTCGTAATCATCAAATAAATGAGATTTAGTGTATATGGTGTACAAGAACATTTTCATGCATTCTCTATGGATTATCTTGATTTAGAAAATCAATTAAAATTTCTTTTGGAAACTATTTTTACTATATTTTGGATATGAGGAAGAGAAAGATATTTTTTCATAATAAATATGAAAGAAGATCATTGACAAGGTAGTGTTTTAATTTAAATGCCCCGATTCACCCCCCCCCCTAAAGGTGTAATCCTTTTTAGGGACAATAAAGTGGTATCATAGATAAAGTTTATCTATGGATTTATATCTCTTTATGAGAAATTATGGAAGTAGTGGTGAACAATAAATAAATCCTTATTTTTAAGTAACAAACATCTAGCTATAGAAAAATTAGATTTAATATTATTTTTATTCATTGGGGATGGATGTTTATATGGATGAAATTCATGGAATATCTGCTACTATGGATAGTGGAGCATCGACAGATAGAAATCACAAAGATTTGGATACTAATTCAAAGGTAATAAATATTTTAGGGGGAGATTTTAAACACCCTATATAAAAAAATTTATTTCATCCAATATATCCCATGTAAAGTGGGATAATATTATAAATATTTTTTAAGGTGATTCAAAATTTTGGGAAGAAAAGTTGTAAGTCTTGTGTAATAAATATAAATATTTAACAATGATATTAAATGATACAGTTGATGAATTTTTTGATCATATGAAAATTATTAAATTATACATTCATGTACTTGGAGAGGTCATCAATGATGTGAAAATTGTCAAAAAATTATTAAGAATAATACCTAAGTATTTCAATGAAAAAGTATTAGTGATTGAAGTAAAAGACCCCAAAGAGATAATATTATACAACCTTCATATAATATTTTTAGAATATTAAATGAGAAAAAAAGATAATGAATAGATTCAAAAAAATCACATTAGATAAAATTTGAGGTATGAAGAAACTCTTAATTAAATAAGAAACTATGGATGGATAAATTTAGAAAATGATGTCATTTATTTCCTCTAATATAAAAAGACGAAAATTAAAGTTATATGGGAAGATACTACTCACTTATTTTATATGTTTAAAATTAGTGAATCTTGTTTCTAGGTGTCTTAATAAATTATATGAAAGATTATGAGGATTGAGAACCTTATAAGAAATCATTTAGAGTTGTGAATAGTAATTTGAAATCGAAGTAGATATTCTTCAAGAAAAATAATTTCCTATTTGAAGAAGATGAGGAATCAGAGAAAATAGAAGTGGGGGATGTTGAAGACTATAGAGACATAAGTTAATAAGTCATAATTGAAATTATATAAGAGAAACAAGAGGAAGATAATGATGATTAAAATGATGTAATTGAGGGAACATTTGATCTTGATGATAAAATTGAATCTACCCTTTAAGAAATAGATATATGGAGAGATAAAAAAATAAATCTATTAGTATTTTACCTAAATAAAAGATTTATATTCAATAAATACAATATTATAAGTCATAAATAAAATATTAAACTGAAAACCTTAAATCTATAAATTTTCGAGTTCAGAAAAAAAAAATTGAGTTGAAGGTCAAGGTTGAAGAACAAGCCTAAATCACTAATAGGTTGATTAATTATATGAAATATTAGGTCAAAATAATTGAAAAACATGACAAATAAGTTGTGAAGTGGTGATAAAAGTTTAAAGATCAAGAAATACTCCCCACTCCTATTATGGAATTGGGAAGAACAAGTATATCAACCAATAATTAAGTTCATGGGGAATCCACTGAAGAAATCATTCATATTACATGAGTGAAGTGGTTTGGTGACAAATGAAAGCCAATGATGGTAAAGGATCAAACAAATAGGGTACTGGTAGTGAATTCAAAATCTTATCCACCTACACCTCATAAGAATATTGAGTTTCATGACACTCAAATAAATAATGTTATTACTGTAGAGTATGGAAAGAAGACACTAAATATTAAGTGTTATTATTTTGGAATGTTGTGACACACCCAATATGCATGATCCATCTCAATTTTATACTTTAGGGAGTATTAAAGACAAAAAAAGTAATTTTTTATACTTTTAGTATAATTTTAATTATTAATGTTATTATTGTGAATTTTTTGGGAACAAGGTAGTGAATTTTTCATCAAAATCATGAAGAATTATTACCAAAGAACCCCAAATAAATGGAAAAAATAGTTGTAAGCATTATAAATCATGTTGAAAACTCAAAAAATATTTTACATTTTGAATTATGAGGAATAAATGAGAAACTATATGTGGAGAATCATTTCTCTTCATTAAATTAATCAAACTAGTGAACATAGATCAAGAAGGGAAGTGCTGAAAAGACCAATATTTCTAAAATTTCATTAAGAGCAATAGATAGGTCTATAACATGGATTTTGGATAGTGGGTTCACCTTATAAATGATATTAAATAAATACCTCATAATCTATGTGAAGTTTAAAATGTAAGTAGTTTCCCACTTGTATAATGATGAGGGAATAAATATTATTGGTTCTAGAAATGACAAGGTTGATGGAAAAGATTTAAGATACACTAACATTATCTTGGTTTATGATCCCAGCCACAATCTATTTAGTGTAATCTAGTTGTGTGGTTCAGTATATGTAGTGGAATTTAATAAGAATACATGTATTTTCAAAGGAAGAGACAGATCAACTGTATTACAAAGAAGATGCACCAAATTTAATCTTTATCTCATTATTGAAGAATTCAAGTAAATATTTTCAAAAGAAAAACAAAATAAAATATGGTAGAAATTACTTAGTAATCTCATATAAAAGTCCTTGAATAACAATATAGACAATTATGGAACATTATATTTTCCTAAAATCATAAATGATCACACTCATGTGTGTAATACTTGTTAAAAATTGATGATAGTGAGAAAGACCTACAAGGAAAATAAATGGAAATATATTAGTTCATTCAAGATAGTTCATATAGATTCATGTTGGTTGATGACATAAAAATCCATATATGGGTAAAAAATTATGTATTTTTCATTGATAACTACTGAAGGATGACATGGATAGTCATTATTGCATAAAAACCGGATGTGTTCCGGTGTATCAATCATTACCAAATATTGGAAAAAAATGATTGGGACAAAAATTCAAAGATTCTGGACTGAAAATGGTATAGAGTTTACTGATACTCAGATGGAGTAGTATATTGAGAATCCTGGAATATGAAATCATGATTCAACCATAATAATCCTGTAACAAAATAGAGTTATTGAAATGAGGAATCATATTATCAAAACATGGATAAGACAATGCTAACTGAAAAGAACATTACTGAGGAATTTTGTAAAGAATCCATGGTCACCTAAATGTACATATCTAATAGTTCCTTATTATTTTTAAATGAAGATAATATCCACTATGAGATGTGGTATATAAAGAAGACAACATTTAAGTATTTCCAAGGGTTTGAAAGAAAATGTTTTATTCTTAATAAGGATAAGTATAAAAAATTATGTTTATGGGGATGAAATTATTTTACTTAGGTACTCAATAAAAATAAAGGCACATAAATCCTACAATAAATGGATTGGAAAATTTATTGGAATAAAATATTTAACATTTTTTAAAATGAGAAGAATTTGCAAATGGGTGATCATATTTTCTAATAAAAAATAAAGAAAATTTACAGAAAAAGTGATAGTGAAGTCAGTGGATCAGGGAGAGTGTAATGGGTTGTATAAGACAAATAAAATAAGTATTAATAATGAAAATGAATCATAAAAAATAGCTAAACATAAAAGGGTATAAATTAGTGAAAATGGAATTGTTGGTGACTGGACAACCCCGATTAAAACTAAAATAATGAATGCCCTATTGTGAAAATTTAGGGAGTTATAATGAAATAATGTATTATAGATGAAGAAAAGAAATAAAAAAAATATAATAAATAAGATGAAAATGGGAAACATTGATTTAAATGGTCTAGGATAAATCCCTATATCCATAAAGAGGCTGAATCAATTCAATAATTTGGGATCAAATTTACAAGGATATTTTTAGAGTACATCAATCCATGTCTCGAATGATCTCTTAGTGAAGAAAATAAAATGGTGCCACCAAATAAACAGTAATTACATTATTATATAATAAATATTGGATATAAGTACATATATATATAGTGTCATATCGATGTTACCAGTCACATGATATTACAGTTCCATGTCGAAGTCTGCATGACAAAAATTTCTTGTCGCATGCTATTACAGTAAGTCCATACTACTATACTTTCATGTCTATGTCAACGGTCTACTCATCTATAGTCTTTTTAGATTTTATGGAATACCCAAAATTTGGGTTAGGATCCTTTATCCCCTAGATCCTCAATAATGGGTTTTCTTCCCCCTTCAACACCAAGCAACCTCACCGCAAAGGTGGAATTATGAGAGTTGCAGTTTGGTGTGAAATCTTGGCCACTAGAATTCATCCCTCCTTCATCCAAAGGATCATAATATACAATTCCAATTGGATCAAAAAACCTATTTAATTTATCAATTGAAACCTAAAAAATTCAAATATACTTTTAGAGATTATTTTTGAGTTTAATCTATGAAAAAAGAGCTCGAAAAAATTAAAAAGAACCAAACATGAGAAGTTGTTCCAAATAAACAAGATAATAATATCATCACAACCAAATTGGTATTATAAAAAAAACTCAATGGAGATGAAAATTTGACTCATAAAAATTAACAATTAGTGTGTACGGGATATTCTTAAATAGAATGTATTTATATGGATGAAAATTTTACACTAGTGTCACTATTGGAAATTATAAGATTATTTTTGGCTATGTCTGTGAAAGGAAACTTTAAATTATATAAAATGGATATTAAATTTGAATTATATAATGAATTAATTTAATATTAGGTTTATATAGAGAAATTGTATAGATTTCTAGTGAATGAAGATGAGAAAAAAGTGTGATAGTTAAAGAAGGCCTTGTATGGCCTAAAGTAAACACCAAGGTCTTGGTACTCAAGACTTGATCAATTTATGAGAAAGATCATATTTTAGAGAGGTGGTGTTAATCATAATATATAAATTAATAAGTAAATAATAAAACGATTTTAAATCTTATTTATGTGGATGATATAATTTTTAGAGTCTCAAATGAAGAAAAATTAAAGGTGTTTTTAGATTATATGATATGTGAATTCGATATGTCCTTGATTATTAAGATAACATTATTCATTGTCTTAATAGTGTTTAAAGGGAATAAAAAAGAATTCATTTATCAAAACAATATTCCAAATAGGTGCTAAATTGTTTTTACATGAAAAATTGAAGGCCAATGAGAACTCTAATGGAGGCTTGGATGAAATTATCAAAGAATGGGAATAAAAATGAGGTTGATGTGACACATTATAGGTAGACCATTGGGGATTTTTTGTAGTTGATATCCAATCAATAAGATATAATGTTTTTTACTTTCCAAATTTACCACTATTAAAGCTGGCCCAAATAAAACCACATGAAACCTATGAAGAGAATACTTTGGTATATTAGTCACACAATGGATTTTGGGATATTTTATTAATGTAGTTCACAATAAAGTTATTTGGATATAAATATTCCAATTGGGTAGGATCAATATATAATAGAAAGTAAAATTTTGGTGTTACATTTTCAATTAGATGTTATTGGATTTTTTTTATTAGTCAAAAGAAGTATTTCATTTATATGAGCATCGTAGTGGTCAAATAAATATAATCCACTAAATCTTTCACTTAGCTGATTATGTTGATGTAAAAAATTGAATACATCATGGTGGATGTGGAATCTCACATTACAATCAATGATGACATGTTTTATTCCATAAATCATATAAAAAATCACATTTCTCAGCCTATTATAAATCACATAAAGATCAAATATCATTTTCTCAAGGAGAAGGCTGAATAAGGAATTGTGAGGTTGGACTATGTGTCCAAAAAAGTTCAAATTATTGATATAATGATAAAGTAACTGCCCAATATATATTTTAAAAGGAATAATTTGGAACTTATATTCTAATTTAATCCCTCCAACTATATGACATGGACTTAGGACCCCCACTCCCCCATGTAAATTACCTTTCTAGTAAGGTATGATTGTTATCTTCTATTTAATGTGTAAAATTATAATTCTCTCTAGTGAGATTTCAAAGAACTAGTCTTTAGGTTAATTGAAAAGGGGGGAGAATTATTCAATAACTATAATTTAAATGTTTTAATTTCATGTGTTAGGGAAGGGGGATAACATATTAATGGTTCATAAGATGGTTCAATGTTTGGAATGGAAGATACAATGATTGAATCCCAAGGTTTTTTTACATATGTATCTCTTAATTTAACTCTTGTTTCTAAAACATATAATGGATCAAGTGGGATTATATTTTTTCCTTAGAGAACCATTTTTACACACCTTAAAGGAAGCAAGATCATTTTTCTGTGTTTAGGTCAGATCTGGTGTGTTTTTAAATTTATTTGGTTCAATAAGTGGAAAAAAGTGTTTAAGTGTTTTAAAATTATAAGAAAAATCGAAGGGGTATATTACTATAAAAATAACTTAAGAGTGTTTTTAGGTTGTGGTTATTGATAATGATGTGGAATTAATCTTCAATGTATCCTATTTAGTCTTCTTGAGTCCATTTATTTAAGGATAAAAGAGGTTTGGATTGGATATTGTGTTGTTTGAATGAATTTAGGAAAATATAGCTAAGTAAAAGTTTTTAAAATTTTGATAAGTATATACTGTATAAGATTCATATTCTATAACCATAAGAGTTATTTCTAGGATATTTATGAGTGAAAAAACTATGTGTACAAGTCCTTAGGCAGTGTGTATGATTCGATCAACATGTGCATACAAGTCTTTTAAAGTCATGTGTTAGTGATCATTGTTTGTGCACAAGTCATACCGGTAATGTACAAGTGTTTTGAACATAGTATGTGTTATTTAACTCTATATATTAATAATATAAGGATTTTTTAATTTTCTCTAAATTAGGCCAATATAAACTATTGTGAGGTATTTTTGTGAATAATAAATTTTATTTTTTAAAGGAAAGCCTATTTGGATAAAATCAATGTGTAATTCAAGGGAATATTTTATCATAATATTTGGATTATTTAAATTAATGTTTAAGAGTGATCATATGGGTATGAAAATGTCCATGCACCTTATGTTTAGGATGCTGGTGGAGCCAACATGAAGGTTACAACAATGTTTATATTTCTGTAATTTTAAATTCAAAATTTAGATGATTTTATGGATAATGTTTTTGAATAAATTTACATCATGGAAAGAAATGTTTCCAGGATTGGGATGCATTAATTTCAACTATAGAAAAGTGGAATAAAATTTACCCTATTATAAAATTATATTTTAATTAAAATGGGTTTGTGGATGTTTTGGAATGTAGAGGGAAAATAATTATTCCTAAAAATATGATGGAATAATACTTTATGAAGAGAAGTGCATGTAATATCATGAAAAATATAGAGTGCATAGGGAATAAAATGAGGAATTATAGTTTAGAATATTGGAAGATTAATAGAGGAAAAAAGGGGAGGTTCTCACTCATTAGAAGGGATTCGGTGAATTCCTTCAAAATGAGTGAAGTGGAAGGTATTTGATACACCATACCAAGTGTAGTTTCATATTTTGTCATGGAAAAAGAATAAAACATAGGATGAGTAGTGATTTACAAATATCAAGGAGAGTATTGAGATTTTAGGTTGTATATGGTTGTAAACTAGGCAGGTTAGTATGACTGCTCAAAACATGTAATCATCAAGGTAGTGAACTTTAGTGTCTCTGGTTCAAATTCACATTCATGTAAATACTCCTTGGATTATATAATTTTTAATGAAGTAATTAAAATTTAACATTTCCTCTATTTTTACTATATTTTAGTTGTAAAAGAAATTTATAGAATCATTCTCAGTAAATATGGAACAAGATCATTGAAATGGGAAAGTTTTAATTGACACTCCCTAATTTACCCCCACCCCCTCTCATTGTGTAAGCATTGTTGAGGCCAACATGGTATATGTGGATGATATAATTATTTTAGAATAAAAAATTAATGATTTTGATCTAAAGTATACATTGGATGAATTTTATTTATTATCAATGATTTAATATTTGTTAGATATAAGGAGATGATAATTCTTAAAGGATTTTTATGAATACATCATCAATTAACATTTATTGAATGTTGATCTATTAATAATTATTAAAACATGTGATAATAGAGTTTGTAAAGTCGACATTGTTTACAACAATGGAAGTGAATATTTTGAGTGGTATTTTCAAGAAAAATGTAATGGATATTTAAAGAAGTAAAAAAGACTATGAGAGTAATTATTTTTAAGGATGATATTTGAGATTCCATTTATATCAATTGTTAAGTATAATATATTGAATAAATTATATGTTTAACGAGTCCCACTATGGATAAATTTTTTTAATAATAATATAAAATACTTTTAGAAGACTTATGTTGACAGGATATGTTCTCTTTATTTTATGATGGCACGTTGTTAGATTATTAAAGGAAAAAAATATTTTTATCCATTAAGAGAGCTTGAAGGGAAGTGATCTAGTAGAGATATTTTTTATGTTTTGATTCTCCAAAAATAATTTGATGGACATACATGCACTACATATTATGACATCATCAAGGATCATCTCCTACCTCGAGCTTGTAGGGTTTTCACTTTTTATCCATGATGCATGACTGGAACTAATGTCAAACCACTAGTTAAATCTCAACTACATAAGGGATATTATAAAGATACTACCACAACGAAGATGAGATCAAATTTATATATCTCGAGATAAAAATTCAACAAATATTATTACATGCAAACTACACTTTCAAGATAGTTTTATCTTATATAATATACTAAAGGTGGATTATGTAGAAAAAAATGTGGAAGCAGATCACTGGAGGTGTTCACAATAAATTATATCAGCGAAAATAGGGAACAATTTTATATTTATCTCATATGATATTATAGACCACACAACACACCCTATTTATTAGGACACAAATACATACAAAAAATGATGATAGAAACAGAGATAAATAAAAAATCTACGGATCTAGTGTAGTAGGTTCCACCCAAGAATCTAAATACAAACATAACAAGTTTACATATTTGAAGTTGTCCATCCTACATCACAACAGTGAAGTTAGGTGTAATACAAGTAAATACAATTTTATTATTTACCATCCCCCTATAAACTTTTATTTCTTATATAACATTTGTGTATTCTAGTGGTTGATCATTGATTTCAAAGACTTATTCTTTTTTCTTATAGAATATTATTTTTTTGATGGAATGGATTTCCTCATCTATCTTTTTCATCCATATTTCATTAGTTTTAGCTTCCTCAAAGCTAACTATTCTGGGAGTCTCTAAGAGACAATACAATTTTACATACTCCTCCATTGGTTTTTTTGTCTCATATATATCTACAAGGATTTTAACATTTTGGGGATGCATATAGTAAAGTTATCATTTGATGTCTTTAGATTTGGAGTATGCAGTGATGGAATTATTATTTATTTAATTCCTTATTTATCCTTTGTTACTTCTTCAAAACTTTCTTCATTTTATAGAGTGATTTTCACCTCTCTAAAATAATCATCTTTATTCTATTTCGATGTCTCTTTTCTAAAAAATATATAATATTTTCTATAAATAATATGATTGGTGATGGGATTATAAAAAGAGATATCCCATTGTCGGGTCACTGTGTCCCATAAGGACACACTTCACTCATTTTTTCATGATCTTTATTTGTTTTCCTCTGGGATCATGACATAGGAAATGCAACCAGAAACTATAAGATGGATTAAACATTGATTGGGTGTACTCCATTCTTCATGTAGTTTCTTTACTTTAAGATTTTTATTTGGAAAACTATTGAGTAGATACACTACACACAAAGTCTCTTCAACCCAAAAAGTCATGGACAATCCTTTTTCTTTCAGAATGCTTCTTTCAATGTTGATAATAATGCTAGTTTTTCTTTCTAACAATCCATTTAGTTGAGATGTGTAATATGGAATCATTTGGTACTAAATTCCATGTTACTTGAGGTACTCATTGAAAAACATCAGAGGTGTACTCCCCACCTTGATCAGATCATAATGTTTGTATGGGATGCTTTCTTTGATTTTCCACCAGAACCATGAATTATTTGAAGATGTAAAACACTTTTTAATTAATATTGATAAATAATATCCATGTTTTTATGTTATAATAATCAATAAATTTCAAAAATTACATCCTTTTCCATTTTATTTTAGATAAAATGGACCACAGACATCGGTATGCACTAACTCTAGTGGCACAACAACTTTACATTTGCCTTTATTTCAAAATTTTATCTATGTTGTTTTCTTAGAACACAACTTTCACATATTTTATTTGGGTTTTGAATGATAGGAATTAAATTCAAAATATTATTTATTTATAATAATCTTAAACATTCAAAGTTTAAATGCTCAAGCCTGAGATTACATTTCCATTCTTTATCATCATTTACCATTTTCAAGCACTAAGGTATGTCAGGTTGGATCATAAGAGGAAACATGTGATTGTTCACCATCACTACTTTTGTGACCAACATTACTTTTTCGTCAAAAATTTCCATTTTTTATTTTTTATACTAATTTGAAATACTTTTTCCACCAATTTCTTGAGACTCAATATGTTAGTATTAATTTCGATTATGTAGTATACATCAGATATAAAATCATGATTGTCAACGTTTTTCTTGATTAGAATATATCCTCTTCCAAGGGAAAATATTAATAAGATATTTTCAAATGAATTCTCTCCTACAAAACTCTCATATAGGTTTGTAAACAAGTTCTTATGACCTATCATGTTATTTTTACCTCCTAAGTCGAGATACCACATGCCTTTATTTTTTGTTAATGTTTGCTACATAAACACACGTGGATCATAAAAATATATCTTACTTAAATGAAATATTCTCCATAAATATCATTCTCTATGAGTTTCTTATTCCAAAATTCATTGCTATAATTTCTATATTTTTGAAAATTATACCATTGAACATTTATTTTCTTCATTGGATAGTGATTGTTAAATTCGCCATAAATATCATTCTCTATCAGTTTCTTATTCCAAAATTCATTGCTATAATTTCTATATTTTTGAAAATTATTCCATTGAACATTTATTTTCTTCATTGGCTAGTGATTGTTAAATTCAACCCTTCTTCCTTATCCTCATTCTCACGGAGAATAGTTTTGATATCCATGACCTCCTCAATTTGTGCTTCTTCTAACCCCTCATCCTTTTCATGGATTGGATGTTTTTCTATAAAATCTTCTTCTTATACCGCTTCAAAAAGACCCTCTTTATATGTTTTAGAGTTTTTGAGATAAAAAATTATTGGTAGGTCATAATCCACTCCATTGGTATCACTCTAGAGATTCACCTTCCATTCATGGTATTCTAGAGACCCCACAAGTTCTTCTATAGAGATCATATCTATGTATTTAGTTTATTTTTGGGAAATAACTGTGTAATAAAATTTAAAATCTAAGGATCAAAAAATTTTCTCATATACCCACATTTTAGTAAGATTTTATTCATTTTTTCGTTTTTAGTAAAACACAACCATTACATGAGTATAATACTCAGAAATGGTTTGAGATGATTTCAAAATCAAGTATTCAAACTCACTAGGTAGAGTTCGATGTTATATCTGCTTCACTTTTTCATCTCCTATGAATTATTTGCAAATATTATCCAAGATATACTTTGATGATTTTGATGAAGAAATTATATTGAACATGGATTCATCAAGGCCCTAATAGATGATGGATTAGGCCTTGTAGTCCTACTTCCATTCCAGATAAAGATTTTACTTTTGAACATCTGAAAGAGCTTATATCACTACATTGGATTCTAGCTTGGTGTATACATTATAAACGATGTACATGACATATTGGGTACCAAGTAGTGCTCAAATTTTGATGCACCAATTTTTATAATTGTTTATCTTCAGCTTTGGAATAAAATCTTATGCAATAAAATTCTCCATGGATAAAAATTATTTTGTATTGAAAATGGAAGTTACAATCTATTTTTTTTAGATAGCTTAGACTGTAATTTTTTTTAGAAGTGTAGACTGCCAATTTTTTCCCTATAATACAAAATAATGGAAGGAATATTTTTCATTAGAAGTCAAGAAGGGAAGATAACCTTGATGAAATCATCCTAGTATTTTTTTAAAAAAATTGGAGGGTGAGAGGTGTGGTGAGGAGGCAAAATAAAATTTGTGTGGAATATTTTTTTCAAATTGGGAGAGATGGATATAGAGAATGATGGAAAAAAGGGACAAACTACTTTGAAAATTTCAAACTATTTCTTCGATGAAAAATGGAGAAATAAAAAATTGAAAGTGGGGATTAAAATAAATGATGGAAACCTCAAGATTTGGAGTATGTAGGAATATTATTAACTGTATTCTTCCTCCACTACTCTACAATTGATCAGAAGAATATTTGATGAAACCATTCACACAAGATTCAAAAGCACCATCAAATCCCTTTGATACCACTGAAGGTGGATTATACAATAACAAATGTGGAATAAAATCTCTATAGATAATCATAATAAATTATATAAGAAAAAACATAGAATTATTTTATACATATCTTGGATGATATTACAATGCACACAACAAAAAAAATTATAGGGATACCAACACACACCAAAAAAGATGATGGAAACAAAAAAATAATAATAATTCCAAGTATCTAGAGTAGTAGGTGTCACTCAAGAATCTGAGGCCAAACATATCAATTTTTCATATTTGATGTTGTATAGGCTCCATTTAAACAGTGAAGGTAGGTTTAATTCAAGGAAATACAAGTTTATTATTCAATATATGCTACTATAAAATAAGAAATATAGAGTTATAGTGCAATACTCCTCATTGTAATGGGTTCATGAATTTGAAGTAGTTTTGTATGATCATTAACACATGTACATGATGTTTATATGTAAATGAAGATTCTGAATTTTTAAAGAATAAAACTCCATGTTATTTATCATTTGAATATATAAGATATTCTGGAATATTCATATGTTTAAAACAGGCTTGCCCAAATAAAAATATTGAGTGTATGAGTCAGTGAAATGCAGGATAATGTTAGTGGAATCTTCTCTAAAAATATCTGAACTAAAAATGAGAGATACTTTGATGAAGAAGGTGTGGTGTACATTATTTTTTCATTCTTCTTTTATACCGCATCTCTTAAAAACTTAGAGAAATACATCAGTTATATTGTTCTTTAAGATTTAATTTTCACCCATGTGATGATCTCTTAGGGTTCCATCATCTATAAAAGCACTAGGAAGCCTTCAAGTACTCTATTATGTGAAGATGATTTGAGTCCAGTTAATCCATCTTCTTTTATTAAGTTAAATATTTGAGGCACCACAAAGCAAACTAGCTTTCAATAAGAATAATAAATCACACTCTGATATGTGTGAAGTCACTAAGACACTATGTACCTATTCTAGGTTTCCTGAGAAATAAAATTATAGTGTGGAGAATAAGTTTCATCACATGATACTGTCTGCATGAACGAAAGTGATAAAAATCAGTTTGAAAGAAGATCTTGTTCATAGTTCATGATTGCATGCATGAAATATATATGTATTATTTTAGAAACTAAAATCATTTAAAAACAATGTTGAGTTTGATTTAAGTCAGTAAAAAGTGATAACAATGAATTAATAATAAAAAAATAAAGAAACGAATAAAGAACATAAAATAACAGAATTGATAATTTATTTATATGCTTGTATTCCATGATACACATTCACCATGAATTATTTATCCACATATGAAATGCGTTAAAATTAATTGAGTGTGATTTTAAGAAGTATATTGTTTTGGTTTATGAAATATCATTATTTAATTAAATAATATCACAAGGAAGTTGAGATGAGGATGAAAAATTCATCAATATAAGGAGAAAACGTATTCCCATGAATTTGATAATTGAGAAGAAAAATGATCACTCTCTGAAGATAAAAAGAACATATGCATGACCAGAAGACCTTTTTAATCGACTATTGAAGTTCTTAAAGATAGTATCAAAGAAAATCAGATCTATTACATTTGTGGAGACATAAACAAGTGTATGCATAAGGAATTTGAAGATAATTAAGATCATTATAACAAATTATAAATATTTAATAGAATTCTGATTGGGGTGTATAAGTAATTAAATAGAAAATAAGGTGGTTAGGTTGTATAACTAGTAGTGGTGGAAGAGTTGGTGGCTGGAGTGTAGAACCATACATAACCGGAGGATTGATTATTATGGTGTATAACTAGTTTCTTCCAAATTTTAGTGATTGAAGTTTCTAACCAATCATTATAAAATGTTACTCTAGAGATTATTATAAATGATAACTATATTATAGTCGAGAATCCATGTTGGTGTGTCTAACCAACATGGAAAATGGTAGGATTTTATGTCGAACATTGTAAATATTGTTTGCAGTTATCTATCTTATTATTTTTTTGTATGAGGTGAGGTTTTGAGTTTTACTAAGTGGATTGAGAACCTTAAAATTTTCAATAGGTTGAGTAAAACATAGAATTCAAAAAAGAGACCACCCATTCAACCCCTAGTGGTTCATCAATCCCGAGGTCTATAATTGGTATCGGAGCTAATTTATTTTCCCTCTAAGAAGATCTATGTTTTTCCTACTAATTTCCATATCCTTCATGAATTGAAAATTTTAGGATGTTTTTTAGCAGCCTCATATAGAGAAAAAAGATGATATTACTAACAATACTAATCTATAGATATTAAGCAGGCTTAAAAGATTAATAGGAAAATAAAGGCATGAAATATAAGGAAGGATCTAAAGTTAAAATGTAAAATAGTACTAAATAATGGTAATCAGAGTGGTAGAAGTTGTAATAATTATGTTTATTGTGATTTTTAATAAATATTTTTCAAACACTGATAATGATGAATCACTTGTAGATATTCATTCTAAAAATAAATATCCTATGAATAATTTTATCAAATAAGTCGTAAAGTTTATTATCGATGCAATTGAGGGACTTATTTTTTATAAATCAGATCTTGAATAAGAAATTAAATAATTGGATAATTCTTTAGTTAAATTTTTTTGGAATTGAATTTCTCTCACTGACCAAATAGAAGTAAGGGAGTTATTATTATCACTTTTAAAAATATCTATGGATGTCAAAGATTACCTATTTGAGGTTAAGGAAAAAGGAATAAAAGATATTGATAATTAATTACAATAATTAAGTGTATAAAGAACAAATCAATAATAAAAAAAAGGTTCAAGAATAAAACCTAAAATTGTTTGAAGATGATAATGAGTCCCTCAATGTGAATCTCTTTGAGCTGGTAGTAAGGATTATAAGTCTAAAATCCACCCAATCTAGACCATCCCAAATTATTGAGAATAAATATGTGGTTTCATAGGTTTCTATTGAGTTAAATTTAATTATGATTACTTGAATCAATAAAAATAAGATAATGATATCATCATCTAATATAGTATAATCATTATCCAAGAAGAACATGTCACATAACCTAGAAAATCATTTATGTACTAATGTTTTTTCACTTTCTAGTATAGGTTTGAAAATAAATTTTAGAAAAATATGAATAATGAAAAATACTAAAGAAACCCCACCATATCATCAAAGATATATGCGATAATATTTTTAAAGATTTGTTTCATATGAAGTTTCCCAAAGGTTAGTGTCTCCACTAAAAAATAGGAAGTTTCATATCCCCTGAAATCTAGGAAGATTACACCAAAAAAGAAGAGAAGTACAATCATTGGTTATCGTTAATGTTTCTGGAAGTTTGGGAATAAATAATTGTAATTTTTTTCATTACATGTCATTTCATTAAAATCAAAAACAGCCAAAAGAAATGGGGAGAAAATTTGAAGAGAAGATAAAAACTAAAGAGAAAATGTATAAGAAGTGGAAAAAAATATGAGTATGCCTTGAGGATAAATCAAAAGAAAACTACTTTAAAAATAACTCCAAAGAAACTAATGGAGAAGGAAGAAGGAAATTTCATCATCCCAAATGAAAATCAGAAAAACATCCTTTCAATTACAAATTAAATATATTGGTAACTTGTGTGAATGGTGTTGTAAATTTAAAAATGCTCCACACAACTATATGGAGATAGGACATGGACAGGTGGAGTTATTTGAAAATAAATAAAAAGCATCCAAACTTCCTATGATCAGATATCAAAAGTGTAAAATGGAGTTTCATATAAAAAAACTAGAGAGTAGTAGGTATCCTCACATAAATAAATAGTTCATGAGATGAATGAAAATATAGAATTTGTGAAGGCTACTTAGAATAATAAGAGCACTCTACATTTTGAGATTAAAATAAAAGAGAAAACTAAGATGAGATAAAACCCTAAACCTCAATCTTACTTCTAAGGAGTATAAGAGTTAGCTCATTATTCCCTAATCTATATGTTTTTATAATAACTTGTAGGAAATTTAAGTAGATGTATTCATCCCTTAAGGTGAATAAAAGAAGTTTTTATGATGTTAAATATTCACTATAAAATGAATGTGGAATTTTTGAACAAATTTATAAAAATTGAAATATGAGGTATGACAATCACTCCCATATCCTTATTTTGATTTTCTAAAATAATTTTCAAGGGTGAGTTTAAGTTGAGATAAAAGTGGGGATCTATATGTCTTACGCTTTAAATTTATGATGTGTTTGTTTAAATGATTGGAAGATATATATATTTCATGGTTTGAATATTTGAGAAACCCTGAAATATGAAGAATTATTTTTATGAGAACCATATCAAATTTTAGTTAATTTATAGACAATATTGATCACCTTGGTTATACACTCTTTTTTTTGTAAAGGGTTTTCTTATATAGACTTAGAGATATCTGACTTAAGGCTATTTTCTAAGGAAATCATGTGGTATCATACTTCTTTCAAAGTGGAACTATTTTTTGATTGGGAATGAATAGGGGAGAATATAAAGGTTTAAAAAAAAATTTATGAGTTGAGAAGCCATAGACTTTATCTTTGTATTTATTTTCAATAAAGGGGTGAATAATCAAACATATTTACTTAAAGAGTGCACAATGATATTGATAATAAAATACAAAGGGGGGGATTGAATTTCATATTGGATAAATTCTATTTATTTTCAATGTGTTAATATGTGTTTGATGAAAGCAGGTGATAATTCTTAGAGGATTAATATAAATACATACTTAATTAACATGTTAATATTTTTCATATATCCATAATAACCAAAACATGTGTTAATGGTGATTTGAAAGATCATATTATTTATGAAAATTGAAGTTGATATTTGAGGATCATTTTCAATGAGGAAATGAATATTTAAAGAAGTAAAAAAGACTATGAAAAGAATTATATAAGGATGATAATCAAGAAATCATTTATATAAATTATGAATTCTATTATATTGAAGAAATTATATTCTCAAGGAGGCTTATTATGAGGAATTTTTGTTAAGAACAATAGAATTTTTTTTAGAAGTCTTATGTCGACAGGATATCACTAATATAGATTGCACTTCTAAAAGAACTAAAAATAGGCTTTATCAGTACAGATAATCTAAGACCTATTAAAAGATGACATTTATCAGTGCTATAAAAAAGTGTTGGTAAATAAACCCTTTATCATTTATTTTTTAACACTAATAAAGGGGTCATTTATCATCATTTTTTACTGCTGATAAAGGTTTATTTTATCAGCACTGATAAAATTTGAAAAACAAATCACTCACACCCACTTTCTCAGTGCTCATGAGCCCCTTTCTCAATGTTATCCATTCCCCTGACTACCCCTCACCCACTCTCACGCACTCTCTATCCCCCCTTTAACAAAAATCGCGACCCCCCTTTCTTAGCGATAGAAATCTGCTCACCCACCCACGCATGCCTAGACTCAAACCTGTGTCCTGAATTCTACAATTTTAACCCATTTACCACTTCCCTACCTTGTATTATTCTAGATTTTACAATATTTCTATTTATTTATTTATATTTACATACATATTTTTTATTAATAAATATAATTATAATCATTTCTCAATAAATTTATAAAATGTAATTTTGTGTGTGCACGCGCACG
The DNA here is from genome assembly GCA_963277665.1 of Viscum album. Classification (NCBI taxonomy): domain Eukaryota; kingdom Viridiplantae; phylum Streptophyta; class Magnoliopsida; order Santalales; family Viscaceae; genus Viscum; species Viscum album. The sequence continues at coordinate 778,312,850 of OY728135.1, read as the reverse complement.
TGTGTGTGATATATATATATATACACTAAAATTTATTTAAATATATTATATGTTAATATTTATTTACATATATTAAAATATAAATATAAATATGTGTTTATTTATTAATACTCACACATATTTATATATATACATTATATATACATTTTTATAAGTATATATATATTCTTATATTTTTATAATGTAAACACAATGGTGAGATATTTTTTTAAATAAAATGGATAATAATTAATTCCATATGATTTATATAATTATTTTTAAATACATTTTAAAAATATGAATTTACATTTTATATTTAGATATAAATTATATATATTACATATATATTTATATGTTTATATATTTAAATATATATTTATACATATTTATATATACTTTTTTATTTATATATAATTTTTTTATAATGTATTTATAAATATTTATTATTAATAAATTTATATAATATATTTAATGATAATGATGTATTTATAAAAATAAATTTATATATAATGTATATATACACAAACATACAGACATATATACACACATATACACATTTATATTTATCACATATACACCATATATTTACATAAATTTATTTATTTACATATATTAGAATATGAAAATAAATATATATTTGTTTATTAACACACACATGTTTATATATAAACATTAATTAGGTATAAATATTAATTCATTTTTATAAGGTAAATAAAATAAATAATTTTAAATTTTAAATAAAATGAATAAGAAATATTTATTTCTATATAGTTTTTATATTTAAAAATACATTTTTATGTAATTAAATTTAAATGTGAAATTATACAATTGGTTTGTTATATTTAAATATAAGAAAATATGCATATATTTAATTGTAAATAAAGATAAAGTATGAAAAATAATAAATTTTAAAAATAATAATATCTATATGAATGTAATCCTTGGTAATAAATTCAGTCTCCACTAAAAAAGGACAAAACGACTCTCTTAACTGAAGGTGAAATCCCATCGAATATGAAAATATTAGGGTACCCCAACTAAAAACACATTTTTGGAAGATTTACTAACCCTTTTTTTCCTCAAAAAAACATTTTGATCAGGGTCCCCCTAATCAAAATGGAATAGATCTATTAACAAGATCTGATTTGATATATGGTAGAGCTCAAACGGATCCTCGAATCAAAAGTTATGGTCATTTGAAGTTAAAGTCACGTTTTCAACTTATCTTAGATCTTTATTTATTTATTGATTTTTTTCTTCAAATTATTATTAAATGAATATTACTCAATAATAATTAGAAAATTATTTAAAAATATTATTTTTTAAATTATTTTATAAACCATATTTTCACTAAATATCTTATATATTAAGTGTAAATGTGTATTTAGCCTTATATAAATCATATTTAATAAAATATTTTTTATTTATATCAATATGAATGTATATATAACCAAAATGTAACGATTTATTTATTAAAACCCATGGCTCTAAAAATGTTATTAAAAATTAAGTAAATATACAAAGAGATGATGGAGTTGCAAGATAAAAAATTAGTACACAATGAACCACCACAAAACAACAGGAAATGATGTACAATCACCTTTTTGTGTCAACCACCCCTTCCATGTGAGCCGCTCTAACACCTTGAGTTTCTACCTATCTTCTATTTTTTCAGAGCTTTCCAAGTATCACCTTGATCATGCGTGTCTGGTGGGTCATCATTGTCATTATGAGAGTCATCATCTTCATCATTATTCATATCATTTTCCAGCATTAAAGATTGAAATTTTTTATCAACATAAATCATGTCTTGTTTTATGTTATCATCTTGGGGTATGGTCTCATTAATAATAGTCATATCCATAGGTACTTTTTGAATAATTTCAATATACACAAGTGATGGATCCCCAAAATGAGAAGCAAAAACCACCTGGAGATCCTCATTTACAACATGTGCAATCATTAGAGAGGAATAAACATTATTCTAAGAATTTGTAATAGGTTGTGGGTAGCCTTCCTTTATCCTCATTTTGTTTTTTATTCCTTTCCTCTAAATGATATCAAGATATAATGCATTGAATTCTGAACTATTAATGGATTCAAGCATTGTAAAGAAATTGGGTGCAGTGACACCATCATTCTTACCTCTTTTTCCATCCTGAGCATCAAATCCCATAATATTAGACCTAGAATCAGTGATAATACATTCAGTAAAAATGTAAGGTATTCCTTATTTATTTCCAAACCTTGACTCCAAGGTCTTTTGTTTTTGTGACTGCTTTTCCCTAAAGATAGTCCCCTCATTGTAACTTGAAACCTTACCAGCATGTAAAGATAAGGGCCACATAATATCTCATTTTTAATGATATATAGTTTTTTTATAAAACATACATTTTATTAGTGACAGAAATAAATGGTGATAAAGGGGGTCTTTATTATCACTAAATAGAGTCAGTCCAATGGTAAACCTAGAAATCTGTTAGGCTTGGTAAACTGACCTGTATAGAGGAAACACATTCCTTCTACCCTCCCCTCCTCCCTCCTCCCTCTGTATGTTTTATCTACCACAAAAGAGGCTGACACAACCCTAGTAAGATTAGTCTTAGTTCATATCTTCTCATCTCACATAGTGACAGGGCCTCATTGGCATTCTATTTTCATTGGTATGTTTTTTTCAATTTTTTTATTTTTCTAAATAAAAACTGGATTTGAATTTGTAATTACAAAAATTATTTTTTCCTAAATTTTATAGTTTTTAGTATATATAAAAAAATACATTTTAATACTATAAGAATGAATTTAATTAATAAAAAATACTACATTTTATAAAGTTTTAAAAAATACTTGTTATCTTAAATTTATAAAATTTTATTACAAACTCTATTAGATTATATAAATTTTACAATTTTTTAGAAAATATTTTACTCTTTCATTTTCAAAAAATATTTTTGGAATTATTTTAAAATTATGAAGAAAAAAAATTAATGACTTAATAATATAAAAAATGAAAACATGAAGTTTTTTTCAGTACTAAACCTCACTTTATAATTTATTATTTTATTGGAATATTTTGTTATTTTTTATAATTGTGTTTAGAATTTCAGATTTAGATGATGAACATTTAGTTTTATTTTTCTAATTTTATGTATTCAATGTTTTTTTGGATTTATATTAAGTGTTTTATTATGATAGATAAATATTCACAACATCAATTGAATGTTAAATTGAATAAAAACAACTTTCTGTAATACAGTATTTGTTATATTACCAAAATATGACTATTTTATCAAACTAAGATAAGAGAATAATATATCATTCATGTTTCTTAGGTGCCTTTATATTTTTCATTACAATTTATCAATATATACATGATATAATGCAATTTTGGCCACATTTCATTAATATTTGACTAATTATACTTAAAAAATGTAAAAGGATAACATTTCTAAGGTTTTTCTTGGAAAACAACATTTTTGGGGATAACTTAGCACTAAAATAAGAACTCATAAAGGGGGAAATTATCAGCGCTAAAACAAAAGTTCTGATAAAGGGCCCCCTTTATCACTATTTTTTTGCTAGCATAGAAAAAGATTAGCACTAGATTTTGTGAAGGTATATTTAGAGATTATTAAAAAAATAAATTCATCCAATAAAGAGAGAATGAAGAGGAATGAAACATAGGTTGGTGTTACAACAATCATTTGATAGATATTTGTGTGCTACACATTATGATGTAATCAAAAATCATCTCCTGCATCAAGCTCATAGGGTTAGCACCTGAACAACCATAAATTGTCCCATTAACAGCATGAATATGGGATTTAACCGCACTAAAAAGTGCTATTTTTCTAATAATAATTAAAAGGGGTGACCCATTTATCATCTCTAAAAATTACTAACAAAGGGGGATCTTTATCAATGCTAAAAAACACTGATAAAACTGGTATTTTATGAGTGTTATTTTAGTGCTAATAAAATACCCTCTTTATGAGATCTATTTTTAGTGTTGATAAAGTCCCTACCACTATAGTTTGCTGTTTGAATTAAATAACACTACAACGACAACTTGTATATGAAAATTTCATAATAATTTAATTAAAATGAAAATTCTATTAAAGATACTTAAAAAACACTATTTTATAAAAAATTCAAACAATGTTTTTTACAATTACATTAGCAATTTATATCACAAAAATTTAAAAACATAAATGTTTCATTGTCTTTGGCACCTAACCCCCTCTCAAAAAAGCACGATCATGGTATCAGTTATCGAAAAAACCAACCCAACTCCAGAAAAAGAATCCATCTATATAAGAAAACAATTCATATGTTAGTATTACTATAAACAAATAAATTAAACATAATATGAAACAATAAATGAATAAAATGTTAATTTTAAATAGAATGACACCCTTATAGTCATACTGGTCACACCGTGTGATGGATTGAGGTGGGGATGATTCATACACATCAAAAATGACTTATGGATTATTGTCTTAATGTATCAAAATAATCCAAATACATTTTCTCAGTTTTGAGTGTGTCTCTTTTCTTTTTTACTAAAATGTAATTTTAAACTAAAAACATGCATTTTGAGTCATATCAGTCACATAATATGTCTGTTTTATGTGAGTTTGATTCTCACATATCAAAAATGACTTATGAATTATTGTGTTAAAGTTCCAATACAATCTGAGTGTGTTTTATTATTCTTCAGTGATTGACACACGTTTTGAACTAAAATGTTAATTTTAGACTGATAATAGACACTTCGAGTCATATTAGGCACCATGTGTATTGTATTGAGATGCAGTTAATTCTTACACATCAAAAATGACATATGGATAATTTTCTTGAAGTGTCAAAACAATATGAATGGTTTTTCTTAGTTTTGAGTATTTCACTTGCCTTTCTTACTAAAATGTCAATTTTAAATAAAAATACATACCTTGAGTCATACCGATCACACCATGCATTGGATTGAAGAGTGGATAATTCCTAAATGTCATAAATGACATATCAAACATTTTTTTAAAGTATCAAAATAATATGAATGTTTCTATTTGGTTTTAATTATGTAACTTATTTTTTTTAATAAAATATAATTTTAAATTGAAAACAACACATTGATTCATACCAGTCACATCATGTATCAGTTTGACATGATACTAATTCCTATACTTCACAAATGACATATGAATTATTTTCCTAAATTATTAAATTATCAAGACAATCAAATATTTTTTTCTTGATTTTTAGTGAGTCACACTTATTTTAAACTAAAATGTCAATTTTAAACTGATTATAAAAAATTTGAGTAACATCGGTCACACTGAATATCAGATTGAGGTGAGGATTATTCTTACAAGTAAAAAATGACTTAAGTATCATTTTTATAAAGTATCAAAATAATATGAATTCATTTTCTTGGTTTTGAGTATGTCACTTGTGTTTTTTACTAAAATGTCAATTTTAAATAAAAAGAAACATTTTGAGTCATACAGGTCACACCGTACATCAGATTGATGTGTGGATAATTTATACACATCAAAAATTACTTAGTATTATTTTCTTAAATTATCAAAACAATATGAATTTTTTTACTCAGTTTTGGGTATGTCACTTGTGTTTTCTATTAAAATGTCATTTTTAAAATGAAAACACACACTTTAAGTCATATCGTTCACATCATGTATTAATTTGACATGAGGAAAATTCTTACATGTCATAAATGACTTATGAATTGTTTTTATAAATTATCAAGACAATCATACTACATTTTCTTCATTTTTAATGAGTGACACTTGTTTTAAACTAAAATTTCAATTTTAAACTCATACCATAAACTTTGAGTCATATTGGGAACACCACATATCAGATTGAGGTTATCCAAATTACTAAATGAAAAAAAAAATTAATTATAGATTATTGTACTAAAGTATCAAAAAAAATATGAATGTGTTTTCCCAGTTTTGAGTATGTCACTTTTTTTTACTAAAATTTCAATTTAAAATAAAAAGACACACTTTGAGTCATATCAGTCACACCATGTGTCTAATTAAGGTTCAAATCATTTATACATGTTAAAAATTATTTATAGATCATTTTCTTAAAGTATTAAAAAAATCCGAATGTGTTTTCTTGGTTTTGAGTATTCCACTTGTATTTTTTACTAAAATGTCATTTTAAACTGGAAACATGTACTTTGAGTTATACTTGTCACATCGTGTGATATTTTTACTTGATAATAATTACTACATGTAAAAAAATTACTTTTCAATATTTTTCCTAAATTACCAAGACAATCTGAGTGTTTTTTTCTTTTTTTCAGTGAGTGACACAAATTTTGAAGTAAAATGTTAATTTTAAACTGATAACGGATAATTGGAGTCATACTGGGAACACTGTGTATCATATTATGGTGATATTGATTCCTAAATATCAAAAATAAAATATTTATTACTTTCCTAAAGGTTCGAAATAATATTAATGTGTTTTCTCGTTTTTTATTATGTCACTTGTCTTTTTTTCTAAAATGTCAATTTTAAATAAAAAGACACACTTGGAGTAATATCAGTCAGACTGTGCATCAGATTGAGGTGTAACTGATATCTACATGTCAAAATTTATTTATGGATAATTTTCCTAAAGTAAAAAAAATTGAATGTGTTTCCTCGGTTTTGAGTATGTCACTTTTCTTTTTTACAAAAATGTTATTTTAAACTAGAAACATGTACTTTGAGTCATACCAGTCACATTGTGAATTAGTTTGATGTGATAATAATTCTTACATATCAAAAATGACTTATTAATATTTTTTCTGAATTATCAAGACAATATGAGAACATTTTCTTAATTTGTAGTTAGTGACACACGTTTTGAACTAAAATGTCAATTTTAAATGGATAACAGAAACTTTGAGTCATATAGGGAACACTATATATCAGATTGAGGTGTGGATGATTCTTACCAGTCACAAAGTACTTTTGAATCATTTTCCTAAAGTATCAAAACAATAAAAATGTGTTTTATCAATTTAGAGTATGTCACTTTTCTTTTTTACTAAAATGTATATTTTAAATAAAAATACACACTTGGAGTCATACTGGTCATACTGTGTGCCAGATTGATGTGTAATTGATTTATATATGTCACAAATGATTTTTGGATCATTATCCTAATGTATCAAAACATTCTAAATGTATTTTATCATTTTTGAGTATGTGATGTGTTTTTTGAACTAAAATGTAAAATATAAACTAATAACATATAGTTTGAGTCATATTGAGACAAATGTGTATCAGATTGAGGTGTGGATGATTAACCCATTTCCTTATTTTCATTATCTCAATTTCATCTTTTAAGTTCAATATATCATGATCATGAGTAGCTTCACACAAACCACCCCAACTTGAGAAAAATAATCCACCTGTATAAGAAAAAAATTCTTATATTAGTAATACGATAAAGAAATAAATTAAACATAAATATGAAACAATATATTAATAAAATATCAATTTTAGACTAAAACCACAAAATTTTAGTCATACCAGGTACACTGTGTATTAAATTGAGGTATGGTTGATTCCACTATGTCCTTTTATCCTACAATTCATTCAATATTCTAGGTTATCTAAAAAGAAAATTGAATCATCGTGAGTGAATCGTCTGAGTTGAGTGCATGATCATAGTACATGAGTGAATCATCCTTTCTAGTGAATTCATTTCTTTATGATCTCTGTGAAAATTTAAAAAATAAGTATAAGATAAAAAGGATAAGGAAATTAACTAAAAAGAGTATATAAAATTACGATAAAATCAACCAAATAAGTAGTAAGAAGTAAAATATTCATGGTATATGTGAACATTCTTACACCAAGTATGCTTCCCAGAAATTTCTAAAAAAATACATTTCTTCTTATAAATATGAGTACTTTTTATAGTCCTAGTATTACTAGAAAAATATAAATACTCAAAGTATTAATAAATATTTTAAATGAAATTTAAATTATCTTTGAAAATACCTATTTGGGGATGCTTTTTTATGGTATATGATATCCTTCATAAATTTTTAAACATAATAACCACAATATTTTACATTAGTTTGTTTCAGACACTGTAGAAACATTGAAAAAAAATAAGTAATAATTTTTTATATATGTTTTTGTTTGGACCAAGAATTTTCACAAATATAAATAGAGTTTATTTTATTTTATTTTTCAATACACTCTATATTGGTAAAGGAATTTTCAAGGAAAGTGATATTATGTTGCAGGAGACTTCAGTGTTGAAGGTGGCCTCATTTCCTAATGCTTGACAAACTTTTTGAGCTCAAAATCAGGAGGAAGGATAAAGATTTGGTAAAGGTAGATCTTTATGATTGATGATTCCAAATATGGTAAGGGCATAGAGTTTCATGAAGGTTGGATATTCATGAAGATATAGATATTTAAAGAGGAACATGGATTCCATTATCATGAAGTTTTGAAGGATTTTAAAGTAATTATTGTGATTAATGGGTGAGGCATGAAGAAAAGAAAGTAATGTTCATGATTATGAAAAGCTTTATCAATGGGAAATTTGCACTGGAGCTTCATGAATATAAGGATCTTTGCAAAATTAAATGGATAGATTCATGAAAATTTCATTGGGATATAGAAACATTCATGAAAGGTGATTTCTATAAACAGGAAGCCTCTTATATTCATAATAAAGGGATAAAATTTAGATAATGAGTGAAATGACCTGATTTCACGAGGTTCCTTTAGTAAAGGAAATTATTTATTATTCACTAACACTTCAAGAACACAAGCTTCATGAAATGTATGGTTAATAACTGATTGACCTTAAGGAATTTCAAAAAGGTGGTTTTGTGAAAACCAGGAGCTTCATGATTGTTTAAAGATTCTAAAAGTATGGGAGCTTAATGAAGGCTAGGAGCTTCATAAAAGGAAGTGGGTTCTTGAAGGATGAATTATCTTTGAAATAAGAAGGTGGCTTTGCTAAGTCAAGGTCCTTCATAAAAAGTAATGTTGAACATATGGTTTATGTGACTTGTGCTTCCATGTGCATCATTTCAGTACTATATTACAAGAAGAGCCTCATGATAACTAGGGATAGAGACTTCTATGCCCAATATTTTGAAGCGACTATCAAATTGATAAACTAAGTAAGACTTCACCCAAGGTAGTGAGAAAGGGGGTGTTGACAGAAGTGATTTGAGGGAGGAAGTGTGTTATCTCTAAAAGTATTGTAATTTAAGTGTTCTTAGAATAGTATGACCATGCTTGAATAATTATAATCCCAAAAACCTTGTGAGTCTTAGTGTATTTTTCTATGAATAACACATTTTTGTTGTATGTTCCTAGGATTATCCCTTAGTGGTGAACTAATTAAAACTATTGTATTGTGTTTCTATTTCTTCATATGGGTGTTTGATGATTATAAGATTCCATATGAAAGGTTTAATAGGTTCCTACCAACATGGGGACAGTATCCATTTCATTTAAATAAAAATTTGACATCTTGATTCACCCCTCCACTCTTAGGTCATTATAGGGTCCTACAAGGGGTATCATAGAAAACAAGTTACTTGTATTAAATATGTCCTCTGTTGTTATGGGGAATTCTGTGAATGCTATGTGAGTTCCCCTTTTATGGAAGAAAATTTCAGATTTGGAATAATATAATGATATCTCATCTATGATCTCTTGGAATGGAATTTCTCAATTCCACTGCTCAAGGGATTCAGGTCAGTGATGCGATAGGAAAATGATTGATGTAGATGTCAAATATCAAAATGATCTTACTGCAGAACTATCTAATCAATTGTATTTGATTTTTATGAGTTTCAATTCATCCAATTCCATGTGTAAGAAATTTTAAAATATATAAGAAGGTGTTAACAAAGTAAATGAGGCCAAACTTAAAATTTTACACAATCAGTTCGATGATCTAAAAATGCAACTAGATGAAAATGTAGATAGTTACTTTAATCAAATAACTAATTTTATTGGATATATTCAAGTACTTGGGGAAGAAAATAAGGATATTGAAATTATAAATAAAATACTAAGAAGGATTCCACCATTTTATAGTCAAAAAGTGTCAACTATTGAAGAAAGAGATCTATTTAAGCTTTATCTTTATGATTTGCTAAGCAGACTGGTGGATTATGAAATGAGAGTAAAACTAAAAGATATAAAAATTCATGTAATCAAGGAAATAACATTCAAATCCATTTAAATACTTTACATTTCCAAATTTAGTGATGATATAGATGATGAGGATGATGAAATTATCTCTCTTTTTTTCTAATAAATTCTAGATAGGAAAAGGGATGTTTAAAGTAAATCTTCCTTTAGTATATTTTCGATGTTGTAAAGTAGGGAACATTTCCACTTAGTGATCAAGGATATTTGATGATTTATAAATTAAGAATAAATCATGAAAAGGCCTCATAATAGGTTCCTTAAAAAGGGATACTTCAAATCAAGAAAGAAATTAAAAAGAAATAAATTCATCTGCAAAGAGGAACAAGATAATAATGAATTTCTCAAGGATATAGAATCAAATTTTAAATTTAATATTGAATTATCCATGATAGATATAGTTTAAAAGGTAGAACCTATAAAATATAAATATAATTAGTTGAATGGTGATGTAGATATCAAGTTAGAGCTTGAGGGTTCTCTTAATTATCTTGAAATTCAAAGAAATAAAAATAGAAATATGGTAGTTTTGTTAAAAGAGTAATCAGAGTATGTGGATCATCTTGAAGCAAAGATTAATCAATAACAAGGAGAGGGAGAAGAACATTTGAAAATTCTCGAAATCTTAGAATATGTTGTAATGTTTTAACTCAAGATTTAAGAGCAGGAAAAATTCATCAATGGCCTTTCATCGAGACTGGAGGAAAAGTCTAACATAGTTAATTTTCATGAAGAATAAGTCATTTCTTTATTGAGTAAACTAGAAACTAAATCAAAATCAAGGGAATAAAAGAAGAAATTATATTTTGGATGTTTTTTATATGAAAGATTATGGAAAGAGTAAAACATGATTCTGAAATAGTAGAGAAATAAATGAATGATCAAATATCTATATTCATCAGAAAAATTGGAATTGGTTTTGATACGGAAACATAAAATACTAGAAACGAGATAAGCCAAAGTAAATGGAAGTAGAAATTTGGACATTCCAAAAAGGTGTCTGATGTCCTAACAAAAATAACATAAAACCAAATAGAGAAGACAGCTTAAAATAATCCTCAATTATCCAGATAGAATCACTAGTTAAATTAATATTCAAAATAAGGGTACATGTGGAGGAATGGAAATGATAATATATCTTCTCTTATGAAATGTCACTTTTGTGTCCTTATAGGACATACAATGTATTACTGTGAAGAGGAAAGGATTTATATAAATTTGTAATCACCTACTATTCAACAAATGAGAATGATACCAAAACCTTCATCATATATAATAAATAATTTTTGTGGATATTGTTTTCACTATTCAAGCTTTGGCCATAAATCCATTCATAATAGGTAGAGGAAAGGTGGGAATAATTACTATAGAACTCTAAGACATCTCAATGTTAGTCAACCAAGTAGAATTACCCTTGAAAATAGATATTCTCCTCTGGAAGTAGAATATGATTATTATTCAACCATTCATGTTGAAAAGATATTAGAGAGGACATATTTTTTCTCTACACAATTAGCAATCTCATGGTAATAAAAGAAGAAAATTGAGAAATATAACCTGGAATAAATCACTCTTAAAGACTCAAAGAATAGTAAAAATTTGATTCTTGAAAATGATTTCTCGTCCTAGATGATATAAAATACATATTTGTTAAAAAAATGTTAAGAAAATGGTTGATGGAAAAGTGGAATTCCTCAATGATGGTGCCTTAAAGATCAAAGGTAGTAGAATTACAAAATTATAAAATTATGATCTAATAAAGACATAAGTTCTCTATGTTGATAGTTTGCATCACAATATTCTAGGAGTGAGTAAATTCAGTGACTTGGGACTGGTAGGGACATTTAATTAAAAGGTATTCACCATCAAAGGAAATATAGGTAATTAAATTATAAAAGGTTGTAAGACAAATGGTAATTTATACCAGGTGGACAGTAAATAAACACTTGTTTCTTAAAAATTGAAGAGGAAAACAACTTGTGTCACTAGAGTTTGGGTGAAATTAATCAATGAATCTTGGATATAATGTCAATGATAAAGGTTGTTTTCAACATTCCTAATCTGAATCATGATTGAGAAAATACATGTGATTCTTGTATGTGAGGAAAGATGGTTTGTAATTATTTTCAACCAAAGAAAAAAAGGGAATAAATATGCTTGATCTTTTCCACATATATGTGTGTGTCCCAATGAATCTGGTTTGCACATTTGGAGAGAGTTACTTCATTATTTTATTGACAATTATAGTATAATGGAATGTGTGGTGTTTCTTTAGAGTAAATTATAAGTACTTGACTACATAAAGAGTTATCTCTAAATATTTGAGAATGAAACCAGCCATACAATCAAGATTTTATGATCTGACAATGGAACAGAATACACATCCATTGAATTTGAAAATTACCTCAAAAAACTTGGGATCAATAATGAGGTTTTTTCTATGATAAAACCTCAACAAAATGGGGTTGTTTAATGTATAAATTTATAGGTGAATAATATTTCCATAACTATGTTGATTGAGAGTTGTATTTATCATCATTACTAGAAAGATGTTTTTTAAGTTGAAGTGTACAATAAAAATTGAATAGGTCTATTTATATGAGAGGACAGGACACCATAAGAGATATGGAATAGAAGTAATCCCTAACTAAAGTATTTTCATGTTTTTGGAAGTAATTATTTCATCCAAAATAAAGAAGGAAATAAAGGAAAGTATGATGATTCTACAGATTATGGAATTTTCCTTGGATACTCAATGAAGAGTAAATCCTGAAAATTCTATAATAATTGATTTATAAATATTTTGAAGAGAAATGATACCAAAATAATTCAGGATAAAACTATAAATATATCAAGGATCTCATATGATGATATGATTGAATATGAAGAAGAAATTAGAAGAGTTATAAACTCAAATACAGAAATTTTGGAAGGCTTATCCAACATACAGGGCCCTCAAAAGGATGATGATACATAATTATATTAAGACTAAGAAACCATTGCTGAAGAGTATTTAACAGAACCTAACAGATGAAATAAAATAGAAGAAGTTGATCAATCAAACATTATTAGGTATTAGACTGAACCTACTCAAAAATAAAAATGAGGAATGATGCACATTATACCCACCTATTAATTTTGTGACCAACCTAATATGAAAAATCTTTAAATGGTGGATCATGTGTTAATTCCATGAATAAAGAACTAGATTATAATGATAAAAAACATAATTTGGATCTTTTTAAGAGAACAAAAAATAAAAATGTGATTAGAAAAAAGTGGATCATCAAAAAAAAATCGATGAGTTTATAAATATGATCAGAAACAAGGCTTCCCTAGTGTGTAAAGACTATGCACATATTGAAGGCATTGGTTTTTAAGAAAAGTTTTCTCTAATATCTCAACTAGATATTATTATTATTTTCCTAGCCATAGAAATTCAAAAAGGATATAAATTTTATTAGATGTATGTAAAAACATAATTCAAAAATGTGTTCTTGAATATCAATTATACATTGAACAACTAGTGGGATTTTTTATTGGTAATTGTGAAACAAAGTTTTGTAGACTAAAGAGGTATATTTATGGTCTAAATAAGGGACCAGGATCATGCTATTCTTGACTGGATGCTTATCTAAAGAAGATATAATTTAAAATAGGAGGTTTTGAGTATAATATCTATGGAAAAAAATAATAGGGAGTTTAATTTATGGTGCTTGTATATTCGGATGATATTATATTGGGAAAAGGCAATCATGAAACAGTGGAAGGATTTTATAATCACATGAAATAAGAATTTGAAATTTCCATGATTGGTGAACTCATATAATTTTTAGTGCTAAATGATATTAAAAATATGCAATACACCTTTATTTCTTAGGAAAATTATTCAAGAGTGATTATTAATAAATTCTACATGCATAACTCCAAACCAATGTTGACTCTGATTGCATTTGGAAAAAAAATTGGAAATCATGAGGATAGAAAATCTATGGATCCCACCTTTTATAGTCAGATCATTGAAATATTATTATATTTTACTACAATATGGATAGATATTTTCTTTGTAATATTTTTAGTTTCTCACTTTCAAAGTAATCCAAAGGAATATCATTTTTCAATAGGTAAAAGAATCATGAGGTATATTCACGGCACTCTCCACTTTGTATTATACTTTGTAGAAGGAAATCATAATAAATTATCAACATTTTTTATGCTGACTGGGTAGGATATGTTGTGTATCTAAAGTCCAAAAGTGTTTGTGCATTCTTCATTGGAAACAAATGTGTGGGTTGGTTAAGTAAGAAAAAAAGAAATCACTTCTCTTAGTACGGCTGAAGAAGAGTATATATCTATGATAAAGGAATGTACTAAGATGTTGTGGATGAGGCATAAACTTATTCATATTGGTGAAGAGGTGAAAAACCTGATGGTGATACACTGTAAAAAAAAGTGTGATCAATCTTATGAAAAATACAATTCAACACTCTCATACTAAACATATTGAGATCAGATATTACATCATCAAAGAAAAATTTGAACAATGTCTGATTAAAATAAATCATGTTGGAACTAATGATCAAGAAGATGATATTATGACTAAAATGTTGGTAATAAAAATGTTTGAGAAAAATTGGTTGAACTTTAGTGTTCATCCACCTCCCATTGCATGAGGAGGTTCTGATTGGTCCCCTCTTCCCATTTGTGTTAACTATTTTAATCTATTTGTGGATGTGATGTAGGACTTTGGGGGGATAAAATCCATGGGGAATTTATTTTGAGCACTATAGGTACAAATACAGTTTTTTTTGGTTTATTTACAAATGGGTTAATAAGTGAAATTAAATGAATTTTAGGTGTGTAGGTTTGGTCGGTGGTCTATCAAGGCATGAAATTATCTTTTTTCACTCTCTTTTTTTACACTCTTTTTTCTACACTAAGATTTTCTCACATATAATTAGAGTGATGGATGAGATATTTCACGATTATTAGGTTTTTTCTCAAGGATGGTGCTGAATTTAATTTATCATTAGATTTCTAACAAACCCAAAAGGAAATATTTTTGAAACCAAGGTTTTTTATAATAGGAAATAGAGTGTCTTTTGTGTTTATTGTCCATCCACACTAGGTTGATTAGAGAGTTTTTAAGTAAAATGAACATAAAAGGTATATGGATTTAATGTTTAAGGTGGAATCATTTCCTAGTATTTTCCAAATTTTTGGATCTCAATATTTAGAGGAAGGATCAAGCTTTTTGAAAGGTGGTTTTCTAGGAATGGGTCTTCCAAATATGGTAAGGTCATAGAGTTTTATAAAGAATATATATTTTTGAATTTATAGATATTCGTAAAGGAACTTGGCTTCTATTTTCATAAAGGTTTGAAGGTTCAAAAATGAGGTTTTGTGATGAATGAATAAGGCTCTAAGAAAAGATGGTTAGCTTCGGGATTACAGGAAGCTTCACAAATGAGAAATTTTCATTGGAAGTTTATAAAGAAATGGAACTTCCTGGACTTGAATAGAGATCTTCACAAAATTTTTATGGAGAGATGGAAAGCTTCAAAAATGACAATTTTTATAAATAGGTATCCACTCATCCTCAAAATCAAGGGAGATAATTTGGAAAATGAGTGAAACACTGTAATTTTGTGAAGGTCCTTTCTTGAAGGGAATTATTTGAAATTTAGTAACTCTTTGTGAACACAAGATTCATGAAAATTATTTTTAATAATTTATTAAACTTAATTCATTTTAGAAAATTGTATTTCATGAAGATAGTGAGATTTATGATTATTTGAAGTTTCATAAAGGTTGGGAGCTTTGAGAATGTTGGGAGGTTCAGAAAAGGTAGTGGTAGTGAATAGTTCTTCCAAATGAATTATTTCATGACTATAGTGCAAGCAGAGTCTCATTCTAATCAGTGATATATACTTCTATGCCCAATATGTAGAAGTGAACATCAATTCAATAAACTGTGTAAGACTTCACCCAAGGTAGTGAGCAAGGGGTATTATACGGAAGTGATCTGAGGTAGGTAGTGTGTTATCCCTAAAATTATTATAAAGTAAGTGTTCCTAGAATAGAGTAACCATGTCTAAACAATTTTAATTCACAAAACCTAGTGAATCTTAGTGGATTTTGGCTTGATCAACACACTTCCAGTGTGTGATCCCTGGACTATCCTTTAGTGGTGAACCAAGTAAAACTATTGTCATGTGTTTCAATTTCTTCATTTGGGTGTTTTGTAATTACATGATTCCATTATACAGGTTTAAAAGGTTTCTACGAATATGGGGATAAGATCTGTAACATTTAAAGAAAAAATGGACTCCCTGATTCACCCCTCTCCTCTCAAGGTGTTCTAGGGTCATACAGTTTTTATAGTGAAATATTATTATATATACCCTAATACGTATCTACTTTTAGAAGTCAATAGGCTCCTTGTATGCATAGAATATCCTCATGCCATGATTTTGAAGATATTTAAATACCACCTTGTTATAAAATAATTCTCATTAAAACATAATATAAAATATATAACTTGAATTTTAGTTATAAAACATTGCATTTAGTGTATTAAAATTTTAAAAATGTCATCATGTGTGGTCAGGTTATTGGGTATCCATGTAGTGAATCTATAAAATAAATCTTTAGAGTGTCTACATTGAGTAACCAATGTTATAACGACCCAAGTATTTATAGAATAATATTTTTTAATTTCTATTAATATTTATGAATAAGATATTATAAATTAAAGGATATTTTTTTCGATAGCGTACTCAACACGTAACAATGGGTTTCTTTTAAATCTTATGTTGCACACAACATTGAGTTATACCGAAAAAGAATATTATTATTTTAAATGGTAGTTAACACCTAACCATTGTATTGGAAGAAATGAACATAAATAACTACAATATGATTCTACATGTTTATTAAATGTCTTTACATTTATCTGATAAATTTTAGAGGCTTAAAATAAGAACAAATCTGATTTTAAGCATGAAATACACTAATTTTTTTTTAAAGGTCGTTTTACCACCTTTTGATGAAAAACACTTTTTAAATATATATTTTTACACCTTTATATGTTATATTTGAAAAAATAAAATTATTCTTTATAGAAGGAACATTAAAATTTACTTGGGTTAAAGTTTTGTTAATTTTCTGATAAAGTTCATTTTTAAATGAATAGTGAAAAATGCCGCATTTTAAGTCAAAATATTTTTTCATCTAATTTATTTATATAGTTAAATTGTAATTTTAATTGGTTTTAAAGTTTAATTAGATTATATTTTTATCATTTAATATAATTTTTGTCATTATAAGTAATTTCACTTTGAAATTGGATATAAACACGTGTCAATCTTTTGTTAGTTTTTACTTCTTAAAAACACGCTTTTTGGTTTTGAAAACATGATTAATTTTAAATTAATATCTACAACTTATATGTTTGAATTTGAAGAAATGGATTCTATATTTGGAATCAGTAGGTCCTATTTTTGTAAATTTTTACCTATTATTTTTAGACAATATGAATAGTAACTTGAGTAATTATTTTATTTACCATGGTTAAAGGGTAAATCTAGTAAATAAGAGTAAAACAATAATATTATAATACTATTAAACTACTCTAACACATGTCTTAATACTATTGTATGAGATATGGCCGGCAATGGTCATCCTTGGGTTGATTTTGAGACCCCGTGGAGCCACTTTTTTGTTAAAATGACATTTTATAAGAATTGATTTAAAGTAAAGAAAAATATAACATAAACATGTATCTTTTACAAAAACTATTTTTATATGGGGTTATATAAGTGATATATTTGACTATAAATATTAATTACAAAGCTAAAAATATTTTACACATCATGATATTTTATTTATATTTTTTATACATTAAATTAATAAATTTAACTATGACACAATAATGATGTAGGGATTGCTTCATTAATAAAGAATTCAAATAAATGATATTATAAATTTTAAAATAAATTTAATTTGGTTATTTTGATGTTATCCACAAATTTCTAGATAATATTTACGTGTTATATTTTTATTAATGAAGTTTTTTCAAAGTAATCAAGTTTATATGTATTTTTAAAAAGTCATGATATGAATAGTGTAAAAATTGACATAATTCATATTTTAAAATATAAAATATTTTATTAAATATTATAAAATTAAAAATATATATATAAGATTCATCTAAATGGTTATTATAAGTCTAAAATTTTATTAATGACTCTTTCATTGGATATTTTTCATGTTTTGGTAACTATTTTGATTCTCAAAGTGTAAAATGCTTGATAAAACAGTAAGAGTAAAAAAGGGCAAAAAAAGGATACGGATTAAAAAATATCCAAAACATATATAATTCTTATTGGATGATTTTATTTCGAATTATATTCATCTTATCTTTGAAATAACTTAATTTGTACTAATTTTTAATCGAAATAGAATTTATAATAAATTAACAGTTCTAGACTTTCCTAAAGTGCCCCCCCCCCCTCTTATAAAAGGGAATCACCCCTACCCATTTAATCACACCTCTCATGCCCCTTGGATCATCTAAACTCTGCCCAAATAAGCTCTCAACATCCCTATCTTTTTCCAAGAAGCCTTACCTTGGGAAGAAGGCAATTCAAGAAAGTATTTTGGCTCAAATCAAAGGGAGTTACACATTTTAAGAGGTAGTGTCTTCTCTAATGTTCATTTTCATTATTTTAATTTCCACTCCCTATTCTATTCTTATTCTTTTATTACATAAAAACACAATTATCCTAAATATACAAAGATTTTTTTATGAGAATTATTATAACTACACTTGAACACATCTTCATCTAATGGATACGAACATATTGTTTCTGTGTACGGTGAATTGTTGCCTCACGAAATAATGATTGTTCGATTTTCCCTTACCACCTATCGTGGTGGACATTATGATGGCACTATATTTATATATGATATATATTTTATTTATATTATCTCTATGATTCTGTTTTTTTTTATTTAAAGCATACCCTTATGCTTTCCATTATGTGTAAATATCATAATTTCATTTGAGGAAGTGCGGACTACTGTTTATTTAAAGCATACCTTTATGATTTCTATAATATGTAAATACGATAATTTCATTTGAGGAAGTGCAGAATACTGCCCCCTCAAAGAGATATGACTCTTTCATTTCATACATGAAACATATAAAGTATTTCATTAATAAACTTATGTAACATATATAAAATATGATATTATACTATAATTATAATATACCCATGTATCATTTATTGAAATTATTATGTAATTAATATGGAAAACACTCGGGAGAATTCTCGGGAGAAACCCCCACCATGCCGAAATAAAGATTAGGGTTCCTCCCCTTTGGCTTCTTTGATTCCACCACTGATGGCTGGGGATTTCCTGACTCAGGGGCGTTTTGATGCGTACAAGCACGTGGCGTCAGATTTGGGAGATTCAATCCCTGTGATGCAAAGCCTCCCCTAGGTTAACCTAAAAGAGGTTAGTGCTCGCAATAACTCATTATCACCTTTTAAGGGTATGAATGTTGGCATTCATCAAAAGGGATCGGTGGAGCACATCAAACCAGATCCGGTTGTGGTCTCAGAGAGGCTTGAAATTGGATCCCATTCCATCATAGCTCAACTCGTACTACCTAAAGGTGTCATGCCATGGAATATTGATCAACTCACTCACAGGATGTCTGCTATATGGGTCTTTGATAATTGGAAGTGTGTCTCCATAGTTAGAGGATACTTCCACTTGCTCTTCCCCTCTGAATATCTCAAAACACGTGCTTGGGGCCATGGATCTCTCTCTTTCAGGCCAGGGGAGCTGCACATCTGTGAATGGGATTACAAATTCAACCCACTGGAAATCAGTAACTCAACTGTTCAGGCTTGGGTGAAGGTATTTGGCCTTAACTGGATTCTTTGGTACCCCCAAATACTTTATGATATTGCATTGGAAATTGGGCTCCTGATCAAGATGGATAGGGAGACAGAAATTGATAGATATGGACATTTTTCTAGATTCTTAGTTGAAGTGGACCTTTCCTCCACACTGATTGATAAAGTATTTCTTTCTACTGATGAGTGAGAACTTGAATTGAGGATTGAGTTTGAGAACTTACCTCTTTTCTTCCCAGACTGTAGGATCATTGGGCATGAAAAAAGTAACTGTAAGAAGTCTTTGACATGCAATTTTTGTTCCTTATGTGTACATGATCATAACACATGCTTTAAAAACAAAAATATGTTTTTGGTTTAAAGGATACTAAGCACCAAGGCCTGCCTGTTTTAATTGGACAACCTTCTACTGTTTCCCCCCCTCAAGGTCCTATGATTGACACCAAGTCCTCCTAGAATGGATCTGCTAACCATAGATACTCTTTGGTTGGGTCATCTGGCCCCTCTGTCCGTGGTGTTTCATGGGCTGACATAGTGTAAAGAGGCCCGATTGAACTCCCACCGCTGACTGTTAGCCTTAATTACTCAATGTCTTGTGACATTGAGGGGTCTCCACATGTATCAAATAATTTCTCCTCTCAGAAGACTGCTCCCTTATAATGTTTGATGGTTTCCTCTGAAAAATTGGAAGCTATAAATAGCCTTCCTCCTACTTTTGTAGAAGCACACTCAAATATTGAGAAGTCTGTCCATATGACATAGTAAATTTCTCCTAAAAAGACCATTTCCTCTGATTGTGTATTGGTTACTACTGAAAAAATAAAAGCTGACAATGCCAATCCCCCTGCCTTGTTGGAAGATCATCCCCTTCCTTCTGTCCAGGTTGTTATGCAAGCCTCAGTGCATACATTTGACAGTGGGACTAAGGAGGTTCCTTTGGCCTCTTTGACCCCCACTGCTTTCACATCACATGACAATGATAATCTTTTTCTGGCACAAGATTATCCTGCCTCTCATGCAGGGCAAAAGACAAACAAAGAGATGCATATAATGTAGGACAGCCCTCCAGTGAAGAAGACTAGTTGGGCAGAACAGGACACTACAAGGGAAGAGGACCAGCATCCTGTAGCAGATGATGAGAACTCATGGCAGCAAACGAAGCTTGTTCGGAAAGCTAAAGATCGCGGGAAGGGGCATGAGAGAGCTGAACCAGCAGCAAGGAAGGAAACACAGTCTGATGTCTCAGACTCAGATATAGACATTGATACCCTCTTACAGCAAGAAAGAGATTTAGAAGCACTTCACAGACGAGGAAGTGGATGTGGACGTGGGCGCAGTCGAGGAATGGACTGGGGTGCCTTGCATGACAAAGAACGTGAGATTGCTAATAAGATCAGGAAAAATCTTGGACGATGCTAGCTTTGTTGTTTTGTCTTTTCATCAGTTTCATTCCTTGTTTCACTTGTTTTTGTTCTAATAAAAGGGGACTTGATCCCTTGCCTTTAAAAAAATGTATCTTTTAGTTTTCATTCCTTTATATATGAAAAAGAAATGAAAATAGCATTCATGCATACGTACAGCTTACCGTCTCTATGAACAGTACATTTCATTACTTATCTCCAAATGTTATTTACTATTATAAATACATATATATACTATATATATGTGATATTTAAATCAAGAATATAATTCTGTATATAATGGATTTTTGACAACATGGATAATTTGTAATTATAACAAGTTCATTTGTGACTCAAGTACCGAACATTGACAAAATGAACGATATGAACTTGAATAATTATGTGAGTGTTATAGAAAGGTAATAAGTGATATAAAAGGAATAATAAAATTTAAAAAGGTTATAAAGAAAGTAGAAATTAACTTAAGTTTATTATTCAAGAATATAAAGAACGAACAACACAAGTCAGACTCAAGGTAAGGGAACTTTCACCATCCTCTTTTAGTCAAAGACTTCTTTTATGTTATGTCTTTTAATATCAATTTTAAAATTTTTGGATATTTTCTTCTATATCCTTATTGATTTCCATTTTATGTCCAAGTTATTAGAAACCTTTTTATCTCCTATCAACTCATTTTCGGAATTTTAAAGTGACACAGTTAGGCTGCAGAGTTTTCATGAGGGGATTCATTTTAATATCATTTAATTGAGGAATATTTTGGTTTACACATGAACTTCTTTTATACGGTGTAAAATTATACCCTTTTTCTTTTAATTTTATTCAATGGTTTTCAAAAGAAATATTTTGTTTTATGAAGTGTTTTACTAAATGAAAAGGGAATATTTCTTTTTAACGTATGCGGTGACAATGACCTTTACACCGCCACAAGCATTATTTGATATTTCAATTTCTCTACAATCCATAGTGTTTTTTTAAGGAAAATTAAATACAATATACCCTTTTTTACATATTTTGGTATTGAAATTGGTTTTGATAATGGATTGATTACATCAATATATTGAAATGGTATATTGTTATTATAATGTGGAAATGTTATCTTCCCTTTATTCTTGTTTTATGTGTTATGAATATGTTATGTTTCTTGGGTATTATTCATGTATGCAGGTGGTTTTGTGAAAAAATGAGGGCAGGTGAGCCCGAGATATATCTCCAATGCATTGGGTAATGTGAAAGAGGTAAGCATTAATGTTTCTCTGAATATATTTAAGTAATATTATGTGATGGGTATTCCAAATGTAACTTCCTAGGTATCTATAAAGATGTAATGTAAGTATGTTATGGATGCCACAAGTAACCTTTATGATATTGGGATTTATATGTGTTATTCATAAATATTATGATTTCATGAGGTATGTTAAAGAGCTTATGTTATATGAGTTAGTGATCTCATTGATTTATATGAATTGATGGACTGATGTTTTCTTTCCTTATTTTATAACCCTTACTGGGATTTTTATGCTCATCCCATATTTTTGAAATGTTTTTTCACAGGGTATAAGGATTGGTAAGAGAAAGGAATAATTCAATAATATTTATATCAAAAAATAATTCTTGTTTTATTTAAGGAGTTTTATTATTGTGAAAAATTTGTTTAGTGTAGAAGTGTTTACTTTGTAATATTTGAGATGTAATGTAATAGTTATAGCCTAATTTTCTAAAACTCTAGACCTAAAAAGATCCTCAATGTGAATTATTGTTTTTACTAAAGATTAAGTAATGTTTTAAGGTTGGGGCCTTATAGTTGGTATCAGAGGTCATTTAGGTAACTTTAGAGGTTAGGGTGTTATCTGGGTGTTGGTAAAGGATCCCATATAACCAAGAGGGTTATTGTTATATGGAAAATTTTGGAGGGTTATGGTAAAATAGGTTGTTTGTATAAATACCTAAACAATGGAGATATAAGGAGGTTTATGGATTAGAGTAATATAAAAGTTTTTATGTTATCTTTACCCTATAGAGGATTTTTTTTAATTATAATATTTCCTTTCATGATTAAGTGTTTATTCTTTTCAAAAAATTAAGGATCATTTTTCAATATGGAAGGAAATAGATCTTGCACAAACTTCTTATCCCTCCCTAATGATTTGATCATCACTATTATAGAAAAATCATCTTCGAATGATTTTGATATATTCTTGAGTATTCAATCACCAGCAAGAAATTTTGTGAGCTATCTGTAAAGACTCGGAATTTCCATGTAATTTTATTTATATATATGGAAATTTTAAGAGTCCGCGAAAATTGATGGCGCATGATTCTGAGGCCCAGAGTGCTCGGAATGAATTTCTGAACTTTTTTTTGGGTACGTTCAGTAAACGTGCGAGCGGGTTTTTCTAAATTTTTAACCGGTGATCATAATTGAAATATGAGGGCACCGTTGAACTCGTAGTGTCAATATTCACTTAAGGAGACTTTCACCTCGACAGTAGTGGGTCGAGAGTGAAAGATAGTTTTTCGGTTTTTCATGTAAAAATAAAATAAAAATAAAAGTGTGTGAAATTTTTATTTTTATTTTCCACACTCATGTGGGTGTTTGGAGGTGAGGTCTAGTGGAACTAAATCTCCATGTAGAAGTTGGAAGTGGGGAATACCAGACCTTAACCTCCCATGAGAGGTTATGGTGTTGGGGACCACCCGAACCATAACCTCCCATGAGAGGTTATGGTGGTGTGGACCACCCGGGATTAAACCCCCTTGAAACCCCCCCCCCCCTTTAATTGGGATAAACACTCAACTCCCTAATAAATGTGGGGGGACCCTCTTCAACACCTCCACAAATTAATTGTTCCAACACACATACCTTTAATTGTTCCAACTTAGTTATTTGGCATGCCCCCTTTTTAAATTAAGTAACAGCGTCGTGGCAATTTAGGAAGGTTCCTAATAAATGAACCATCATAAATTCCACGACCGTTACCAACCTACCCCCTATCCAATATATATGGAGCTTGGGAGGAGGATTTGGGAGGGATTCACCAAGCGACGAAGCGCAGGTAAAGTGACGCAGCGTCCAACAATTTGAGGATTGCGCTCTCCAACGAAGAACTCTCCATCGATGAAGAACGCCAACTTCAACTTCTTCCCCGGGACACCCTTCAAGAAGGAAAGTATTCGACTACGATGAACCAATGCATGAGCTCGAGATTGGAGGTGTGTGGCAGATGTGACGAATGATGAAAACTTTGTCTTCTTCCCCGTGAATCTATCGTCATATCAACCCGTGGTAGGAGGTTTATTTTAATTATAATACTTTCCTTGATTTATTTTGAGGGTTGGGAAGAATCATTCTGTGAGGGTTTGAAGTGCTTCATTCTTGTGAACCTCTTTCTACTACTCTAATGCGGAGAGTGAAGGCCAAACTAACATAGTTTGTCCTCTCTGTAACCCTTGTGTTATTTTGCAGTGTTCTTAGAAATGGAGGAAGTCGACGAAGGCCACGAAGGCAACAACACCACCACCCACGACCTCCACAACCCATACCTCCCCCACGGAGCTCTGGCCTCCTGGACAAACCGGCCTCGCACCGCCGACATCCAAACCAGCCCCGAGCCGCGTCACGCCCTGGCCACGCCGCACCCCGGCCTCCCAGACGAACCAGCCCCCAGCCACCCCGGCCTCCCGGTAGAGCCGCCCTGGCTGCTCCATCCGTCGGTCGAGCCACCCCGGCCGCTCCGGGCTCCCAGATGAACCGTCCTCGGTCGCACCACCCGCTAGCCAAATCGGCCCCGACCGCGGCACCCCGACCCCCGGGCCGAGCCGCCCCAAGCCACGCCCCCTGCAGCCCTCTAAGCCAAACCGGCTCTGTGCCCCAGGCTGAGCCGCCTTCACGGCGCCCTCTGGACCGAGCCTCCCACGCAGCTCCCTCTGGGCTGAACCGCCCTCGCGCCGACCCGTGGTCGGTCTGTGCCCTGACGGCTCTGTGTGGCCCCTCGCGGCCTTCTAGGCTGGGCCCAGTGGGTCGGGTCCAACCCAATGGCCTAGCCTACCCAACAGGACGGGTCAGGCCGGGTCGAACCAAACTGGGTCGGCCCATGCTAGGCCGGGCTGGGTCGGACCGGACCCGGGCCCACTATGACCCATTTACGCTCCTCCGGCCATATCTTTGGCACCGGACGTTAGTTTGACGAACCGCCAGCAGTTCTGGAAATATTGGAGTGTGATGGTCCCTTTGAGTATGCCCCACTGAATTTTGGGGTATAGTTGAGATACAGTAAAGTTGGATCATGCATGAATCCAACCGGGCCCTCAGGACTAAAAGGCTAATAACTCACAGACCGGGCGTCTGATTGACACACCATCTATTGCGTTGAGACCCCTATGACATGGCAGACCTTTGAGATACTTCTTCATGGGACATTTTAATAGTTGGAGTATCGACCCATAGCTCGTGGAGCGGATCCTCCCCGAGATGAGCGAGGATAGTGCGGAGACCTAGTAGCTGGCTGAGACCTGACGATTGCTGACCGTTTTGACTCAGAGTTTCTCTACTTTCCCAGTGGGGAGCACCTTGGTGTCATGGAAGACCCACGGTGGGGAGCTCCTTGGTTTCGCGGTAGACCCATGGTGGGGAGCGCTCTTGGTGACGTGGAAGATCCACAGTACTCGATAGGAGGAGTATCTCAGTAGTCCAAGGTTAGTGGGAAGCACACTTGTAACGCCCCGACCCCAGTTACCCAGAGTCAGTGCATTATTTTAATACATTGGCATGATTACAAAGAATAAAGTCCCAAAGGACTGATAGTTTAGCAGTCTTGGAAAATATATTACATACATTAACTTTACATTACAATTGGAAACATAAAACACATCATAGATAGTTCTTTGATAATTCTATTATTCCCTTGGCTTAACCCTACATATCAATCACAATACACTTCGTGGAATCCTAGGAAAAATAAAACATAGAAATGGGTGAGCTCAGATGATCAGTAAGGATAACAATATAGCATAAACTTTCATAAATAAGCATAAACATTTAAGGCAATGTATAACTAAAACAAAAGCCTTTTAAAATTGAACTTTAGTATAATATGGAAAAAATAAAATGAAATAATTCCATTTAATTATTCACATGGATATTCTACTAGTCTAATGACCACATGAACCATCAATATTATTTTCATAATGAGGGAATGTATAATGCCAGACATTCTAAAACATTTTGTCAAGGCCTCGGCCAAGACGTCTAAAAATGATTAAGGCCTCGTCCAAAACCATATATCAAATTGGGAAAGGGCCTCGGCCAATTCTACGTCTAGTTATCTCATAAGACCTATTGATGCATCGAGGAGCTATAGCGGGCTCCACCCATCACTTTGTCCAATACATTCCTCATATGAAAAGGTTGAAACATAACATAAACATTCGTACTAGAACTAGCATACGAAATGTCAATACTTTAACCATAAACCATGAATGGTATAAAAATAGAACATCCGCATTAAAACATATCATAACTCATTCAATACAATATGGAATACTGTTTTATAATAAATCAACCTCAATAAAAAATAATATCCACTAAAGTATGCTGACATGGTTGAAAATGATGAGTAAAACGTTTTGAGAGAAATATACTTTTTATAAAATCATTTAAAATTCACACATTTATAAAGGAATTAATTTATAAGATATTTTTGAATCAAAGTGTCCCATACCACTTTGAAACTTTTGACATGAATTATTATTTCAAAACATTCATGTCCATATAAATAAATCCTTAAAATCATTTTGGAAACATATACATTAATTAAAAATATTTAGACAGATAAATCTTTAAAACATTTAAAATTCTGATCATGATAAAGAGTACCTTTAACAAATCATTAAAATACTCATTTTGAAATCATTTTTATAAAAAATGGACATGGATGATAAAAATGTCCCAGTAAATACTTTCACATAAACAATCTCGGATAATATTGTGATTGAGGAATTAACCCTTACCAATTTGGTAACAAACGAAACATACACCACATGAAAGAGGTATCATACTATGAATATGTAAATACACATAAATTAAAGTTTATTACACAAAGAATACAATTAAGGGCAGTACATACACCACACAAAAGGTAATGGTGGCAATAAGGCATAAATCTCACTGGAATAAGGAGTGAGATGAAAACCCCTTACCTTGCACTTTCCTTTAGTCGAGGGTACGTTTAACCTCCTGTATGAATACTATAGTATGTTATTAAATTATACCAGAACCATATTAATATTTATGATATCATACATTATTCCTTTATGACTTTAAAATACCCATTTAATAATAATTTCCATGTTATATTAATATTTCGGGTAATAATCGCTTTCTTTATTGTACGTGTTTTAACTTGTTACTCTTGATTGTATCACTTATATCATGATTTAAATACATCCAGAATATAAAACTTGATTTATTTATCATATATATTTAGAATATAAAAATTTATAATAGTCGTATATATGAAATGGAAAACACCGTTTATGGAGACGGTAGTCCGTACGTATGCATAAACATTGTTTCTGTTTTCATATAGTATTGAATGGAAGTAAGTGAATAAGATATATGTAAGTACATAAATACTTATATATATAAATATATATATCTCAATTAGAATTATTATTTCATATATTACATACTTATTGGCAATATATATTCTTATAATCATCGATGAAGCGTGAACTTGGAAATGAATCTCATCGCGTCGTGGAGATGTTAATCCGTACGTACGCACGAGAGAAAATATCATTCTTTTGATATTAATATAATATATAATTGGATGGTATATAATATATACAGAATAATTATCATGTTATATTTATTATTTACATCAAATACACATCATTATTATACCCATCCAAATAATAATGTATTGAATAACAATTACACCACAATGTGGAGACGGTAAGTCGTACGTATGCACGTATGGTGACATGTCATTCAAAGGGTGGATAGAATAATGAATTTGGTTGTACCATAATTATAATAACATCACAGTATATAGAAGATACTGGAGTTATTATTTTATAATGGAAATAATAAAGAAATAATAAGTTGAAGAAGAAATGAACTTGAAAGAGGGTGGTGAAAACATTACCTCTTCTTCGGGTTCTTCCTTTAGATTTGATCAAAAGGTATACATAGGTTGGATTTCTGATCAAAATAAAGCATCTAGGTTTAATTGAGGTAAGTTGAGAGAGTATTTGGGTAGGGGTTTTCCGAACCAAAAGGCTTTTATGGTGTGAAGAATTTGTTAGAAGTTCGGTCCTTTTATATGGGAGAGGAGGGGCTCTTTAGGAAAAACTTAAAGTATTAATTTATAATAAATTCATATTCGGTTTATAGTGGCTCCAAAGTGTATTATTAAAATACTAAGGTGGGTATGGGTATAAATCCTTTCAAAAAATAGATTTTATACAGGTTTGGGTCATTATATTAACCTTATCTTTTAGTTTTAGGTCTTGGTTAATTAGTTTGACACTTACCATGTCACTTTGTATTTTTATATTATATAGTTAATAAACTTACTATATACCTTTAAAAGACCCCCAAGTGGTCCATTAATGATACACCTATCCTGATACAAGTCCTTTGGCTGAACCTTAGATTTTGAGGAATTTAATATCAATTAGTAATAAAATATTTGTTTTAAAAACTCTTTTATGTCAATTTTGACACTATTTGGTATTTTGTTTTTGTAAAAGTCATAATAACTTGATTACATTGAACATGATACATTGAATCATCCGTAACATGTCATAGTCACCTATAAAATTCGTGTATTTCATAAAAACTTTGAAATTATATTTATTTTAAAATTTATATTTCCATTTATTTGATTCTTTCATTAATAAGGTAATTACTGAATCATCATTGTGTCATAAATAAATTTAATTATCTAATATATAAAAATTATAATTAAAATACCATTATGTATGAAATAATTTTATCTTTCTAATGAATATTTATAATCAAATTTATCTTATGTATAACCCCATATTAAAAATGTGTTAGTTATTAAACTTTGATTTTAACTCTTTTAACTCTTCTTTGAATTAAATAATAACAAATGTCCTAATCTAATCCAAGTGGACCTAAAGGGTAATATTTTATTCATAAGGTTGTTTTTGGTCGAATTAAACTTATCCAATAGAATTAGGACATGTGTTAGGGTAATAATAATATCATTTTTACCCTTAATTACCCTATTTACTTTTTATCATGGTAAATAAAAATTAAAAAGCTACTATTCACACAAAAAATTATTTTTATCTTATTTAACCACATTTTACTCCTTGATATTAACCGTGTCTCTCATAGTTTCTAAATTCCACTCACAAAAGCGGTAAAATTAAGTTTTATGTGAATTTATAAATTTTCCTAGGAGGTGGGTAAAAGATGGTGAAAACGTTCAGTAAAATTTTTATATATCTAAAATTATTATAAACTGACTCTAATGAATTACATTGAAATTATATAGGTATTAAGTATCTATTTTGACCTAAAATAAATTTAAATAATATAAATAATTATTTAAATAAAAATCCGGTTTTAAACAGTAACTCAGTGTTTTTAACTATTCATCAAAAATTGAAAGTTTTCAGAAAAATACCAAAACATTACCCTAATCTAATTTTGATATTATGAATTCAATAATGAATTCCATTTTACCAAATTAAAAACATAGAAGTTTCATTTATTAATTTAAAATTAATTCTAGTTGTTAAAACAGAATGCGTGTTTTTAAGAAACAATAACTATCAAAAGACTGACACTTGTTTATGTCCAGTTTAAATGTGAAATTATGTCCAATGACCAAAATTGGATTAAATGGTAAAAATATATTCTAAATATAATTTACAGCCACTCAAATTCATTATTTATCACTATTAATTATGTCGATTAAAAAGTTGTTTTTAATTAAAATTTAGTAATTTTCACTATTCATCAAAATATGAAAGTTATCCGAAAAGTACCAAAATTTCACCCTTGGATATTTTTGATATTAAGAATCTAAAAATGAAGTCCATTTTGAGAGATAAAATTTATGAAATTTCAAAAAGTGGGTATTACTATTCATAACAGCTACTTTGATTGGTTGTGGTTTGTGTTAGAACTCGAAGTTGCGTACAACACACGCTACTGTATTATTCAAAGAGAAGCGTACCATGTAATCTTGGGGTGTTACACTCTCCCCTCCTTCAATAAATTGTGTCCTCGTAATTTATGATTGGTATTGGAAACTTAGGGTTGACATTTCAAAATATCTTAGTTGAAATCTTACATTGAAAAATGGATTAACGAGGCCTCTATTTAAAATAAAGAGTGGTAAGTATAAAGGTTACCAAAAATAACACATACTAGGGTTCTATGTGGGAAAATATGGATATGGATGAGAAATATAACCATCAATATCTGATGGAGAGTGGTAGAGAACATGGCTATGAAAAGGCCAATAATCCCAAAGCCATAAATTTGTGATGATCTAACGTACCATCTCGGACAGCATTTTTGTTCTAATTTCCTTTTCTTAATGTTGAGGAATTTATTTATGAGATTGTATAACATAATAATGAGATATAATTACTTTATAATTATAGTTTTATCCATTAATAAATCTCTACCACAAACTCATCTTTCACCCCAAAATATAATATAGCTCAAAAATACTCTATTTACCCTAATCGTATAGGGTTCCAAATATAATGAATTTATAATTCACATATAATACCTTTTAAAAAAGAAACTGCATTATACAATCTTGGGACTTAACGTAGTCTAGTGGTAGGCAACAAATCTCAATCGCACTATGGTTGTGGGTTTGATTCCCGCAGCTTTGTCCAACGCGACGGGTTGTCACACGGTCTGCGTGTTGTCCTTTTATAAAAATCCAAAAATAACCTTTCAAACTTAATCCATTCCAACCTTTAGACTTATCCAAAATAATACTATCCAAACTCACAGTCCAAAATTTACAAGGAAGTTAAACATAATGAGGATCCTTTTTTTCAGGTAATAACATGTGAACGCCTTCCTCATATATTCTTTTACAACACCGCAACATCCTGAATTACCAAAATCAACCATATCTTATTCCAAAATCACTACCTCATTATCAGGACCATATTAAGGATTAACTTTCCTTCAACCATTTATTTTCAAAAAAAACAGTGTATCTTACTATTAAGTCACTTTTCATAGAACCATATAATCTCAAATCCTCAATAAAATAGTACTATAGTACAATCCTTATTTATCTTTATAATTCATGTAACCAGTATATTGTTGATACAACACTCAAATAAAATAATTCTATAATAATAACATAAGAAAACTAGTCATTCCTCTTCTTTTTAGGTAGTATCATAACTTTATTATTATCCAATAGCATCATTTGGTGCGTACTCTGATGATTTGGACATTGGTTTGCGTAGTGTCCCAACTCCTTGCAGATGAAGCATTGTACATTTGAAAACTTTTTCTTACCCTTGCAATCACGTACTTGGTGTCCTTTTTCTCCACACTTATAACAAACTCCCATTCCCTTCAAGCATTTACCAAGGTGATTCATTCCACATTTATCACATATTATAAAATCCTTCTTTCCCTTATTCCCTTTATCCATATTTCTTTCTATCATCCTTTTCTTCTCTGGCTTCCCTTCAATGCCATAGAATTCAGAGAGTTCTTTACTCTTCTTTTAATACTATTTATTCATATAATGATAATATGTGGGAGACTATTTCCTTTATAAATGTTGTCTTAATACCATGAATGATATGACCCTTCTTACTCTTTGGATCAAACGTATTGCGGCAGTTCTCATTCCTTCTACTGGGCGCCATTTCTAAACAATGTCACACACTAAGTCAGTTTATGAATCACAATTCATAATTACAAACATGTAAAATACCTAACATAAATTGAATATATTATAGATATAATCCATAATCACAAAAAAAAATTCTTTGAGGAGGTATATACTCATAAACCCTTCATAGTGGTTTGTAAAGAAAATGAGAATTATCCTAATCATATCCCCCAGGAGTGTCGTAACCAAGAGTGCAGCAAGGCCCGTTGTCGTGCACCAGTTCCCGTTCCAGTCTAGCTCAAAGCGGTGTTTTTGGGTTTTACCCCTAGGTACATCTGTGCTATACACGCCTCTACCTGCTCGTATCCAGACAGGGACGTATTGCTTGAAAAACTCTCCAAATCTCTACAATACTAAAATTCTAGGAAGTTCTTGTATACTAATCCTCAAATTCTATCTTAGGTCTATGGGATCTAATAAGAGTTTATCTAAATTTGTTTCCAAGGTTATTGTTAAACATCCTCTGATACCAACTGTAACTCCCCGACCCCAGTTACCCAGAGTCGGTGCATTATTTTAATACATTGGCATGATTACAAGGAATCAAGTCCAGAAGGACCGGTCTGTTTAGAAGTCTTGGAAAATAGATTACATACATTAACTTTACATTACAATTTGAAACATAAAACACAGCATAGATAGTTCTTTGAGAATTCCATTATTCCCTTGGCTTAACCTTTCATATCAATCACAATACACTTCTTGGAATCCAAGGAAAAAATAAAACATAGAAAGGGGTGAGCTCAGATGCTCAGTATGGATAACAATATGTCCAAAACTTTAATAAATAAACATAAACATTTAAGGCAATGTATAACTAAAACAAAATCCTTTTAAACTTGAAATTCAGAATAATATGGAAAAAAATAAAATGAAATAATGCCATTTAATTATTCACATGGATATTCTACTAGTCAAATGACCACATGAACCATCAATATTATTTTCATAATGAGGGAATGTATAATGCCAGACATTCTAAAACATTTTGTCAAGGCCTCGGCCAAGACGTCTGAAAATGATTAAGGCCCCAGACAAAACCATATATCAAATTGGGAAAGGGCCTCGGACAATTCCATGTCTAGTTGTCTCATGAGACCTACCGATGCATCGAGGAGCTATAGCGGGCTCCACCCATCACTTACTATGTCCAATACGTTACTTATATGAAAAGGTTGAAACATAACATAAACATTCGTATTATAACTAGCATACGAAATGTCAATACTTTAACCATAAACCATGAATGGTATAAAAATAGAACATCCAAAGTCAAACATATCATAACTTATTCAATACAATATAGAATGTCGTATTATAATAAATCAACATCAATAAAAAATAATATCCAGTAAAGGATGCTGACATAGTTGAAAATGATGAGTAAAACTTTTTGAGAGAAATATACTTTTTGTAAAATCATTTAAAAGTTACACATTTATAAAGGAAGTAATTTAAAAGATATTTTTGAATCAAAGTTTCCCATACCACTTTGAAACTTTTGAAAAGAATTATTATTTCAAAACATTCATGTCCATGTAAATAAATCCTTAAAATCATTTTCAAAACATGGACATTAATTAAAAATATTTAGAAAGATAAATCTTTAAAACATTTAAAATTCTGATCTTGATAAATAGTACCTTTCACAAATCTCTAAAATACTCATTTTGAAGTCATTTTTATGAAAAATGGACATGGATGATAAAAATGTCCTAGTAAATACTTTCACATAAACAATCTCAGATAATAATGAGATTGAGGAATTAACCCTTACTAATTTGGTAACATACGAAACATACACCACATGAAAGAGGTATCATACTATCAATATGTAAATACACATAAATTAAATTTTATTACACAAATAAAACAATTAAGGGTAGTACATACACCACACAAAAGGTAATGGTGGCAATAAGGCATAAATCTCGCTGGAATAAGGAGTGAGATGAAAACCCCTTACCTTGCACATTCCTTTAGTCGACGGTACGTTTAGACTCCTGTATGATGACTATAGTAGGTTATTGAATTTTACCAGAACCATATTAATTTTTATTATATCATACATTATTCCTTTATTACTTTATACTACCCATTTAATAATAATTTCCATGTTATATTAATATTTCAGGTAATAATCGCTTTCTTTATCGTACGTGTTTTAACTTGTTACTCATGATTGTATCACTTAGATCATTATTTAAATACTTCCAGAATATAAAACTTGATTTATTTATCATATATATTTAGAATATAAAAATTTATAATAGATTTATATATTAAATGGAAAACACTGTTTATGGAGACGGTAGTCCGTATGTACGCATAAACGTTGTTTACGTTTTCATATAGTATTGAACGGAAGTAAGTGAATAAGATATATGTAAGTACATAAATACTTATATATATAAATATATATATATCCAGTATAATTATTATGTCATATATTAAATAATTATTAGAAATATATATTTTTATAATCGTCGATGAAGGGTGAACTTGGAAATGAATCTCATCGCGTCTTGGAGACGGTAATCCGTACGTACGCATGAGCGAAAATATCATTCTTTTGATATTAATATAATATATAATTGGATGGTATATAATATATACATAATATTTATCATGTTATATTTATTATTTATATCAAATACACATCATTATTATACCCATCCAAATAATAATGTATTGAATAACAATTACACCACAACGTGGAGACGGTAAGTCGTACGTATGGTGACATATCATTCAAAGGGTGGATAGAATAATGAATTTGGTTGTAACATAATTATAATAACATCATAGTATCTAGGAGATACTGGAGTTATTATTTTAGAATGGAAATATTAAATAAAGAAGAAGTTGAAGAAGAAAAAAACTTGAAAGAGGGTGGTGAAAACATTACCTATTCTTCGGGTTCTTCTTTTAGATTTGATCAAAAGGGATCCTTAGGTTGGATTTATGATCAAATTAAGTCTTCTAGGTTGAATTGAGGGAAGTTGAGAGAGTATTTGGGTAGTTTTTGGCTGAACCAAAAGGCTTTTAAGGTGTGAGGAATTTGTTAGAAGTTGGGTCCTTTTATAAGGGGGAGGAGGGGCTCTTTAGGAAAAACTTAAAGTATTAATTTATAATAAATTCATATTCAGTTTATAATGGCTAAAAAGTGGATTAATAAAATACTAAGGTGGGGATGGGTCAAAATCCTTTCAACCAATATATTTTAGATAGTTTGGGGTCATTATATTAACCTTATCTTTTAGTTTTAACTCTTGGTTAATTAGTTTGACACTTACCATGTCACTTTTTATTTTTATATTATATAGTTAATAAACTTACTATATAACTCCAAGATACCCCCAAGTGGTCCATTAATAATACGCCTATCATGATACAAGTCCTTTTTCCAAACCTTAGATTTTTAGGAATTTAATATCAATTAATATTATAATATTTATTTTAAAAACTCTTTTATGTCAATTTTGACACCATTGGGTATTTTGTTTTTTTGAAAGTCATCATAACTTGATTACTTTGAAAAAGATACATTGAATCAGTCCAGACATGTCATAGTCACCTAGAAAATTTGTGGATGTCAGAAAAACATTGAAATTATATTTATTTTAATATTTATATTTCCATTTATTTGATTCTTTCATTAATAAGGTAATTACTGTATCATCATTGTGTCATAAATAAATTTAATTATTTAATGTCTAAAAATTATAATTAAAATACCATTATGTAGGAAAGATTTTTATCTTTCTAATGAATATTTATAATTTAATTTATCTTATGTATAACCCTATATTAAAAATGTATTAGTTATTAAACTTTGATTTTAACTCTTTTAACTCTTCTTTGAATTAAATAATAATAAATGTCCTAATCTAATCCAAGTGGACCTAAAGGGTCATATTTTATTCCTAAGGTTGTTTTTGGTCGAATCAAACTTATCCAATAGAATTAGGACATGTGTTAGGGTAATAATAATATCATTTTTACCCTTAATTACCCTATTTACTTTTTACCGTGGTAAATAAAGGTAAAAAGTTACTATTCACCAAAAATTATTTTTACCTTATTGAACCACATTTTACTCCTTGATAATAACTGTGTCTCTCGGATTTTCGAAATTCCACTCACAGAAGCGGTAAAATTAAGTTTTATGTGAATTTACAAATTCTCCTAGGAGGTGGGTAAAAGACGGTGAAAAAGTTCAGTAAAATTTTTATATATCTAAAATTATTATAAACTGACTCCAATGAATTACATTGAAATTATATAGGTATTATGTATCTATTTTGACCTAAAATAAATTTAAATAATATAAATAATTATTTAAATAAAAATCTGGTTTTAAACAGTAACTCAGTGTTTTTCACTATTCATCAAAAATTGAAAGTTTTCAGAAAATTACCAAAACTTTACCCTAAGATAATTTTGATATTAGGAATTCAATAATGAAGTCTATTTTACCAAATTCAAAACATAAAAGTTTTATTTATTAATTTAAAATTAATTCTCATTGTTAAAACAAAATGCGTGTTAATAAGAAACAATAACTATCAAAAGATTGACACTTGTTTATGTCCGGTTTAAGTGTGAAATTTTGCCCAATGACCAAAATTGGATTAAATGGTAAAAATATATTCTAAATATAATTTAAAACCACTCAAATTTGTTATTTATCACTATTAATTATTTCGATTAAAAAAGTTGTTTTTAATTAAAATTTAGTAATTTTCACTATTCATCAAAATATGAAAGTTATTCAAAAAGTACCAAAATTTCACCCTTAGCTAATTTTGATATTCAGAATCCAAAAATGAAGTCCATTTTGAGAGATAAAATTTATAAAATTTCAAAAAGTGGGTATTACTATTCATAACGGCTACTTGGATTGGTTGTGGTGTGTGTTAGAACTCGAAGTTGCGTACCACACACGCTACTGTATTATTAAAATAGAAGAGTACCGTGGAAGCTTGGGGTTTTACAAAAAATGGTGTCGTCGCAGGACCACTGTATTTGATAGAGGGTGAGTTTTCCAGTAGCCAAGGTTTCGACAATGTGACTGGGGATGTTACTTGATACTACCCCTAGAATAAAATCTTGGTTGAGCTGAGTCAGTTTTTCTGTGTTTTCCTCATGATTGAGATGGATCACTTAATAAATTTGGCATTTTTATGGGCATATATCTAAGTAAGCTTATCTGTAGATTTCATAATTTGTGGTTTATCCTTGTTGGATTCTATGAGACCTTGAGGGTCTCTGGGTCCCTAGTGAGTATCTTTATACTCACCCTTGCACAGGCTATGCCTGCACCTTGTTGTGTTTGTTGCAGACGACGGATAGTGCTGACTGAGGCTGAGAGTACCAGTACTAGACCGTATCTAGAGGTGGACCATATGGCGTGTCGTTACGTGGAGGACACGGACGAACGCGGAGTGCTGAGGAGGCTATTTGTACCTACCCTTCAGGTAGGAATCCCAGATGATGACCCAGTAGTTTCTTTTCATTCTTTTTTTCGAGTTGAATTGTTTTCAGTAGTACTTGTACCTTTATATTTGGGCTTGTATTATGGCCCCTTTTACTTTCAATACTCTTTTGTTATACAATTTACTTGGTGTTTTGTCCAGTTGTGTGCTTGCTTGTGTGTGTGTTTACAGGTGTTAAAGGAAATTCCTTCCCAATTTTAGGGAATTACACCTTTGGTGCTAGTCGCTAGCCCATGGTCTTTGGAAGGCAGGCTTGGGGTAGTCACGGCACAGGCCCTAGGGGACGGTTCGTGACAAATTGGTATCAAAGGAGTCAGTTCTACTGTAGAACTTAGGACTCTGATCTTTTATATGAAGCAATAGTGTTAAGAGTTGTGAGTGTGGCTTTCAGTTCAGGGAGTCCAGTGTTGGTGCGGCGGCCGACGTATCCATACACTAGGACCCTGACTTTTGATTTTCGACTCAATGCACGAAAACACTGATTATGTGTGTGTTTTCAAAAAATTTCTTTAAGTCGTCTCGCCAGGTCATCTCACCAGGTATAACTTTTAACCGTAGCGCACGTTTTTCCTTTCAAGAATCCTCCGCGCAAACATCCAGATAGAGTTCTGAGATTTGTATGCACTGATATCCCACAGAGCGATGAGGCCTCGGTGCAGGCCCCTCTTCTAGTAGAGGCATCAGCGGTACCATTACCTATTGGGCCACCGATTCCACCAACCCTAGAAGCAGATGGTGCATGCTGCATGAGCGCATTACATGAGTTCCAGTGCCAGAGGCCACCCAAGTTCAGGGGAGAGACGGACCCACAGGTGGATGAGGATTGGCTGGAGGCTATGGTGAGAGTCTTCCGACTCATAGGGACACCAGTAGACCTCATGCTGATACTTGTTTCCATCCTTCTACAGGCAGTAGTGGGAAGATGGTGGAGATTGATGCTCCAGGTCCACGATGAGGTGACTCTTCTCTGGGAAGACTTTGAGAGCCTGTTTTGGGTGGAGTTTGTTCCAGCGACTCTTCACGCAGGGCACATACAGGATCTACTTCATCTACAGTAGGGCAACATGATTGTGGATCAGTACTCAGCGATGTTCACAGACCTCTCACGCTACTCCACCAATATGGTTTGGGACCCATTCTTCAGGGCCCAAACCTTCGATCAGGGACTCAGTCGGGAGATCAAAGCTTCAGTGATCTCACTTAGCATCCCAACACAGGAAGGGGTGTTAGAGAGAGCCCTCTTGGTGGAGAGTTTCCTTGTTGAGCAGTCACCAGCAGCAAGACCCACTACTAGTCATCACGTAGTGGAGACTTCTGTATTTGGCAGCAGAAAGATGTCGCAGAGGTCCAAGAGGACCAGAGCTACAGGTGGATGACCGTATGACTCAGGATCGGTTGTGCAGGGCACCCGAAGCGGAGACAGACATGCCAAGAGCGTGTAGTTTTACTCATGTGGCAGGCAGGGTCACATGGCTCGTGACTATCTGACCTTCCGTACGGATGATCATCAGATGGTCGAAGGGCCTCTCGGGAAGAGATATAGGTTTGACCAAGAAGGTCCGCAGGGAGCAGGTGGACGTGGCAGAGGAGCTGGTCATGCAACTGGTGGTGGGCGACGATTTGGGATGTTACCGCCACAACCACCAGGAGGTCCACCCCGACTGCAGAGAGCAGGTGGACAGGAGAGAGATTAGCTCCAGGCATCTAAGGCTTACGACCACGGTGCTCCAGAGATGATACGATGTATGATCTAGGTCTACTCCACCTTAGCTGTAGTACTTGTAGACATATGTTCCAGTCATTCTTTCATTTTAACTACCCTCATTCGGAGCTCAGATATTCCAATGGAGCTGTTGGCTCGATCCTTATGGCTATAGACTCCTACAGGAAAAGATTCAGAGATTATGCACTGGTGCCGGTATTGTGAGCTTACTCTAGTAGGCGAGAGATTCAGTTGGGATCTCCTAGTAGTCATGTTGAGGCCTTACGACATCATCTTGGGTATGGACTGGTTATCTACAGTCCATGCTCAGATTGACTGTATTAGTTGAAAAGTGCGGTGTGTCCGCACATATGGGACCAGGTTTACCTTCACCGGTAAGAAGGTAGCATTTGCAGCATATAATGTTCTTGCTCGGAGGAGAGTACATCTGATCACTCATCAGTTGGCTAGCCTTACCCTCGGAGCTGTTGATGTGGAGAGTCTGAGTTATTCTGTAGTGGTGGACCAATACACAGATATTTTCCCTGATGATGTCCTAGGTATACCTCCTCACAGAGAGGTGGACTTTTACATTGACTTGTACCCCGGGACGGCCCCGATATCTACACCATCATATCGTATGGCTCCCACGGAGCTTCGTTAGATGCAGGTACAGCTGGAGGACTTGTAGGGGAAGGGATTCATTCGGCCCAGTGTTTCTAAATGGGCAGCCCTGATTCTGTTTTCCAAGAAGGCGGATGAGAGATTGAGGTTTTGTGTTGACTATCGGCGCCTGAACCAGGTGACCATGAAGAACAAGTACCCACTCCCAAGGATTTACAACCTCTTTGATCAGCTGAAGGGAGCACTATGTTTCTCAAAGATAGACGTCAAATCAGGATATCATTATCTTAGAGTTTGAGAAGAGGATGTGCAGAAGATGGATTTTAGATGTCAGTACAACCACTATGAGTTTTTGGTTATGCCTTTCAGCGTAACTAACACTCTAGCAGTGTTCATGGGACTCATGAATAGGGTCTTTCAGCCATACCTTGATTGCTTTTTAGTGGTCTTCATCGACGACATTCTGATTTACTCTACTACTGAGGAGGAGCATGCCTATCATTTTCAAGTAGTACTTGACACGCTCTGAGAGCACCAGATTTATGGTAAACTCTCAAAGTTCAAGTTCTTGATCTGATAGGTTCACTTCCTGGGACATGTCAAATTGGAGGTTATAGTTGTAGTGGATCCAGCGAAGATTGAGGTGGTACTTTCTTGGGAGCCACCTAGGAGTGTGATGGAGGTATGAAGTTTCCTAGGTTTGGTTGGATAATAATAGAGATTTGTGCCAGAATTCTCCAGAGTTGCAGCACTACTATCAGCCTTGATGAAGAAGGGTCAACCCTTTGTGTGGTCGGAGAGATTCTAGCAGATCTTTCAGGAGCTGAGGCAGAGGCAGACTAGTGCCCCCATCTTGAGGCTTCCAGAGGATGGTGTAGGGTACGTAGTCTACTACGACGTATCAGGGACCAGACTTGGATGTGTCCTAATGTAGGAGCGAGTAGTGATCGCATATGGTTCTCCTCAGCTAAGCCAATATGAGAAAAACTATGCTACCTATGACCTAGAGTTAGCAGTAGTGGTCTTCACCTTGAAGATGTGGTGACACTATCTGATGTGCGAGTGTTTTACCGTGTACTCTGATCACATGAATCTCAGGTATATCTTCTCCCAGAAGGACCTAAACCTGAGACAGCAACATTGGCTTGAGTTCCTCTAGGACTATGAATTCATGATAGTCTATACTCTTGGGAGGGGGAATGTTGTTGCAGATGCACTCAGTAGGGGATTTGGTATACAACTTCTAGGTGAGGCGACAGAGCAGCTGGCCAATTTGCAGATATCCTTTGTGGATAGAGACAGAGCATCTTTTCTATAGTCTCTTACAGTCACTCCCCCACTTATTCAGCGAGTCAGGGAGGCGCAGCATGGGGATGCTGACTGTGAGACACGACGTACTCAGATATCCACAGGACAGGCACCCAATGGATTTTTTGAAGGTGGGGAGCACATCATCCTCTTTAGAGGACGTACCATGGTACCAGTGTCACTTCAGGAGAAAGTGTTGAGGGTGTTCCACACATCCCATATAGTGGTACATCCAAAAGTGGCAAAGATGTACTAGGATCTCTGACGACAACACTGGTGGCTAGGAATGAAGAAAGCAGTTGCAGAGTTTGTCTATCGATACATCACTTGTCAAAAAGTGAAGTCGGGGCATCAGGTACTAGCAGGATTGGTTCAACCTTTAGAGGTCCCAGAGTGTAAGTGGTATGGGATATACATGGACTTCGTGATGGGTATTCCACATACATCCAGGGGACATGACTCGATTTGGTTGATCGTCGACCAACTCACCAATTCATCCAACTTCCTACCGATCAGAGAGCAGGGTTCAGTAGAGAGATTGGGACGACTCAATGTGCAAGAGATTGTGTGGCTACATGTAGTACCCATGACAATTTTCTATCATCATGATACACATTTTACATCCCAGCTATGGAAGGGGTTATAAGAGGCTTTTGGGACGCAGCTTCATTTGAGCACTGTCTTCCATCCTCAGATGGATGGTCATACTGAGTGGACCATTCTGACCCTCGAGGACATGATGCGTGCTTGTGTCCTCGACTTTGGTCACGGTCTGGAGGATCACTTGCCTTTGGTGGAGTTTTTTTACAACAACAGCTATCACTCCACCATTAGGATGGAACATTTTGAGGCCTTATACGGGCGACCATGTAGATCACCCTTATGCTGGACTGACCCAGGGGAGTCAGCACTAGTGGGACTAGAGATGGTACGGGCTACCATAGAGAAGGTACAGGTCATCCAGGAGCAGATGAAGACTGTACAAAGTAGGCAGAAGTCGTATATTGATAGGAGATGGAGACCTCTACAGTTCAAGGATGGTGACCACATCTTTCTACGGGTCTCACCTAGACGAGGTTTGCTGAGATTTGGATGAGGCGGAAAGTTATCTATAAGGTTCATCGGACCTTTTCAGGTTATCATTAGAGTTGGTAAGGTGGCATACCGCTTAGCTCTTACACCTCAGTTGCACCGGTTGCACGACATCTTCCTTGTATCCCAGCTGAGGAAATATATGCATGACCCTTCTCACATCATCGACCATGGATAGCTGGACGTCGACGATTGGGGGACTTTTACGGAGGTTCCAGTAGAGATTGAGGATCGACAGGATCAGGTCCTTTGTGGATGGTTGATACCT
This sequence comes from Viscum album, assembly GCA_963277665.1. Lineage (NCBI taxonomy): Eukaryota > Viridiplantae > Streptophyta > Magnoliopsida > Santalales > Viscaceae > Viscum > Viscum album. The sequence continues at coordinate 778,269,899 of OY728135.1, read as the reverse complement.
TTGATGAGCGTTATCTAGCAGCATGGGAACCTCCAAGAGAGAACATGGGAGCGGGAGGCTCAGATACGTGCTCAGTACCCCCACTTGTTCCCTTAGATTGAGTTGTGGATTATGGGGATGTAAAGCCTGAGGTGGGGAGAATTTAAAGAACCGTAATTTTCATGTAATTTTTTTTAAATATATGGGAATTTTACGAGTCTGTGAAAATTGACGATGCGTGATTTCGAGGCACAGAGTGCTTGAAATGAATTTATGAACTTTTGTTCGGGTACGTTTAGTAAACGTGCGAGTGGGTTTTTCTAAATTTTTAACCTGTGCTCGGAATTGAAATCTGAGGGCACCTTTGAACTCGAAGCGTCAGTATTCTCTTAAGGATACTTTCACCTCGACGGTAGTGGGTCGATAGTGAAAGATAGTTTTTGGGTTTTTCGTGTAAGAATAAAATAAAAAAAACGTGTGTGACATTTTTATTTTTATTTGAAACACCCATGTGGGTGTTGGGAGGTGGTGTCCACTAGAACTAAACCTCCATGTGGAATTTGGAAGTGGGGACCACCAGACTTTAACCTCCCATGAGAGGTTATGGTGGTGGGGACCACCCGAACCATAACCTCCTATGAGAGGTTATGCTGGCGGGGACCACCTGAGATTAAACCCCCTTGAAACCCCCCTTTAATTGGGAGAAACCCTCAAATATCCAATAAATGTGGGGGAAGCCTCTTCAACACCTCCAAAATTTAATTGTGTCAACGCACATACCTTTAATTGTGTCAACTTAGTTATTTGGCTATCCCCCTTTTTAAATTAAGTAACAGTGTCGTTGGAATTTAGGAATCTTTCTAAAAAATGAACCATCATAAATTCCATGACCGTTACCTACCTAACCTCATCTCCTATATATATGGAGCTTGGGAGGAGGATTTGGGATGGCTTCACCAAGCGACGAAGCATTGGTAAAGTGACGTGACACCCAACACTTGGAGGATTACACTCTCCAAAGAAGAACGCACTATCCAACGAAGAATGCTCCACCGACGAAGAACGCCGACTTCGACTTCTTCCTCAGGAAACCCTTCAAGGAGTAACGTATTCAACTATGACAAACCAACGCACGATATTGAGATTGTAGGTGTGTGGTGGACGCGACGAATGACAAAAACTTCATCTTCTTCTCCGCAACTTCATCGATGTATCATCCCGAGGTAGGGGTTTATTTGCATGATAACACTTTCCTTGATTTCTTTTACGGGTTGGTAAGAATATTTTCGGGAGGGTTTGATTTGCTTCATTCTTGTGAACCTCTTTCTACAACTCTAATGCGGAGAGTGTGGTCCAAACTAACATGGTCTGTCCTTTCCATAACCCTTGTGTTGTTTTGCAGTGTTCTTTGAAACAAAGGAAGGCAACGAAGATGACGAGGGCGATAAAGGCAATGACACTGCCTCTCATAGCCTCTGGGACTCGAGACGCCCTCGCGGCACTCCGGCCTTCTAGAAAAACTGGCCCCACACCGCCGCCGGCCGAACTGGCCCCCGTCCACCCCGACCACCCGACTAAGCCACCTTGGTCGCTCCATCTGTCGGTCGCGCCGCCCCGGCCGCTCCGGCCTCCCGGCCAAACTAGCCCTGGTCGCGCTGCCCGTTGTCCGAACCGACCTCAGCCTCGCCACCCTGGCCCCCAGGCCGAGCCACCGCGAGCCGCTCCCCCGCGTCCCTTCGAGCCGAATTGGCCCCCTGCCCTGGGCTGAGCCACCCTCGTGGCAACCTCTAGGCCAAACCACCCTCGCGCCGACCCACACCCTCACAACCGGTCTGTGTCCTCAAGGATCTCTGCGGCCCCTCATGACCTACTGGGTTGGGCCCAGCGGGTCAGGCCAAACTCAATGGGTTGGCCCGCCCGATGGGCCGGGCTGAGTCGGACCAGACCCAAGCCCACTATGACCCATTTACGCTCCTTCGGCAATATCTTTGGAACCGGACATCCGTTTGACGATCCGTCAGTGGAACTAGAAATATTGGAGCCTAAAAGTCCCTTAGAGTATGACCCACTAGATTTTTGGGTATAGTTGAGATATAGTCAGGTTGGATCATGCACGAATCCAATTGGGCCCCCGGGACTAAAAGGCTAATAACTCACAGACCAGGCATCCAATTGACACGTTGTCTGTTGCTTTGAGACCCCTATGACATGGGAAACCTTTGAGATACATATTCGTGGGACTTTGTGATAGTTGGAGTATCGACCAGTAGCTCATGGAGTGGATCCTCCCCGAGACAAGTGAGCGTAGTGCAGAGACCTAGTAGCTGGCTGGTACATGACGACTACTAATAGTTTTGACTCGGAGTGACTCTACTAGCCCAGTGAGGAGAGCCTTGGTGTCGCGGTATACCCACAGTGGGGAGCATCTTGGTGTCACGGTAGACCCATGGTACTCGACAGGAGGATTACCTCAGCAGGCTACAAGGAGGAGCGCGCTTGGTGACGCAGAAAACTCACGGTGGGGAGCGCACTTGGTGACGTAGTAGATCCACGGTACTCGACAGGAGGAGTACCTCAGCAGTCCAAGGTTAGTGGGAAGGGTTATTGGTGTCACGGAAGGCCCACTGTAATCAATAGAGGAAGATCTCTCCAACAGCTGAGGTTTCGATAATGTGACTGGGGATGTTACTTGATACTACCCCTCAAATAAAATCCCGGTTGAGCTGGGTCATTTTTTCTGTGTTTTCCTCATGATTGAGATGATTCACTTGATAAGTTAGGTATATGTATGGGCATATACCTAAGTAAGGTTATCTGTTGATTTCATACTTTCTAGTTTATCCTTGTTGGATTTTGTGAGACTTTAAGGGTCTTGGGGTCCCTACTGAGTATCGTTATACTCACCCCTTCACGGGTTATTCCCACACCTTGTTGTTTTGGTTGCAGACGATGGACAACACTGACTGAGGCTGAGAGTACTAGTATTGGACGGTACCTGGAGGTGGTCCATACGGTGTGTCAGTACGTGGAGGTGACGGACGGACGTAGAGTGCTAAGGAGGCTATCTATACCTACCCTTCAGGTAGGAATCCCGGAGGATGACCCAGTAGCTGCTTTTCTATCTTTTTCTTCAGTTGTATTGTTTTTAGTAGTACTTCTACCTTTACAGTTGGGCTTGCATTGTGGCCCCTTTTACTTTCAGCACTCTTTTGTTATACAGTTTACTTGGGGTTTCTTCTACCTGTGTGCTTTCTTGTGTGTTTATTTATAGGTTGTAAAGGAAATTCCTTCCCAATTTTAGGTAATTACGCCTTTGGGGCTAGTCTCCATCACCTAGTCTATGTAAGGCGGGCTTGGGGTAGTCACGGCATGGGCCCTGGGGGGTGAATCGTGACAAAATGGTATCAACAGAGTCGGTTCTACTACAAAACATAGGACTCTAATCTTTTATTTGAAGCAATAATTTTAATATTGTAGAGTGTGGTTTTCATTTCAGGGAGTCCAGTGTTGGTGTGGCGGCCGATGTATCCATACACCAGGACCCTGACTTCTGATTTCTGACTCAGTGCACAAAAACACTGACTGCGTGTGTGTTTTCAAAAGTTTTCTTTATGTCAGCTCACCAGGTCAGCTCCCCAAGTATAACTTTTAACCGTAGAGCACATGTTTCCTTTCACAATTCCTCCATGTAGACAATCAGCTAGAGTTCCGATAGTTGTATGCACTGATAGGCCACCGAGAAACGAGGCCTCGGTGTAGGTCCCTCTTCCAGTATAGGTACCAACGGAGGCACCAGCGATACTATTAACAGTTGGGCCACCGATGACACCAGCCCCAATAGCAGACAGTGCACACTGCTTGAGCGCATTACATGATTTCTAGCGCCAGAGGCCACCCAGGTTTAAGGGAGATATGGACCCACAGGCGGCTGAGGATTGGCTGGAGGCTGTGGTGAGAGTCTTCCGACTCGTAGGGACACCAGCAGACCTCATGACGATACTTGCTACCAGCCTTCTGTAGGCAGCAGTGGGAAGATAGTGGAGGTTGATGCTCTAGGTCCACGACGAGGTGATGCTTCTCTGGGTAGACTTTGAGAGCCTTTTTTGGGTGGAGTTTGTTCCAGCGACTCTCCGCGCAGTGCGCATACATGAGCTACTTCATCTGTAGCAGGGCAGCAAGACTGTAGCTTAGCACTCAGCGAGGTTCACAGGCCTCTCACCCTACTCCACTGATATGGTGCGGGACCCATTCTTCAGAGACCAGACCTTCGAGCAGGGACTCGGGTTGGATATCAGGGCTTCGGTGATCTCACTTAGCATCCCAACATAGGCGGTGGTGTTAGAGAGAGCCCTCTTGGTGGAGAGTTTTCTTGTAGAGCAGTCACCAGCAGTGAGACCCGCTACCAGTCATCACATAGCGAAGTCTTATACAGTTGGAAGAAGACAGATGTCGTAGAGGTCTAAGAGGACCAGACCTATAGGTGGATGACTGCATGACTTAGGATCGGTTGTGTGGAGAACCCGAAGTGGAGACAGACATTCCAGGAGCATGCAGTGCTACTCATGTGGCGTGCAGGGTCACATGGCTCATGACTGTCTGACCCTCCATAAGGATGATCATCATATGGTCGAAGGACTGCCCAGGCAGACATAGAGGTTCGACCGAGGATGTCCGCAGGGAGAAGGCAGGCATGGCAAAGGAGCTGGTCGTGAAACTGCCAGTGGGAGACGATTTGGGATGTTATTTCCACCACCACTAGGAGTTCCACCCTAACCACATGGGGCAAGTGGATAGGGGAGATCATAGATCCAGGCAGCTGAGGCTTACAACCACGACGCTCTGGAAATGATACAAGGTACGATCTGTGTCTACTCCACCTTAGTTGTAGTACTTTTAGACATAGGTTCTTGTCATTCTTTCATTTCCACTACCCTTTTTTGGATCTTAGAGATTCCGACCGAGCCGTTGGGTCGATCCTTACAGCTAGAGATTCCTACAGGAGCAGATTCGATGATTACACACTGGTTCTGATAGTGTGATCTTACTCTAGGAGGTGAGAGCTTCAACTGGGATCTCTTAGTAGTGGCGTCGAGGCCTTACGATGTCATCTTGGTTATGGACTAGTTATCTATAGTCAATGATCATATTGACTGTATTAGGAACAAATTGTGGTGTGTCCGCATGGATGGTACTAGATTTACCTTCACCGGCGAGAAGGGAGCCTTTGAAGCACAATATGGACTTGCTCAGAAGAGAGTGAAGCCGATCACTCATCAGTTGGCTAGGATTACCCTCAGAACTGTTGATGTGGAGAGTTCGAGTTATCCTATAGTGGTGGACCAATACACTGATGTTTTCCCTGATGATGTCCTAGGTCTACCTCCTCATAGATAGGTGGACTTTTACATTTACTTGTACCCCGGGATGGAACCGATATCTACACCAGCATATCGGATGGCTCTCGCAGAGCTTCATGATCTATGGGTACATCTGGAGGACTTGTAGGGTAAGGGATTCATTTGGCCCTGTGTTTCTCCATGGGTATCCTCGATTCTGTTCACCAAAAAGGTAGATGGGAGCTTGAGGATTTATGTTGACTATCGGTTCCTGAACCAGGTGACCATGAAGAACAAGTACCCAATCTCGAGGATTGACGACCTCTTTGATTAGCTGAAGAGATCCTGATGGTTCTCGAAGTTAGACCTCAAATCAGGTTATCACTAGCTCAGAGTTCGAGATGAGGATGTGCAGAAGATGGCTTTCAGATGTCAGTACGGCCACTACAAGTTTTTGGTTATTCCTTTCGGCGTAACCAATGCTCCAACAGAGTTCATGGGACTCATTAACAGGGTATTTCAGCCATACCTTGATCTCTTTGTAGTGGTCTTCATCGACGACATTCTGATTTACTCGACTATTGAGGAGGAGCATTCCTATCATTTGCAGGTAGTGCTGGACATGCTCCAAGAGCACCAGCTTTATGGTAAGCTCTTGAAGTGCCAGTCCTAGATTCGAGAGGTTCACTTCCTGGGACATATCATATTGGAGGCTGAAGTTACAGTAGATCCAGCAAATATTGGGGTGGTACTTTCTTGGGATCCACCCAAGAGTTTGACAGAGGTATGATGATTCCTGGGTTTGGCTGGATACTACCGAAGATTTGTGTCAGACTTCTCCAGAGTTGCAGCACCACTATCAGAATTGATAAATAAGGGGAAACCCTTTGTGTGGTCGGAGAGATGCTAGAAGAGTTTTTAGGAGCTGAGGCGGAGGCTGACTAGTGCCCCCATCTTGAGGATTCTAGAGGAGGTCGTAGGGTACGTAGTATACTACGACGAATCAGGGACCGGACTCGGATGTGTTCTGATGTAGGAGCGACTAGTGATCGCATATGGTTCTCCTCAGCTGAGACAACATGAGAAGAACTACGCTACCCATGACTTCGAGTTACCAGTAGTGGTATTCGCCTTTCAGATGTGGTGACACTATATGATGGGCGAGCATTTTACTGTGTACTCTGATCACAAGAGTCTCAGGTATATCTTCTCCCAGAAGGACCTAAATCTGAGACAGCGATGTTGTCTTGAGTTTCTCCAGGACTATGAATCTGAGATAGTCTATACTTCTCAGAAGAGGAAAGTTGTTACAGATGCACTCAGTAGAAGATCTGGTATACAACTGCTAGGTGAGGTGATGGATCAACTGGCTTCTTTGCAGATATCCTTTGTGGATAGAGATGGAAATCTTTTCTGTAGTCTCTTATAGTCACTCTCCCACTTCTTCAACGAGTCAGGGAGGCGCAACGTGGGGAAGCTGACTACGAGGAATGACATGCTTAGATATCCACAGGACAAGAACCCAAGGGATTTTCTGAAGGTGGGGAGCACATCATCCTATTCAGAGGACATACCATGGTACCAGTGTCACTTCATGAGGAATTGTTGAGGTAGTTCCACACATCCCCTCTAGAGGTACATCCAGGAGTGGCGAAGATGTTCCATGATCTCTGACGATAGCACTGGTGACCGGGAATGAAGAAAGTATTTGCAAATTTTGTCTCTTGATGCCTCACTTGTCGGTAAGTGAAGGCATCAGGTACCAGCAGGCTTGGATCATCCTTTAGATGTCCTGGAGTGGAAGTGGGATGGGATATCCATGGACTTAGTGATGGGTCTTCCACATACATCCAGGGGACATGACTCGATTTGGGTGATCGTCGACTGACTCACCAAGTCGGCCCACTTCCTACTGATCAATGAGTATTGTTCAGTAGAGATCTTGGGAAGCCTCTATGTGTAGAAGATTGTACAGCTACATGGAGTACCCATGACGATTGTCTTCGATAGTGATACACATTTTACTTCCCCGCTATGGAAGGGGTTGCAGGATGATTTCGGGACGCAGCTTCGTTTGAGCACCACCTTCCATCCTCAGACAGATGGTCAGACTGAGCGGACCATTTAGACCCTCGAAGACATGATGCATGCTTGTTTCCTCAACTTTAGTCACAGCTGGGAGGATCAATTGCCTTTGGTGGAATTTTTGTACAACAACAGCTATCAATCCACCATTGGGACGGAACCTATTGAGGCGTTATATGGGCGACTTTACAGATCCCCCTTGTGCTGGACTGGCCCAGGGGAGTCAGTACTAGTGGGACCAGAGATGGTACGAGCTACCATAGAGAAGGTTCGGGTCATCTAGGAGCGAATGAATACTGCACAAATCAAGCATAAGTCGTATGCTGATAGGATATGAAGACCTCTAGAGTTTGGGGATGGTGACTACGTCTTTCTAAGGGTCTCACCTTGACGAGGTTTGTGGAGATTTGGCTAATGGGGCAAGTTATCTCTAAGGTTAATCGGACCTTTTCAGGTCCTCAGCAGAGTTGTCGAGGTGGCATACCACTTAGCTCTTCCACCTCAGTTGAACCGGGTGTACGACGTCTTCCACGTGTCCCAGCTGAGGAAATACGTGCATGACCCTTCTCAAATCATTGACCATGGAGAGCTGGACGTCGACGATGGGGAGACTTTTACAGAGGTTCTAGTAGAGATTGAGGATCGATAGGAGTGGTTCCTTCATGGATGTTCGATACCTTTGATGTGCATCTGTTGGCAGCACGGGAACCTCCAGGAGAGCACATGGGAGCAGGAGGCTCAGATGCATGCTCATTACCCCCACTTGTTCTCTTAGTTTGATTTGTGGCTTATGGGGATGTAAAACATGAGGTTGGGAGAATGTAAAGACCCATAATTTCCATGTAATTATTTTTAAATATATGGGAATTTTACGAGTCCACAAAAATTGATGGTGTGTGATTCTGTGGCCCGGAGTGCCTGGAATGAATTTCTGAACTTTTGTTCGGGTACATTCATTAAATGTCCGAGCGGGTTTTTATAAATTTTTAACTGGTGCTCGAAATTGAAATCTGATGGCACCATTGAACTCGCAGTGCTGGTATTCTCTTAAGGATACTTTCACCTCGACGACAGTGGGTTGAGAGTGAAAGATAGTTTTTGTGTTTTTCATGTAAGAATAAAATTAAAATAAAAGTGTGTGACATTTTTATTTTTATTTGCAACACCCATATTGGTGTTGGGAGGTGGGTCCACCAGAACTAAACCTCCATGTGGAAGTTGAAAGTGGGGACCACCAGACCTTAACCTCCCATGACATGTTATGGTGGTGGGGACCACCCGAACCATAACCTCCCATGAGAGGTTATGGTGGTGGGGACCACCCAGAATTAAACCCCCTTGAAACCCCCCTTTAATTGGGAGAAACCCTCAACTCCCTAATAAATGTGGGGGGAGCCTCTTCAACTCCTCCATAATTTAATTGTGCCAACGCACATACCTTTAATTATGCCAACTTAGTTATTTGGATTTCCCCCTTTTTAAATTAAGTAACAACATTGTTGGAATTTAGAAAGGTTCCAAATAAATTAACCGTCATAAATTCCACGATAGTTACCTACCTACCCCCTCTCCTATATATATGGAGCTTGGGATGAGGATTTGGGATGGCTTCAACAAGCAACGAAGCACTGGTAATGTGACGCGACACCCAACACTTAGAGGATTACGCTCTTCAATGAAGAACGCACTCTCCAAAGAAGAACGCCCCACCAACGAAGAACATTGACTTTGACTTATTCCTCGGGAAACCCTTCAAGGAGGAACATCTTCGACTACAACGAACTGACGCATGATCTCGGGATTGGAGGTGTGTGGCGGACGCGACAAACGACGACAACGTCGTCTTCTTCCCCACGACTCCGTCAATGTATCAACCTGAGGTAGGGGGTTTATTTGCATGATAATACATTCCTGGATTTCTTTTGGTGGTTGGGAAGAATTTTTGCGGGAGGATTTGATGTGCTTCATTCTTGTGAACCTCTTGCTACCGCTCTAATGTGGAGACTGCGGGCCAAACAAACATGGCTCATCCTCTTTGTAACCATTGTGTTGTTTTGCGGTGTTCTTCAAAATGGAGGAAGGCGATGAAGGCGACGAAGGCAACAACACCGCCACCCGTGGCCTCCACCACCTGTGCCGCCCCCATGGCGCTCCAGCCTCTCGCCCAAATTGGCCCCGCACTTCCGCCGGCCGAACCGGCCCGGAGTTGTGTCGTGCCCCAGCCACACCGCCCCCCAGCCACCCCGGCCGAACCGGCCGAACCGGCCCCCGGCCACCCCGACCGCTCTGGCCTCCGGGCAGAACCGGCCCTGGTCACGCCACCCGCTGGCCGAACCAGACCCGGTCGCACCACCCCGGCCCCCAGGCTGAGCTGCCCCGAGTCGCGCCACCACGACCCTCTAAGCCGAACCGACCCCACGTTCCAGGCTGAGCCACCCTCGCAGCACCCTCTGGGTCGACCCGCCCACGCGGCACCCTCCGGGCCGAACCGCCCTCGCACTGACCAGTGGCTGGTCTGCACCCTCGTGGCCAGTCTGTGCCCTCACGGCTCTCTCCGACCCCTTGGGGCCTGCTAGACTGGGCCCAGTGGGCCGGGCTGAACCCAACGGGTTGGCCCACCCAACGAGCTGGTCCAGACCCAATGGTTCTGGCCGGGTCAACCCGAACCGGGTCGTCCCAGGCGGGATCGGGCCGGGTCGGACCGAACCCAGGCCCACTATGACTCATTTACGATCCTTCGACCATATCTTTGGCACCGGACGTTTGTTTGATGAGCCGTCAGTGGCACTAGAAATCTTGGAGCATGATGGTCCTTTTGAGTATACCCCACTAATGTTTGGGGTACAGTTGAGATATGTTCAGGTTGGATCATGCACGAATCCAACCGGGCCCCGGGGACTAAAAGGATAATAACTCACAGACCGGGTGTCCGATTGACGCATCATTCGTTGCATTGAAACCCCTATGACGTGGCAGACCTTTGAGATACTTCTTCGTGGTACTTCATGATAGTTGGAGTATCGACCAGTAGGTCATGGAGCGGATCCTTCCCAAGATGAGCGATCCTAGTGTGGAGACCTAGTAGCTGGCTGAGACCTGACGACTGCTGACCGTTTTGACTCAGAGTGACTCTACTAGCCCAGTGGGGAGCACCTTGGTGTCACGGAAGACCCACAGTGGGGAGATCCTTGGTGTCGTGGCATACCCACAGTACTGGACAAGAGGAGTACCTCAGCATGCTACGAGAGGGAGTGTGCTTGGTGACGCGGCAGACCCACGGTGGGGAGCACGCTTGGTGACACGGCAGATCCATGGTACTCGACAGGAGGAGTACCTTAGCAGTCCAAGGTTAGTGGGAAGCATGCTTGGTGTCGTGGTAGGCCCTCTATACTCGATAGAGGAGGAGTTCTCCAGTAGCTGAGGTTTCGACAATGTGACTAGGGATGTTACTTGATACTACCCTTAGAATAAAATCCAGGTTGATCTGAGTCAGTTTTTCTGTGTTTTCCTCATGATTGAGATGGATCACTTGATAACTTAGGTATATGTATGGGAATATATCTAAGTAAGGTTATATGTTGATTTCATACTTTTTGTTTTATCCTTGTTGGATTTTGTGAGACCTTGAGGGTCTTAGGGTCCCTTCTGAGTATCGTTATACTCACCCCTGCACGTGTTATGCCTGCACCTTGTTGTGTTGGTTGCAAACGATGGATAGTGCTGACTGAGGCTGAGAGTACCAGGACTGGACAATACCTGAAGGTGGACCATACAGCGTGTCTGTACGTGGAGGAGATGGAAGGACGTGGAGTGTTGAGGAGTCTATCTATACCTACCCTTCAGGTAAGAATCCTGGAGGATGACCCAGTAGCTGTTTTTCTTTCTTTTTCTTCAGTTTTATTGTTTTCAGTTGTACTTTTACCTTTACAGTTGGTCTTGTAATATTTCCCCTTTTAATTTAAACACTCTTTTTTTTATACAGTTTACTTGGTTTTTCGTCCATTTTTGTACTTGTTTGTGTGTGTTTTTATAGGTTGTAAAGGCAATGTCTTCCTAGTTTTTTGGAATTACGCCTTTGGTGCTAGTCGACAGCCCCTGGTCTATGGAAGGCGGGCTTGGGGTAGTCACAGAACGGGCCTCGGGGGACGGGTCCTGACACTATCCAACACCTACTCATTTCTAAAAACATTTTATGGGTCATGGTATATTTTTCATATGATTTCAAGATCTCAAATTTTCCAATTCTATAGAAAAGTGAAATTATAGAAGTGGAGCGAACGTTTACTTTTTGAAAGTATGACAACATACTGAAAGAGAAAGGGGGCATCTTGAAGATCATGATATTTGGATTCAATGAATGATGTATTAAGAAATAAGGTTGAAATTAATAGTTAATGGATTATTCAGAGTGATTAATGAGTAAGAAGCCTACATATAAAGGATTCAAGAGTTGTGGTAGGTTGTTGAATGATGAAATGTTTAAAATTATTAATGCTCTTTTAATGATGTTATTACTTTGGGAAGAATTTTTCAAATATGTGTAACCCTGATGTTTGATATGTGAAAAATTTATCCAAGGAATAATTACCTTTTCATGTGTGGACATAATGGATAACCTAAGGGGTTCATATGATCTTTTGTTTTGAGGTGAATAATGATTATTAAATTTTGGGATGCAAAATGAAAGGTATTAGATAACCTTTGAGGATAAAGAAGGTTATGGTAATTTTCGAGGAAATTATCTTCTTTTTTATAATGTTATAAGAATGATATGGTTTTATAAAAAGGATAACTCGTAGGATGGGTGACAAAATGTCGCGTCCGATAAGGCCGCTGGAATCAAACCCACAACCGAAGGGTGATAAGGGCGCATCGTCTAACACTGGCCTACGTGAAGTCCCTAGTTAGTATGACTTATTATTTTTAGTTAAATGATTTTATGAATCAATAATAAGTTTATTTTGTAACTTATGTTTTATTAAATGGATGTCCTTAATATATAAAAATGATTTGGTGATTAAGTGATAAATGTTATTTTGGAGTACATTCTCTCTTTTTGGAACACTATATGCCTAAGGAAAATAGAATACTATGAGAATTAATTTTTGAATTAATGGTTGAAATATTATTTTGGAAGAATCTATGTTTTATTGTGTACATATGGATATTTGGGTTATTTATTGAAATTATTAACCTATCATATAGAATGTGGGATTAGGTTAATTACTTTTCAGTATGAGACTTTAATAGTATTCAATGTTATTTGGGGATAAATGTTATGATCTATCATGGAAGACTATGTGATCAAATCCTTTTGAATTTTGGGTTTCAATCTTAGTTGGGTTATTTTGAATAATTTTACAGACAATTGCGTATTTAATGGTCTTTGTTGAACTTTGGGTATTATTTGTTCAATGTTGGGGATTAATAGTAGTATTTCTTTTTTATAAAGGATTATCCTTTTTGGGGATTATCTAATCTCATACTAACCATTTTGGTATTGTTTAATGTTTAAAGACAAGGGAAATATATAGTTATTATTTTATGGATTATGTGATTCCTTATAAGTTGATTCTAGTGATTAAGGTGTGACCAAGTCATATTGAATACTCATTGTTTGGATAAGACATGAGTTTGTGGTAGAAATTTAGTAAAGGATGAAACTCTACTTGAAAAGTAAGTATATTTCCTTATGTTCTTAGTAAATCTCATAAATAAATTCAGTAAGTTTATGAAAAGGAACTTGAAACAAAAAAAAATTATGTTTAATTTTCATAATGGGGAATTAAAGACCATTTAACCTATCACACGTTTGTGATTTTTTCATGGTTAACATTCTCCTGATCATGTTTTCTACCACTCTTCATCAGAACTTGATGGTTAGTTTCTCTTCTATATACATGATTTCCTACATGGAATTATAGTATGGGTTATCTCAGGTAACCTTTGTACTTATCTTTATTTCTTTTAAAGTGATTGTTTTATTGACTCTATTTCTAATGTGGGACTTTCAATTAAGTTTTCAATACCAATTTTAAAATTGTGAGGACACAATTTTCAAAAGGGGGTAAGGATGTAATGACCCAAGTATTTATAAGATAATACTTTTTTCATTTATATTAATATTTATGAATAAGATACTATTTTTACATTAAAGGGGATTCTTTTTCCGATAGTGTACTCAACATGCAACAATAGGTTTCTTTGAAATCTTACATTGCACACAACATTGAGGTATACCGAAAAATAATATTATTATTTAAAATGGTAGTTAACACCTAGTTTTTGTGTTGGATTAAATGAATAGAACTAACTACAATATGATTATACATGTTTGTTAAATGTCTTTACATTTATCTGATAAATTTCAGAGGCTTAAAATAAGAACAAATTCAATTTTAAGCATTAAATACTCTAATTTTTTTTAATGGTTGTTTTACCATCTTTTCATGGTGACCCCTTTTTAAATCCAATTTTGACACCTTTATATATTCTATTTGAAAAAATAAACTTCTTATTTATAAAAGGAACAAAACAATTTACTTTGGTTAAATTTTTGGTAATTTTCTCATAAAGTTCATTTTTTAATGAATAGTGAAAAATACCACATTTTAAGTCAAAATTGCCTTTTCATATAATTTATTTATATAGTTAAATTGTAATTTTAATTGGTTTTAAAGTGTAATTGGATTATATTTTTATAATTTAATATAATTTTGGTCATTTTAAGTAATTTTACTTTTAAATTGGACATAAACACATGTCAATATTTTGGTAGTTTTTACTTCTTAAAAACACGCCTTTTGGTTTTGACAACGAGAATTAATTTTAAATTAATTTCTTAAACTTCTATGTTTTGAATTTGGAGAAATGGATTTCATATTTGGAATCAGGAGGTGAAATTTGTGCAAATAGGTACCTTTTATTTTTAGAAATTATGAATAGTAACTTCAGAAATTATTTTATTTACCATGGTTAAAGGGTAAATCTAGTAAATAAGGGTAAAAAATAATATTGTAATAATATTAAACTACCATAACACATGTACTAATCCTATTATATGAGATATTACCGACCATGGTCATCCTTTGGTCAATTTTGGGACCCCATGGATCCACTTTTTTGTGAAAATGACATTTTATAAGAATTGATTTAATGTAAATAAATATATAACATAAACATGTTTCTTTTAATAAAACAATTTTTATATATGGTTATATAAGTGATATATTAGACTATAAATATTAATTAGAAATATAAAAATATTTTCTACATCGTGATATTTTATTTATAATTTTTAGACAATAAATAAACAAATTTAATTATGACATAATAGTGGTGCAGTGATTGCTTCATTAATAAAAGATTCAAATAAATGACATTATAAATGTTAAAATAAATATAATTTGGTTATTTTAATGTCATAATAGAATTTTTGGATGATATTTACATGTTATATTATTATGAATGAAGTATTTTTGAAGTAATCAAGTAGTTATGGATTTTTTAAAAGTCATGATATGAATAGTGTCAAAATTGACATAATTCATATTTTAAAATATAAAATATTTTATTAAATATTATAAAATTACAAAAAAAAATATAATATTCGGCCAAATGGTGATTATAAGTCTAAAATTTTATTAATGACTCTTTAATTATATATTTGTCATGTTTTGGTAACTATTTTTATTCTCAAAGTGCTAAATGCTTGATAAAACAATAAGTGTAAAAAAGGGTTAAATAAAAAAGATAAGGATTAAAAAATATCCAAAACCTATCTAATTCTTATTAGATGGTTTTATTTATACTTTTATTCATCTTATCTTATAACTAACTGAATTTGGAATAATTTTTAATTGAAATATAATTTATAATAAATTAACATTTCTAGAATTTCCTAAAGTGACCTCCTCCCTCTTATAAAAGGGCATCACCCCTACCTATTTAATACCACCTCTCAAGCCACTTGTATCATCCAAAATCTTCCCAAATAAGCTCCCAATAACCCTATATTACTATTATAAGCCTTACATTTGTAATAAGGAAATTCAATAAATATTTTTGTCTCAAATCAAAAGGAGTTACACGTTTTAAGAGGTAGTGTCTTCTCTAAAGTTCCTTACTATTATTTTACTTCTCCACTCCCTATTCTACTCTTATTCTTTGATTACATAACAACACCAGTATCCTAAATATACTAATATTTTTTATGAGAATGATTATAACTACACTTACACACACATCCATCTAATGGATACAAACATACTATTTCTGTGTACGGCGAACTGCTGCCTCACGAAATGATGATTGTTATATTTTCCCCTACCACCTCTCATGGTGGCCATTATGATGGAACTATATTTATATATGATATATATTATATTTATATTGTCTCTATACTTCTATTTTTTATTTAAATAATACCTTTATTCTTTACATAATGTTTAAATAGGATAATTTCAATTGAGAAGTGCAGACTACCATTTATTTAAAGCATACCTTTATGCTTTCTATAATGTGTAAATATGATAATTTCATTTGAGGAAGTGTGGACTACCGCCCCCTCAAAGTGATATGACTCATTCATTACATACATGAAACATATAAAGTATTGAATTAATAAACTTATGTAATGTATAAAAAATATTATATTATACTGGAATTATAATATACCTATGTATCATTTAGTTTTCATTCCTTTAAATATGAAAAAGAAATGAAAGTAGAATTCATGTGTACGTATGGCTTATCGGCTCCATGAATGGTTCATTTAATTACTTATATCCAAATGTTATGTACTATTATAAATATATATATATATATATATATACTAGATATATATGATATTTAAATCAAGAACATCATTCTGGAGATAATGAACTTTTGACCACATTGACAATTTGTAATTATAACAAGTTCATTTTTGACTCAAATACTGAACATCGAAAAAATTACCGATTTGAACTTGAATAATTATGTGATTGTTATAGAAAGGTAATAAGTGATATAAAATTAATAATAAACTTGAAAAGGTTCTGAATAAAGTATAAATTAACATAAGTTTATTATTTAGGAATATAAAGAACGAACGAGACAAGTCGGACTCAAGGTAAAGGAACCTTTCACCGTCTTCTTTTAGTCAAAGACTTAATTTATGTTATGTATTTTAATTTCAATTTTCAAATGTTGTGATATGTTATTATATATCCTTATTTCTTTCCATTTTATGTCCAAGTTATGAGATACCCCTTTATCTCCCATCAAATCATTTTCTGAATTTTAAAGTGGCGTCGTTAGGCTGCCGAATTTTCTTAAGGGACTTCATCTCAATCTCTTTTCATTGAGGCATATTTTGGTTTATACAAGACCTTATTTTGTACGGTGTATAATTATACCATTTTTCTTTTAATTTCATTCAATGGTTTTCAAAATGAATCTTTTTTTTAAAAAGCGTTTTACTAAATGACAAGGGAATGTTTCTTTTTAACGTATGCGGTGACAATTACCTTTCCGCCGCTGCGATCATTATTTTATTTTTGGTTTCCTTTACAAGCCATAGTGTTTTTTTAAATTAAAAGTAAATACCATATACAAGTTTTTACGTATTTTGGTATTAAAAAATGTTTTTATATTTGATTGATTATATCAATATATTGAAATGATATATTGTGATTGAAATGTGGAAATGTTATCTTTCCTTTATGTTTTTTTCTGTGTTGTGAATATGTTATGGTTCTTGGGATTATCCATGTATATTGGTGGTTCCGTGATAAAATGAGGGGGGTGATCCTAAGATAGCTCTCCAATGCATTGGGTAATGTGATGGAGGTAAATGTTAATGTTTCTCCTATGAGATTTATGGAATATACTATGATGGGTATTCTAAATGTAACTCCTTATGTAGCAATGAAAGCTACAATGTAAGTATGTTATGGATTCCACAATTTAACTTTGTGATTTTATGATTTCTATTTTTTATTCATAAATCTTATAATTTCATGAGGTATGTTAAAGAGATTATGTTATATGAGTGAGTGATTTCATTAATTTGTATGAATTGATGGACTAATATTTTATTTCCTTATTTTATAACCCTTACTGGGCTTTTTATGTTCATCCTAAGTTTTTGAACTTTTTTTCACAGGGTAAAAGGAAGGTTAATAATAAAGAAGAATTCAAGAAGATTCATATCAAGAAATGAATTCTTGTTTTATTTAATGAGTTTTATTATTGTGATAAATTTGTTAGAGTAGAAGTGTCTACTTTGTTATATTTGATATTTAATGTAATAATTATAGCCTAATTTTCTAAAACTCTAAAACTAAAAAAACCCTCAATGTGAATTATTGTTTTAACTCAATATTGAGTAATTTATTAATGTTGGGGACTTATAAATGCTACCTAAAAAATGAATAAGTAATGAAAGGAATGAAAATATTTTTGATATGATTAAATTATATTGTTTTATCCCTACATCGTTAGTAATAAGAAGATTATTTCACCCATAAGTTTTATTTCAAACATTATGGATAGTGTTTCCACTATTGTATCAATTAGATATAATTCCAATGATGGTAGTTGTGTAGAAGTTATGTGAGGACTAATGAGTCCATATTTATATTCATAATGTTTTCCCTTAAAATAGTATTGATATAAATTCCTATTAAAAAGATGAAAATTATTTAGTATTAATTAACATATTAGATTAGCTATTAGAAAAACAAATCATGAAAACATACCTCATGTATACATTTACAACTGAGACTCTTAGCCAGTCTTACTTTATGATTTCATTTATATTCTCAAGATTAATGTAGTCTATAATGGAATCTTCATACATTTGTTCTTCAAAATCAACTTTGACATCACTACCACTTTGTAAACTTGTATCCACATGAGCCTTCAATGTTAGTAAATTTGGATATTGAATGTGTGGGGTAAAGGTGCTTTGTGAATATATTTTTGATTGTTCAGTTGAACCTTTAGATTGTTTTGATTAGAAATTTTGTTTCATCCCTTACCTTTGTCCATATATAATAAAATTAATTATTTCAGACCTTTTTCCATAAATTTTTAAATGTTTTTAATGAAAAATAAATTGGAGATGAATACCACATTGTCAACATTTTTTTACAAGATCTAACAATCATGATATGAATATTGCAATATCTTGGTCGAATGTATGAATATTTTCATCATTAAGTGGAACTGGTAGCACGACACTCGACTCATGAGCTATGATAATCCCAACTATCACATGACCTATTGGAAATTTTGTATTGTGTAGAATATCTTCTTGGATATTGAACACGGTATCCCTCTCAATAAGGCGATGAGTGGGTGTTGATATATATAAATCACAATCATTTTAACCCTATATAATATCAATACATGAAAGGTATCGATGTCTTCCCAATTCACATTTCATAGAAAAAATTGTGATAATATTGATTACCTCATCTAAGAAATCTCTTTGAGGGTAATGACTCGCCTTAATGATGGTTGGGGTGGGGGGTCTTCCAGCAGTGGTTGTTATTGAGTTATTTCTTCTCTTTTATTCCTTCCAATAACATTTTCTAGAAACTCTGACTGTTAATAAAAATTTTCATCAATTTCATATAATCATGTCTACAAATATTACATTTTTATCTGTTCATTTATTTTCTCAAAATATGTTTGGGGTGTCACCCCAAAAGCCGCACATATGACATGACCATAATTTTATGGCCTCTTCCAAGCCACTGATAATAGGTGTTCATCTGGTATAGATGATGATGATTCTTGTGTATAATTTGGATAAAAAAATATAGGAAAATAACTAATCATTATTATGTAATAACTATTTAATGAAAAAATATATTATGTTATACTTACACTTATTTCCCACACTTTTTTGTGTTTTCATCTATTAGTATCCCATATTTATTTACATGTGCCTCCTTCCAAATCACATGAATTGGGATAGAATTAGATTTGGATTTGGATTCATAAATCTACATATAAATAGAGGAATTTAATTATGTTATTTTTTCATGTCACATAAAATTATAACAGTGGTTTTAAAATATGTATCAATTTTTTTCAAGTGAAGAATACCCCATCCTTTCTTTACAGCAGGGGTATGTTGGTTTTTCTACCCGTTTCTTATTTTTAACAATCAGTTTTTGTTTCATAAATTAATAATTCTTAATCAAGGTGATTAATACAGATATTTTCAAACAACGTATTAATAGTCACAATGTACCTAAAAAGGTGGATCCTCACTATGGATATTAAATACATTCCATGCTTTTTGGATTATTGTGAGTTTATACATATATGGTGGGTGAAAGTTTATTTTCCCTTCAGTATCTTTGAGATGAACTTTGTAAGAATTGTTTGAAGGACTCTGTGATACTTTCTAGTAATAATTAATAAAAAAATCAATATTCATCTACTATAAATTCACTCTTAAAGGGATAATTAAGAGTAATTAAATGTTTCATTATTTGGGTTTTTAGTAAAATGAAGAAAATATATCATAATTTTTCCCTAATCTCTTCCCAAAATGGTTTCGAAATAATGAGAAAAACATTATTCCATGAATCTATATTAATTGGCATGTTATGTTGAGTGTTGATCCCAATGAAACTACTAAACATGGACTTTTTAGGGTTAACATCATGGTCGTGTGCATTCCATCCAACCTTAATTTGACGCCTTTTCTTCTTACCTTAATATTTTTCTCTAACACCATCATGATACGGTGCTTCTGTTTTTTGGGACACCAATTGTTCATCATCTACCATTTCCTTATGTTCAACATCGTCAGTATTATTTTCCTCTAAATTGGTAGCATAGGCATGTGCATAAGGTTATTGATCCTCTGCATTAGGATAACCAACAAGTTAACAAACATGTTGTTCTTTTGGGTTGGGAGCATCAACACATGCAGAATTCATTACCTATATAAGTGGGTGAAAATTTTATTTATATTACATAAATTAATTATTTAATAGATAATAATATGAGGTACCACAATGTACATTACAAAAAATATATATAACCTGATTACTGAAATCTCTTTTTTTAAGGCTAAAGGGATTTGACACCTTAATCGAGTATCTGAATCCTTTCATTGTGGTCACCCAATATATATTGTGACTTCCATGAAATTATTGAAACATCCTAATGAAATTTTCATCCTAAATTGAATTTTCATCTTACCATTAAATGGTTTTATTCGATAATAGAACAATTGAATAATTTTTTTTGGGATCTAAAACATAAAATACATGTAATACCAGTAGTTCCATTATAACTGGTTTATCTTTATACACTTATTTGCTAAATTTCACTTTCTTGAATCCTAATTTATCTATTTTAAAATCACTCCTATTATCAACCCAGTTGCATTGAAATATTGACAATTGAAATTTTGTATAATCCAACTCCCATATTTGTTTGATGATGACAAAATATGACATATTAACATAAATTGGATTTATTTCCTTAGTAACAAATATATTCATTACTTCAGCCATAAGTGTAACTCTACTATTTTTCATGGTGCTACATTCATCATGTTTATTTGTATAGAACGTAAAACTGTTAATTACATAAACATTATAAGATAATACATGCACACTTGGTCCTCCGACTAGCCATCGAAGTTGTTCTGAAAATTGAATTCAGATTTTCAAATGACTCTTTAAAAATATGGCCTCAAAACCATCCTATAAATTATTTATTATGTGTATTTGATATCCATATTTAATCACTTGATGGATTAAAATTCTTAAGAATTTCTTTGTGGGTTTCAACAAATTGGGAAACCTCTAAACTATTATGAATAATTTAAAGGTGGGATTACTCCAAATCTATAATAATGATTATGAAAACATATATTCTAGAAATTACTTAAACTAAGATCTGCATAGTGTGAGAATATTTTAGTAGACCAATGATTTCCACACTAGATAGGTAGTTGGTACATAATTCAATAGATTCTTCAACAATATATCACTTCTCAATACAACCTTCTGGATAACTTCAATGTTTGACATACCCTTTCAAAATATTCATATACCATTCAATGGGGGTACACAAATCTATAATGTATAACACCACATAGTCAAATATCTCTTACCAAGGGTACCATCAATTGAACCATCATATCAAATAATGTCAGCAGGAAGAAAATTTCCAATTCATATATTATGATTTTAATTTCTTTTTCCATAGTTGGAAATTTCATCAGGTCTATAACATTGTTGCATATAGATTTGAAAAATAAACATATCTTAGTTAATTTATAATAGAAATTATTAATAAAATTTCAATTTAAAGATACAATCATTATATCTTACATCAAAACATGATATTCATGTAATTTTAGACCCTTTAAATTTAAATCATTCATTGACATGATATTCTTGATATTAAATGAATACCCATATAGAACCTTTACATCATTCAAGAAGTTGAAAAAATGATACCTCTCTTTCTTGGAAAGAGTTTAAGCAGTAGGAGGAAGAAAAGATCATTTTTCACCCTTTACTGGCACCAACTCTTCCTATATTACCAGGTCAATCATGTCCAAACAGGAATTAATTCAATCCTTTGTTTTTTTGGGTTAGTTTAGTAACATTCCAATGAAACTATCACATATATTTTTTTCAACATGAATAAAATCAAATAAATGTATGATGTAAAAACAATTCCAGTATGGTAATTAAAAAATCTCTATTTTCAACCATTTTTTGTAAGGTTTTCCAAAAAAGGTTTACCAAAAGTAGTGTCCATATATTTTAATTTCTCAAATAGTTGATCACAAGTTAGTAGATACAGTGTTGTATGTTATTATGAACTATCTACGAATGATATTTTCCATGATAGTTACTTATGTTGTCAGGGTAAAAATCTAGGATGTCCAAGAAACAGAATATTTGATGAATTTTTCAAAATAATTGATTGTGTACCTTGTTCAAAAATGGGAAACCCTTTAGTTCCTTTAATGTTATATCGTAAAAAAATTATAAGAATGAAATTCATTTATCAACTTGTACAACATGGATGTCAATATGAAATCTTCATTTTTGTAAGCATCATACAATGTAACACCTGAATCACATAGTAATTTCAAATCTTCTATCAATGGTGTCAAATAAACATCAATATCATTATATAGTTGTTTTGGTCATGATATAATAATAGATATCATAATTTATTTTAATTTCATGCATAGACACATTGGAATGTTATAACTTACCAACATAACAGGCAATGTATTCTGAGTTCTTCTTTAAAACCCAAAAGGATTCACTCCATATTTAGATAACACATGAAAAATTTTCTCAGATCATTTCCAAATTCAGGATACTCCTAATCAATTCCCTTCTACTAAGGAGAGTCTATTGGGTGATGAAGTTTCCCATATTTATTTCTTTTATTTTCATGCCACATCAATTTCCTTTATGTATCCTCACTTCCATATAGGCTTCTAAACCTTGGAATGATTGGAAAGTACCATAAAACTTTCATCTGACCTAATTTTTCTCTCTTGTATCGAGAAGCACCAAAATTTCTCTATTAATTAAGTGATTTTTGATCCCTATGAAATAGTATAAAAACATTTGGACATACATGAATTTTTTATAGATCCCACCCATTGAACATAGATTTTATTTAGCATCATATACTCAGATAGGAAGCTCATTATCTTTTGGGATCATATCATTAAAGAGAGAAAGTAGTTCAGTAAAATTGGTGTCACTATATCTGTTTTAATATTTTAAATTTTACAACTTTAGTATGACTAAAAATGATATATATATATTGTAAAACCTGTATATAATGGCATATTTTCACAACTCTTTAACTTATTAAACAATTTTTTAAAATCATTAATATCATCTTCAATTATTATTTTCATTTCCTCAATAAAATATTTATCATCATTCACACCTCTAATCACATCCTTGATACGATCTTCTTCATTATCCACACTTTTAATCATATTAGATGATCTATAAAATCCAGTGTTATCCTAATTACTAACTACATTAACTATTTCCCCATGTTTAATCCATCATTTATAACTTTGATCTATTTTGTGATAGATCAAGTGTTCTTCCAACTATTCTGAACTAATTATTATTCAATTACATTCTCCTGAACATAGAAAAAGGAATTGATAAGGGTCATATGCATGATCTTTTGAAAACTTGATGATATCTTCCAACCCATATTTATACACTATTTTCATATGATTGGAATCCATAAATTTTCAATCCATATCCATCCTATTTGATTCGGTAATATTAATATTTAACAAAATAAATAAATACATAAAAAGGGCCCTTTAAAATAAGGAGAACCCAACATTTTAATGTTTCAAATAATTTTAGAATTCTTTGAAGGAAATGGGTAATTTAATTTATAAAAATAATTAATCTATTGGGGGTAGGTTTAATCCTATGAATTCATCCAAAATTGATTACTGGTACCTAGTATGGGATGACTAATTCTCATGGTAGTTTAAGTAACATAGGTGTATATCCATGAGATATGGGGGATGATTCTCAGGAAAAAAAATGAAATAATAACTATTCAGGATATGAAGCTGATGAGGATGATAGTTTTCTCCATAAATCTAAATTTTCCCAGGATGGGGAGTTGGAAAATCTCCAGAAAACATTTTTTAGTTTGTTTTCAAAAATTGAAAAAAAAAAGAAGCAGTGATAGTTTGATCCCTACAAAGGGATCCTTGATTGGTGTGATCATGAGAAGGATCACATGGATGATCTTATTTTCACTCATGTTAAGACATACACTATTGTTTCAACATTCAAATCAAGATTTCAATTACTTCATGAAAAGAAAAGGTCTTTTGGTTTGAGGAATGAAGTTTTGAAGCACTTAGCTTCCTACGTGGACAAG
Source organism: Viscum album (assembly GCA_963277665.1). Taxonomy (NCBI): domain Eukaryota; kingdom Viridiplantae; phylum Streptophyta; class Magnoliopsida; order Santalales; family Viscaceae; genus Viscum; species Viscum album. The sequence goes on along the minus strand of OY728135.1, from coordinate 778,245,576 downwards.
GTTTTAGGAGTGAGGTCGTGATGGATATCCTATGGGTTAGATAGAGCTAGGAAAATTCCCTTTAAATGGTGTTATTATCAATATAGATTATGTAGAAAGTGATATTATGTGTATCGAGGAATTATTTGAAAGTTAATATGATCATATAAATATAGATACCACCCTTTGTATTTACACATGTATGCATTTATAAATATTGACACCACTCATCCCATTGCATTTGTAAACATAGATACCGCTCAAATTTTTGACACATATTTTAAGGATTATTTTAAAAGGAAAATAAAATTATTAAGTGAGTAGATCTAGACTTTAATCAATAATAGAAGTTAATTTCTAAAGATTAATTGTAAAAGAAAAGTGTATCACTTATTTATCATCCCTTTTAAGTGATAAATTACCACTACCCTAGAATCTTCAATAAGGGTTATTCCTCATAAATTTAATCCTATATTCTCTCTTATAATATTCGTCTTAAAATTTTTCTTTTATAAAGTATCCCTATGCATTCAAATATAGAATTGGGCCATGGAATCTTTTTCAATCCTTCAATGTTCTTTAGGTTTGGGAGTGGATGGTTTTTCTGGATGATACCAACATAATAAATTGTTTTTCTTTTCTAGTCTTATAATTCATATAAAAAACAAACCAATCCATAATTTTATATTAATTATAGTTTGGTTATTATCTTAAAGTGGTTGTTTAATTCTCTTCCTTTGAATTCAAAGTGCTTCTCTATAATACTTTTTGTAGACATACACCTATTCCATCTCATATTTCCTTAGATATAGGCATAAATATGTATATAGTTGAGTGGATTTAAGTAAAATTGGAAATAATTTGTTAAGAATGAATTATTATTTTATCTCATATGGAGTTTAAGGGTTATTTAGAAGTTTTTTTGTCTTTATAATGAGTTATAAGAACACCTTTGGTATTTTTATGTTCTTTTCAATGATTTTAACATTGTATATGTTCACACCTTAGAATTATTTATCGGTACAGGTGTTACACAACTAAAATTTATTAAGCTATTTATGTGTAACTATTTATTTAATAAAAAAATTTCTTTTAATGATCATAAAATGTATTTTATAGTAATTCGTTATTTTAATTAAATTAACATTTTTAATTGAAAATAAAATTTATTATAATAAAATTTATAATTGTAAAAAATAGATTATATATTTTTATATATATATAAGAAAATAATTTGTAATTCAAAAATAATAAAGGATGTTTAAGAATTTAAAAAATAAGAATTTATAATAAAATATTATTTCTTAAAAAAACATAAATTTAAAATAAACTATATGTTTTAAATTAATAATTCATTTATATATATTTAGACTTCAATTTTAAAAAATAAATTCCATATTTTTAATCGAGATATTGAAATTGATTAAGAGAGTAAACATCATTTACGGGTAAAAAATCTATTACAAGTGAGAATAGTTAAATATGTTGATAAATAATAAATACTATAAAATATGGTAAATGGTAAAAATGATGTATATATTTAGAAAACAATATATATCATTATAATTTAATAATTTAATACCCAATTTACATTCTTTCAAAATAAATATTAATTAAAAAATATTAATTTAAAATAATAAGTAATTCAAAGTTATTTATAAATTATTTATATAAATTATTAATTCAATATAGTAACAATTATGTATAATCAAAATTATCTATAATGAAAGTTATTTATAATTATTCATAGTTATTTATATACACATAATCTATAGGAAGAACATCTAAATCTCCCCAAAATAAAAATATCAGAAGGATCATACATTTTAAACTCCACCAAATAGATGCAATCGTGACCTCTCCATCTATAACAAATGTTTGAACTCAAGAAATAATTATCATACATAGAACAAAAACAAACAAGAAGAGACCAAACACTAGCTTCGTGGGAACCTAAACCATTGGAGAACTAAAAACAAGAACAAGATGGAACCTAGAATTCCATTTTGAATGAACAAGAACATCCTTAAAACTAAAAGAAACATTTAAAAAACCAAATCACATATTAAAATATAAAAACCCATAAATAATATCCATTCTAAAAAAATCAAATGAATGGTGTGAGAGGTTATTTTAAAACATATTTTTAAATTATTTCTAATTTGAGAAATTTATTTCATTGAAATTAAAATCAAAAAAATATTTTACTTTAAAATAATCCTAATACATATTTAATACTATTATTAGGAATAGAAAACATCAATTTAAAACATATGCTATTAAGTATATTGAATTTAATAATAATTGTGATTGGAAACTTACCTCAATCAAGAATGATTATGAAGAAACCCTCAATTATGGAAGAAACAAGCCATGAAGAACCCATCACATACCCAAACAACTATGATATAAAATATATTTAGAAAAGAAACCTCACCTAGGGTTTTGATGGTGCACATGCAGTAAGGGGATATGAGGGAACAATATAAAATAAGAGAGAAAGGATAAATAAATTAGAAATTAATCCTAACCTTTATAAACCAGGCCTAAATTGAAAATAAACCACAAAAACTACCATTTATGTGGAGAAGAAAGGAAGAGAGGCCTTCTACAATTTTTCTCGGTGGAGGCCATGTGTGCGGCTGGCCTATGTCCTGTCAAAATCAACATGAAAATGAATATCATGAGTAAAGAGAGAAGAAATAAATTTCATACCTTATATCTAGAGTATTAATTCGTCGAGAAGTCTTGATGAAGTGTGGTGGAGGTAAGGGATTGGTTCTATGAAATCTTGAAAGAGTGAGGGAGGAAGAATTTTTTAGGGTTCTATTTAAAACATTAGGTAAGGATTTTATTAGTGCTTTCAAGAAATCCCTGATAAAGACATGTTTTATTAGTGCTAAAAACTAAGTGTTGATAAAGATACATCTTTATCAGTGCTAAAAATGTGATGATAAAATAAATATTTATTAGTTCTAACATTCTAGTGTAGATAAATATATGTTTTATCAGCACCTTTTTTTGATAAAAATCAACCTTTATTAGTTCTAAAAAGAACTAATAAATATCCAATTTTCATAATTTAATAAATATAATTGAAAAAATTAAATTTATATAAATATAAATAAATATTTAAAGAATTAAAAATATATATTTATAAATATAATTATAAATATAATAAGACTTGGTAGATGTTTCTGTTTTGGTAGATCTCCCACGATGATGAAGATAAATATTAGATCTTTTGTGAAAACATGGTTCTTTCTTTCTATCTAGGATCTAATATTCTTCTTGAAAGGTCATCTATGATAGCACCTTTAATCCCAATGGCCTTTTTTAGGCCTATTGAAGGTTCTACCATCCTGAATTAAAGACCAGTTTCAACCCCAAATTTGATGTCTTTCGATGGTAAGAATTTATTGGAATCTTTTATGGACTCCACCAATGGAATAATCCTTAGTAAGGCTTCATCTATCCACGTTGATTCCAACCTATAAAATTTTTCAGAAAGGCTACTAATGGGAATAAATTCCTTTATTGTGAGACTCTTCCTACCTAAATGTGAGAAGATGTGGAAGCTTGATGACTTGATTCAGAGTTTTTCTTTCTTATGGAGGTTTGCGGATTGGGTATGTGTCTCCTTAGGTCGTGGATTTTCCCAATACCTCTTTTCCTCAGATGAGTCAAGATTATGAGAATGGAGTTATGGTTCTCTATTTTTAAAACCTGGAATGCTTCATCTGAATGAGTGGTCATTGGACTTCTCAAAGGTGAGGAATTCCCTTTCTTAGGTATGGTTCAGGTTACACAGACTTAATTGGATACTTTGGCATCCAAATATCTTTCATGATATTTCCATGGAGATTGGGACACCTATTTTTCTTGATAAGGAGTCTGAGAATGTTTAATTTAGCCACTATTCTAGAATGTTGGTTGCGGTTGAACTTAGATATAATCTTATTGACAAAGTTACTCTCACTAAACCCTATGATGATATTCACATTAGTGTTGAGTATGATAAATTCCCATCATTTTGTTCTGATTTTTTGGTTGTTGGTCACTTAATGGAGGACTACCACAATTGGATCTTATGTGAGGCTTGTGGAATGAAAGAGCCTTTGTAAAAATCTTGTAATAGGATGGATAAAGGGAAATCTCCTATACACAAGTCTTCTATGGATTTAAATGGGAATCCTTCTACTAGGGTGTTTTTTCAAGACAAGAATCTAGTTTCGGATAACAGGAGGGATTCTATGGACAATGTTGGATTGATTTCAAACAAAAAGTGATATCATGTTTCTTTAAAGTCATGGGAAGATAATGTAGAAGAGTCAATACTTGCGGTGGAGATTGCTAACCCTCATCATTTTTCAAAAAATCATGGTTTTTAATGTGGCAATAATGATGAAATAGGGAGGTGAAAAACTAATTTAGAGATGTTCTTGCATGTGGAATAGATGAATTAGACATCGTGGATTCTCAATATTATGGTAAGAGTGAATCTCAATACCAATATGATAAAAAATTATTGATTAAGAATAAATAGGTTTATTCAAAAAGTCACAAGGGTAAGATAAAATTGGTATATGCTTCAGGTAAGAATTATGAGGTCAAAAGGAATTAAACTTTAGTTTCACAGAATATGGAGAATTGGGGTGTTTTCTTAGTTTCCCCTTCCTTTGGTAGGAATAAGGCTTACAAAAATGGATAGTATAGGCACATGATAAAGGGGGGATAATTCCTTGGTCCATTCTAATCTGAAATACACTCTTGGTGATCGATAGTCTGATAAAGTAGGACCCTCTAACTAGCTCATTCATTTTTATCGGGTTAAGGATACTTTTTTAGTATAAAAAGTTATGGATTTGGATGACCTCTCCATTAAATGTGAGTCTCAAATCACTTTGATGAATGAAAAAGGAAGTGAAATGATAGCCATGAAGAATGATCATCCTTAGTCATAGGTGCTTTCAGATACTCCAACTAAGGAGGATAGTAGAAATGATACACCATTTGGTCAGAGTGCTTAAAATAAGGTTTTTTCTAGTGGAAATGTTTTTCAGATTGCTGTCAAGGACACAACCTCCAATCAGGGTGCCTCGGATGGGGCTTTGGCCAGCGACATTGCTTTCTAATTATTTGAAAAGGAAATTTCACCTGGTATATATTTTTTAGATGGTAAAATGGATTGTAACTCTTCTTTCCAAGTTGTATCTCAGTTCAGTCAAGGTGGGGTGGATTCTACATGCTTTTTCAAATTATCAGATATTTTCATGGAAGGTGGTGGAGCACATTTTAATTCTAAAGCAACTAGAGTGGTTGACTATGGATATTTCATGTAGGAAATTGGGTATGTTGATACTCTTTTAATAGGTGGTCATGGGAAGTTGGATGAGGATATAACTCCCATATATGCTGGTCAGTTTCAATTTCCTACCCCAAAATACTTTGAGGTCCATGGTGCTACTTCGGGACCTGGTTCTTCCTTCCTAAGGATGAAGCCTCATTCATTAGTGCATTCTGAAACCATGTCCCCAATGGATATGGATTTTTTAGAATCTAATGATAATGTTTCACCTTTATCATTAGGTAAGGAATAGGTGTAAACTCATAAATCTTTTGGAATTATTGATTCTATGAATGATATGAAAGAGGGCGCAGTTCATGCAGATAAGATGTAGACATTCATAAGGAAAGATAGTGGGGATTTCATTCTTGATGAACCATATAAGAGAGTGGTGGATCAATATGACGTTGGGAATATTATGGAATCATACCTCAATGAAATGAATTTCTCTAACTGAAAAATGATTGGTCATAAGGTTGAAATTTGTAAGTTTAAATTTATAGTGATTGATCCTAGTTCCTCTGATAGAAATAGAGTAAATAAGATTGTGTAAGCTAGAGTTAGTGCTCATGGTGCTGATATGGTTAAATATTTTGTTGACATGGTTAAATATGGTAAAGTTTTTGACACCCCTAATAAGTATGTGATTAAATTTAAATGGAGAGATAGATATGAGGATCTTGGAAATGAGGATGAGGGAGACCTTTGAGATCTTCTTGAGGAGTTGTTTTCTCATGGTAAAACTAATACTAGAAATATTTTTTAGTGTCCTATTTAGAAGCATGTATAGGTTTTTAATGTGTGTGAGGGTGAGGTTGTGGACACAGTTGAACCAAAGGGGGGATCCCATGATGATCATGGTGATCAGACCATGCACTCTGAGATTATAGGTGATGCTTCCTCTGGAAAGTAGCCTTTTGAAAATTATTTTTAGCAGTCTAAAAAGGATATAAATCTTGTGGGAAATACCCTATTGATGAATTTATAGGTTTTAAATGTGTATGAGGGTGGTTTTGGGGCACCATCTAAACTTTAGGGGGGTGAAGCAGTCAATGCTAGTCATGGTGAGGATAGGGTATTTAATGCAGTTGATGCTGCCACTCCTGCCTGAACACCTTCACCTATGGATGACATTCAAAAATTCTCTCTAGTGTCTTCTACCCCAAAAGGGAAAGGTAAAGGTAATTTTTTACAATGCTTGAATCCATAATCAATGTAGAGTTTGATCAAATTTACCTTGATGGCTTGGAAAAATCTAGTGTGAGAAATAAAAGGACACCTCTTTCTGCTAAAGTAGGCAGTGTTAGTGCAGTAACACCCTCTATGCAAGAGTGGGGGATCATTTACTTGAGATTTATTTGTCTAGAAATATTCCCAATTTTGTATTGGAAGGTCCATTTGTTATATAGGTTACTAAGAAGGAGCATGCAGGTGGGTTAGATCAAATAATTAATCAAGAGGGAGGCAGTAATGAAGTGGAGGTGAGGTAGCAGGAAAAAATCGATTCTGATGGACATAAGGTGGTGGGAATGGAACCTTAACCTTAGGAATTTGGGGAATTAAAAAGCATGGATGATCGGGTGGATCTTGGGTCACTCCTAAATGGAGGAGGGTACGCCATCCTCGAGGTTGTGGCAGACACTAGTTCTGTTTGTTTGTTACACTTTTTTCATTGTGGTTATGGTATGGTAGATTATGCCATATGTGTGTGGTGCATGGGTGATTCCATTTTTTCCCATCCTTCCACTTGTACTTTACAATTTTTAATAATGTTTTTCAGGGCCATGGGTTTAGTCCTTAGTTCACATTGTTTTCAATATATATATATACATACACATATATATATAATTATATATATTTATATAATTATATATATATATATAATCAAATATATATAATTTTAAATATAATAAATATATTTATTATTTATATATATTTACTATAATTTTATAATTATTTTAATATACATTAATTTATTTATAATTCTAATTATAAATAAATATATTTATAATTATTTTTATATAATTATAAATATATTTATATAATTATATATATTTATTATTTAATAATATTTACTATAATTTTATAATTATTTAAATGTATATTTATTTATTTATAATTATAATTATAAATAAATATATTTATAAATATCTGTATATATTTATAAATATATTTATATAGTTATACATATTTATAGAGTTATATATATTTTTATTAATATATAAGTATATATATTAACCCACGATTCACATCGTTTTGAGTATTAATATATAATTATATATAATTATAAACATAATAAATATATTTATTATAATTTTATAATTATTTAAATATATTTATTTATTTGTAATTTTATAAATACTTTTTTTAAAACAATATATATATTTATAATTTCATAATTATCTAAGTACTTGCCAAACATATACACATGTCCACATGTTATATGTGTGTGTGTGTGTGTACATCCCATGTACACGTGCACATATATATACATACACATACATACATTTATACATATACAACACCTATATATACACATACACAAAACACACATACACACACAACATAATGCATATACATATATGCACATTGATATATATATATATATGTTCAAATGTCACATATCAACAATACATCATTTATATTTATATAATTGTATGAATTATTAAAATATATATTAATATATCATATTTATATTAATTATATGCATGAATTTTATAATTAATGTATATAAATAAACTATTAAACATTTTGACTAATATAAATTTGATAATTCTTTGTATATAAAATTATGAAAATAAGATTCATTTTTTATTAAAAGTTATATAAATCATATTTATATATTATATTTACATATATATACTTATTTTAATATAAATCGTATTTAAAAGTTTTTAAATATATATTAATTTATTTATAATTATAATTGTAAATAAATATATTTATAAATATTTGTGTTTTGTGGGAAAGAGAATGTTTGGAAAAGGCTAACGATTAATTATAGGGGATTTAATGTCTGTACAACCATTTACGTCAGGTTCACCACTTTTTGCCTTTCATAGAAACTCCCAATAGTTCCCACATCCATAACTGAGTACAGAACTACTTTCCAAAGGTTGGTAGTCAATTAGGGTTTCAAAAACAATGGTGTTTAGAACTCACATTGGTCGAGAAGATGAGAGGTCGGGCTCATCACACCATTTTGGGGGAATTGTTCCCTTCTTTGGGACCCTCTTATATACTTATGGTATTTTCATGAATCTATTCCTAATCCCGGTATGAGACCGGTTACACTAATAAAATGAACAATTGCTTAATCCTTCTATGTGTAAAGGGGGGGACTATTAATGGATTTCATTAGTATGTATCCAAGGTTCTTAATCTATTTCCCATTAATGGGTAGCTGGTTATATTTTTAATCCATATAACAAGATGCTTTGGATTTTACTTACATACAGGGTGGTTATTAAAATCCTGAGGATGGGATTGAAACTTTATGAGGCATCCTACATATCCTTTTTATTACAAGAATCAAAACCCACATAGTTTATTGAAACTGTGTAGTTTAACATCATACAGAGAGGACATATATGATGTCTCTTAGGCACCGGGTATTGAGATTGATCCTTAGGGAGGTGTCCAACATATCTTGTTCATAATAGGAATCAATGTCATTGTAGTTTGATCGTTTCCTCAGGAATTACCCTGAGGAGGATTTCCTTGTATGGGGAAGTCATATCATTTTTCTGAATGGGGATTACACATTGAGGTTCCCTTATATGGTTAATATTCATGATGAAAGTGATATGATCATTAAAAATCCTTAATCCCATGTGAGCCACGCTGGGTGTGAGAAACAAGGGATGGAATGTAATCAGTTTCAGTGCATATGGATGCGGGAAATATGTACTCGGTTGGTCCTTACGGGGTGTTTTATATGTACCTTGGGACATAGGAAGGCATCCTATGTATCTTGATTATGGAAGGAATCAGATTCATTGAAGTTTATTTGGTTTCTCAATCCGCTTATTGATGAGGAAGAATGATAATCCCATGAGAGTGATTGGGTCCCAAGGGTTAGAATATTGGAGACATGAAGGGGCTTACACCAAAGTGGATGCCTATTAGATCTCGAGCCTTAGGAATTCTCCCTATGTATCATGTTTGGATAGGAATTAGATTTCTCAATGTTTAGTTTTGGGTATGCTCGAATATGTCCATTGGATACGGTTATCGTGTCTCGGGATGCTTGCTTGATATGTTATGATTACCTGTTTGACATATCCTAGTTGTCTTATTGACATGTATGGGGTGTATGAATGACATGTCTGATGATGTCTGTACATATCTTGGTTTCCTAGAGGACATGTCCAACGATAATCACATGATCCAGTTAACTTTTCTGAAGGACATTGAATGATCTGAATGGAATGTTTGGATGAAATCATGCGATCAAGGATGGCATGTTTGTAGGATGTCAGATGAACTAGATGACATGTCTGGAGGGTGTCTCGTGACCTGGATTTCATGTCTAGAGGGTTTCACATGACGTGGCTGACATGTTTGGAGGGTTTCTCATGATCTTGCTAACTTTTCTGTAAGATATCACATGATCTGGATGACTTGTATAGAGGACACCATGATACATAGTTAACATGCCCCGGTGTCACAACATAACTTGGGCGACTAGTCTGGAAGACATCACAACATTTGTATGGAATTATTGAAGGAATTAAAAATTCTTGGGTAGCATGCATGGAGGGCATCATGTGACTTCCTTGACATGTACAAGGTCCATCACATGATCCAAATGGCACATTGAGATAGTGTCTCATTACATGGGCGACATGTCCTATTGATATCACATGATTTGGGTAGTTCATGTGAAGTGTATGAAGCTTTGTGTGTCTATCTTCGCATAAGCATCCCATTTTTTTAGTATTTATTCCAACCTTTATTTCATATGTGCCTCAATTTTTTTCCAGTGTTAGCTTATTTTATGTTTTTCATGACTTGTTCAACATGCGGGGCCTTCTTCTCATAATCAATATAACATACTATAAGACCTTCTCATAATGTATAGGGTGATCACATGAACCTCATATTCATGTTGTGTGATCCCTTGTGTCATTCCCTAGATTTTACCTAGCGGAATACCTTTTCAATCATGTGTTTGGTCACTCCAAGAATTCTACTCTTTTGATCTTGTGTAATAGTCTCCCATTGTGTTGTTTTTCTTTGAAGGGGAGGGGAGATTTATAGGCCTCTCCTCCTTAGTTATACACCTCCTTGAGTGATTCCTATCTCTAAAATGTGAGTTGGATTCAATGGAGGGTTTTTTGTATCACACATTTTTCATGATCCTACCATGGGTTATACATGGTGTCGCATGATGACAGCGACCGCAAGAATGTTCTTCCATTTCCATATTTATTAGACCTCGATCGATCCAAGGTATTTTTACAAACCATTTTTACATGTGAAAGAGATTTTACATGGTCAGTAAAACATTTCTAGGAGTATTTTTGAGATCAGGACTCCCATAAAAAGGCTTTCACATGATTGAAGACGACTTGTCTAGGGTGTTCCATGAGACTAAGGAATCCTTTCAAGGGGGCCTCCATGGTATCAAGATGAAATGTCTAAGGGCCTTCATGGGATCATGTTGATCACCCGATTTTTATAACCCCTCTCCCATGAAAATCATCATATCATCCCCTCATAATAATCTTCTTCCTTTTTCCTTTTTTATTTCCTTATTCTTCATCATCATATCATTCTTTATTTATTAAAGAAAGAGGGGAGACAAAAGTTGGGAGAAAAAAAAGAAGGAAGGCCTAAGGTGGGGCTGAAATAATGAAGACCAAGAGCATCCCCTCTAATAAGAAATGCACCCTCTGGTTTCAACGGATTAGGGTTGTAAAAACAGGTAGTGCCCGAACCCTGCACCACAATCTTGGATAAGTGGTCTGCCACTTTGTTTCCCTCACTCCATGTGTGTCTCAGTCGAATGTTGTTATAAAGGAGGGAGTGACACTTCCTGGTAGGGTATGAGATGGACTAGGGGTAATTGACATTGCCATGAAAAGAGTTAAAGAGAGTTAGAGAGTCTGTCTCTGCTTATTCAATGATGATACTGCCTTACCTACAAAGAGTGAGGCCAAATAGAAACGTGAGAGATTCTGATTTAAGATAGGAACCTCTACCAAGGTAGGTCATGAATGTTATCACCATGTAGCCCCAGGAGTCTCGGACCACACTACCACACCTCATGACACCCACATTGCACGAGCCATCTGTATTGAGATTCAGACCCGAGCGAGGAGGCTTCCACCTAACCCAATGGCCCCTAGGAGAACCGACTGGCAGACTGGCTTGAGAGTGAGGGAAGATAATCTGAAAGGAAGGCGAACCCCGCCAATTATCTAGTCACCTAGTCAGATCAAGAAGAATGTTGTAGGCATGATTGAAGATGAATTTCCCAAATGAGCCAACACCCTTGAACCTGACTTTGTTCCTAGCATGCCAGATGCACCACAAGCCAGCATAAAGAATAAAGGATTTGGCAATACGATCCACACCCTTATCGCCCGATCCATGAAACCATTGATCAAGAAAGGGTTCATCAATTGTGGGATGAATACTAAAAGAATTGAAGCCTCCAAGAGAAGACCGGACCTCTCACGCCTAGTCACCTTCGAAGAACAGGTGATCACTGCTCTTCTCCCTGGGGTATTTATAGCACATGCACCTCGAAGGAAAGTGGACACTATATTTTTTGATGTTTTCATCTTTGGAGATAGAATTATGCATGATTCTCCAAGTAAGGAAGTTATATTTTAAAGGTATTTTCTTATTCCAAATAAGGATATTCTATTGGTTTTCCTGAAATTGATGCATAAGTGCAGAATGATAATCCTTAGAGGATAAGGTTCCGATATGTGAGAGGTGAAAATGCACTTGTCAGGCTCCACTGATATATCAATGAGTTGAAAGGTTTTCAGTTGGTCCTTATTGAGCATTGACTTAATTAAATTTGTAAATCTGCTAGCCTCCTCGTATGTAATGTTGAATGCTGGACAGATAGGGAATCCAAGGAAATCACCCAGCAAGTCATCATGCCAGAAGGAGACTTTTCCTTCTCCAATGACCCATCGAACATGGGGGCGAATGGAAGAGAAAAGGGGAAGAATCATGTACATAAAAAAGGGATCTTCATGCATTATTCCTCATGTTTTTTTCCAAGGTACACCCATGGCCCTTCCCCATAAGGTCTGACATTCATGAAGCTCCCAGGCCATTTTAGCATGAAGGTAGAGAAGGGTATCTGCAAGGCTCTGAACACTAATCCCCCCTTCTTGGATGGGCTTCTCCATTTTCCCCCATGACACCCATGCATGTTTCCCCTTATCCCAAGCATCCCAGATAAAGTGGGAAAGAACCTTTTCAATTTTTGAAATGAAATCTTTGGGCACATTGACATAATAAAGAGCATGAACAAAGGTGTCGATAAGAACACTATTTATCAGGGAAATCCGACCTCCAAATGAGAGGTACCTGTTATTCCAGTTGAGAACTCTCTCAGTGATACATCACACAATGAAGATCAAATTAACTCTCATTCACATGAGGTTTTCACCTTTATCCACCTTTATTTTATAAGGGGTTTTGAATGATTCTTAGAAATACATCGGTTGACAAGTCACATGATTCGGAACAAATCTTCGGGTGGCCTCTTTATGATCATCGATTATTGTCAGGATGCCTTTGCAAGAATATAGAGTCTTATAAAATGGGATATACATAATCAATATTTGATCATGCACCATGCATAGTCTATTCTCATGACATTTATAAGTTCATTCAATCATATTTCCCTCTAAATGTTATGAAAATTACATAAGTCTTCTATCTTCTATTCCTTTGTTTTGCAGAGTAATAATAACCATGCTTCGGGTATGTATTCCATTATAACTTTTTTGATGCTCATTTTATGGGCATAAAAAAATAATCCCCACATGAGAGACATCCATTGGGACAAGGAATTGATTCTAAGGAAATTATATACCCGCATGAGTCCTCAGAGCTTATAGCAATTGGTGTCTTGGGAGACATCTAGTCTCTTGGGTGACCATTGGTATTTAGAAGTGTACTCTATAAATATGGGTGAAGGAGCATCTAATTCCACTAGAAACTCTGAATCTCTAGATATCTCACAATTTCTTTTGTCCCATGATCCCTTCACAAGACCTTATCACAAGATCTCATTCGCAAGACCTCTCTATGGGAACCAAATGCAAGATCTATTTGTAAGAGCTAACTGAAAGACTATTTCGTAGGACTATTTCATAGGACTATTTCATGAGATCTCAATGTGTGCTAATGCTACTCTAATTCTTTATCCCATAACTTTTTTGAGCCAATCATGAATTGATTCTCAATAATTTCTTGAACCTTAACCTAGTTCATTGGTTGTATGTTCGTCTTGTGAGATTCACATGATCATCTTATTCGCTCGCATGATTCCTTGATAATTATGTGGCTTGTGTTCCCATATTAGGGTTTCATGATCATGAGTCTCATAAAAAACTATGTGAGTGTAAGATACTTTACGATTTATGTGATTCTCAAGGCCTCCATGGGCCATGCAGTTCATGAGACCTGTATTAGGTCATGCAATTATGAACCCCTTCATGGTTCATGTGATTTCCATGATGTTTTTGAATTTATGCATCTCTTTTGATGGTATTTATCACTTTTCAAGATATATAATTATTTATTTTATAGATAATGATTCCATTTCCCATACATCTTCCACCATGACTATCCATAGGGCCATGATTACTAGGAATCATAACATTGACCATCAATATCATGTGCACTCTGACAATGTGGTTCTGAAGAGGCTTCTCCCATATAAACTTCATCGTTAACCCTTATCATACCCGATTAATTTATATGGATTCAGTCTATTGGATGATTATTTCATTCCCTCATCTGACTAAAACCTTCAATCTTTATAGTTTTTATCCTCCCTGTATTATGTTCAAATAATGATTTCTGGAGGCAGTTAATTGGTCATGGTATAGTCCCAAGGTTCATCATACATTCTAGAGAAATCCCATCAAGGTATGGACGGTTGAGATTTCACCAACCATCCCATTTATCATAGTTATTAGAGAATATTTTTCTCCTCCATTAATAATAATAAAAGTGGATAGAGCTTAAAATGGGACCTATAACCTAGTAGAAATTTTGCTAATGAATAGGTGTGGCCATTCTGGGTGAGAGAGTGTTGCTCAAAATTTTCTAATAATTTTCATTCCATTCACCTTTATGAGGTTGTATAGGTTTCTACATTCATCATATATCTTCAATCAGGTCTTCTTAAATAACTGATTAGTCATTGGTTCCTAGCACTAATTTATACCATCTATCCCATGGAAAATTCAGAATCATCCTTTGGGATATCTACCAACTGTGTAGGATATCTCTACTTGGGAAGATATTTGACAACATCCTTCTTACCACAGATATCTGGGATGACCCCGTAAAAAACCAATCTTAAAAAGAGACATAATTAAGGATGGGGTCAGCATATTTCGTTTCCATAGTGGAGATCGCTCAAATGTTATATGTCCTCACCAATGCCCTTCCTGCCAAATATATGACAGTGCGGTCTCATACAAAGAAATACTTGAGGTGGGGGAGTATACCACATGGGGTTACCATGTGAGATTAGAGACGTACCTAGTCCTTAAGTTAGTTGTTTTCTTATCCATGTTTCTAAATGTATGGATTTTCCTAGAGGGGGACGATCACCTGAGAATTTGAGTGATCATGCTGGTGATAGTAGTTCTATTAGAAGAGTGGAAACCCCTTAATTTATCTGCACTGACTCTTTCTCTCATATCCCAACTTCTAGTCCATATTAAACAAGCTAATTTTCCCTACGGGATCATAAAACCTTTCCAATTTTTATTTGGATAGATAGGGGAGTATTTCTTCCACTAAAAATACCATAAAAACTAAAATCCCATGATCCTTATTTTGTCCCAGGTTGTTAAATATTGATGGGGTGGAGGTGATGCTTCTAGGACCTGATGATTTCACTAACATATTTATCTAGTATTATCATTTCAACTTTACTCCTTATCTCACACCAACCAATACAATTTTTGGATAATGGCAGTGGATCTCTCACTGAACTGTCGTACAAAATATCTCTTCAAGATGGGGTTCTCATGGCCCGTATGTATGATTTTGTTATTTGTGAACCATATTACCCCAATCATTTCTCCCTTCAATTTGGTTTCATTTAAATAGTTTCTCCTCTTCCCTCAGTTGGTGTGTGGGGAGAACAACATTCTGGGATTATTTTCCAATTTTAGCTAATATTGGTGCATGAATAAAAAAACATTGAGATTATCCTTCAACCTATTGGAACCCCTACCTTCCTATATTATGATTATGCACAAGATTAGGTGTAAGCCTACCCAGGTGGTGTTCTGGATAGGCTATTCTATCAGGTGGAAAAATCATTCAATTCACTGACCCCCTTGTCTGTAGCAACAATGGAGATCGTTCAAGATTCGGGAAAGCCTTATAGGAAGTTTCCCCATCCTAGTGACAAATATACTATTAGTGGGGAAGAATTTACGAATTATTTTTTCCTTCAATATGAGCAATGGATGATGCAACATTTGATAGAAGATCACATGGTACTTTTTCTCTTACTTCTTCATCAGCTCGGTAAATTGTTTCCCTTTCTAACGTAACTACCCCATCAGTTGTAGAGGACCAAACACTAATCAAGATGATTTAGAATAATATTAATAATTTTATCACTGATACTACCCTAGAAACATTTAGTGACCTTGAAAAACTCCTTTGAAAACATTTTCATGATTTGGTGGCATGTATCTTTGATCACCAGCCGCTGTATGAAATCATTAAACAAATTATCCTGACTCGGAAATAGTTGGTTGGTTGGAAGAGAGGATTTCATGATTTCAATGATATTAATACAGTGGTCAAACTAATAAGTGTATATTAATAGGTGTAGGATCATATTAATTAGATAATATCTCAACTGCATGCCTATATAGATACCTTGATTGCGTGGATAGCAAGATATTAGGAGATCACATCTCACTCAAATTCTCATCTTTCGGTGTCATCATCCTTGTCAATGATCACTAAAAAAATAGTTGAGGAGGTGTATTCCCTTATCAATACACTAAATCATTAGGAAATAGTAGAGTAAGTGAGGTGGGTATCACTTTGGTGCTCAATCGATGCTTCTCTTTAGACTCTCACTGATTTGTACAATTTAACTAATCAAATATTACTATAGTCTGGTCACTAATGTTTTTTTATAGAATCCTTGGAGAGGCTCTGAAAATTGGATATTATTAATTTTTTGGAAACCTTATCAGTGAAAAAATTCTATGAACTTTATATATAATTTTTGAGATTTTATTTCATTAATGACATGGATGACATTTCATTGACCTAATGTTGTATGGATCATCAACGATAGCCATACTTTGTATAATATCAAGTAAAACTAAAATCTTGGATTTGAATTCTTAAATCAAAATATATTTTTCTTCCTGAATTCTCATGAATTCCTACAAAAATATGATTCCTTATTGATACACCAAATCCACTTTTCTTAACATAACATGATTTCCAAAAGGATAGTTTGCATAAAATGTATGTCCTGGAATGAGATTGATCTAATTTTTTACTAAAGTTAGTGGACTTAGTGAGCATAGATTTATTTTTTATTGGGATAAATTATGGTCCCTAAAATCTTTGAATATCTTTATTTATATCTATCTAATTTTTTCCTAAGATTTATATAGGGGAAGTCTTAACAAGCATGGACTTAGATTTTTTTCAAGAAACCCTCGTATGGGTTTTCAACCTAATAAATTTCATTCCTTTTCCAATTTACGAGTTCTTAATATTTCTTAGAGCACACAAAGTTCATGTATAATGAACAGAGACTTGACTTTTTCCTATAATTACCTTATCGGGTTTTCAACCTAGTAAGAATTTTGTCTCTTTTGATAGTTTTTTTAAGATCTCTCAAACTAGACTATTGTCGTTTTGTAGTTTAAATTCTTCCAACTCAGACCTTCCATTTCTAGTAGTTTAGAGTCTTCTAGCTCATAATTTCTATTTCTTCTGGTTTATAGTATTCTATCTTGGAATTTATGTTGTTGGTAATATATTTTTTTCAAAGTAATGTTATCTATGTATTTCAATATCATGCAGTAAGGACATATGTTGCACATTTTAATGTCATGTGTTAAGTAAATCTATCATACAGTTTATCATCATGTGATAAGGGCGTATGTTGTGTAGTTTAACATCATGTGGTGAGGACATCTTCCATGCAGTTTAACATCATTTGATAAGGAAATATTCCATGCAGTTTAACATCATGTGGTGAGGACGTCTTCTGTGTAGCTTAACGTCATTTGGTAAGGACATAAATATGATATGTAGTTTAAATTATTTCTACTAGGACATCAAATACTATGTTTTTTAAAGTCTTGATACCAATACTTTATTCGTGAATGTGGAATATGGGGAAGACATGCCAAGGATAACCCAATACACCCTGATGTGTTGAGTTCTACTGTGGTTTTTCGAAGGATCATGAGTATTGGAGTTCCTTTCCTGTATGGAGAATATGCCTATGGTTGGTAGGTCAAAGCCCTTATATGTCGATAACATGGTCAAAAAAGGTGTACCCACTCTTTTCTAAGGGATATTAAATATTTTGAGGATGGTATTAGTGAAGATAAAATATTAGGGAAGCTAAGCCCCCTATATAGTTGGAATATGGGTTGACTAAATCATATCTAGAATTCTTGATTCAATGAACATGGAATGGTGCAGACATATTGGGGATGATCCAAAACACCCTAAGGTGTTGAGTTCCATCGTAGTGTTACTGGGGCTCACAGGGATTAAAGTTACTTAATTTCAAGGAGGAGATGCCTCTAGTTGGTAGTTCAAATCCCTTATGTGTTAATAGCATGGTCAAAAAAATTTGTACCCACTCTTTTCCAAGGGTCATGAAATATTTTTGAAGACTCAAACGCTTGGACAATGAAGTGGTAATTGGAGAAAAATCTATCTAGTAAGGGTCCTACTTCCCTAGGTAAATTTATCTTTTTATGGGGAGGATTGGGCCCTATGCCATGTAATTTTGATACATATGGTATAGTCCATTAAAAGGATTAGGAATAGAGTTTTTTATTCTTTCTTTGAGAAAGGGAACAAAATATGGTGTTGTAACGTTGAGAATATAGAATCCACTTGAATAGTCTAGTTATGGGGGTTATAAATCATGATCTGAAGTCCTCGAGTCATGAGTAATGATATGGGACAATCACACCAGGTATGACCCAAATCACTCTAAGGTTTTGAGTTCCACCATGGTGATGTCAATGATCACAAGGATTAGAAATACCTTTTTCAATTTATGACACATTTGGTTGATGACCATAGACTCATATGCAAGAACCAGATAAAGACATGAAAAGAAAATCAAATAGTCCCTTAAATCTAGGTATCCTTTTCTAAGGGATATAGAATATTTGAAATGATCTGAGACATTCAAATTATGAAGTGTGATTTTTGTAAGATGTAATATTCAATAAGTATTCAAGCATCCTAAAGGTTGTGTTACCACCTAGTTTACATGTTATCACAGTGAGGATATGTGAATAATCATTACCATAACTTTTTCCTAGTCCAGGGTGTCCATCAAGTATGACTCGGGTTTTACTAGGGTTACAAAGTGGGCTCTATAAGATTTATTTCTCATTTATTTATGCTCTAACTTTTTCCTAAACTCTAGAGATGAAGATTTTAGCAAACGAAGACTTAACTTCTTCTCAAGCCTCCATTTGTGGGTTTTCAACTTGAAAAATTTTATGTATATTTTACTAGAAGTTTTAAGGTCTTTCAATTTGAACCATCAAAGGATAAAGTTTAAGGTCATACATCTTTGACCAGAGTTCATGCAGTTTAAGGTCATGATGCACATGGACCTACTATAAGGGGAATGTTACACAACAACCTAATTAGGATACCTAGGGTCAAGAGTGCTCCAACCTAATTCTGAGTAGGACATGAAAATGTTTTAAATTGTGGATCTGGGTTCTTATGACTTGAGTGGTGATATTGTACAGTCATTATGGTGATGACCCAAACCACTCTATGGTGATAAGTTCCACCCCAGTAATTCTAGGGCTAACAATAATCAAAAATCCTTTTTTTCAAGTTTTGTAATATTTATTTGATGTCCATGGGATCATATGTAGGAACCAGGGGAATAAATGCATGTTCAAATAAAGGTTCCCTTAAAGTTGGGTGTCCTTTTACAAGGGCCTTGAAAGGTTAGCATAAACCTAAGTCACTTGAGACATGAAGTGTGACTTATGAGTTGAGGTTTTTAAAAGATGATGAAAGCACCCCCATTATCTTGTTAACTGGGATCAGGCTCTTGTGATCCTTTGATGAGTAATGATGATAGGTGATGGACTTCACATTTTAATGTAATCTAGTGGGGATTTATTTTTCATGCAGTTTTAATGTTATGTGACCAAGATGTTTTCCTTAAAGTTTAATATCATGAGGTAAGGAAGTTTTCTCCCTTCATTGCAGTTTAACATCATGTGGTAAGGATGTGAAAATTTCCCTATGCAAGTTTGACCTATACACAGGGATGGGGGATTTTTTTTGGTTGGGCCTAAGATTAGATATTCAGGCATCGATACATATCATGTGATGATAGGAATTAAGCTACATGTAGTTCATGAATGAGAAACTCTCCACGCAGGTCTGAAAAGAATCAAGCCACATGTATTTCTTAAAAGTGGAACTCTCAATGCAGGTCAAAGCCATATGAAAAGGGGGAATTGTTGCTATTAATTTTTTCATTTGAACCCAATATTGGGGATCTAGGTGTTACTACATATCCTATGATGAAAGGAATCAAGATACACATACTTATTAAATCGGAAACTCTCCACGCAAGTCTGAACCATGTGTAGAGGGGGTAATTGTTCCCATTGATTATTATAGTTGGACCCAGTATTGGAGATCCATCAATCACTACATTCCCTATGTTGACAGGAATCAAGCCATATGTAGTTCATGAATGGTAAACTCTCTATGCAGGTCTAACTCATATACATATGGGGAATTGTTCCAATTGATTGTTCTATCTAGACCTAGTATTGGAGATCTGAGTGTTACTACATATCTTGTGATGACATGAATCAAGACACACATAGTTCTTAAGAAACCATGTTGTTTAACATCATTTGGGCTAGGACTTAGGTTCCCTGACATGAAAATTAAATATTACGATTGGACCATAGACTGAGGTATGGGTGTCACTATGTACCTTTTAAGGGTAGGAATCAAGACACGCATAGTTTTTGAATGGAGAGGTGGTGGGAGAGCAACACTAATGATAATGGTCCTCTTAGGTGAGGTCCATGTTAATGCATAATTTTACTTCATGAAAGTAATATCAACCATGTAGTTTAATGTCATGTGGCAAAGACTCATGGTGTGCCTTTTAAGATCTTGCATCCAAGAACATGTTAACACTATCATGCACTGACATGTCTCGATCATGTCAGGTATCCTTTACCAAAATTTCTAATCCCATATGTGTTATTCACAGTGTGAGAAACAAGGAATGGAAAAAGGTTCTACCACCACATAAAGACAGTTATAGGAAAGGACATGGTAATTTTGTATCATGTGGTGGATGGGCCAAGATATAGGATCTAGGAATATCTATGTATCTCATTGGGGTGATAATTAAGCCATATGTAGTTCTATAAAAATTGTAAAGTTTATAGACATGTGGAGAGGACATCAATGGTGTAGTTTAATGTCCTTCATTAAGGATAAAGGTAAATCGACATGAAAAAGAATGATTTATTATTATTTCATGGTCTGATGTCTTGTGATAAGGACATATATATTATAGCTAAACCTAGTATTTTGGATTTAGGCATCACTATGTATCATGTGAAGACAAAAAATCAAGACACGCATAGTTATTGTATGGTAGATTCCCTATGTGGGTCTAAATCACACACAATGAAGGGGGCACTTCATTTCTATTTTTCACAAATCTAGATCATGTGTAGTGAATTTTCAGTGAGATGATACTTCCCGTATAGTTTAATTTCATGCGGTGAGGAATTATCCCATACAGTTTAATTTCATGTGGTGAGGATGTGTCCTGTATAGTATAACATCATGTGGTCAGGATGCGAGATACTTTTCAGTTAAATGTACTGATTCTAAGACCTCTTTCGTATAGTTTAACATCATTTGGTCAAGATGAAAATATTTTTTATAGAATTTATTAAAATTATTTCTTAATTAATCTCAAATTGGTGGGGCTGTAAAATGTTCCCCATCCATCGTGGACAATGAGAAAGCACTATTGTGATAGACCTTATATATGATATAAGACCCTACCCATCTAGATTCCATATTTGGAGGTTTCTTTCCTGGTATCATTGGGGTCCTAAGAGACAATACCAATTCTCCTGGAAGGAATGAATAGAGGTGTACATTTTTATTGAAGGATTGTGTGATCCTATTATGGTGGCCTTTCGGTTTGTGTAGTGTACACAACCTTTTCTCATAGAGCCATTCCAATTCATCCAATTGCTTTTACAATTGCTCATCATCTGAGAGTTTCTCGCAGATGGATATTCAAAGTGAGGGAAACTGGAATTCTATGGGAATCACTGCCTTGGTTCTATAAAAAAATTAATATAGAGTTTCTTATATAGCAATACATGTGGTGGTACAGTATGCCTATAAATCATGCCAAATATTGTCCACCTAGGACTTCTTTGCCTTATTCACTATCTTATGGAGTATATTTTATAAAGACTTATTTAAAGCCTCTATTTTTCCATGTTTTACTTCATGATAGTGGGATGAATGGTTAGAATCAATGTTGTACTCCTTGAAAAAATTCTTTAACTCAATATCATAGAAATTGGTGCCATTTTCCATCAATATTGTGTGAGGGAATCCAAATTTGGTGATGATATTGGACTTCATGAAGTTTATGATATTATTCATTCCAACTTCCTTGAGGGGTATTTCCTCATCCCATTTGTAAAATAAGTCAATATTAGTAAGTATGTACTTAAATTGATTAGTTTTGGCAGGGGGATATATCCCCACAACATCTATTCCCTATATAGAAAACATCCATGAATATTTAGATATATTAAGAAATTATAGGGGTTTATGGATAAAGTTTTCATGAATATGGAATGCATGACATTTCCTAGTGAACTCAACATAGTCATGTATAATTTTTTCAGCAGTAATCAAGCTTTCTAATTTAGTGGAAGATCCTGGTCCCAAATTGGTGAGTGCCACAAGAGCCTATGTGGACTTCTTCTATGACGGTGAGAATATCTCATTCTATTATACATATAAGGATGATTCCATTGAAGGCTAACTTTTAGAGGTATTTTTTCTCATTTGGACTATCCCATTTATTAAATTTCACTTCTCAAAACCAAATCTAATTTTTTCCAGCTCAGTCTGTTGGGAGAATCCCGTTTTAGAGATAATCATGTATGGGGTCCATCTATCTAGGAGTGGATATCAGTTCATCACAATTTGGGGTGGTGTTTATTTGATCAATTTCCTCTATGTCACAGATGATGAACAATGATAGAATCCTTTGGTTCATGATGTGAAATATTAATTCATCATGATCAGTGTCATCCAGAATTGTTTCTGCATTATCCTATGCATCTGCACTATCATTTTGTGATTGGGGGATATGATGCAACATTGATTCAAAAGGAAATTATGCCATTAATCCTATGACATAGCCAGTGAGAGGGGATAATTATTTATTTTTGATGGAAAATTCTCCATTGGTATACTTTATCACTAGCTCTAAATCCCCTTTAATGTTCAGGTAGGCTACATGTAGCTTTAGGGCTAGTTCCAAGCTAGCGGTGAGGGATTCGTATTCAGCCTAATTATTCATGAAACCTTTGGATAGTGAGAATTATTAGGTCAAAATAACTTTTTCTAGAGAAAAAATATAATCCCTAAGACAATCCAATTAAGATTTGTATTTCCAGACTTTTTCTAATAGTACTTCAAGAGGCACCATCATAATACATATCACATGTCCATGAAGTGTCATGGGCATAAAAAACCTTATCTTATGATAGTTTTGTGTCTATTGTTGTAATTTTTGGAGTAGGATGTGCCACAAGGAAATAATCCAGGGCATGTCCTTTCACTACCTTTTGTGACATAAATTGGTTCTCATGCTATTGCAGAATGACTACCCATTGGGTCAAATGCCCGATCACCATCAGATGGGATAAGATTTACTTGAGTGGGTGAATATGAGAGACTAATTGGACTTCATGGTGTTTTAATTAATGCCTTGGGTTTTTCACTTCAAATATAAGTTAAAGGAAATTCTTCTCAACATTAGAATACCAGGACTTAGTTCCTAGCATCATTATGGTGAGGTAATAGAGATAATTCTATCTCACATAATTTTTCAGTGTGAGGAGAGGGTCAAGTGATCATTCCATGGTATCCCTGTATAAGATGAGTATATTTCCTTCCAAAAACGGCATCAGGACTGGTGAGTGAAGTAGGTTTTACTTGACACTCTCAAATGGTTTTTTTGAAGTCCTCATCCCATCAGTAGGTGAATCACTTCTTCATTAACTTGGTGAAGGGGAGAGATTTTCCAGCCAGGTTAGCTATGAAATTCCGAATGTAGGTGAGGTGCCCTTAGAGCACCCTAATTTAATTGATATTATAAGGGAGTGAAATTAATATTATTGTACTGGTCTTTTTTAGGTTAACATCAATGACACATTAGTGTACCATTAATACAAGGAATTTACCTGACATTACCCCAATGACACATTTCATCAAATTCATCTTCAGACTATACTACTGAAACTTATAAAAAACTATTTGAAGGTCTATGTATTGATCACATCATTGTCAATATTTGACTACCAATTCATTAAAATAACATTATACTATTTATCCCAAAAGGGATTGAAGATATTATGCATGGAAAGTTGATAAGTAGTTTCAGTTATCTTTAATCCAAATGGAATGACCTGATAGAAAAAGATCCCCTAGGGTGTTTTAAAGTCTATTTCTTCCTCATCTTTAAGGGTCATATTTATTTTATTGTACCCAGAGTACCCATCCATGAAAGAAAGGGATTAGAAGTCAGTAGCTGCATTGATCAGGAGTTCTATTATCAAAAATGAGAAATCATCTTTTGGGAAGTGTGAATTAAGGTCTATGAAATCAATGCATACCCTAATCTGACTATTCAATTTCTTAACTGGGACAATGTTGGAGATCCATATTAGGTATTTCAACTCCTATAAAAATTTGATTTGATCAGTTTTTTAACTGCTGACTCTATATTATAATCATGGGAAGGGTTCATCCACCTAGCTACCTTCTTGAAACCTCAATGGTTGTCAGGTAATCCTAGATGGAATGTAGCCACATTGGGGTTCGGTCTAGGAATTTTCATATAATTCCAATTGAACACATATTTATGTTTCTTTATAAATTTAGTGTATATCTCTTTCTCTTCAAGAGGCATTGTAGAACTAATCAATGTAGGTTGTGAGTCTTATTTTGTTCCTAGAATTATCTACCTGAGATCGTCAATGGTGGTGGAGATTCTATCCTAATATGCGGGAGGGTTGTTCCTAAGGTAAACCTCTTCTTATTCCACATCTGAGTCCATGGAGTTATTTTAATGTGCGGTAGATAACTTGAGGGAATATCTTTAATTACTAAGATGAGAAAGGTTTGGGAAGAGTCATTTTAATCCCATACTTCTAGATTCGTTGTGGAGATATTTTAGAGATGATTGTTTTCTTTTATACTATCTCTAGGGACAGAAGGAGAATGGACATTTGGGATTAAGTCAATTACCTCAATAAGATTTATGGGTAGCATATAATCACTATGGAGCACACTCAAGGGATTCATAGGGACAATCCTCGAGACATTGGGGGTGAAACCTGCATATTTTCATCCATTATTGGTTATTGAAATTCCCTTTTATAGAAACTAACTTCAAAATATATGGATTTTCAATAATCAGAGGTAGAATTATCACTATATAGCATGAAGACCTTCCCATCAATGGGGTATTTCAAGCATTGATGAAATTTTGAAGTTATTATCACATGTTTGTGAATCCAAGGCCTTTAGAGTAGAAAGGTATATGTAGTGTCTTGTTGGATAACCATGAACTCAGTGTTAGATGTGAGATACCCAAACTGATCCTTGATCTTGATCTTTCTAAGAGTTTTTTTCTCGCTATTATCATACCCTTGAATGATCATCTTTGTAAGAGATAAATATACCTTACTATATCCCAAATGTCGAAGTGTCTAAATCAAGATGAGGTTGGTCCCATAAACATTGTAAATCATAACCCTTTAGATGTAGATGTTATAAAGTCTTCCTGAAACACATAGGGGTCTTATATTTCCTTAGATAACCTCATCATGATCATGCTCTATAAACAAGATGGACTCATGGAATTCTAATGGCATGATTTCCACTCGATAAAACTCAGCCACAATAACTTCTATCACAAATTACTATGAACTATTAAGGGATTTGATGAGTGCCTCTATGAGTTCTTTTAAAATATAGAGTGTATCTAGTATTGAGAGTTTGGATGGAAAACCACCAACTATTTCATAATTTCATACTTTTGTTCTAGAGTTCGTCACTTTATGAGGTGTGGTTGGTCCTTATTATGTGGATCAGGAGCTGATTAATTTGAGGAATATGTTCTTAGTTGTTGTGCATCAGTAGAGGGAGAATTTGTTTCTAATGTAGTAGGTATCTTTGTACTTTCTCATTGTCTGTGTTGATCAGAAAATTAAATCCCTTCCAAATGGTTGTGTAAGATGACTGGGATGGGGCGACCACTAGAGGACTCTGAGGCACCTTTATGTTTCTATTGAGCTATCTTAAGTGATTTAATATGGGTATTGGATGTATATATATATCTTATTTGGGGATGTGACTATGATATTGGGTTCGACCATGCCTGTATTCTCCCATGTATCCTCAACTCCTGCGCCTTTGGCCTCCAGATCCCCAATCAAAAATGGGGAACTCATAATCAGAAGAATATTCATCATCAGAGAAGGGGTATACAAAGTGTATTGTGTTAATATAACCAAATATGATATCTTCATATGATGATTGTTCCATTTGGTTGGATGGTTCTCATGCTTCATATGTTGTAGAAAAGAAGTTTATAAGAGTCGGAGCATGTGTACGAGCTGAATATGACTATTCCTCTTCCATCTCTTCATATGTCAGATGATTATTTACACCTCCATGAGTTGTATTCAATGTCAAGTCCATAGGTTATAGGGTAATTATGGGTTTTATAAGCTATACTCTTAGGGTTTCATGATCTCAATCAATTACCTTTCGAGTCATCTAGTTGTCAAACTTTTCCCCATGCCTAGATGGAAATTTTTTCCAATAAACTTCTTCTCTTAACTGGGAAATAGTAACATAGGTCGCCTATTCCAGGGAATCTTCCAACATCACCTATACAGAATTAACCATTCATTTTAGGAATTATTTGAGGATGAATAAATCTTGGATGGTGTAACCCAGCCTCTTATAGAAAGGGCAGTAGTTGGGCTGATCAGTGAGGTTGACCTCATCAGGTTTCCTAGGTTGTGACAACTTGAGTAGGTTATTTTCCATGTATGAAATGAAATAACTAGGGACCTACTTATTTTTTAAGTAGTATTCTATGTTCATTCATTCCTTAAATCATGGGTGACCCTAATCTTTTTTTTCTTCTGGATGAGGGTGATTTTGTTGTTTTTACTACTCGATAGGAGGTACTGGCGGTTTAAGACCTACCTAGGTGCTTGGATGGGCACTACTACTAGTTTTAGGGTAACAATCGAAATATATAAATTTCTAATTCTTTTCCCCTATGTTGAGGGAATGATTTGATACTTAACTCAGGTCTTCTAGATTAAATATTCTAGTCATTATTCCATTTATACAAACTCATGGAATTTTCCTAGATATTTCATCAAGATCAGGGGTGTCTATAGATCATCCTAAATATTTTTAGAATATAGACCTAGTAATTTCTCTTTCAGAAGAGGGATGCTTAATGAATAAGTTAAACCTTCTCATCTTTATATAAAGTCAGACACCCTCTCATTTTTACCTTGCAATTTTTTGGTTGAAAATTTTGTTTTACTCAACATAGAGATGAACTAATAAAGGAATTCACAACTAAGTTATTTTCATCCTACAATATATCCTACTAGAAGGTTGTTGTACCAAACAAAGACTAACCCTATCAGAGTATGTACAAAACATGTCATCTTGGTCACCTCCTGTTAATCTCAATGACCCGTCATTGGATCGCATCAAGACACAAAATGAGTGAGATATTGTTCTAGATCTCTTATTACGTCAATAGTGTAGGAGGAAGTATTGGTGAAATTGGGTGGGTGTAATGTTTCATCCACTCACTTGGGATATGGATTCTTCTCAAGTTTCACAGGTGCACATTGCTCATCCATGGATTCCAATCGAGCAGCCAAGGACTCAATGGCATTGACTAGTTCTGGAGGTACTATTCTATAAGTTGCCTCCTATATATAGGAAGAGGAAGGATATTGATGAGGTGGCCTTATTTTAATATCCTGTTGATTCACAATCTCTTCTAAGACTAAATTATTTCCCTGGCGGGGGAGAGGCTATTTCCATAATGGGGGGAAGTCACAATCATCTTTGAATTACTCATTTATGTAGACCAGCTACCTAGATCTGAAGTAGGTATAATTCTAAAATGATGTTATTACATTAGTATTGGCTCTTTCCTGATGTGTGGGATAAGGGACGCTCATCTCAACATGAAAATTATACTCAATGGGAATGTTTCCCCTAAGTATCACCTCATTGAGTTATCTGAGATTTTGTATCACATCCCCATATTTTTTCAACTGATCCTGTATAGAAGGAATATTAGAACTTCTTGTTGATTATTGGGATATGAAAACTTTCCCTTTATCCTTATTAGTGTTCCTCCATAGAGGTGGAAACTCAATATGAATAGGTGTCAGGTTTTGGATCCTCTTCTAGTTTCGTGTGCGTACAACCTCAGCTGGTGCATCTAGATCACCTTACTATTAGGGTATATTTTCCATATTGTGTCCCTCTATATTTTCATCTTCATCCACATTATCTATTTTTTTGATGGTGGTGACATTCATAGAGGTATATTGGTCAATGGAAGTTGTCCCATTACTCTAAATGGAATAGAGTGATTCTATACTATTTGCATCAAGGTAAATTTTCTAACCTATGGGAATATTAGACCTTTTTTCCTACACACCATATAGAGTTTTATTTCCTTCTCCATACGACCCTCCTCTCTCAGAATATAAATAGTGACATTGAGGGAGTTTCTGATCATGTTTTCAAAATGGGCCCTGAATAAAAGAGGTTTATTCTTACGTCGAACGGGATGATAACTATCTATATTTACCTCCCAACCTAGAGAGGACGGATTCCCTCTACAGTGATTATGATGATGAAAATTCCCCCATCCCTATGGGCTGGGAACTATTTGGGGACACAATTGGAATTTGTTGATCCTATTGCTAAGTATTTGGTGATTCCTTTCAAGGATTTTCTGACTCATGGAATATGATTTGAGATATAAATTCCCCTATCCCTATGGACTTGGGTTGATCTAAAACCACTGCTGATTTCTCTAGGACCCTCTCAATGTGTGATAAACTTCGTGGTGGTGATTGAGATAATAATTCTCATTTCCCTATGGTTTGGGGTTGATTTTCACATACTACAAATATATCATGAATCCTCTTAGTAAATGGTCATCTGAGAGGTGGAGGTGGTAGTAGATATTCCCCTGGCCTGGTGGGTTGTGTTCACTCTTGGATAGTTACTATGGAATATGCTACTGTAACCCACCTAATTTGGCACAATTGTGATTTTGTATGATCTAGGATCAATAGAAGCCCATGATGAGATTCATTATTTACAGGAAGTTTTTAGGTTGATTGTAACTTTAACTTCCATGTCTAAAATGCATTCCCATTTATTCAAGGGGCCTAGTTCAAAGATCTGTTAGTAGTCCTCTCACTCTATTCATGATGTCTTGGCATTTTTAAAGAAGTTAAATTCCATTTTAGTGACCAAATGTCTCATGAATTACCTAGTCCCCTGATTTTTCTAGAGGCTATGAAATTGTAGGACATCACATTTGGGGATTTATAATATTCTAGGGGTGTGGTGAAGGGAAAAACTCAATAATTTCCCCATAATCAGATACAAATACATTGTGAGGCATCATAGATCAGTTGCCAAAGAGTTGTGATGTAATGGAGGAAAGTGTGTTGTAGATTTGCACTGGTCTTTTCTGGTTTCGAGTCCATGGACATGGAGATAGTATCCAATTATAGATGACAACAGAGTATATTGATGGTCTGAATGTGACCCTCATATCTTGGATATGGTAGGTGTCTATTATTCAATCACCGATGAGTTTCTCACATGTTTTGGCATAGGTAAGGTATACACTCCTTCTATAGATCATCGAGGATCCCATAGTCATGAGTAGATAGGGGGAAGAACATGGTTGGGAGGTTGTTTCTAGATTAATTCCTCTATATATCAGTATAATATTTCTATTTATCAAACTTACATGACTCTACTTGGTTGGACCACAGAAGTTTCTTCTCAAGGTCGCCTACTAGTTGTGATGAAGGGTTGCTGGTAGTTTATTGGTAACTATATATGGTTGGCCCCAATGTTTCAATCATCTCTCTATTTTAAGGATACCAAGTTTTGAGTGCCTCTCTATATTTAGGTGTCTATTAATGGGGATGATTTCCTTGTTTGAGAGAGATATCATTGTGGGGAGGTTGACCGTGGCAGATGTCAAGAGTAGAGTCCATGTGATTCATCTCCACACTACCATGTGGAGGACTATCATGTTAATTATTTACTTGTTCATTGGTTGAAGTGTTTATGGACCCTTGAGGTGTTTTGGATATGTGTCAAATAGAATTAAGGAAATTGGAATTGAGAAGGTCATGGATATGAGCCTCATTTTACATCATGACTGAAATTTACCAACCAAACTTTTGGGGTTGTGTAGGGATATGAGCTTGTGGTATGATAGTTTCCAAAATATAATTATTACCATATATTTTTGTGGTAATATGCGCCCACTTGTGAGAATATATTGGATATTTCATTGATATTTTTTATTATCAAAATGAGTATGATCCTTCCTATGGGAGGTTACCAAAATATGGTGGTCAAGCCTAGATGAAACAGTGATATAATCCCAATCCAAATATACACTCCCCCAATGAAATATGTTGATGGACCTCTAGAATGGGATAAGGGATATGAGTCTCCTTCTATATAGCCTCTGAAGAAATTCGGTGTAGTCTTTCATCAGCGGAAGTAGGGGTATGAGTCTGGCTTCCTTTAGCTACTAGAATATGTTGAGTAGCTTCACTAAAAGGAATATGAGCCTTCCTTGAGGTGTGTCTCATTCTCACCTGGTGGTTCCCAGTTAGAGAAGGTATATGATCCTAATATTGTTCCTTTAGAGTATGTCTTTGGTATTTTTCAATAGTGATATGATCTTGTTTTGAGGCATGTTTCACTCTCACTTGGGGAGCCCCAAGTGGAGTAGAGATATGAACCTGGTCCAGGGTCTTTGTAGTATTCTTCTGGTCTTTTTCAATAGGAATGTGCACCTATCCCAAGTCACGTTTTACTATCACTTAATGAGACTTGGTTGTAATGTGAATATGATCCCATTTTGTTGCCTCTTCATCTACCATAATATGTCAATAATCTAACTAGACTAAAGAAAGAATGTATGCTTTCTCTGGAGAAACCACTTTTTCATGCTAATCATAGTGTTGTGCGGACCTGGCTATGGGATAATAATATGCACCTGTCCTTATATATGTACCGGTTTTAGAATATTCTAGTGTATTTCTTCAGCTATTTCTAGAATGTAGTGACATTTTATCAAAGTGTTCATAGGAATGTAGGCTTGTACATTTTATATCTCAAATATATACTAAAAAGTGTCTTCAATTGAAGTGGGATATAATCCCTCTTATTTCCTCCTTATGATATCATAATATTCCAATGGAATTCATGCATGGGGTAGGTATATGTGTCTCACCCATTATTTCTATAGGAAAATTCCTATAGACTTACTCTGAGTGATTAGGGATATGATCCTTCTCATTGGCTACCGACGGGATTGCCAATGGGATTCGTCAAATGAATTAGATATATGTTCCCAATTCTGGTTATCTATAGATTTCCACACCTTATGTGACTTCATTGGTTCCCTTTCATGATCATAATAGGTGGAAATGTGTCAGTTGTTTCCTCATTAGGTGGATGAGGGGAATAGGTGGGATGTTGTTGGTGACAGCGATTAACAGTTTCCCTCCTTAGAAGATCCTAAACTGGAATGGATCCATAATTAAATCCTTATACAACTTCATCAGATACTAAAGGTGGTGATTTTCATTCTCTAGGGATAATATTCTGAAGTGGTTGGATGTGGCAACGAGTGCCACTGGTTTCATTACATATTTTGTTGGATGATGCATACTTCTCAGTTTCAGCATCTAGATACCCTTGCATGTAGCCTCAAGGGTTGGGATTTTACCATGTTGATGGTATTCTCAAACCATTGTTTTTTCCACCCAATGATTAAGGTGTTGATCAGGTAAGGTCATCTTGTGACTCAAAGGGGTGTCATACATAACTGATTTTCCAAACAGACACTAGATGAAGACATGATCTCAGGTTGGTTGTTGTGTTTGAGAGCAGTATCTACAGTCACAGAGACAACAAGGAACAAGTTCATTGATTAGTAAATCATTTTATGCATGAAACTTGCTAAATAATATATGTATAGGTAACACAATTGTCTTTTATTATTCTCAGTTTGTCCATTCTGCTCACATGGTCTTGTCACAGTGAGGATGGACTTATTTCATGAGGTCCCTGGTTATATTTGGTCAGCCAATCATTTTTATTAATTGATATATTCACATTGGGTTAAACATTTTTGTTTCATGGGTAAGATAGTTTTTTTGGAAAATCATGATGATTGATTGTGTGGTTTCAATGTCTGTATAATGATTTATTTCAGGTTCAACACTTTTTGTCTTGCATAGAAACTCCCAATGGTCTTCACATCCTTAATTGAGTATGGACTTACTTTCTAAAGGTAAGAGGTCAATCAGTGTTTCAGACCCAATAGCATTTAATAACTCACATTTTTTTAGAGGATAGAAGATCGGGCTCATCACACCCTTTTGGTGGGAACTATTTCCTACTCCGAAACTCATTTATAGATTTAAGATATGTTTGTGAATCTCTTCCTAATACCGATACAAGAGTGGTTAGCCTAATAAAATGACCAAGTGTTGAATACTTACATGTTTAAAGGGGGTATATTTATGAAGTCCATCTATATGTATACAAGTATATTCATCCATTTCCCATTAATGGGTAGTTTCTTATATTTTTAATCCATATAACCAGGTGATCTGAAGTTTAATTCCATCTAGGGAGGCGATTAATATCTTGAGGATAAGATTGAACCTTTATGGGACATCTTATATATCCTATTTATAATAGGAATAAAAATCCACATAGTTCGTTGAAATATTGTAGTTTAACATCATGTGGAGAGTGCATATATGAGGGATCTTAGGAACTAGGTATTAGAATCAACCCCCAGGTAGGAATCCTATGTGTCCTATTCATAACTTGAATCAGAGTCATTATAGTTTGATTATGCCCCTAGGACATACCCTGATGAGGATTACCATGTATAGGGCCAGTCATATCATGTCGTTTAATGGGTATTATACAATGATCTTACCTTGGTTGGTGGAGATTCATGATTCAAGTGATAGGATCATTGAAAATCCCTAAGTCCACATGATTCATGCTTGGTGTGAGAAAACAAGGATAGTAAGTAATCGGTCTCACTACATATGGATGTGGATTTACGCACTAGGGAGGACCTTATGGGGTGTTTTATCTGTATATCAGGCATTAGGAAGGAATCATATTTATCCTAGTTATGGATAGAATTAGATTCATCATAGTTTAGTTGGTTTCGCAATCTGTTAATGGATGAAGAATAATGATAGTCCTGTGAGAGAGATTGGGTCTCAAGGGTTATATTATCAGAGACATGGAGTGGATTACACCAAAGTGGATCCCTATTGGAGCTCGAGCCTTAGTAAGGAATACTATTTATCTTGTTTGGATAGAAATCAAATTTATCATAGTTCATTTGGGGGGTATTCCCAGTTATATCCCCTGGACAAGGTTATCATGTCATAGGATGAATCCTTGACATATTCTAATTGTCTACATGATATCTCTTGATTATCTACCTAGCATGTTTGGGGTGTCCATATGACATGTGTGAGGATGTATGGACATGTTCCGGTTTCTTAGTGTAACGCCCCGACCCCAGCTACCCAGAGTCGGTGCATTACTTCGTAACATTGGCATGATCACAAGAAAGATCAAATCTCGAAAGACCGTTTGGTTTAGTAGC
Source organism: Viscum album (assembly GCA_963277665.1). Lineage (NCBI taxonomy): Eukaryota > Viridiplantae > Streptophyta > Magnoliopsida > Santalales > Viscaceae > Viscum > Viscum album. Next base: position 778,211,488 of record OY728135.1, on the reverse strand, counting down.
CTTGGAAACACTAGATATATTCATAAGTTTTACATTACATCATTAAACGAAAAACTACTACAACAACATATTGTCTCCAAAATCCACACTATTAACCCCTCATAAAATCCCTGCAGGTCATTCATAACTTACTTCTTCACATCCTGGGAAAAATAAAACATAGAAAAGGGGTGAGCTCAAATGCCCAGTAAGGATAACAATATAGCGGAAACTTTCATAAATAAGAATAAACATTTAAGGCAATGTATAACTAAAACAAAAGCCTTTTAAACATGAACTTTAAACATGGTATGGCATAAATAAAATGAAATAATGCCATTTACTTATTCACATGGATATTCTACTAATCGAATAATCACATGCAAAAATCAATAACCACTTTCATAATGTTGGAATGCATAATGCCAGACTATCATAACCACATAGCCAAGGTCTCGTGCCAAGACTACAAATAAGATTTTGTCAAGGCCTTGTGCCAAGACTCTAGTTTGTCTCATGAGACCTACCGATGCATCGAGGAGCTATAGCGGGCTCCACCCGTCACATATTAAGTCCAATGCATTCCCATATGAAAAGGTTTAAACATAACATAAACATTCGTATTAAAACTAGCATACGAAATGTAAATACTTTCACCATAAACTATGAATGGTATAAAAATAGCACATCCACAGTCAAACATATCACAAAACCTTCAATACAATATAGAAGTTTTGTATCATAATAAATCAACTTCAAATAATCTTAAAATCCATCAAAGGATGTTGACATAGATGAAATCAAAATTCTTTTTAAAGAAATATCTCCTTTTATTTTGAAATAATTTAAGATCCATATAAAATAAAAACATTTTCTTTGAAAATATTCTTATAAGCTTGTAAGGAAAGTTTTGAAGATTTTATAATGGTGGAAATTAGCCGCACCCGCCGTATAAGTTAAAAAAAACATTCTTACCTTAATTCTGTCGAAAAGGTTAAAAAGGACCTTGTTTTGAAAACGACCGAAAGATTCCTTTATAAACCACTTATAAAAGTCAAAAAGGGTATAAATGACTTTAACTCATATTCTAGTAAATAGTAAAAATGTTTTGAAATGCATTTTTAAGAAACATGGATGTGGATGATAAAGAGATCCCAGTAGATTATTACGTATAAACAACCTTGGATAATGAAGAGGTTGTAAAGTAAACCCTTACCTTGTACTTTTCCTTGGTTGGGGTAGGTTAACCTCCTGTATAATGGTGAAATAGTTGTTATTAAATTATACAAGAATCATATATAATAATATGATATCATATATGATCTTTTAACATTGATTTGTTAATAATATCTTAGAATTATCGTCGTTTCGGGAGTTAACTTACTCATTTTATTTTATATGTTTTGTTACATAAGCCATGGTTGTTGTATCTTATTCATATCCAGAATGATATCCAGTCCTTAAACATCATTTTTAAATCATCAAATGATAATTATACTTGAATGGATACGATGGAGAATGAATCTCATCGCGTTCGTGGAGACGGTAGTCCGTACGTACGCACGAGCGACAATATCATTCTTTTGATATTAAAATAATATATAAATGGATGGTATATCATATATACAGAATCATTAACATGTTATATTTATTATTTACATGAGTTACACATCATTATTATACCCATCCAAATAATATTATATTGAATAACAATTACACCACGACGTGGAGACGGTAAGTCGTACGTACGCACGTATGGTGACATGTTATTCAAAGGGTGGATAGAATACTGAATATGATTGTACCATATTTATAATAACATCACAGTATATGTGAGATACTGGAGTTATTATTTTAGAATGGTAAGAACAAAGGAAGAAGAAGTGGAAGAAGAAATGAACTTGGAGAAGTGTGGTGAAATCATTACCTCTTCTTCGGGTTCTTCCTTTTGATTTGATCAAAAGGGCTCCTTCGGTTGGATTTCTAATCAAACTAAGGCCTCTAGGTTGTAGTGAGGGATGTTGAGAGAGTATTTGGGCAGAGTTTGGCCGAACCAAAAGGCTTTGAAGGTGTGAAGAAATGAGAAGGAGGAGTGCCCTTTTATAAGAGGGGTGAGGGGCACCTTTGGAAAAGTTAGAAATATTAATTTATAATAAATTCATATTCGGTTTCTAAAGGCTCCAAAGTTGACTATTCAAAGGCTAATGTGGGGATAGGTAGAAAACCACTCAACCAATAGAATTTAGACAGGTTTGGGTACTTATATTAACCTTATCTTTAAGTATTAACTCTAAGTTAATTAGTTTCACTTTTACAATGTCTCTTTGTATTTTTATATAATATGATTAATAAACATTCTATATACATCCAAGCGACCCCCAAGTGGTCCATTAATGATGAACCTATCCTTATATAAGTCTCTTGGCCGAACCTTAGATTTTTAGGAATTTAATATCAATTAATAATATAGTATTTGTTTTAAAAACTCTTTTATGTCAATTTTGACACTATTCAATAGTTGATTTTTTTGAAACTCATAACAGATTGATTACTTCGAAAAAAGTCAATTAAATCAATCCTAATATATCATATTATCCTAGAAAATTAGTTTAATTCATTAAAAGTTTCATATTGTATTTTTTTGGGTATTTATAATATCAATTATTTTAATTTTTCACTATTATAGTAATTACTACATCATCATTGTGTCATAAATAAAATAAATTATTTAATGTCTAAAAATTATAAATAAAATATCATTATGTATGAAATCTTTTTATATTTATAATGAATATTTATAATCTAAAATCCAACTTATATAACCCTATGTAACAATTGTTTTGCTAAAAGATATATGCTTGTGTCATTTTTGTATTCATTTTGACTTAATTAAAATAAAGTGTCATTATCACTTACAAGTGGATCCATGGGGTCCCAAAATAGACCCAAAGATTCCCATGGTCGACCATGTATCAACCAATAGGGTTAAGACACGTTTTAGGGTAATTTAGTATTATTATAATATTATTTTTTAACCCTTATTTACCGGATTTACCCTTAACCATGGTAAATAAAATATTTACCGCAGTAATTATTCAAAATGTCTAAAAATAAAAGTTACCTATTTATACAATTTGAACATCCTGATTCCAAATATGGAATCCATTTTCCTAAATTCAAAACACATAAGTGGCAGAAATTAATTTAAAATTAATTCCCGCTGTCAAAACAAAAAGCGTGTTTTTAAGAGATAATAACTATCAAAAGATTGACACTCGTTTATGTTCGGTTTAATTGTAAAATTATGTCCAATGACCAACATTATATTAAATGGTAAAAATATATTCTAAATATACTTTAAAACCACTCAAATTCATAATTTATCACTATTAATTATTTTGATTAAAAAAGTTGTTTTTAATTAAAACTTAGTAATTTTCACTATTCATCAAAATATGAAAGTTATCCGAAATGTACCAAAATTTTACCTTAGGCTAAATTCGATATTCCGAATCCAAAAATGAAGTCCATTTTAAAATATAAAATATATATAATTTCAAAAAGTAGGTATTAGTATTCATAACGGCTAGTTTGATTGGTTGTGGTGTGTGTTAAAACTCAAGGTTGCGTACAACACACGCTACTGTATTATTCAAAGAAAGTGTACCGTGGAAGCTTGGGATGTTTCATTTTAAATTTTTGATGTCCCTATTTAGTCAAAAAGTTTAAAATATTGTATTTAAAAAGGGTTCACTATTAAAAATTGATAAAAGTGCAATACTGAAAATGAATTTGTTCTTGCATTATATCTAAGAAACTCATAATATGGATTCTAAAATTATAAGGATTATATAAAGTTTAAAATTTAGATAATACTATTAATAACCTCTTTTGAATGGATTTTTTTTTGTAAGTCATGGTGTGATTGAACTCGGTGTTGCGTGTAGTGCAAGTTATTGAATTATTTTGAAGAAATAACACACTATGAAATCTTGGGGTGTTACATTCTCCCCTCCTTCAATAAATTGCGTCCTCGCAATTTGAAATTGTTCTTCGAAAATAAAAGGTTGAAAGTAGAAAATATATTTGTGGGAAAACCCACATCAGAAATTTGGTTACTAAAATTTAGTCTTAATATGATGAAAAGAGAAATCAAAGGGTCACCACCAAATTATGATCTCGATTAGGAGAACATTGGTGGCAATTAGAGACATATGATTGGAGGAAAACGTAAATATTTACAGGTAGTGATTGAGGTCATCAATCACAAACAAGTATAAAATTGAGGTCCTTAAATTCATCAATCTATGATGATTTGAAATACCATCGGTTCAACAAAACATACGGTATTAGGATAACACATTTTTGACTTTTCAAAATATCCTAGTTGAAATCCCACATCGAAAAATGAATTAATGAGGCCTCTATTTAAAATAAAGAGTCGAAAGTATGAAGATTACCGAAAATAACACATACTAGGGTTCCGTGTAGGAAAATAGGGATATGGAAGAAAAATCTAACCATCAATTATCTGATGGAGAGTGGTAGAGAACATGGCTATGAAAAGGCCAACAATCCCAAAGCCATAAATTAGTGATGATTTAAGGTACCATCTAGGACAACATTTTTGTTCTAAGTTTCTTTTCTTAATGTTGAGGAATTTATTTATGAGATTGGATATGATCATAAGGAGATATACTTACTTTATAATTAGAGTTTTATCCATTAATAAATTTCTACCACAAACTCATCTTTCACTCTAAAAGATAATATGATGTAAAAAAATTCTATTTACACTATTCATATAGGGTTCCAAAATAAACGAATTTATAATTCATCAACAAGATCTTTTAATAAAAACTACATTATTTAATCCAGGACATCTCGTGGGCCAGTGGTAGGTGATACACCCTTGTCGCCCTTCGGTTGCGGGTTCAAGTCTTGCAGCCTTGCCGGACGCGACGGGTTGTTGCCCGACCTCCGGGTTGTCCTTTTATGGCAATCCAAAATAATCCAAACTAGAACTATCCAATATACTTATGTCCAAACTCACAGTCCAACATTTATAAGTTAGGTAAACATAATGTAGAACCTTTTTACCCCATAATAGCATATGAATACCTTCATCATGTATTCTTTTAATACACTGAAACATCCTGAATTACCATATTCCTTATTGATTACATTCATGATCCCTTATTCCATATAGAATGCTGGATATACTTCATTAATCCAAAAATGTTTTAAACCCCAACAATGATGGAATATACAAATCATTAATCAGTTCCAAGGTAGTCAAGAATATCCAATATAATTTATCCAAAACAATCACATATTATTCCAAAATCACTACCTCAGTATCAAAACTATATTATGATTTATCATTCTCTCAACCATATATTTTCCAAAAATTTATCCTGCTATTGAGTCACTTTTATTTGTTCCACACAATCTCAAGTCCTTAATGAAATAGTACTGCAGTACAATCCTTATATACTCCATAATTATTATAACAAGTACATTGTTGATACAACACTCAATTGACATAATCAACATAAGAACTCTAATCATTCCTCTTCATCTGTGGTAGTATCATAACTTGATTATTATCCAATAACATCATTTGCGGCATAGTCTGATGACTGGGACATAGGTTCGCGTAGTGTCCAAACTCCTTGAAAATGAAGCATTGTACATTTAAAACCATTTTCTTACCCTTGCAGTCACGTACATTGTGCTCTTTTCCTCCACACTTATAACAAAATCCCATTCCTCTCAGGCAAGTTCCAGGGTGTTTCTTTCCACAGTTACCACATATGGGGAAATTCTTCTTTTCCCTCTTCCCTTTATCCATCTTTCTCTCTTCCATCCTTTTCTTCTCTTGCTTCCCTTCAAAGCCATAGGACTCAGTAAACTCTTTAATTATCTTATCAACACATGATATTATTTCTTCATATGATGATAATACATGGGAGACTATTTCTCTTATAAATTCTAGCTTAAGACCATGAAAGATATGATCCTTCCTTCTCTTTGAATCATGTGCATTTCTGGAGTTCTCATTCCTTCTACTGGGCGCCATTTCTAAACAATGGCATAAACTAGATCAGTTTATGAATCAAAATACATAATCCCATACTTATAAAACACTTAACATAAATTGAACTATTTATGGATATAATCCATAATCATAAAAATGTTTTTTTTTAGGAAGTATATACTCATAAACCCTTCATAATGATTTGTAAAGAAAATGAGAGTTATCCTAAGCATATCCCCCGGGAGTGTCGTAACCAAGAGTGCAGTAAGGCCCGTTGTCGTGCACCAGTTCCCGTTCGAGTCTAGCTCAAAGCGGTGTTTTCGGGTTTTACCCCTAGGTACATCTGTGCCAGAGCCGCCTCTACCTGCTCGTATCCAGACAGGGATGTATTGCTCGGAAAACTCACAAAGTCTCTACAATACCAAAATTCTAGGAAGTTCTTCTATACTAATCCTCAAAGTTCATCTTAGGTCTACGTGCTCTAATCAGAGTTTATCTAAATCTAGGTTCCAAGGTTTGTACTAAACTTCCTCTAATACCAACTGTAACGCCCCGACCCCAGCTACCCAGAGTCGGTGCATTACTTCGTAACATTGGCATGATCACAAGAAAGATCAAATCTCGAAAGACCGTTTGGTTTAGTAGCCTTGGAAACACTAGATATATTCATAAGTTTTACATTACATCATTAAACGAAAAACTACTACAACAACATATTGTCTCCAAAATCCACACTATTAACCCCTCATAAAATCCCTGCAGGTCATTCATAACTTACTTCTTCACATCCTGGGAAAAATAAAACATAGAAAAGGGGTGAGCTCAAATGCCCAGTAAGGATAACAATATAGCGGAAACTTTCATAAATAAGAATAAACATTTAAGGCAATGTATAACTAAAACAAAAGCCTTTTAAACATGAACTTTAAACATGGTATGGCATAAATAAAATGAAATAATGCCATTTACTTATTCACATGGATATTCTACTAATCGAATAATCACATGCAAAAATCAATAACCACTTTCATAATGTTGGAATGCATAATGCCAGACTATCATAACCACATAGCCAAGGCCTCGTGCCAAGACTACAAATAAGATTTTGTCAAGGCCTTGTGCCAAGACACTAGTTTGTCTCATGAGACCTACCGACGCATCGAGGAGCTATAGCGGGCTCCACCCGTCACATATTAAGTCCAATGCATTCCCATATGAAAAGGTTTAAACATAATATAAACATTCGTATTAAAACTAGCATACGAAATGTAAATACTTTCACCATAAACTATGAATGGTATAAAAATAGCACATCCACAGTCAAACATATCACAAAACCTTCAATACAATATAGAAGTTTTGTATCATAATAAATCAACTTCAAATAATCTTAAAATCCATCAAAGGATGTTGACATAGATGAAATCAAAATTCTTTTTAAAGAAATATCTCCTTTTATTTTGAAATAATTTAAGATCCATATAAAATAAAAACATTTTCTTTGAAAATATTCTTATAAGCTTGTAAGGAAAGTTTTGAAGATTTTATAATGGTGGAAATTAGTCGCACCCACCGTATAAGTTAAAAAAAACATTCTTACCTTAATTCTGTCGAAAAGGTTAAAAAGGACCTTGTTTTGAAAACGACCGAAAGATTCCTTTATAAACCACTTATAAAAGTCAAAAAGGGTATAAATGACTTTAACTCATATTCTAGTAAATAGTAAAAATGTTTTGAAATGCATTTTTAAGAAACATGGATGTGGATGATAAAGAGATCCCAGTAGATTATTACGTATAAACAACCTTGGATAATGAAGAGGTTGTAAAGTAAACCCTTACCTTGTACTTTTCCTTGGTTGGGGTAGGTTAACCTCCTGTATAATGGTGAAATAGTTGTTATTAAATTATACAAGAATCATATATAATAATATGATATCATATATGATCTTTTAACATTGATTTGTTAATAATATCTTAGAATTATCGTCGTTTCGGGAGTTAACTTACTCATTTTATTTTATATGTTTTGTTACATAAGCCATGGTTGTTGTATCTTATTCATATCCAGAATGATATCCAGTCCTTAAACATCATTTTTAAATCATCAAATGATAATTATACTTGAATGGATACGATGGAGAATGAATCTCATCGCGTTCGTGGAGACGGTAGTCCGTACGTACGCACGAGCGACAATATCATTCTTTTGATATTAAAATAATATATAAATGGATGGTATATCATATATACAGAATCATTAACATGTTATATTTATTATTTACATGAGTTACACATCATTATTATACCCATCCAAATAATATTATATTGAATAACAATTACACCACGACGTGGAGACGGTAAGTCGTACGTACGCACGTATGGTGACATGTTATTCAAAGGGTGGATAGAATACTGAATATGATTGTACCATATTTATAATAACATCACAGTATATGTGAGATACTGGAGTTATTATTTTAGAATGGTAAGAACAAAGGAAGAAGAAGTGGAAGAAGAAATGAACTTGGAGAAGTGTGGTGAAATCATTACCTCTTCTTCGGGTTCTTCCTTTTGATTTGATCAAAAGGGCTCCTTCGGTTGGCTTTCTGATCAAACTAAGGCCTCTAGGTTGTAGTGAGGGATGTTGAGAGAGTATTTGTGCAGATTTTGGCCGAACCAAAAGGCTTTGAAGGTGTGAAGAAATGAGAAGGAGGAGTGCCCTTTTATAAGAGGGGTGAGGGGCACCTTTGGAAAAGTTAGAAATATTAATTTATAATAAATTCATATTCGGTTTCTAAAGGCTCCAAAGTTGACTATTCAAAGTCTAATGTGGGGATAGGTAGAAAACCACTCAACCAATAGAATTTAGACAGGTTTGGGTACTTATATTAACCTTATCTTTAAGTATTAACTCTAAGTTAATTAGTTTCACTTTTACAATGTCTCTTTGTATTTTTATATAATATGATTAATAAACATTCTATATACATCCAAGCGACCCCCAAGTGGTCCATTAATAATGAACCTATCCTTATATAAGTCTCTTGGCCGAACCTTAGATTTTTAGGAATTTAATATCAATTAATAATATAATATTTGTTTTAAAAACTCTTTTATGTCAATTTTGACACTATTCAATAGTTGATTTTTTTGAAACTCATAACAGATTGATTACTTCGAAAAAAGTCAATTAAATCAATCCTAATATATCATATTATCCTAGAAAATTAGTTTAATTCATTAAAAGTTTCATATTGTATTTTTTTGGGTATTTATAATATCAATTATTTTAATTTTTCACTATTATAGTAATTACTACATCATCATTGTGTCATAAATAAAATAAATTATTTAATGTCTAAAAATTATAAATAAAATATCATTATGTATGAAATCTTTTTATATTTATAATGAATATTTATAATCTAAAATCCAACTTATATAACCCTATGTAACAATTGTTTTGCTAAAAGATATATGCTTGTGTCATTTTTGTATTCATTTTGACTTAATTAAAATAAAGTGTCATTATCACTTACAAGTGGATCCATGGGGTCCCAAAATAGACCCAAAGATTCCCATGGTCGACCATGTATCAACCAATAGGGTTAAGACACGTTTTAGGGTAATTTAGTATTATTATAATATTATTTTTTAACCCTTATTTACCGGATTTACCCTTAACCATGGTAAATAAAATATTTACCGCAGTAATTATTCAAAATGTCTAAAAATAAAAGTTACCTATTTATACAATTTGAACATCCTGATTCCAAATATGGAATCCATTTTCCTAAATTCAAAACACATAAGTGGCAGAAATTAATTTAAAATTAATTCCCGCTGTCAAAACAAAAAGCGTGTTTTTAAGAGATAATAACTATCAAAAGATTGACACTCGTTTATGTTCGGTTTAATTGTAAAATTATGTCCAATGACCAACATTATATTAAATGGTAAAAATATATTCTAAATATACTTTAAAACCACTCAAATTCATAATTTATCACTATTAATTATTTTGATTAAAAAAGTTGTTTTTAATTAAAACTTAGTAATTTTCACTATTCATCAAAATATGAAAGTTATCCGAAATGTACCAAAATTTTACCTTAGGCTAAATTCGATATTGCGAATCCAAAAATGAAGTCCATTTTAAAATATAAAATATATATAATTTCAAAAAGTAGGTATTAGTATTCATAACGGCTAGTTTGATTGGTTGTGGTGTGTGTTAAAACTCAAGGTTGCGTACAACACACGCTACTGTATTATTCAAAGAAAGTGTACCGTGGAAGCTTGGGATGTTTCATTTTAAATTTTTGATGTCCCTATTTAGTCAAAAAGTTTAAAATATTGTATTTAAAAAGGGTTCACTATTAAAAATTGATAAAAGTGCAATACTGAAAATGAATTTGTTCTTGCATTATATCTAAGAAACTCATAATATGGATTCTAAAATTATAAGGATTATATAAAGTTTAAAATTTAGATAATACTATTAATAACCTCTTTTGAATGGATTTTTTTTTGTAAGTCATGGTGTGATTGAACTCGGTGTTGCGTGTAGTGCAAGTTATTGAATTATTTTGAAGAAATAACACACTATGAAATCTTGGGGTGTTACATTCTCCCCTCCTTCAATAAATTTCGTCCTCGCAATTTGAAATTGTTCTTCGAAAATAAAAGGTTGAAAGTAGAAAATATATTTGTGGGAAAACCCACATCAGAAATTTGGTTACTAAAATTTAGTCTTAATATGATGAAAAGAGAAATCAAAGGGTCACCACCAAATTATGATCTCGATTAGGAGAACATTGGTGGCAATTAGAGACATATGATTGGAGGAAAACGTAAATATTTACAGGTAGTGATTGAGGTCATCAATCACAAACAAGTATAAAATTGAGGTCCTTAAATTCATCAATCTATGATGATTTGAAATACCATCGGTTCAACAAAACATACGGTATTAGGATAACACATTTTTGACTTTTCAAAATATCCTAGTTGAAATCCCACATCGAAAAATGAATTAATGAGGCCTCTATTTAAAATAAAGAGTCGAAAGTATGAAGATTACCGAAAATAACACATACTAGGGTTCCGTGTAGGAAAATAGGGATATGGAAGAAAAATCTAACCATCAATTATCTGATGGAGAGTGGTAGAGAACATGGCTATGAAAAGGCCAACAATCCCAAAGCCATAAATTAGTGATGATTTAAGGTACCATCTAGGACAACATTTTTGTTCTAAGTTTCTTTTCTTAATGTTGAGGAATTTATTTATGAGATTGGATATGATCATAAGGAGATATACTTACTTTATAATTAGAGTTTTATCCATTAATAAATTTCTACCACAAACTCATCTTTCACTCTAAAAGATAATATGATGTAAAAAAATTCTATTTACACTATTCATATAGGGTTCCAAAATAAACGAATTTATAATTCATCAACAAGATCTTTTAATAAAAACTACATTATTTAATCCAGGACATCTCGTGGGCCAGTGGTAGGTGATACACCCTTGTCGCCCTTCGGTTGCGGGTTCAAGTCTTGCAGCCTTGCCGGACGCGACGGGTTGTCGCCCGACCTCCGGGTTGTCCTTTTATGGCAATCCAAAATAATCCAAACTAGAACTATCCAATATACTTCTGTCCAAACTCACAGTCCAACATTTATAAGTTAGGTAAACATAATGTAGAACCTTTTTACCCCGTAATAGCATATGAATACCTTCATCATGTATTCTTTTAATACACTGAAACATCCTGAATTACCATATTCCTTATTGATTACATTCATGCTCCCTTATTCCATATAGAATGCTGGATATACTTCATTAATCCAAAAATGTTTTAAACCCCAACAATGATGGAATATACAAATCATTAATCAGTTCCAAGGTAGTCAAGAATATCCAATATAATTTATCCAAAACAATCACATATTATTCCAAAATCACTACCTCAGTATCAAAACTATATTATGATTTATCATTCTATCAACCATATATTTTCCAAAAATTTATCCTGCTATTGAGTCACTTTTATTTGTTCCACACAATCTCAAGTCCTTAATGAAATAGTACTGCAGTACAATCCTTATATACTCCATAATTATTATAACAAGTACATTGTTGATACAACACTCAATTGACATAATCAACATAAGAACTCTAATCATTCCTCTTCATCTGTGGTAGTATCATAACTTGATTATTATCCAATAACATCATTTGCGGCATAGTCTGATGACTGGGACATAGGTTCGCGTAGTGTCCAAACTCCTTGCAAATGAAGCATTGTACATTTAAAACCATTTTCTTACCCTTGCAGTCACGTACATTGTGCTCTTTTCCTCCACACTTATAACAAAATCCCATTCCTCTCAGGCAAGTTCCAGGGTGTTTCTTTCCACAGTTACCACATATGGGGAAATTCTTCTTTTCCCTCTTCCCTTTATCCATCTTTCTCTCTTCCATCCTTTTCTTCTCTTGCTTCCCTTCAAAGCCATAGGACTCAGTAAACTCTTTACTTATCTTATCAACACATGATATTATTTCTTCATATGATGATAATACATGGGAGACTATTTCTCTTATAAATTCTAGCTTAAGACCATGAAAGATATGATCCTTCCTTCTCTTTGAATCATGTGCATTTCTGGAGTTCTCATTCCTTCTACTGGGCGCCATTTCTAAACAATGGCATAAACTAGATCAGTTTATGAATCAAAATACATAATCCCATACTTATAAAACACTTAACATAAATTGAACTATTTATGGATATAATCCATAATCATAAAAATGTTTTTTTTTGAGGAAGTATATACTCATAAACCCTTCATAATGATTTGTAAAGAAAATGAGAGTTATCCTAAGCATATCCCCCGGGAGTGTCGTAACCAAGAGTGCAGCAAGGCCCGTTGTCGTGCACCAGTTCCCGTTCGAGTCTAGCTCAAAGCGGTGTTTTTGGGTTTTACCCCTAGGTACATCTGTGCCAGAGCCGCCTCTACCTGCTCGTATCCAGACAGGGATGTATTGCTCGGAAAACTCACAAAGTCTCTACAATACCAAAATTCTAGGAAGTTCTTCTATACTAATCCTCAAAGTTCATCTTAGGTCTACGTGCTCTAATCAGAGTTTATCTAAATCTAGGTTCCAAGGTTTGTACTAAACTTCCTCTGATACCAACTGTAACGCCCCGACCCCAGCTACCCAGAGTCGGTGCATTACTTCGTAACATTGGCATGATCACAAGAAAGATCAAATCTCGAAAGACCGTTTGGTTTAGTAGCCTTGGAAACACTAGATATATTCATAAGTTTTACATTACATCATTAAACGAAAAACTACTACAACAACATATTGTCTCCAAAATCCACACTATTAACCCCTCATAAAATCCCTGCAGGTCATTCATAACTTACTTCTTCACATCCTGGGAAAAATAAAACATAGAAAAGGGGTGAGCTCAAATGCCCAGTAAGGATAACAATATAGCGGAAACTTTCATAAATAAGAATAAACATTTAAGGCAATGTATAACTAAAACAAAAGCCTTTTAAACATGAACTTTAAACATGGTATGGCATAAATAAAATGAAATAATGCCATTTACTTATTCACATGGATATTCTACTAATCGAATAATCACATGCAAAAATCAATAACCACTTTCATAATGTTGGAATGCATAATGCCAGACTATCATAACCACATAGCCAAGGCCTCGTGCCAAGACTACAAATAAGATTTTGTCAAGGCCTTGTGCCAAGACACTAGTTTGTCTCATGAGACCTACCGATGCATCGAGGAGCTATAGCGGGCTCCACCCGTCATATATTAAGTCCAATGCATTCCCATATGAAAAGGTTTAAACATAATATAAACATTCGTATTAAAACTAGCATACGAAATGTAAATACTTTCACCATAAACTATGAATGGTATAAAAATAGCACATCCACAGTCAAACATATCACAAAACCTTCAATACAATATAGAAGTTTTGTATCATAATAAATCAACTTCAAATAATCTTAAAATCCATCAAAGGATGTTGACATAGATGAAATCAAAATTCTTTTTAAAGAAATATCTCCTTTTATTTTGAAATAATTTAAGATCCATATAAAATAAAAACATTTTCTTTGAAAATATTCTTATAAGCTTGTAAGGAAAGTTTTGAAGATTTTATAATGGTGGAAATTAGCCGCACCCGCCGTATAAGTTAAAAAAAACATTCTTACCTTAATTCTGTCGAAAAGGTTAAAAAGGACCTTGTTTTGAAAACGACCGAAAGATTCCTTTATAAACCACTTATAAAAGTCAAAAAGGGTATAAATGACTTTAACTCATATTCTAGTAAATAGTAAAAATGTTTTGAAATGCATTTTTAAGAAACATGGATGTGGATGATAAAGAGATCCCAGTAGATTATTACGTATAAACAACCTTGGATAATGAAGAGGTTGTAAAGTAAACCCTTACCTTGTACTTTTCCTTGGTTGGGGTAGGTTAACCTCCTGTATAATGGTGAAATAGTTGTTATTAAATTATACAAGAATCATATATAATAATATGATATCATATATGATCTTTTAACATTGATTTGTTAATAATATCTTAGAATTATCGTCGTTTCGGGAGTTAACTTACTCATTTTATTTTATATGTTTTGTTACATAAGCCATGGTTGTTGTATCTTATTCATATCCAGAATGATATCCAGTCCTTAAACATCATTTTTAAATCATCAAATGATAATTATACTTGAATGGATACGATGGAGAATGAATCTCATCGCGTTCGTGGAGACGGTAGTCCGTACGTACGCACGAGCGACAATATCATTCTTTTGATATTAAAATAATATATAAATGGATGGTATATCATATATACAGAATCATTAACATGTTATATTTATTATTTACATGAGTTACACATCATTATTATACCCATCCAAATAATATTATATTGAATAACAATTACACCACGACGTGGAGACGGTAAGTCGTACGTACGCACGTATGGTGACATGTTATTCAAAGGGTGGATAGAATACTGAATATGATTGTACCATATTTATAATAACATCACAGTATATGTGAGATACTGGAGTTATTATTTTAGAATGGTAAGAACAAAGGAAGAAGAAGTGGAAGAAGAAATGAACTTGGAGAAGTGTGGTGAAATCATTACCTCTTCTTCGGGTTCTTCCTTTTGATTTGATCAAAAGGGCTCCTTCGGTTGGCTTTCTGATCAAACTAAGGCCTCTAGGTTGTAGTGAGGGATGTTGAGAGAGTATTTGGGCAGAGTTTGGCCGAACCAAAAGGCTTTGAAGGTGTGAAGAAATGAGAAGGAGGAGTGCCCTTTTATAAGAGGGGTGAGGGGCACCTTTGGAAAAGATAGAAATATTAATTTATAATAAATTAATATTCGGTTTCTAAAGGCTCAAAAGTTGAATATTAAAAGGATAATGTGGGGATAGGTAGAAAACCACTCAACCAATAGAATTTAGACAGGTTTGGGTACTTATATTGACCTTATCTTTAAGTATTAACTCTAAGTTAATTAGTTTCACTTTTACAATGTCTCTTTGTATTTTTATATAATATGATTAATAAACATTCTATATACATCCAAACGACCTCCAAGTGGTCCATTAATGATGAACCTATCCTTATATAAGTCTCTTGGCCGAACCTTAGATTTTTAGGAATTTAATATCAATTAATAATATAATATTTGTTTTGAAAACTCTTTTATGTCAATTTTGACACTATTCAATAGTTGATTTTTTTGAAACTCATAACAGATTGATTACTTCGAAAAAAGTCAATTAAATCAATCCTAATATATCATATTATCCTAGAAAATTAGTTTAATTCATTAAAAGTTTCATATTGTATTTTTTTGGGTATTTATAATATCAATTATTTTAATTTTTTACTATTATAGTAATTACTGCATCATCATTGTGTCATAAATAAAATAAATTATTTAATGTCTAAAAATTATAAATAAAATATCATTATGTATGAAATCTTTTTATATTTATAATGAATATTTATAATCTAAAATCCAACTTATATAACCCTATGTAACAATTGTTTTGCTAAAAGATATATGCTTGTGTCATTTTTGTATTCATTTTGACTTAATTAAAATAAAGTGTCATTATCACTTACAAGTGGATCCATGGGGTCCCAAAATAGACCCAAAGATTCCCATGGTCGACCATGTATCAACCAATAGGGTTAAGACACGTTTTAGGGTAATTTAGTATTATTATAATATTATTGTTTAACCCTTATTTACCGGATTTACCCTTAACCATGGTAAATAAAATATTTACCGCAGTAATTATTCAAAATGTCTAAAAATAAAAGTTACCTATTTATACAATTTGAACATCCTGATTCCAAATATGGAATCCATTTTCCTAAATTCAAAACACATAAGTGGCAGAAATTAATTTAAAATTAATTCCCGCTGTCAAAACAAAAAGCGTGTTTTTAAGAGATAATAACTATCAAAAGATTGACACTCGTTTATGTTCGGTTTAATTGTAAAATTATGTCCAATGACCAACATTATATTAAATGGTAAAAATATATTCTAAATATACTTTAAAACCACTCAAATTCATAATTTATCACTATTAATTATTTTGATTAAAAAAGTTGTTTTTAATTAAAACTTAGTAATTTTCACTATTCATCAAAATATGAAAGTTATCCGAAATGTACCAAAATTTTACCTTAGGCTAAATTCGATATTCCGAATCCAAAAATGAAGTCCATTTTAAAATATAAAATATATATAATTTCAAAAATTAGGTATTAGTATTCATAACGGCTAGTTTGATTGGTTGTGGTGTGTGTTAAAACTCAAGGTTGCGTACAACACACGCTACTGTATTATTCAAAGAAAATGTACCGTGGAAGCTTGGGATGTTTCATTTTAAATTTTTGATGTCCCTATTTAGTCAAAAAGTTTAAAATATTGTATTTAAAAAGGGTTCACTATTAAAAATTGATAAAAGTGCAATACTGAAAATGAATTTGTTCTTGCATTATATCTAAGAAACTCATAATATGGTTTCTAAAATTATAAGGATTATATAAAGTTTAAAATTTAGATAATACTATTAATAACCTCTTTTGAATGGATTTTTTTTTGTAAGTCATGGTGTGATTGAACTCGGTGTTGCGTGTAGTGCAAGTTATTGAATTATTTTGAAGAAATAACACACTATGAAATCTTGGGGTGTTACACTTAGCGTACATGTCCAAAGATAATAACATGAACTAGTTAACATATCTGAAGGACATTACATGATATGAATGGAATGTTGGGAGGAAATTGTGTGATCAAGGATGACATGTTTGGAGGATGTTGCATGACCTGTATGACATGTTTGGAGGGTGTCACATGACTTGGATGAAATTTTGGAGGGTTTCTCGTGATCTACCTAACTTTTTTAGTGGACATCACATGATCTGGATGACTTGTATAGAGGACACTACGAGACCTAGCTAGCATGGTATGGTGTCACCGAATAACTTGGAAGACTTGTTTAGAATAAATTGCATAATTTGGCTGGAAATCCTAAAGGACTTCACAAGACATGGGTGATGTACCCAGAGAGAATTACATGAATTTCTTGACATGTCCAAAGGGCATCACATGATCTAAATGTCATGTCGAGATAGTGTCACATAACATGGGAAACATGTCTTGTTGTTATCGCATGACCTAGGTAGGCCATGAAAAGTGAATAAAGCTTAGAGTATCCATATTTTCATAATAAAACCATATTTTTTAGTCTTTATGATATCTTGTATTTCATATGTGCCTCGTGTTTTTTCCAGTTTTATCTTATTTTAGGTTTCACATGACCCGGTCGACATGTAGGGCCTCCTTCACATAATCTAGATGACACACCATAAGTCCTTCACATGATCTATAGAGTGATCATGAGAAGTTCATATTCATGGTGTATGATCTATTGAGTCAATAATTTTATTTTACCTAGTGAAATACCTTTTTGATTACGTGACTGGTCATTTTGAGAAGTCCACTCTTACGCTCGTCTGTTGAATTTGTTTGCTATGTCTTTTTCTTTTGTGTTTTCGGGGTAGGGATTTATAGTTCTCACTACCCCATTTTTACACCACCTTTCACAACAAGTATCTCACAAATGTGAGGTGAAGTTTGTGGAGGGATTTTTATATCACACACTTCCCATGATCCCATTGTGGGTTATACATGGCACCGCATAATGATAGCAACTGCAAGAATATTCCTCCATTTCCATATTTATTAGACACCATCCGATCAAGGGAACATGTTGACGTGTCAAAGAGATTTTATAAGGTCAGGATTTCATGTCAAGGAGTCTTTGAGAGAACAGGACACCCATGGAAAGGTTTTCATGTGATCAAAGGCAATTTTTTGGGGTCCTCTATGAGACTAAGGAGGCTTATCTAGGGGTCTCTTCGGGATCGAGCTAACATGTCTAAGGACCTTTTAAGGATCATGTTGATCACTAAGGGAATATAACCCCCCTTGCATGAAGATTAGTGTACCCCCCCCCCCCCCCCCACAAGAAGCTACCACATTTTTTCCTTTTTATTTCATTCTTTATTCTACAAGGATATGAGATCTCACAAAGTCATTTGAATGTTATCAAGGACAATCATTCTCCATGTCTATGATGCATTGTATGATCAATGATGGATCTCACAGTGATGCATGAGAATTTCTACTAACAACCCCTCTAATTGTTTGTAGAGCCACGGGGGAATCATATTTTTGGATGCATGTGTCTGAGGACCTTATCATGATAAAGGTGACACACCCACATACTTTTTCCCGACGAGGTAGACATGTCGTTAGGGGCTTAGTGAGGTCTTACAGATCATATGAGCACGTTTCATGAAGATCAACAAAACTCTCCTTCGTATGAGGATTCCACTATTCTTTTCCTTTTTTTTAAATGGGGGTTTTAGATGATTGCAGGCGTCTACCGGTTGACAAGTCACGTGATTCAGAAGAACTCTTCTAGAAGCCTCCGCACAATCATCAATGCTTATCAGGTTTCCTTCACAAAAATAGGGAGGCTTATCAAAGGGGAATCATGTGACCAATGTCAATCATATGCTATGCATGATCAGTTTGTATGACCTTTTGAAGGACATGTGATCACATGTCCTTCTAATGGTTACATGATCTGCATGAGTTGGTCGTCTTCTCTTCCATTGTTTTGCGAAGAAATAATAACCATGGTTAAATTATTTTTTCCCTTCTATATTTTTCGATGTTAGTTGGTGGGCGTCAACAATTCATATATAACTATAAATATATTTACATAATTATATATATTTATAAAATTGTATATATTTATATAATTATATACATATATTAATATTTAAGTAAATATATTTATTAATATATAAGTATATATAATTATAAATATAATAAATATATTTATTATTTAAATATATTTATTATAATTTTATAATTATATATTTATTTATTTATTTATTTATTTACTTATAATTCTAATTATTAAAAAATATATATTTATATATATTTATTAAAATATAAGTATATATATTTATTAATATATAAGTATATATATTTATTAATATATAAGTATATATAATTATAAATATAATAAATATATTTATTATTTAAATATATTTTTTATTTAAATGTATTTTTTATGATTTTATAATTATATATATGTATATTTATAATTCTAATTATAAATAAATATATTTATAAATATTTGTATATAATTATAAATATATTTATATAATTATATTAGTGTATATAATTATATATATTTATATAATTATATATATATATATTAATCAATATATAAATAAATATAATTATAAATATAATAAGTATATTTATTAGTTAAATAAATTTATTATAATTTTATAATTATTTATAAATATATTTATTTATTTATAATTATAATTATAAATAGATATATTTAAAAATATATTTACATAATTATCTATATTTATAAAATTATAAATATTTTTATAATTATATATATTTATTAATATATATATATATAATTATAAATATAATAAATATATTTATTTTTTAAATATATTTATTATAATTTTATAATTATTTAAATATATATTTATTTATTTTTAATTATATAAACACTTTTTAAAAAACATTATATATATATAATATTTGAATAATTAAAAAATATACATTAATATATCATATTTATATTAATTATATAAATCCATTTTTTAATTAATGTATATAAATAAACATTATTTTTTGAATATAAATATGATAATTTTATATATATTAATAATATTTTTTATTAAAAAAATTTATCAGTGCTACCAAAAGAACTGATAGAGGGTACACCTTTATGAGTAATTTTTTTAATGCTGATAAAAGTTACCCTTATCAATGCTTTTAGCTAGCGCTAATAAAAGTAACCCTTTTATCAGTGCTTTATGTTTAGCATTGATAAAAGGAAGTGCTAGATAAGACATGATATGTGGTAGTGATGGGGTTACATGTGTAGATTCTTTATGGTGTAAGGAGCTCAACACCTTTTAGTCGCACCTTCAAGCCTACTACACACTATTTTTTTATACTATAACTGCCAAAATAAAGCTGATCTTGAACCTATGACTCCCATGATAAAAATTCCACAAAACTTCTTGCATGCATGCTATGCTTGCATGAGAGTCATGGCTTGAAAAGGATGCTACTTCCAAAGGATAAATACAGTGTTTTAATGTGATACTCCTCATTTAAATGGGTATATGAATTCAAAGGAGTTGTAAGTAATCATTAGCACATGCACATGAGGTTTCTCCACAAAGAAATAAGTTGAGTTCATGAAGAAGAAAACGTCAGATTATTCATCATTTGAATATCTGAGATAACCCAGGATATTCTGAGGTTTAAAAACATGCTTGATCTAGCATTAATCTTGGGAATTTTTGTTGGGGAAATATGGGGGAAATGTAGTATAATCTACTAGGAATAGTGAAAACCATGGATTAAAATCCATGGTCCCTAAATAATTATTAATAAAAAATAGAAAGTACAATGAAAATAAAGGGTTAAAATGATGAAAGTTGACATAAATTTCCACTAAGAACGAGAGATGAAACAATAATAACCTTCTTTTGTGTCTCCCCCCCTACCCTAGGAGTCCCCACAACCTCTTATATGTCTACCTCTTTTCCACTACTTGGGGGATTTCAAAGTATTAGTCTGATCATCCATTTTCAATGATTCAAATACCTCATCATGAGGTTCAATGTCTCCAATGAATTCATTTTTTAATTATTCATCTTGATTTAATACATTATCATACCAGAATCAATTATTTTCTTAGCAGCCTCCATGCCAGTGGATTTTCCATAAAAAGATCTACATACATTACCAAATTCCTCATGGAAAGAATATGTACTCAAGGATCTATTTAAAATATTGAGATGGGTAAGTCGATATTTTTTGGATCTAGAGTTCGAAGAGTCACCCTCCTCGATATCCACCTTCCCTTTGCCTACTACTGAATCCTATTAATCAACATCAGCAATCAGAGAGACATAATTCCTAGGAAAATCAGATTGAGAACCTTCCTCTATCATAACCTCATCTTCCCTTACACTACAAGGTGGGATAACATCACCCAAAGACATATTTACTGGTAGATCAGAGCTAGTGGAATGAAATACCCTAGAGATAGAAACATTAGGACTGGGTATCCTATGTGTGACTATTTAGAATCCCTCACTATCCATAATAGTTTTCCTACCTTTGGAAGATTGAAAACACCCTTTAGAGGTCTGGACAGAAGAACCATTAAATAATGGGATCAATTCTAGCTTCTTCTTTCCTTTTTTATAATTAACCATGACTAACTGCTACTCCAACTCAAGTCATTTATTAGTCTCATCTTGGAAAGAAACTTCATCACTAGTTTTCCAACCTCCTTGATCATTATTTCCACCATCACCGGATCCACTAATCAAGAAATCCTTGAAAGAAGTCACTCATATGCTATGTTATCCCAGGACTGACCAGAGCTAGTCTACCCCATCCCTATACCATCAAAAGTGCCAAAGCCAGTTCACCTCCCTTTCTAGTTCAAATATCCATCTAAAATTCCGAATTATCAATCAGACAGGAATTTTTCCACTACACAGCTTTATTCTTGGACCCCTACACAACATTAGAAGGACCAGACTCATGAGGATCAACCTCCACTACAATACATGCCTCATTTTGTTGAGACACAGCTAGTGACTGCCTATCCTTTTTACCAGTAACATGAAAAAGCCTCTTATAAACATCTAGGCAGTACCCGTTTTTAGAGTAGAACCCATAAACCACATCTCTATAG
This sequence comes from Viscum album, assembly GCA_963277665.1. Classification (NCBI taxonomy): domain Eukaryota; kingdom Viridiplantae; phylum Streptophyta; class Magnoliopsida; order Santalales; family Viscaceae; genus Viscum; species Viscum album. Next base: position 778,189,041 of record OY728135.1, on the reverse strand, counting down.
AAATTCTCCTTTATATATACAATGGTATTGATAAACTGGGTGTAGCATACATCAGGTTTTTATTCTTATTTTGTATAGGAAAACTCCTACGGATTTCCTTCATGAAACAAATCAGTTAGACAATCCTTTAAGATTTAATTTTCACCTATGTGAATATATCTTAGAGTGAAATCATCTTCATAAGCATTATATTTCCTTCACATACTCTGTTATTCAAAGAAGTTTTGAGTCCTGTGAATCCATATTATTTTATGAAGTTGAAGAACTAAGGTACTGTAAATCACAAGAGATTCTGTGAATAAGATGACATCTTTTTGTGATATGTGTGAAGTCACATACCAATTCTGGGTTTTGTAAGGAAGAAAATTACAATATGAATAATAATAAGTGTTGCATGACACTATCTGCATGAAGGATGGTGACTAAAATATGTTTGGAGGGATATATTGTGCATAGTGTGTGATTTTATGCATGAAATCAATCTACATTCTTTGAGATAACCAAATAATTTGAAAACAATGTTGATTTTGATTCAAGGAAGTACAAAGTGAGAATAGTGAAGTAATAAGTAACAATAAAGTAAGAGCCCAAGAATGAACATAAAATAATAACCTTGATAATTTATTTATGTTCTAGGATAATGCACATGCACCATACAATGGTCATCCATGTATAAAGTTCATTCAAAGTAACTTTTTTGTGATTTATAGAAGCATATTTTTTTGGGTTTATTCAAGAACATTCTTTCATAGAAAAATATCATAATGAAGTGCATTCAAATAAATTTTGTTATTCATTTTGATCGCTCGTCCTTCAATCTTGAAGAAATAGATCTTGTGTTTCTATTTTTGGATATATATATATATATATAGAAGTATAATTCTAGAGATAATTCATTGTGTGCAACAATTATCTTTTTTTGATTTTTTTGATACTATGCACAATAGAGATAACTGTCTATTTATTGAGCTAGGTTTTATGTTAAAATATTATTTAATTTTATGTTGGCCCTTAAATAATATTATAATATTTAATAAAACTCATTCCACATAATATTAATAATATTATTATTATTATTATTTAGTGATCACCAACTTGTGCAATAAAAAATATTATTTAGCCATCTTATTAATTTTTATTTTTCATTGGATGCAGTCTTGTTTTGTTCAAACTCTTGAATTTATTGAACTCCTAAATAAATTTTTAATTTAAATATTTTAATCATCAATAAATATTCGTGATTGATTAAAACATGAGTAAAATTATCCCTCAGACTTGAGAATAATATTTATTCAATTAATAAAATTCAAATATAATTTAATCGAGATCGTCATAAATACTTAGAGTGTGACCCTCTATGATTATTTATCATTGGAATTAGACTGGATTTCTTAAAGTATAAGATTACTTTTTAGAAATTCCTCAAGACACCCAAGATAAAGAACTTCATATCGCAATGATGATGACCACATATAAACACTCACTGTATAATAAAATCTATTTATCACAATATCTCCTCAAGTAGGTTCCACATCAGTGTCACTAACCTATAAACTCGATACATCTTTCTTTGACTATCTGAAATAAACTCATTATTACACCATGACCATAGAATTTAGGGTGATGGTTCTATTCCAATTAAAGGGTCAAGATATCAGCTTCCATAAATATGGAAGGGAAAAATCCTTCCTTGAATTATCCATTAATGACCTGTCAATCATGACGCACCTAACGTACCCTACCTCACCACGAACATATCTCATCATGATTGTCATTAGAAAATCTAAGTGTTCAAGTCATGAAATTCATTAATGATAATATTAAAGTCTAATAACCATTACACACACTCATAGATAGTAATATCTGATGACACCAAAATATATGGATTTCCTACTGGTGGACCTGTTCTCATACTCTCCCATCATGGAGATTACTAAGTGTGAACTTCATGAGAAGAAGTCTCATCCTATTACAAGTATTCATACCTAAAATTCTATATACTATGTGTCCCATCATAGTACGTTATCTGACCGCAAAACTATATTTAAGAATATATTCATAACACTTCAAGGTTATCATCATAGCATGAAACTACTATGACCTTATCAATGGGACATATATTCTATAACATTTATTAAATTAGATTCATATAGAAATGAAAAATATGTTATAATTTTTTTTATTAGTATTCAATACATTGAATATACATGTAATAAAAGTAAAAATAGTTGGTTCTAGGACACCAACTCTAAAAAAATCCCACATGAACCAGAGCCAACGGCCAGCGACTTTTAGTCCACTAGACCTCACATGATAATCTTGTTTGTAGTAAGTCAAGGCTTTAGTCAAGGGTTTCACCACATTTTATTCTATAGAAATACTACTCATTGTAACATCATCTCTCTAAGAAAAATTCCTCAAGAGATGATACTTCATAAGTATGTGTTGTGTCCGCTAATGTGACCTTGGCTCTTTTATGATATCCACCGCTACAGTATTATCAAAGTAGAGTGTGATAGGATCATTACTTTTAGGTACTACATTAATCTCTTAGATGAAGTTGTGCATCCATAATACTTAATTAGCTTCCTCAGAAGTCAAAATATACTTGAACTCTACTATAGAATATATGACCATAGCCTTATTTGAGATCTTCCATCTCAAATAACATACATTTAATGTTAATATTTATCCTGTTTGTGACATAATGTCATCTTGATCAGCTTGAAAACTATCATATTTATATTCTCTAATGACTAGTTCCTCATCTCCTCCATAAACCAGGAACATATCCTTAGTATGCCTTTGATACTGAGGGATAGTCTTGAATTCCATCCAATGGTGGTCACCTGGGTTAGCTGATATATTCCTACCACACTTAATAAATCGGAAACATCTAGCCTAGTACATAGCATATCATACATGACTAGCTCAATCACAAATGCATATGGAATCCTTTCAATTATATTCCTTTCCTCAAGTGTCTGAGGCTACATTTTCTTGGAAGGATAAATGATATGTGACACTGGCAATAATACCCTCTTTAATTTTTCCATACTGAATCTCTTCAATATATTTTCATTGTTTGTACTTTGACTTAGGTTGAGCGGCCTCTTAGATCTATCCTGATAGATCTTGATCCCAAGAGTATATGTCACTTCTCCTAAGTCCTTCATAGAGAAACATTTATTCAACCATGCATTAACAGACTATAAGACTAGTATTTCATTTCCAATGAGTAATATGTCATCAACATATAATATTAATAAAATGACTACACTCCCACTTAACCATTTATAGACACAAGGCTCACACTCATTCTTTATGAAACAAAATTATGTTATGGCTTCATCAAAACAAATTTTCTATGACCTAGATGCTTTCTATAATCCATAAATAGATTTTTTAAAATTTCATATCTTTTTAGCATCCTTTGGAGTCATAAACCCTTTGAGTTATTTCATATATACACATTCTTGAAGGTTCCTATTAAGTAAGTCTATTTTAAAATACATTTTACAAATCTCATAGTCATGTTAATTCATAATTGAAAGTAGAATTTTGATGGAATTTAACATTACAAGTGGTGAAAACTTTTCATTGTATTCAATGACATAATGTTGTTTAAACCCTTTTGCAACCAGTAACGCCTTATAGGTACTGACTTGTCCTTCCATATCTAGTTTCTTATTGAATACCCATTTGAAACCAAAAGTCTTTACATCCACTGGAGGATCTACCAAAATCTAGAATTGGTTTTGGTATATGGTATCCATTTCAGAATTATGGCTTATTTCCACTTGGAAACATCTATGCCACTTATTATTTTTTTTGTAGGTTAGAGGATCATTATTATCAATTATTAATGAGTCTCCATCCTTAGTGAATATAAAACCATACCATTATGGTTCTCTAACCTCTCTTGTACTCCTACATAGTACTTGTATCTTTAGAATAATCTATTCTTCTATAGGTATTTTTGGAATCTGTTATCGTGCAAACTTTTGTATGCCTTCAGCCTCAACTTCATCAAAGACTATGTCACTCCCACTTTCACTTTTAAAGATGTTCTCTCTTTCAAGGAATATGGTGTGTCTTGTAACACCCCAAGGTTTTAAAAATAAATTGAAATGCATGAAAACTGTGTTTTAAGTAGATATTAATAACTAGCCTTTAAACATAATTTTTCCACTTCAATGTTTTGAATTTTGAAAAACAACCATCTACAATTGTGTTCAATAAGTTATTTGGAGTCTGATGGAACCAACTTGATTTTTGATGAATAGTAACACACCATTATGAATAGTAAAATGAATAGTAATATTCCACTAATGAATAGTAAATTTTATTATTATTTTATTTTCTTAAGGCTTTAAGATAATGACATCTTGGTTGATTTTTCAATGTGATATAAAAGTAGTTATATAATTAAAATTGTTAACTTCTGAATAAAGTATTATTTTATTTAAAAATTAAATTAATAATATTTAGAAATTTATTTATAAAAAATTTATTTCATTTTTTAATTCTAGAGGTTAAAAAATGGTTAGGGTGAATTTTTTGGATTTTTTTGGAATTCTTGAATTTTTTATGAATAGTGAAATACGGCAAAATACCATATATTCAAATTATCAGTTAAATAAACTATTTTATGGCATAATAAGTGATGTAAGACCACTTGTTTTGAAATCACATTCCATTATTACTATTTTGGGTCACATTAATTAATACTATTCAAATTCTTGAGCAAAAATATTATAATAATGATTAAAATAATGAAAAATACCTTCTCTCCTCCACAATAAATACCACCCTCATTCACCTCTTCCTCCTACACCTCTCAAGCCTTAATACTTACCTAAGTTCTACACAATGCTCCTCCCAAGGATCTTCCCCACTTTAAAGAACTTTTTTATCACCAAAAGGCCAAAACCAAAGGCCTTAACGAGGATCTCAAGGAGAAGAGATCAAGAGGTAAACATCCTCTTTTTTTTCTTTCTTTTATTTTCATTTTCTTTTCTATTATTATTATTTCCTCACATAACATTATACAAAAGGAAGTAATGATCCAGTATCTTACATATTCTTTATTTAATAATGTTTATGGAAGACATGCCATCATACTTCTTCTCCTTTCCCACTTATTCAAGAAATTAAAACACGTTCCTTGATGTGTCGATTTACCGACATTGTGGATGATGTAATTTCAATTTATTTTACTTCCTTAAAGACTAGTCATTAAACCATTTATATGGTTGAAACAGATTATAATTTATGTATTATACCTTATATAAGGTTCTGGAATCATTTTTTACACATGTTATTAAATTATGAAACAAAATTAGTTCATTACGATCGAAGAATCATCGAAATGGCCTAAACTAATATACATAATGTTTTAACTTATGAATCATCCGCATGTTAGAATTAAAAATGATGAATGGTATAATTTATGGTACTGAAATACCATTACATTACAATTCTATAGTTTCACTTCCAATTGACAAGAATATTCATCATGAACTTATCCTGGAAACCATGTAAAGAACGCACCCAAAACAATGCAAGTAACAAAATACTAACAATTAAAGGGTGAAATGATGTAATTAAATGATCATATAAGGTATTATAAACATCAATATTTTTATTTAATATATTAATAACACTATTTTAACCATTATAAAGGAGGTTTAAACAAGTTTTATGTAAGAAAAACTTGAGGTAAGGGAATTCTTAACCTGATTTCCATTCTTTGGGTGAACCTTCTACTTAATTATTTATGTGGTATTAAAATTGTTTGTGTGATGAATTTTGTTAATATTATGTTTAATTATGTTTATTTACAATTTATATACATGTTATATCTACTATATTAAGTATCACTTAAATTATATGATATTTGTAAGGGGCTTTTCTTTTAAAATCTTCTTTTAAAATCCAGTTTTACAAAATTCAAAAACAATGTTTTCATGAAATTTTTCATGTCGTATAATTATTTTATGGTTCTTGGGAATATTTTATGATGAATGTTAGGACCTATATCTCCCTCAAATTCATTGGGTATGTGTAAGTTGGATTTCCACTATATGGTTACTCCAAGTGTAACTATGATGGTTACAGAAATTGTAAGGTAGTTGTGAGGGTTACAAATTATAAGGTAGCTGAGCGGGTTAAAAGATTATGAAAGTAATGATACAAGATACCTTTATGGTTATATTTATGTTCTTATGCTTTGTGGTGATCTTTTGGAAATCTCATGTTTCATAAATTAATTATATATGGGAGACAAGTATGCCTTTTAAAAATGATTTCATATGTTATAAGTATTCACGGACTGATATATTCTTTCCTTCTTTTTATATCCCTTTCTGAAATTTTTAGTCTCATCCCAATTTTTTAAATTATTTTCATAGTTTATAAGGTTGTGTAAGACAAATAAGGAATCCAAGTTAAATGTTTTAATAATTTTCAAAGAAATCATGTTTTATTTGAAAAGATCTATATTTTGGAATAAATGAAAACTATTTTTATGGTATCCACTATGTATTAATGTGTAATGTTATGACTGTATTATATCCAATTATCTAAATCTCTAAACTTGAAAATATCCTCAATGTGATAGGAAGTGATTTCTTGACTAAATTCATGATTATGTGATGTAATAAGGTTGGGTCCATATAGTTGGTATCAGAGGATGGTTTAGATAACTTTAGGGGTTAGGATGATGTTAATTGAATAACATAAATGGTTTTTTCCTCTATGATTTATTTTAAATGTTATAGAATTTAAATATTACCATGTTTTTTCATTAAGATATGTTTGTTCAGAATGGTTGTCTGTAGAAGAAACCTGGAAGCTGAAGAGGATAGGCACCAACAGAATGACATCCTTCCAAATATTAAACCTAAAATGGAAGGGATTGGAACTGAGTAGTTTGTGAAAGTAATGGATCAGCTAACATAGTAAATAAATGGTGGTGGAATCCATGCAAGAGAAAAACCAGAGGTACCACAACGTAACATGACAATAGTGGAACATTTTATGAGACAACACCCTCCTACTTTCAATGGATCTTCTAACCCAGTAGTGGCTGAAAAAAGGATTAAATCTGTGAAAAGATATTCAATGTTATGGGATGTCTAGATAATCAAAATTTAAGTATTTACATTTATCATTTTGAAGGTGACTCTAATCAGTGGTGGTCAATGGTAAATAATATCAGGGATAGAGAGGATATAAATGCCTTAGAGGGGGATGAATTTAAAAGTATTTTCCTTGAAAAATATTTTCCTAAGGTGGTGTGAATTAGGATGGAGAAGAAATTCCTTGAATTAAAGAAAAAGGAGGAAGATTCAGTGGCTGTGTATAAATATAACTTCACCCGCCTAGTGAGGTATGCTCCAAATCTTATTCTGGATCTTAATAGAAAAATAAACTGCTTTTACTCAGGACTAAAATTGAGGTATCGAAGGGCGTTGGCCTCCTGTGAATTCAAAAGTTATGATAAAATTGTCCTATGTGATTAGAAGGTAGAGATGGAGTTTTTTTATGATCACATGCACTTTGAAAATAAGGAGAAGAAGAGGACCAGATTGCAAGTGATGGGTAAGAATCACAAAAAAATTTGATGGTAAGAAAATCTAGTTTCCAATTTGTTAAAAGTGTGGAAAGAATCACCCTAGGAAATACCTTACCAAAACTGGGAAGTGTTTTATATGTTGTAATTTTGGACATATGGCCTGATATTTTAATGAAAATTATCCTAAGACTAATCCTTGATAAGAAAAATTTTAAGTGTATTAAATGTGGTGAGATTGGTCATTATGAAAATGTCTGCCCAAAGAGAGATCTGAATGATGGAAAGAATCCAGACTATAAGCAGAAAGGTGTAGTGAGATCCTTTGTGACTACATCAGCAGATATCAATCCATCCAATGAGGTTTTATCAGGTACTTTTTTTGTTTACTCAACTTTTTCTAAAGTTTTGTCGATACGGGGTCTTCACATTCCTTCATTTTTGAGAAATATTCTGGTAAATTGGAAATATCACCTCAAAAAATGAGACCATAACTTATTGTTAAAACAACTGGGGAAAATATTATGGCAAAGAGAAATTATAAGAATCTTTATGTTATGGTATGTGGAAAGAATTTATCTATAAAATTTATTATTTTTCCCTTAGTATATTTGGATGTCATTCTGGGAATGGATTGTCTTTCTTTTTATCATGCTAAGATTTAATTTAGAGCTAAAGAAGTTGTTTTTTAGAAAGATTTTCAGTTTGTATACAAGAATAAACCCATATAATTGATAACATATCAAGAAGCTGATAAACTATTGAAAGATGGAAATGAAATTTATCTTTCTCATATTGTTGAAAATAAGAGAACTTTTCAGATTAATGATGTGACAGTGGTAAATGAATACCATGATATTTTTTCTGATGAGTTAATCGGTGTCATACCTGATTGGGAAGTTGAATTCACAATTGACTTAGTTCCTGATGCTAATCCAATTTCAAAACCCCCATATAGAATGGCTCAAATGGAACTGGTTGAATTGAAAAATAAATTGCAGGATTTTCTTGATAATGGATTCATTTGTCCTAGAACTTCACCATGGGGTGCTTCTATTTTGTTCGGTAAAAAGAAAGATGGTTCCATGATACTTTGTGTTGATTATAGAGCTTTGAATAACATCACTGTTAAAAACAAGTATCCTTTTCCTCATATCAATGACTTGTTTGATCAGCTCTAGGGAGCTCCGTACTTTTCCAAATTTGACTTGAGATCCGGATACCATTAGCTAAAGGTGAAGGAGAATGACATCCCAAAAACAGCCTTTCGTACTAGATATAGGCATTATGAATTTGTTGTTATTGCATTTGGGTTAACAAATGTACCTGTTGTATTCATTAATTTTATAAATAGAATATTTCATGAGTTCTTGGATAAGTTTGTGGTTGTGTTTATTGATGAAATTATAGTATTTTCTAAGAGTTAAGAGGAGCATGAAAAGCATATAAGGGTTGTTTTGAAAACCTTAAATGAAAAGAAACTGTATGGAAAATTCATAAAGTGTGATTTTTGGTTGCAACAAAATTCTTTTATAAGGAAAATTGTAAATAATGATGGAATAACAGTTGATCCTGCCAGAAAAAAGGTGGTTAATGAATGGCTAAGACCCACAAATGTTATGGAGATTTGAAGTTTTATTGGATTAGAATGTTATTACCAATGGTTTGTTCAAAACTTTGCATGATTATCTATCCCTCTAACTAAGTTAACATGAAAAGGGGTTAAATTTATTTTTACAAAAGAATGTGATGTTTTTTCAGGAACTAAAGAAGATATTGATTAATGATCTAGTTTTTTTATTGCCTTCTCAAAATGGTGAGTTTTTCATCTATAGTGATGCTTCTTTGAAGGTACTTGGTTGTGTTTTGATGTAGACTGATCAGGTAATTGCTTATGTTTCAATAAAACTAAAACCACATGAGTTAAATTATCCCCCACATTATTTGGAATTTGAATCTATGGTTTTTTATTTGAAAATTTGGAGGCATCATTTATATAGATCTAAATGTCAAATATATACTAACCATAAAATTTTGAAGTATATATTCACTCAGAAGAAATTAAACATGAGGCAGAGAATGTGGATTGAACTGATAAAGTATTATTATTGCATGATCAATTACCATCCGAGAAAAGAAAACAAAGTGTAGGATGCCTTGATTCAAAAACATCATGCATCATTAACCATGTTACATTTGGAACATGATCCCTTGATTAATGATTTGATGAATTTTGGCTTAGGAGTTGTTGGTACAAGAAATACCTCTATTTTGTTTCAGGTTTCAGTGTAGTCATCATTATCATATATAATTAATCAAACGAAAAAGAAATACTATAAGCTATAGAAAAAGGTAGAATTAGTAAAAATGGGAAAGTTTCCTGAATTTAACCTTGCTAAAGATTGTGTTTTAAGATTTGGTAAAAGGTTGTGTGTGCCTTGTGATTCCAGGTTGAAGAAATATTTCTTGTGTGAAGCTCATAGTTCTCTATTTTTAGTTCATCCCGGTAGTACTGAGATTTACAGAGACCTTCAGGAGTATTATTGGTGGGATGGAATGAAAAGAGATATTGCTGATTTTACCATGAAATGTTTGACATGTCAACAGGTTAAATAAGAGTAGCAGTTACTGAAGGGGATGCTTAAATCTTTTCCAGTTCTAGAGTGGAAATGGGATAATGTATTCATGGACTTTGTGGTGGGACTACCTAAGACTTATCAAGGTAACAACATGATTTGTGTTGTTATTGATCGGCTGACTAAATCTTCACATTTTCTTTCTATTATAGATACAATGTCTTTGGATCAACTTTCTCAACTGTACCTCAAAGATATTGTCAGGTTACATGGAGTTCCTATTTCCATTGTATCTGACCAGGATCCTAGATTCACTTATAATTTTTGGAAGATCCTTCAGAAGTCATTTGGTAGAGAATTAAATTTCAGTACAACTTTTCATCCTCAGTCAGATGGCTAGTCATAATGCACGATTCAGACTTTTGAGGATATGATTCAAGCTTGTTCAATGGACTACCAGGGAAGTTGGGATCAACATCTTTCTTTAGTTGAGATTTCTTATAATAACAGTTTTCATTCCAGTATACAGATGGAACCCTTTGATTCATTGTATAGGAAGCGGTGTAGAACTCCATCTTTTAGGGATGAAGTCGGGGAAAGGAAGCTTATGGGACCAGAATTAGTAGAGGAAGTGGCTGAGAAAGTTAAGATGATCCAGCAGCACATGAGGACAGCTCAGAGCAGGCAGAAAAGTTATGCAGATAACATAAGGAAAGACTTCTCTTTTGAGGTATATGATCATAATTTATTTAAAATATATCCTTGGAAAAGTGTGATGTGTTTTGGTAAGAAAGAAAAGATAATTATGTGGTTCATCGGTTCTTTTGAAATATTAGATAAAGTTGGGTCAGTTGCATATCGAGTAGCTTTTCCTCCGAGTTTGTCTCAGGTACACAATGTTTTTCATGTTTTCATGTTTAGAAGTATGTTCTAGATTCATCTCATGGCTTGAGCCTAGAAGCAGTTCAGCTGGAAGAGAACCTTTCCTATGAAGATAAACTAGATCAGTTTCTTGATCGAAGAGAACAGGTATTGTGGAATAAGGTAATCCACCGGGTAAAGGTTTTGTGGAGAAAACACATGGTTGAAGAAGCAACATGGGAATCTGAAAATGCTAAGAGGGAAAGTTACCCTCACTTATTAAATGAGTAAAAAAAATTGTGAGGGTGTAATTTCTAGAAGGTGGGAATAATGTAACACCCCAATATTTTAAAAATAAATTGAAATGCATGAAAACTTTATTTTAAGTAGATATTTATAACTATCCTTTAAACAAAATTTTTTCACTTTTATGTTTTGAATTTTGAAAAATGGTCATCTAAATTTGTGTTCAATAAGTTATTTGGAGTCTGATGGAACCAACTTGATTTTTTATTGAATAGTAACAAACCCTTATGAATAGTAACATGAATAGTAATATGACACTAATGAATAGTAAATTGTAATATTATTTTATTTTATTAAGTCTTTCAGATAATGACATCTTGGTTAATTTTTCAATATGATATAAAAGCAGTTATAGAATTAAAATTGTTAATTTTTAAATAAAGTATGATTTTATTTAAATTTTAAATTAATAATATTTATAAAATTATTTTCAAAAAATGGAGTTCATTTTTTAATTCTATAGGTCTAAAATGGTTAGGGTGAATTTTTTGTTTTTTCTGAAATTCTTGAATTTTTTATGAATAGTGAAATACAGTAAAATACCGTATATTCAAATTATCAGTTAAATGCACTATTTATGACATCATAAGTGATGTACTACCACTTGGTTCGAAATCAAATTCCATTATTACTATTTGGGGTCACATGAATTAAGAATAATCACAGTCTTGAGAAAAAATATTATAATAATGATTAAAATAATGAAAAATACCTCCTCTCCTCCACTATAAATACCACACTCATTCCCATCTTCCTCTCACACCTCTCAAGCCTTGATACTTACATAATTTATACCCAATACTACTCCCAATGCTATTCCCCACGTCCTAGATCTGTTGGTCCCACCAAAAATCCAAAACCAAAGGCCTTAAGGAGGATCTCAAGGAGAAGAGATCAATAGGTAAACATCCTCTTTTGTTTTATTTCTTTTCCTTTCATTTTCTTTTCTATTCTTATTATTTACTCACTTACCCATATAATAACGGAATGAATGATCCAATATCTTACATATTCTGTATTTCATAATTTTATTTAAGACACACCATTATACTTCTTCTCCTCTCCCACTTATTCAAGAAATTAAAACATCTTCTGTGATGTGTCGATTTACCGACATCGTGGACGATGTGATTTCAATTTCCTTTACTTACTTCAATATTGGTCATGAAACCATTTTTATGGTTGATAAAAATTATAATTTATTTATTATACCTTATATAAGGTTCGGTAATCATTTTTTACACATGTTATTAATTTATGAAACAAAATGAGTTCATTACGATCGAAGAATCGCCAAAATGACCTAAAACTATCCATAATGTTTTAACTTATGAATCATCCTCATGTTAGAATTCAAAATGAAAAATGGTATAATTTATGGTAATAAAATACCATTACATTACAATTCTGTAGTTTCACTTACAATCAACAAGAATGTCTATCATGAACTGATCATGGGAACCATGTAAAGAACGCACCCAAAACAATACAAGAAACAAAATATTAACAATTAAAGGGTGAAATGATGTAATGAAATGATCATATAAGGTATTATAAATATAAATATGTTTCTATAAGATACTAATAACACTATTTTAACCATTATACAAGAGTTTTATTGAATTTTGAAGAAAGAAAAACCTGAGGTAAGGGAATTCTTAACCTGATTTCCATTCTTTGGTTAACCTTCTACTTTATTATTTATGTGGTATTAAGATTGTTTGTGTGATGATTTTTTTTTATATTATATTTAATTATGTATATTTACAATTTATATACATGTTATATCTACTCTATTAAGTATCACTTCAATTATATGATATTTGTAAGGGGCTTTTCTTTTAAAATCCTCTTTTAAGATCTAGTTTTAAAAAAAATAAAAAACAATGTTTTTATGAAATTTTTCATGTTGTATTATTATGTTTTGGTTATTGGGAATTGATTATGATGAAGTGTGTGAACTATATATCCATCCAATGAATTGTTTATGTGTTAGTTGTAGGTCGGCCATATGGTTACTCCAAGTGTAATTGCGATGGTTACACAAATTGTAAGGTAATCGTGAGGGTTACAAATTATAAGGTAGCCGAGAGGGATACAAGATTATGTAAGTGATGCCCCATGATAAATTTATGATTCTATTTATGTTCTTATTTTTTGTGGGGATCTTGTGGAAATATCATGTTTCAAAAAGTAAGTATATATGGGATACAAGTATGTCTTTTGAAAATGATTTCATATGTTACAAGTATTCATGGACTGATATGTTCTTTCCTTATTTTCATATCCCTTACTGAGATTTTTGTGCTCATACCAAGATTTTATATTATTTTCACAGGTTATAAGGATCTTTAAGACAAATAAGTAATCCAAGTAAAATGTTTAAAGAATTATCAATGAAATCATTTTTTATTTGAAAATATTTATATTTTGAAAGAAATGAATACTATTTTTATGGTATCCACTCTATATTAATGTGTAATGTTATGACTGTATTATGTCCAATTATCTAAATCTCTAAAATTTAAAAGATCCTTAAAGTTAAAGGAAGTGATTTCTTGACTAAATTCAGGATTATGTAATGTAATAAGGCTGGGTCCTTATATGTATTTCCACTATTAGGTTTTTTATGAGGGTTTATATAGGTAATATCCCCTTGTTTCTATGGGGTATCCTCTAAAGGTACACTTTGTGCCTTAGGGTGAAAGTTTTTTACATGAAGAGGCCTTAACAAACACTTCACAACCCCACACATGTAAGTATGAAAACACAAGTTTCTTTCCATTCCATAAATGGTATGGTATACCATCAACTACTTTATGTGAACTTGGTTTAATATTTGTTGTATTGTTTGTGATGTGGATCCCTAAAAGGATAATATAAGACTTGCATGAATCATCATTTTTATCACCATGTTCAAAAAGGTGTGGTTCCTCCATTCACTTATACTGTTCCACTAAGGTGTATAAATAGGAGTGAGTTGAGTTAGGAAATAAAACTCCCATAAGTAATCAATGAATCCTTTATTAATATATTATCCACCATGGTTTAAGTGGAGTTTCTTAATATTATTACCAATCTAGTTCTTGAATTCATTATTATATTACTTGAATTTATCAAAATAATATGAATTATACCTCATTAAATAAAAATATCCATATCTACTAAAATCATAAGTAAAATTTATGAAGTATGAGTACTCACCCCTTGCCTCAAGGGGAAATGGTCTGCACACATATGTATAAACTAATTCAAGAAAATCTTTATCCCTTTCACCTTTTTCACTAAATGGGGATTTTATCATTTTACCTTTTAAACATGCGTGACATATACCAAGTGGTTTTAGTTTAAAAGAATATAATTATCCATCTTGTTATAATTTAGTCAAGTTCTATTCATTTACATGACCTAACAGGTGATTTTGTAGTTGGGTGTGGTATGAATCATGTGAAGCGGTTTAATTAGCAATATCCATTACTTGGTTTGTGTGATCCAACACATAAAAAACATTATTTAAATGTGTATTACCATAAAAATATCTTTATAAAATAATCAATATTCACTTATGAACTTTAAAATAAATCGATTTGTACCAAATCCGAATACAGATATAATTTTTTTGGTAACTAAAGGCACATAATAACAAACCTTTAAAAGAAATATTATTCTAGTCAGAAACATAAGGTGGAAGTCCCTGATAGCTATAGCAGTAATTTTAGCTCTATTATATGCTCAAATATCTACCTACCCATGGTCGATTTTTCTGAATCAACTTAGTTATTATATTTGAATACATATATAAATACCACAACTTGTATCTAATACCCAATTTGAAGAAATAGGTAAAATTCACTCGATAAAAAATTTACCTGAAGATTCACATTTATTCATTGGATGAGTACATTTTTCCTTACAGTGTCCCTTATTTCCACATGTGAAATAGAATATATCATGTTCCCTTGATTTCCCCTTGATCTTCCTCTTCTTGTAAGGAAATGAAAAGGCTTTAGACTTAGAGATCTTATCTTTACCTTTCAATTTTTTTACAATAAGGATGGAAGTATTTTTTTTATTTGTATCCTAAACTACTTGAATAAGGACATTAAGGACATCTAGAAGATACTTCTCAATGTTTTTCATATTGAAATTTACAACAAAGCTAGATAATCTCTGAGGGAGTGATGAAATAATGAGATCGGTTCCAAGTTCTTTGGGGAGTTTAAACCCTAGAACCTCTATAAGATCAATGTATCCAATGAGCTTGAAAACATGAGACCCATTTGGGGGTACCCACTCCAAGATTACTCTAAAAGAAAAACTTTTAAATATCAAACCATTCTAGTATATCTCTCTCCTAGTAAAGACCGTGGAGGTGATCAATTGTGATATATGCATCCATGTTTTCATAAGACTTCATGATTTCACTAGAAATAGATAAAATAATAAAATATTTAACATCAACTAAATCTGTCAAATGTTTTTCATATATAAAGAACTCTTCAACACTTTCCTCCTTAGAAGCTAGATCTGGCATAGAGGATTCTAGAATGTAAGATTTTTGTTCATGGAATAGAACAACCCAAAGGTGTATTAACCACTCTTAGATGTTACTTCTTATGAGGAGGTTATATTTATACAATATTGATCATAGGGATATTGTGAATGAAAATATTTACATTTTATTACACAATTAAAGATCATATTATTAGTAATTTTCCTTGATTACAAATTATGTGATAAATAATAAATTAATATATATTTTTTTAATAAATATATGATTATTTTATCAAGTCCCAATATCCCTCACTATTGAACTCAAAATGTCTAGTTTTAAGGAAATTCAAGTTTAAACGATCCATATTCACCTTCACATAATCACAATGATGGTTTTTTCAAGCTAATTGAAGATATTTAGATAGGTAGGTCTTTTCCAACTATGAGCTTCCATATCCTTGATTCATTAAGTGGACTCCCCTATACAGAAATCCTAACTTGTATTTCCGTAAAAGTTCCCTCCATGTTACATAAATTTTAGTATGGGATACTTCTCTTGATGTAAGATGGTTAAGTAAACCCAGAACTTATATAAGAACTTCATGTTAAATGTAAGTTTCCCAATGAGGGTTGGTAAAACACTTATTTCTAAGGCTTTCATTTTTAATCAAGTAATAAATGACTTAGTCTAACTTAATATTAGTTTAATAAATTTTAATTAATTATGAATAAATTTTATCCTATTTTAACATTCACATGGCCTGTTAATATTAAGTGGAAGTTACTTAATTAATTAACCATGCTGGATAAAAAATTTACTCATAATCCATTTATTTAGATTATATCCTTACACTTTAATTATTTTATTCATGTGATTGCGGTCTTCCATCCATAAAATAAATAATTGCATAGAAAAAATAATAATTAAATAAATAACACATTCATGAGCTTTATCTAATGGTTGATTTAATGATCAGACATTAAATCAACTTATGACCTAGGGGAAATAACATCTATTGTCGATCATGGAATGATTACAGCATTCCACCTATCCACCTGTGTAACCACTAAGTTGTGATCATTATGGTTTCATCTTGAACAGCCTCCATGTTCCTTGGAAAAATCCATTAATTACAAGTATTTATAACTCACATAAAATTGATGGAAACCAAAGTATTGGTAAAATGGGAATTACATAAATATCTTTATACATGCATATCCTGCATAATAATAGAGAGAGCGATGAGTCACATGAAATCATATTTAATTTAATAATAAATAATTGTAATAACATGCAATAAATTAATTTAAATAAATTCCAACACATACATTGATCTTGGTCTAGATCATGAATGGTCATACATGCAATGTATACGCAAATTAAATAGCTAACATTTATTTCCTAGTTGTTCTTTATTATTAAGATAAAAGTTTTTGTATTAATTAATTGATTTATTGATTGATTCTCTTTCATCTTAATAACCATATGAATCCTCTTGGTGATAACCATCATAAAGGAATTAATGGAAAATAAATTGTGGAACCAATAGTTTCATATTTATTACAAAAAATTAATTAAAAATTTAGAATTATTTAAAACACTTATTAAATTGTCAAACACTCAAAGTACCAATCAAAGAAATAAGGTTTTAATGATGAAATTTTCAACTTAATGTAATTGAATAATTTCAGTAATTGGGAGAATACAAGACATGTACAATCCATATACACATTGTGTACCTCTATTTCTATGTATTCGGGTCACAGGCCTATGGATTTAGTGTGTTGAATTAGAAAAACTACACAACATGTACATGCCAAATATGCACCATGTATCTTATTTTTGTGTGACCAATATACTCACCTAGGTCTTAAAAACATATCTCAGTAGGATCACATGGTGTGTACAGGACAACCACACACCATGTTTTCCAAACGTTGCATGCCTTTTCAACCCACCGAAATAATCAACGTGTTATCAGGTGAGAGACTACATGACATATACCTCCAGCTACATGTCGTGTATCTCTAATATCGTGTGTCCAAATAACAAGACCAAGGACTATGTGTGTATCTTGTATGTAGTAATTAATGAACTACGTGTACACCGCATACATGCTTTTTATCTCATAAATGCTCTAAATTTTCGGTCTCACACGGTTTGACCATGTTTAATGACTACACAGATTGTGCGATTTATGCCACTAACCCATATAGACTACATGGTGTATACGCCATAGACATTCCATGTAATTCAAAAACTATGTGTTAGGTTATTCGATCAACACATGACATAAACCACATGCAGTAATAGTATGGAATTTATTATATCCCATAGCATGGACAGAAGTAGCATACTAGAGTACACAACATGTATTCTAACTACACGTCATGTAACCCTGTCTTATAGGCAAAACATTTGGTAGTTCCCAATGGAATCTCTAGTTGTTCTTTATCTATTATTAGACCTTTAAGAAAATGAGATGCTAAAAAAACTTGACTAATATGTTGATAACATGTTAATTCAAAATGGATTAAATAATGAATAATATGAAATGAAAACTCAACCATGATTGCATATGAATCAATAATAAAATAAATAATTATAAACTTAAACATGACCGCTCTAATACTACTTGTTGGTTCTAGGAACAGTGGAACCCAATGGTGGTGGGAGATATATTAAAATTTATTTTAATATTGAGTTTCCCAAAACCCCAATAGATGATCTTGCACATCAAATTTATAATTAATTTATTCAATATTTAAAGAAATAAATACTTGATATGAGAATTATTTCTTCAATGTAGATTTCAGTCATCCAGAAAAAAAAACCCTTTTAGTTTTGCTTTGTTTTTTTGTGAGGATCCAAGGATTGAATCCCCCTATTAGTTATCCACACGTTCTACTTTGATCTATGAGTAGCGCCAATAGATCTTCAGGTGCTAGCATAGAGAAGTTATTTTCCTACATTATTTGTGATGATTTCTCTTCCTTCAGTCTTAAAGGAATATCTCTTGTGTTTCTCATTCTTGATAGGGGGAGAGAAGAAGGAGTCAATAAAGAATTTTTTTTCACAACAATTCTATATTTTTTTTTTATGTAACACACAATAGACATAACTATCTATTTCTAGAGATAGGGATTAGGTTAAAATATTTTTTAATTGCATATCAGAACATAAATAATATTATAATATTTAATAAACCTAATTCCACATATTATTATTATTATTATTATTATTTTGTGGTGTGCACCAACTTGTGCAATAAAAAATATTATTTAAATGGATTATTAATTAATATTTTTCATCAGACGCAATCTTGGTCTATTAAAACTCATCTAGTATTTATTGAACACCCGAATAAATATTTAATTTAAATATTTCATTCATAAATAAATACTTCTGATTGATAAAAAATGGATATAATTATCCCTCAATCTTGATAATATTCAATTAATTAAATTAAAATAGAATTTAATTGATAACATTGTAAACACTTAGTGTGTGACCCTTTAAGATTTTTTCTCATTAGCATTAGGTGGGTTTTCCTAAAGCCTGAGATTAATGTCTAGCAATGGGTAAAGGCACCCAAGAGAAATAAATTAATTTCATAATGACAAAAATCACATATGAACACTCATTGTGTAATATAATCCCTTTATCACAATATCTCATCAAGAAGCTTTCACATCATTATCACTAACCTATATACTCGATACACCTTTCTTTGACTATATGATATAATCACTTTGTTACACCATGGACATGGAATTTAGGGTGACAGTTCTATTCCAATCAAAGATTCAAGATATTATCTTCCATAATGATGGAAGGTAAAAATCCTTACTTGACTTATCCATTAATGAAATGTCAATCATGATGCACCCAATGTACCCTACCTCACCATGAACATATGTCATCATGGTTTTTTTCAACAAATCTAAGTACACAATTCTTGACATGCATTAATGATTATATTTAAGTATAATTAACATTAAACATTCTTGTAGAAATAAATATCCAATGACACCAAAACATGTTGAATTCCAACTATGAGGTCTGTTCTCATAATTTCTCATCTTATAGATTACCAAGTGTGAAATTCATGAGAAAAATCATCATCCTCTTACAAGTAATTTCATATGATAGTCTATATACTATGTGTCCCATAATAGTAAGTTATCTGGTCATAGAACTATATTTAAGAATATTTTCCTAGTACTTCAAGGTTCTCATAATAGTAGGGAACTACTATGACCTTATCAATGTGACATATACTTTAGGTCATTATTATATTAGATTCATGTATAATAATGAACAATATGTAATAAGATGTTTTATTAATATTCAATACATCGAATATAAGTGTAATAAAATTACAAAAAAATGGTTCTAGGACACCAACTACAACAAACTCCCACTTGGACTAGAGCTAACTACCTATGACTTTTAGTCCAATAGACCTCACATGATAATAATTTTTTTTCTAATTCAATGCTTTAGTCAAGGGGTCTTCCACATTGTCTTCCATGAAAATAATGCTCACTAAAACTTCACCTCTCTGAGAAAAATCCCTCAAGAGATGATACTTATGAATTATGTGTTTTGTCCATAGATGTGATCATGGATCTTTTGAAAGAGACACCACTATGGTATTATCATAGTAGATTATTATAGGATCTGTACTGCTAGGTACCACATTAAGATTTTAGATGAATTTGTGCTTCCATAATTCTTCTTTAGATACCTTATAAGTTTTAATATACTCAAACTCTACTGCAGAACTTATGACCATTCCAAGTGATTATGTATCCCATTTGTGACTTCATATCAACTTGATCAGTTTGGATACTAGCATTTTCATATCCTTGGATGACTATTTCCTCATATATTCCATAAAATAGAAACATATCCTTATAATTACTCATATACATAAGGATAGTCTTGACTCTCATCTAATAGTTGTCACCTAGGTCATCTTGATATCTTCTTACCGTATTTAATGCATAGGAAACATCTAGCCTAGTACATAGCATAACATAAATGACTAACCCAATCACTAATTCATATGGAATACTTTACATTTTATTTATTTTCTCATGTTTTTAATGACACATTTTCTTGGAAATATTAATTTCATGTGATGCTAGAAACAATCCCCTATTAGATTGTTTCATGATGAATCTCTTCAGTATCCTATCAACGTATGTACTTTGACTTAGGCCAAGTAACCTCTTGGATATATCATTATGGATATTGATCCCAAGAATATATGATGTATCATCCAAGTACTTCATAGATAATCGTTTATTCAACCATGCTTTAACAGACTATAATATTTTTATTTCATTTACAATGAATAATATGTCATCAAAATATTATTTATGCATATGAGGCGAGATTGTAATTTTTTATTAAGTGGATTTATAACCATAAAAAATTAAATAATTTGAATTAAAATAGTAATTCATAAAAATATACCACCAATTAATCCCCCTATTAGTGGTTTGATGAACCTGATCTCTATAAGTGGTATCAAAGCTAATCGATTTTCCCTCTGAAAGGAACCAAGTTTTTCCCTATTTCTTCCAAAAACATTAATGAGGCTTAGATTTTTGGAAGTGTTTGAGATACCTATGATAGAGAAAAAGGTTGATACTACTAATTATATTAATATAAAAAATTCGGTCAAGAATTAGAAAAATAGAAGGAAGAGAGTGGCAAGG
The DNA here is from genome assembly GCA_963277665.1 of Viscum album. Lineage (NCBI taxonomy): Eukaryota > Viridiplantae > Streptophyta > Magnoliopsida > Santalales > Viscaceae > Viscum > Viscum album. The sequence goes on along the minus strand of OY728135.1, from coordinate 778,167,498 downwards.
AAGATGAGGAAGAATCTAAAATAAAGGGTGAAACACCACTAACTGAAGGTAATCAGAATAGTATAAGTTATAATAAGTATATTGATAATGATTATTTTAATGAATCTTTTTAAATTGGTGATGATTATGTATCACTTAGTTATATCCATTATAAAATTAAATATCATATGAATAAAGTTATCAAAGAAGTGGTAATGTGTATTTTTGATATTGTTAGGAGAATTTTTTATAAAATACACCTAAAACAATAAATTGAAGGATTTGAAAATTCACTAAGTCAAAAGTTTTGAAATTTAATTACTCTCATTGGCCTAGTGGAAGAAAGGAAGAAATCATTATCACTTTAAAATTGAATATGTCTCATTGTTGAAAAAGAACTATAAAGTTATAATTTTGATAAAGTGGTTTCAGATATTTTTTATAATATTTCGATGGACTTGAAAAGTGGAAAAAATATCTATGTATGTTAGAGATACTCAATTGGAGGTTAATAAAAAACTAATAAAGTTTATTGATAATTATTTACAAGAATTTAGAAAAGTTCCTGAAAAAAAATAAAAAAGATAAAATTGGTTCAAGAATATAACCAAATATTTGTTTAATATGATAAGAATTCCCTTAACATGAAGTGTATTTATACTGTAAGTAAGGATGAAAATTCTTAAATCCACAAAATCTAGACCTTCCCAAATTATTAAAAATAAATATGTCACCATATAGATTTTCATTGAGTGTTATTGCTCTAGGAGGACTCATATCCATATAAATAAGTGCATGAGGCCATTATCCAATCAAGTGGAAACATCATCAAAGAATAAGGTATCCCATAACCCCGAAACTATCTTATATAAAAATTTGTTTCACTTTCTGGTACATGTTTAAAACCAAATTCTAAGAAAATATGGATGATGAGAAATTCTAAAAAACCTACCACATATTCGAAGATATATTTGAGAATATGTTTGAATATCTATTCCCCAATAATTGTCCAAAATTTTTATGGGTCCACTAGAAAATAGTAAGGTTTACAACATGTTAAATTTGGGTATATTACAATATAAAATAAGAGAAGGATACTCATTGGTTATTTTTAGTGTTGCTAGAAGTTTGGTAACAAATCACTAGAATTATTTCATAACATATCATTTAATAAGAAACATAGAAAACTATAATAAAGGGAGATAAATGTTTAATTGAATAGAAAACATAATAAGAAAAAGAAAAAGAAATAAAATAATAGGATTATTCCTTGAGGATAAAGGAGAAGGGAAGTAATTTATAAACTAGTCTTAAGAAGTCATTAAATAATGAAAAAGGGTATGTTATTATTCGGAATGAAAAATTGGAAAAGAATCTAATCAATAAAAAATTGAATATGGTTGGTAATTTGTGTAATTTTTTTGGTAAATCTACAAATTCTCTGTAAAATTGTATATAGATACTACCTAGGAAATTGGTGTTGTTTAAAAATAAAGAGAGAACATCCAAAGATTCTTGTGATATAATATCAAAAGTGGAAAATGGAGATTCACACAAAACAAAAACTAATGTGGAGATAATATCTACACATAAATAAATAGTTTATGATCAGAATGAAAATTCAAAAACTATTTAGGTAGTTAACAAGAATAATAACACTCCACCTTATGATATTATGAAAAAATAGAAGACTGGGTTGAGAGAAAACTCTTAGCCTTGGTGCTTATTTTAAGGAATCTAAGAGGTCTCTCCTTATTCCATTTTCTATATGTGATATTAGTAACATTAAGGTAATTGTAAGATATGGATACATCCCTTGAGGTGGAGAAAATATGAGTTGAATATGTTAAGCCTTTTCTATACAGTGAATATGGAATTTCTGAACTACTCTATAAAAATTGAAATATGATGTTTAAAAATCATTCCCATATCTATATTCATAATTTTTTTAAAAATAAATTATCAAGGGGTTTTATGTTGATCTTAAAATGGGGAGATATATTTTTTACACTTGAGTTTTCTAATGGATTTGTAAAAATGAGTGCATAATATATATATTTCATGGTTTGATTATTTGAGCAACCCCAAAATATGATTAATGATTTTTCAGAGCATGGAATCACATGTTTTTTGATTTATGGACAACATTGATCACCTTAGTTATACACTCTTGTTTTATAAATAGTGTTTTCCCATGTACACTTAGAGATATCTAGTTTAAGGCTCTTTGCTAAGGAAATCATATACTATCACACTTCTCTCAAAGTGGAACTAATTTTTGATTAGTTCTAAATAAGGGAGAACAAAAGGGTTTCAAAAGTAATTTTATGAGATCAGAATCCCTCAATAGTGTCATTGAATTTATTTTCAATAATGGGGATAATAAGCACACATATTAACTTTAATAGTGTGTAGTGATATTGAAAATAAAATCAAAAGGGGGAGATTTAAGTGTTGATTGGATAAATTGTTTTTATTATCAATGTTTCAATATGTGTTCAATGCAAGGAGATAATAATACTTAGATAATTGTTTGGAATATACCCTGAATTAATATATGAAATTTTTTGATTTATTCATAATACTCAAAACATGTGCTAGTGGTGTTTGGAAACTGTACATTTTTTACAATAATTAAAGTGAATATGTTGAGGATATTTTTTAAGAAATTGGAAATAATGATCTGAATAAGTAAAAAGACTCTGAGAATAATTATAGATGAATGATATTTTAGAATTCATTTATATAAATTATAAATTCTACTATATTGAAGAAATTATATATTAAATGTGTCCCATTATAGAGATGTTTTGTTAAGAAGACTATAAAAGTTTTTTAGAAGGATTACATTGGTAGGATATGCTATTTTTATTTTGTGAATTAGTGTTTAGAGACTATTAAAAATAAAAATAATAATTCTACCCAATAAGAAAGCATGAAGGGTAGTGAGTAAATAGAGGTATGTGGTATTAATTGCTATAATATTTTTCATAAAAATTAAATAAAAGGGTTTTTGTGAGATCCATATATTTTGGAGTTTATGATTTATGAGGTGGAAAAAACTTGTGGAATACCACATTAGAAATGGTATAAAACTCTTAAAGGCCCCTCACTTATAAAACGGGACTTGAGAAGTGGGTTTCCATAAAAAAAATATTCCAAAAGTCTTTTAAAAATATTTTAAAAAATATTTTTTTGTAAAATATTTTAAAAAAATATTCATTTGTAAATTATTTTATTATATATATATATATTATGTAAAAAATAAAAAAATAAGAAAAAAAAATATAATATAATATTTTAATAAAACTGATTAATGATGATATTAATTGTGATTATTGGATTTCAAAATTTAAAATATTATTTGTTTCCTCACTTAAAATGTTGCATTGTTTTGATCAAATCAAAGTGCCTTTTGATAAAAATAATTAGATCAAATCAGTATAAATCACACCTATTTTAATCTATAAATAAGTAGGATGTCAATATCATTTTTAATAAATATCCTCAATTTGAAATTATAAAAATATATTCTCCCAACATCAATGTTTCAGGACTATAAAAATTTGGTGTTTAGCATTTCCAAAATCCTAGTGAAATCCATTATGAAAATTTCACCAAGAACCCTACACCAAAAATTGGGGGTGGATCAAACCCTTTTGAAAAGTGAATTTCATTCATAGATCAAGATTCATAAAATCCTTTATCTTCTCATCCTGCCTTCTATTTTTTTAACAATCAAAAGTGGTTGAACAAGGTAGAACCTATAATATGGATTTTTAATCCCTTAATGTGATAAACCAATACATTGTTAATCTTGACCATTTTTATGGAAATAACTTTTCCTAATGGAAGGATAAGATGAAGCATCGTCTTATAGTGTTGAATATTTTTTATATTATTGAACCAAACCTTCTTCCCAATCCTAAAAATCCTTCTCCAAATACCAACAACACACCATTTTACATGAATCAAGTTAAACACATTTGGTAAATGAGGAAAAAAACCGTGAAGACGAGGAGTTTTTTGTTGAGGACATACTCTCAACCAATTATCAATTCATATTTATGACTGTTTTTACCAATTCATGATCACTCAGGAGATATGGGATGCACTAGAAATCAAGAAAAAATCTAAGGAATATTTTACCATTAAATTTATTATTGTAATGTATATTAACTTCAAGATGGTTGATAAAATTTCAGTTTTAGAGAAAGTTCATGACCTCCAAGTTATAGAAAACAAGTTTCTTTCTCTTAAAATTAATATACTGAAAACTTTCCAAGTTGGTGAAATTATTACTAAATTTACACCTGTGTGGAAAGAATTTAGAAAATCACTCATTAAAAAGAGTGGGGATTTTTTCTTAAAAAATTTTAAAAATATTCTTTAGATTAAATAAGAATCCATGTTGAGATACATGGGTATGTATTTTAAATTTTATACCAAGGTTAATATTATTGAGTGAAAGGAGTCATTGAACACTTCCTTACATGTCAAGAATAAATATCCACAATTAAAGAAGAAATATAATACTTCCAAAAATAAATGAGAACACTTTTTTTAAACAAAGGTATTTTTAAAGGGAAGGTTTCTATTAAAATTTAGTATAAAAACCCACTAAAAATATAATGACTGAAGAAAATATAGTTTTAATGATATTTGAAGTTAATATAACTTCAATAAAGATGGTATGGTGTCTTAATTCTAGAGAAATTTTGTTATGAGCAAGGATTATTCAATTTTTAGAAAAATTTTATAAATATACAATCATGAAGGGACTACACCTTGGAAACAATTCATTCATCAATATCATTGGTCATGGGAGCATGGAACAATACTTTACTTCTATGAAGAATTTGACTCTTCTAAATGTGTTGTATGTGCCCATGATTTTAAAGAATTTAGTCTCCATTGATCTTCTATGTAAGAAAGGATTTTTGGTTTCATTCTAATGTGAAAAGGTTATCTTACCGAAGGGGAATTTTTATGGGTAAGTGGTACTCAAATGATGGTATATATCAACTTTATATTATTAATATGATTGAATATTTTGATTACTTTATTGAGTCCTCTAATTTATGGTATTATCATTTGGAACATATTTATTATAATTCATTAAAAGTAGTGAATAAGTTAAATATAATTAATTTTGGAAATGAATTTAATAAATTTAAAACTAGTGTAAAATCTAAAATAGTTATAAAACCATTTTAAAATGTTGAGATAAATTCTGATATATTATAATTATTACATTCTAATATTTGTAAATTAAATGGTTTGTTAACTCATAGGAAAAATGTATTTTATTACTTTTATTGATGATTTCAGTAGATATTTACATATATATCTTCTTAGAACAAAAGATAAAGCCTTTAATATGTTTAATAAGTATAAAGATGAAGTTGAAAACCAATTAAACAAAAGAATTAATGTATTATGCTTATATAGAGTAGGTGAATACTTTATGAATGAATTTAATGAGTTTTGTGAAGAAAATGGTAAAATTTACCAAATCAATTATCTTTACAAACCTCATAAACATGGATTAGCTAAAATAAAGAAGCATACTTTAGTAGAAATGTTAAATTTCATGATTAATAAATTTAAGTAACCATTAAATTAATGGGGTGAAGATTTATTGGGCGCATGTCATATTCATAATAGGATTGATTCTAGGAAAAATAAGTTATCCCCTTAATTAATTTGGAATGGTATAAGACCTAATCTTTTATATTGTAAAGTATGGGGGTGTTTATCTTACTATATAGTTCCTGATCCTAAAATAACTAAAATTGGTCTAAGAGAGATTAAATAATTTTTTTATTAGATATGATAAAAATACTAAAGCATGTACAGTTATGGATTTGTAAGCTAATATATTTGTTGAATCAAAGGATATAGATTTTTTTGAAAATAAATTTTATAAAGATAGAATGGAGGAGTTTATTCCTCATACCCCAATATCTTTTACTTCATCTAGTTCAAATACAATAGTATAGAGTAATGAAATTCTCAAGTAGAACCTAAACAAAGTACATGACTTTAGAAGGAGAAACATCTTCATCAAGATTTTATTTCTCCTTATTCTATATTTTTACTTGTTAAATGAGATAAAAATAATCATCTTATGAATAAGTATCCTATCGTATTGATTATATAATATGACCCGAAAACATATAAAGAATTTATGACATTTAAACATTTTTCTTTCTATAAATAATAAATTATGATGAAATGGATTCCATTATGGGTAATAATAATGGGGTCATTATGGTTTTACCAATAGGTTCAAAACCTATTGGTTGTAAATGGGTTTTTATAAAGAAGTATGATTGTAATGGTAACATTAAATCTTTTAAAGCAAGATCAGTTGCCAATGGTTTTAGAAAAAGATAAGGAATTTATTATTTTTATACTTATGATCCTATAGCATGGATTAATTATGTAACTATTTTGTTTTCATTAGCTTTAATTAATGATTTATATTTCCATAAAATGGATGTTTAAACTCATTTTAATAGATACTTAAACGAAGATATTTACACGGAACAACCAAAAGGGTTTTTTTACAAGTTAATGAAAAAAAGTTATGTAAAGTAGTTAAATCACTTTATGGCCTTAAACAATCTCTAAAGTAATGGCATGAAAATTTTTATTCAATTATATAATCTAATGGATTTATTCAAAACAATGAAAATAAATGTGTTTATTCAAAGTTTACAAAAGAATATGGAGCTACTATGAGTCTATATGTGGATGATATGGTAATTTTTGGAACTAATTTGATTGGTGTAAATGAGACATATAATTATTTATCCTTTATGTTTAAAATGAAGGATCTTATAATAGTTTATACTATTAGAGTTATAAAAGTTAAAAAACATAGTGGGGGTCATTCTTTAATTCAAACTCATTACATAGAAAAAATGTTAAATAAATTTGATCATCTTAATTTCAAGGATGTTAATAATCCATTTGATTCTATTTTTAAACTATTTATGAATATGGGAATATTCATAACACAACTTGATTATTCTAGTGCAATTTGTTCTTTAATGTATGAAATGAATTTTACTAGACTGATATTTTTTTCAGAATGTAAAATGATTATATATACTAATAATCGTGGTGTGGATAATTGGAAATGTATAATGAGAATATATGGATACATGATAAGGAAAAAAGATTTAAGTTTATAATATAATGATTTTTTGGTTATATTAGAAGGATACATTAATGTTAGTTGGTTTTCCGGTATTGATGATAATCAATCCACATCCAGATGGTTTTTTACTCTTTGAGGTTGTTATGTTTCTCGTTCAAGCAAGAAACATACATGTATTTCACATTCGACTATGGAGTCATAGTTTATCACCTTAGAAGCATGTGGATAGGAACCTTAGTGGATTAGAAACCTATTATTGGATATTATATTTTGTCTTAGTTTGATGAATTCTATCTCTATTGATCATGTGGTTTTCATGGACCATGGTCCTATAGAATTTCTATTTTACTCCTAATACAACCTAGTGGTCAGCCATGATCGTCTCTCAAGGAGAAAGGGTTGGGAGTTTCACTATCTTAGCACTTATGTATCATTATTTTGTTTTGTCTTCTTAATTTTTAAATAATTCAAATATTATAATTGGGTTTTGTTTGGTTTTTGATTTAACAAATTTAAAACAAATAAAACAGAATTCAAACGCAATAATGTGTGAAAGTGGTTGAATCTAGGGTCAAACACATATCTTCTTCATCATTATCTGGTTATTATCTAACAATGGTATTAGTATCCTTATTCCATTGATCTCCTCTATCTAATTTTTAATTCTAAACATACACAAGATAAAAATCCCCTGATACATCTAGTTCCACCTCATCTATAGTGAATAAGAAATAAACACACTTGTTCAATGAATTAATTGTCTTAATGCCCAAATCTATCATATATTGTTCAACCCTCAATACATAGTGCTCCAATGGTATGCACTGTGAACCGGAAGAGGGAGGGATAGATGAGTCAATAAATTTGAGTATATAGCAGCTCATTAGAAAGTGAATATGAATATCATCAATCTTCTTCTTTCCATTTTTTTACTTCACCAAGGATGAAACCTATAAATAATTAAATAATGGGGTGCCTATGTGATATCTCCTAGGGACCTAACCCTTAGGTTAGTTCTCCATTACTTGGAGTTTAATAGATTATATTACAGTGTGTATAATGGGGGAAAACATGAAGAAATAGAGGGGAAGAGAATAACATAACATAATTATAAAAACAAAGAAGAATTAGTATTAAAATGTGGAAGTGAATTATATAATGAAATCTAGAGAAAAAGAAACCCCTAGTTGAAGTTGTAAAATGATGAATGAATATATTGGGTGAGGGTGTAAGATATTTATAGGTAGTATCCTTATTCTTCCTTTTATTCAGTGTGGTGACCATGCAAGTCATGGTCACTTAAATCCTTTTCATTTTTTTGACCTGCACAAAAAAAACATTCTCTAAATTCACCATTCTTTTTGAATTAATTAATTTCAATTCACTTAAATATTAGTTTTAAATAATTTTATTTTGAATCAATTTTAATTTATGGATTTTCATTTAAATTCAAAATAAATTATTGAAATAATTAATACTCAAAAATTTAATCCATTTAAAAAATTAATTCCATATTTAATATTTATAATTTGAACTTCACAACTTAAATATTAATCACCATTTAATGATTTTATTTTTAAAATTATTCTAAAAAATTAATATATCAATAAAAAAATATATTTTGATCCATTTAACATTTAATCCCAAAATTCAAAAATTCACCAGAAATGAATGAATTTTTAAGTATTTTAATTAAAAGTAGGTTTATTTTCAATGAATAACAGAAAAAAAATATTGAAATTTTTAGATAATGTCACTCCCCCACACTTAAACTATTACACTCCTAAGAAATATTATCATTGAATTTAAATTTATTAAAAAATAAAAATAAAAGAAAAAAGAAACTCATCCTCCCTATATCTAAATTTTACATCAAAAATTGAAACAAAGAACAGATTCATCCATTGTTTGTAATATCATTCCTTATATGTGATTCAAACCAATATCTCGTTTTAATTTAGTCAAAGTTTTAGTTCAATATTGGATCCAATTATGTTTAAGTGGAATCAATATTTTTCAAAAAAGAACTTCCATTTTTCCCTCTTTCCTAAGTTTCATCAGACCAAAGTTTAATTTTCCACTTTATTGATACAACTCAAATGAATTTTTTACAAGTAAATTTTCTCTTTCATGGTTTTAACATTAACCTCATCTAAATGAATTCATTTTTTACATGGACACTTATTTTTTTACATATTTTTTAAATTTTTTATATCCATGTATGTGCGTATAACAGTGAAAAATTACTTATTGAAATTTACAGAGGGATGCTCTCAGAGATCAATTATGGCTTTCCAATTTCCCATTTTAATTCTAGGTTCAAAGGAATTATATCATTTTAATTTGAGTTGGATCTCTAAGGTGTTCTTTCTCACAGATACCAAGTTAACTTAGATTGAGTTCCAAATTCTATTGACTTTAAGTTATAAAATTTACTCCATATAAATTTATTCACTCACACTTCTTCTAATAGTTATAAGACCAAACTTCCAAGAATTCAATGAATAACTCACTTAGTAATCACTTAAGTATAGTAGTTTTAGAACCAATAAATTATTTTAATTCTATAATATTATTTTCAAACTAGGCAAGTTAGTGGGGAAGTTCAAGAAAATTTTGAAAAATCAAAACAGAAGTTGTACAAAAGTTATATGCAAAAATGTATTTGTAGAAAAAAAGAACAAAAACCTATAGAAACTATATACAGAACCCTAGTTTTTTAGATTTTTTTAGTGTTTTTCTATTAAATATGGAAATAATAGTTAAAACAAAAAAGTGTATTTACAAATAGAAAAATCACACATTTTTTACATTTTATTTTTGAAATTTTTTATTTTTTTTTTGTAGTTTTACTAAAAACTTGTAGAAAAAATTGAAAAGAAATTATTTATATATTCTATAAAATTAACTAATGAGAATTATAAAACTATTAAAATGAGTTTAAGTATCCTCCCATTCACTTTTTCATGAAATTTTCCATTAAAATTCCAAGAGAATACACCTAATTACAATGAATAAATAGTGAAAATTAGTATACACAACTTAATGTTTATTTTATTCAACAGGTTTGAGTTGAGCTCTCCCTTGGTTCTCTTTGGATAGCCTTGATCTAGCCTTAGAAGTTATGTCCAATTAGGAAAAAAATATAGAAAAAAATGAATTAAACTTTATAAAAACTTTTATTTAAAATCAAGAAAATTATAATGAAATAGGAATGAAGAGAGAATTGGGTTATACCTCCCAAGAGAGGTTATAGTTAGACTGTCCACAGTGGAAATTTTTGGTGACTATACTTAGTCTATATGGGTTGGGGTTTATGTGGTAAGAACAACCACATGTTTTTTCTTCCATAGTTCGTCAGCTCTACTTCTTGGAGGTCCCCATGAATAGAGTACTTCATGTACACCCCCTCGGTAGTGTGAGGTACTTCATAAAATGGGGGTGGTAGAATCAAAATTGGAGCCTCCTTAGGTTTTTTCACACAGATTGTGGATTTTTCTTTATTCATTGGCTCCTACATTTTTGTTTCTTTATAGTATTCGTATAAGTGGAAGTTATTAGGTAATTCAAATTGAAAAAATTCATAGCAAGGAGAGTTAAATTCAAGATATATCTCTTCATATAAAACATATTATGATTCAATTTATTTATAATTGAACATTGGTGATTATTCTTATACTCTTATGACTCCCTCCAGTTGATGTTCAAATTGAGGTTAAGGGGGTAATTTATTACTAACAGGTTCCTTTGCTTCTTTTTCTCCATCCACTCTAGGGTTGCATCATCTTTATATTTTTCAAGAGATGATTTCTAAATATTATCAAATTAGTCCTAAATTGGATCTTATTCCTCTTATTGGGTATCCTTGTCTTTAGTTTTCATCTCTATATTCTCTTGAAGGTTTTGGAGGGTGGTGTATATTGTATCCATTTTATCCTTTAGTTCCTCTAGTTTTTCTTGATGTTTCTTCTATTGTTGTCTCACCAGTGATTATTGATAATTCCTCTCCTTAGAATCCTATGAGACTATGAACTGGGAAAAAATAGTGGGGATCCATTAAAGAATGGTCACACTGTGATGCCTATCCAATTTTTACTAAAATAAATAAGAATAAAAACAAATAAAAACAATAAAAAGTTATTTGTAGTCATGTTAATATAGTGGTAACTCTACCTTTATCCCAAAAAATGGTTCCAAGTTTATTGTGTGGTTATCGTGGGTAGTAGTCAAAAAGTTTCTATTTTACTTCTAATATAGACTAGTGGCTAACTAGGGTCATCTCTCAAGGAGAAAGTGTTGTGAGTCTCACTATCCTAGCACTTTTGTATCTTTATTTTGTGTTGTTTTCTTAATTTTGAAATCATATAGAGATAATGATTGGTTTTTTTATTTAAAAAAATTAAAACAAATGAAATTGAATTCAAACACAACAATGGCTGAAAAGGGTTGGATCTAGGGTCGAACACATAGACTCTTCATCATTCTCTAGTTATCATCCAAAAATGGTGTCAATATCATTCTTCCACTTCTATACTCTATCTAATTTGTGGTTTTGAAAATAAACAAGATAAATATCCCATGATACATCCAATTCTACCACCTCTATAATGAAGATTCAATGAATACACACAATCAATGCATTCATTATCTCAACAACTAGCTCCATTGTATGTTGTTCATCCCTCAATCCATAGTACACTATTAGTATTCATTATAAACTAATATAGGTGGAGATATTATTTGATAAATTCTAGGATACAGAATATCATCAGAAATAGAAGATCTATATCATTGATCTTATTATTTCCACTTTTCTACTACATCAGGGATGAAACTAAGAAATAATTAAATAACAAGGTGCCTATGTGATCTCCCGCTGGGACCTAGTCCTTGGGTTAGTTCCACATGACTTGGAGAAAACCTGAGTTGAAGTCGGTAGATACTAAATGAATCTATTGGGTGAGGGTGAAAGATATTTATAGGTATCAGAATTCTTTATCCACATATTCAATGTTGAGGTGATCATCTTAGATGGATTCCATGTGTTCAGCTCTAATATGTGATCAATTATATCAAGATAATATCTTCCCAAGATCAATATATATTTACTTTGAGGGTGAATAAATTCATAAAATCACAACATAGTGGATTTTATTCTAATCTATAAATTTTTTACTTTTGTATTTCAGCGGGCCTTAGGAAGTGGGCTTGGATATTAGTGGAAAAAGTGGACATACTGGTCTTGGTCTAGGGATGTTGCGGGCATGGCGGTGACTAGTTCTGGGAGTGAAGCGGGGCTTCAGTGGTTCAGCTTCATTTGTGGCAGTGCGGTCTTCTTCCTTGATAATAGAAGGAAGTGGGGATCAATGGAATTGTGACTTCGGCACATGAATCCTACAATATTCATAAGCAAGGGAGATATTTGGTGGTTTGGGAGTCTCGGTCAGAATGGATTCTTGGAAAAGTGGGTATGGGCGCACAGTCATTATGGGGACTATAAGAGGGGTGGAGATGTGGAAAGGGAAGTGAACATTGCAATGTAAGAAGTTGGTAAGGGAACTCATGGTTAGTATATTAACTGGGATATGGGGGGTTGAAATGGTTTGGTGTTGACCGTGAGTTGGCAATGCGGTAGGGTGGTAGTAAAGTGATTGTGGGTGGTATCCATGGTAGGGTGTTGGACATGCGATAGGTTGTACGGTTAGTTAGAGGTTACTTTAAGAATGGATCATGGTCATTATACTGACTGTGAGGAGGGGTTTTCATGGTCAGTTGGCCATTAATGTGAATGGTTAGTGTGGTGACCATGCAAGGCATGGTCACTTACGGCCTTTTCATTTTTTTGAACTGTATGAAAAAAAATTTCTCTAAATGCACCATTTTCAACCAATTGAATAATTTCAATTCACTTAAATATTAATTTTAAAAAATTTTATTTCAAAACAATTTCAATTTATGGATTTTCATTTAAATTCAAAAGAAAATGTTGAAATAATTAACAATAAAAAATTTAATCCATTTAATAAATTAATTCCAAATTAAATAATTTAAATTGTAATTTCACAGCTTAAAAATTAATCACCATTTTAATGGTATGGATTTTTTAAATTTTCCTCAAAAATGAATATATCAATGAAAAAAATATTTTTATCCATTTTACATTTAAGTCCAAAATACACAAAGTCACCAGAAATGAATGAATTGCCCAGTATTTGAATTAAAAGTATGGGTATTTTCAATGAATAATATATAAGAATATTGAAATTTCAAGCTCACATAATCTATAAATTTTGATAGTGAAGTAACTTTATCAAAATAATATATTTGCATGTACAATGGAAAGTATGAACATATAAGTTTGAGACACGATTATATGAGATAATTGTTACAAGATGGTACCATAACAATTGTCTATGTGAGAAATATAAAAACCTTGTAGATCTGTTTAAAAAATATCTTATGAGAGATATCATTCATACAACTAATAAAGATATGGGGTTAAACCCCATATAATAAATCATTTTTTTGTAATGGAAACTTATAACTTTCTTTAGGTAAATCCTAATTAATGTGATTAATGGGTAAAAACAAATTATAAATATGATTTTTGATATTGAAAATTATATCCCCAACTACTTGGTGTCAATATTTTCTGTTATGAATAGAGGTTGAGTTATGAACTCGTAACAAAACATTAAGAATTAATGAGTTCTATTTTCAAATAACGAAAACACATTGTAATATTTTTTGTATGTGGAATTAGAATCAGTTCCACTTCTTATAGAATTTAATGGGTTTACTCTATAGAGATTTCATGAAAAATGATATAAGCACAATTCCATAAAAGTACTACAAAATGATATGTTGGATGGGAAAATCATTTTATGTATGAAATCTTGAGTTTAGCTTAAATATTAACAAGTTTAATGTTTTGAAAACTCATAAATATGATAATACTTTGTGTCATTGATACTGAGTAAAAGTTTAAATCAAAATATTCATTTATCATGTATACTGAATCACTTTTTATTTGAAGAGATAATATTTATGAATAATATTAGGGGATTTTTATAATTTTATTTATAAAAAATAAAGATAAATCATTTAAATCTTCATGTTCTCTAATATTCAAAGTTTGAAAGGGAGCTTCCCAGAAAATAAAAACTAAAGTAGAGGGGATATCCTCACATGGAGAAATAGTTTGTGAGAGGAATAAAAATAAAGAATCCATGAATTATATTAACAATAATAATAGCACTCAACATTTTGATATTAAAATAAAATAAAAGACCACATTGAGAGAAAACTCTCAACCTTGGTTCTACTTTTGAGGAATCTAAGAGGTATATCATTATTCACTTTTCAATATAATTTTTTGGTAACATATAAGGAATTTGATGGTATGGATTCATCCCTTAAGTGGGAGAAAATTTAAGTCGAATCTGTTAAATCTTCAATATACAGTGAACATGGAATTTCTGAATAGCTCTATAGAAAATTAAAAGAAGTGGTATAAAAATCACTCCCATATCCATATTCTGATTTTTTTAAAATTATCAAAGGGGTTTTATTTTTAGATAATAAGTGGGAGATATATGTTGTACACCTAAACTTATTTATGTTTATGTTCATATGATTATAGGATGTATATATTTCATGGTTTGACTATTTGAGAAACCCTAAAATATGAAGAATGATTTTTCAGAACATGGTATCACATGTTGGTTGATTGATAGATATCATTGATCACTTTTTTTATACACTATTTTTTCCTAAAAATTGATTTCCCATGTAGACTTAGAGTTTTTTGAATTATGGATATTTTCTAAGGAAATCATGTGTTATCATACTTCAATTAAAGTGGAACTAGCTATTGATCAGTTATGAATAAAGGAGAATAAAAAGGTTCTAAAATAAATTTTATGGGTTGATAATCCCTCAAATTTTTCATTGTATTTATTTTACATGAGGTGGAGAATACTTATATATATTTACTTGAAGAGTGTGCGAGGATATTGAAAACTAAATCCAATGGGGGTGATTGAAGTTCCCATTATATGAATTGTATTTATTATTAATGTTTCAATATGTTTTTTATGCAAGTAGCTAATAATTATTGGAGGATTTGTATGAATACATACTCAATTAATATTTTATTATTGTTTAACTATTCATAATTCCAAAATCATGTGCTAATGGTGTTTGGAAAGTGAAAATTATTTACAACAATTGAAGTGGATATTTTGATGAGTATTTTCAAGAAAAAGTAAATGAATATTTGAAGAATTAAAAATACTATGAGATGAATTATAGAAGGATGTAATTTGAGACTTCATTTATATAAATTATAAATTATATTATATTGAGTAAATTATATGTTAAATTAGGTCCATTATGGAGAAGTTTTGTTAATAAAACTATAAAAGTTTTGGATAAGTCTTATGTTGGTAGCATTTTCTCTATTTATTTTGTAAATGCATATTGAGATATTTTTAAAAGAAATATTTCAACCAATAAGAAATCATGATGGGTAGTGAGATAACATATGTATGTAACTTGGGTAAGTGTTATAATAATCATTTGATAGACATATGTGTGTTGCACGTTACAACGTTGTTAGGAATTTTCTTCTACCTTGACCTCATTGGTCCTGCACCTAGTTTTTCATGAAACGTGATTAGAACTGAGGCCACACCACAAGTTGAATATCCACTACATGAGGGATACTATTTAAATTCTCCAGACTTCATGCTAAGACTTGGGTTTCATGCAAGGATGTGTTATACTGGAATGATCTTGACACATTTCAGCCACACCTTCAAGCCTGCTGCACACAATTTTGATGTGATATTTTTTATTTTAAAATTTGAAAATTAGTTGAATAGATAATAGTGGGATAATAAAGTTTAAAAAACATGGGAGGAGAGTTTGAAAAAATATAGATAGATTTTGAAAAAAAGGGATATTTTTTGTTTGAGATACCCATGCTTATAAAAAGGTTACACCGAACTACTTTTAAAGAGAAGGGATGGAAAAGATATAGCCATTTTTAGAGAATAAGGAAGGGGTGTCGCCTTTTCAATTTCCAAAGTTTCGATGATGAAAAACAAAAAAATGATGAATAGAAATGAAGTAGAGGAGATGACGATGTCGATGATGGTGTGTCAACGATGGTGAATGAAAGTTTATACATAGAGATAATGATGGTTCCATATATTGAAATTCTTTCTAGTTGTGGAAATTATTGTAATAGTGGGTTCCCTAGACCCAACTTTAATAGTAATTTTCAATTACCTTACCATATATACAGTGATTTATGCATGATAGAAACATAAAATTATAGTGTTGATATTTCTATTTCTACTATTTAAATGGTAATATCTAGGGTTATTTATCATATCAAAAGGTTATAGAAGTTCCCATAATATAATGAAAACCTTGAGATACTATGACATTAATCATAAAAAAATGTCATATGGTCTAGATACATCATTCTAACTAGACATAGATGATATCTGACTATCAGGTGTTGGGGACTCGTAAGCATTGATACTTATTCACATAAAGTTTGCACTTGGTGATCCTTAGTCGGTGAGATCATGAGGAATGACCCACCAATGGGAACACCAAATGTTTCATGTGGCATTTCTTGTTTCTATCTATGAACATGTGTATTGGTCTCCTAACTAAAGATCCTTATCAATGTGTACAATTTGATCACATACATTGATGGAAGGAAAAAACCATAACATTGATGTCATCAATAGGTAGCTTGTGTTGGGTGTGTCATTTTGTGGTATGTAATTGGTTGAATGATTAAGATAAAATTTGTCTCTTTCGAGTTAAGGAAGTGATATCTTGGGTCTTGTTGATCAGAATGATAGTACCATCATAAATCCTTGGACAAGGTAGTCGAAGGTAAGTTGATCCAGTTGGATCACTGAATAATAAATCAATAAAGGATGATGACACAGGTGTGCATCCTTCTTTATGAGATATCATGAGAAAAAAAATATTATTACACAGTGAGTGTTTGTAAGAAAGGTTGTAATTGCTATGACTTTTACTTATCTCCTTAGAGGCTTTGATGGTTTTCTAGACTCCACTCTTGTTCTGTGAAAAATATTCATTATTATTGAGATAATGTCCTAGAGGGTCACGCATAATAGTGTATTCAAGATATTTCTCTATTCTGATGAATAGGTGTATATGACATTGTGGGACCCACCACAGGGGACAAGATGTACCTAGGTATTATCAATCACCAATGAATTAAATGATTCCTTATTATTTGATTATAGAATAATTGGGTGGTATTTATTTATTAAAATCATTCACAATATATTAAGTTATTACATGGAACAATATTATATGAATAAATATTATTTTAATCTTCAAGGTTCATTTAATATTAGTGGGAATTACGAGTCAAGTTAATGACTCATGTTTATCATGTAATATATTTATTATATATTATATGTTTGTGATGAAAATATAAATGACATTATGACAGGGTTAGTTTGTCATAGCGTGTCATTTACTACTTATTTAGTGAGAGTTTTATATCCGGGGGTCGGGGAACCCTTTCTGGGTATTTGAGCCTCCCATTATATAACTAGAAGAGACTGACTCAATCTAAATATTATTCATTCCAATGGATTAAGAGACTATCTCTCCTTCCACTTCCTAGAAATAGAAATTCATCATCCGATAATTCGATCCAATAGTGCCTTCAAAAATCGAATGGATAAGATCAAGGTGATCTTTGCAATGTTGATGGAATCATCAGAGATCCATGATAGCACTTGGAATTAAATGATTGGTGCATCTGAAGATTCTTGACACATGTGTGAATGGTATAGAGGGGTTCAACCTCAGATCTTCTGAGAAATGGTCACTAGTGAAGAGAAACTGTTGAGGTCTCTTCGATTCAAACATGGTAATTATTCAATTTAAAATTTTGTGATTTGATGATTGATGCAATATCATCAGACCTTACTGGGGCTCTGATCAGTAGAGAGGATCTCTCTGATGATGAACATTTCTAAACCTATAACCCACTGACTACTCTCGAACACCATGATACCTTTTATTGTTATCATAGGGATTATGTGAATTTTTTGTGCCAAGAAAAAAAATCTAAATTAAATTATGTATAGGTATTTAATTCAGTATCAATAGAATATACCACACATCAATCTGATTTCTTATGAATAATTTGTGGTCATCCGAAAATTTTAATACGGATCCTTTTCAGTTTTTTTTAGGTATTAAAGGTGATGAATATATTTTATATGCATGATTTTAATAGCATGAATCTGGATTCTGATAATTTTTGGTCAACCTGAAATTTTGGCTAGTATTCGACCACAATATAGTGGTCAGAATATTTCCAGTTCTGAAACTATAATCATTGTTGGGTTTTTATTACACATGATTGTGGATTTAATTAAAAAAGTAGTAGGCAGTGGGTCAACAACCCAACAAGGGGGATTTAAAAAATATTTTATTAAAAATATTTTATTAAAATATTTTCTTAAGACTAAAACCTAGGCTATGGGAATTTTAAATAAAATGAAAACATGTTAGTTCATGGTTTGGAATATGGTAGTCTACAAAGAAGAAAACAAAATTAAAATAAAATAAATAATGACTCAGCTAGCTTCCATAGAAATCCATCGGATTTTAAAAAAAATAATGAAAAAAGGAAACAATGAATATATTTTACTTTCTCGGCGTGCCTCATAGCCACACTGACCATCATCACTCCGATCTAAACCCCATGTTTGACCGAATTCGGCTACCGTTGTGCGTACTACATGCCACCATCATCGACACTCCATATCCATGGGCGGAGTTTTAGGGTTCAGGATAATTTTAATATAATAAAAAATTAATTAAATTAATATTTAGTCTTAAAATAATAATACTTTTATTATTTAAAAATTATAAATTTAATTTTAGTATAAATATTAAATTAATTGACAAATTTAATTTTGGTATAAAAATAAAATTTATCATCAGACCAAACAAAATAAAATTATTTGAACTTAACAAATCCATTTAATTTATTAAATTCCCTCGACTTAAATTTATTACATTTTAATTTTTATCACGCTTTTAATTTACCTGTAATCTATTATTGAGCAGTGAACACTCATGTATGTCTGGTTTTATTTTATTTTATTATTTATTACACCTGTATGTGATGTTTGTAATATTTATTTGTGTTTTTTGATGATCTTCACATTGTATTATTCATTTAAATATGCATAAGGGCTTGTGTGTCTATCATTGTTTCTGTATGTATTTTTCACTTCTTGAGACCCCCTCGCCTATGTGCAAGTACATTTGTACTATTGACGATGATTATTAAATACATATACCATCCCAAGATGAAGAGATATACCAGATGAAAAGTAAAAACACTAGACTGGGGGTGAGCTGCATCATGGGTCAAAACCCAACTCAGGCATGTTACCCTTAGGTCATAGTTGATTCATTAAGTTTAAATGGATCGACCAATATTAAATCACTAACACAAAACATGTTTTTATCAGCACTGAAAGAGGAATTCATCAGTGTTAAAAAGGGGCTGATAATGGAGCTGTTATTAAACGGGGTCCCCTTTATCAGCACTCCAAAAAGCACTGATAAAGTCTCCATTTATCAACGCTTCAATTATCTCTGATAAAGGGGAGACTTTATCAGTGCTATTTGAAGTGCTAATAAAGGTTTCCCTGCCTGGGTGTGTCATTTATATAACAGCACACCCAACAACCTGCAAAAAATAAACATCACCCAAATAGCAGACCAAAATTACCAAACCAGCAAAAATAACCTTCACAAACTAACAAAAACCTACTAAAAATAACCACCCATAATATATACAAAAAAACCACATACATGCTGCAAATAAGGAAAAAACAAGCAGCGCACACAAGTGTTTGGAAAATAATACTATATGCATTTAATTGACATTATGAATACAAAAATATTCACTCATGGTATATACCAAAAAACTCTTCTATATATATTTTTAACAATGTTTTATAAAATTACATTTATAATTATTCAATAAACAGTTAAAAACATTAATTATTTATCTTTTGACGTCTGTGGTCCCCTCTAAAAAATGACCTCTGATGGAAATAGTGTAACACCCCGACCCCACTAGACTGGAGTCGGTGCATTACTTGTGATATTGGCATGGTTAGAATGAATAAAAATCTATAAGGAATGATTAGTTTAGTAGTATTGAAGAAACTAGATACATATATGTTACTCAAATTACATTTGAAAAGTTTACAAAATACAATACATAACAAAACTAAAAACTACATCCACAATAACTCAATAAACGATCTCATCTTTGTCACCTGTTGAAAGTAGAAAATGAAAGGGGTGAGCTCAAACACTCAGTAAGGGTCACAAATGGTGGAAACATGAGTACAATAATAAGTGAATCATAATCAATCTGACACAATCAATATGGCATAGTGAATAAATGAATAACTAATGCCATTAATAAACTGAGAATGAAACTGCATCCATAGATTTTGTCATATTGAAAACCTCATGGATAATAATAATAACTGATAATGAATAAATATAATTCTTACTAATTGTACATCATGTATCTGGCACATGAAACCTTAATACTATAAAAACGGTTTAGTTTTATGGGTATAAACCCGTCGGGTTTTTGGAAACAAACTCCAAGGGTTTGTCGCCAAACTGATTTTTCTCATGAGACCTACTGATGCATCGAGGGGCTATAGTGGGCCCCACATGCCACTTCATTTCCAAATCATTCTTTATAAATTGATTCAATACAAAAGAAATATTCCTTTTTAATATCCGTATAGAGTAGAGTATACGGATTCATCAACATTAAAATAACTTTCTAAATAGACATCACATGTAAAATGGTATACGGTTTAGAAAAAAAAACATATCCATGATATGAGATTATGTATATTTAATATAAATATAATTTAAAAATAAATTTCATCTCAAATGGGTAGTAGGTACACCACATAAGGATGATTAGGTGCACCATACAAAGTTAGTCACAACAAAACAGTAGTTGAGGCAAAGTCTCTTACCACAATGTAATCGGTCGAATCATATGACCAGAACTTAGTAACCCTCAACTGAATCATTGAATAACATGAATATAAAAATAATCATGTTATTATATATCACATGTCAGCACAAATTTACCACATACAAGAAATAAGTGGTGAACAATGAAAATCTCACAGAAATGAAAGTGAGATGAGAAACCCCTTAAAAACATTTCGGCATGGTAATGAGTGTTATTACGAGGGATTAAGGAGAGGAAAAGGGGTATTGTATTATTTATATGTCACAAGGTCAGTATGTGGGAGGTTTGAAAACATACCCCATCATTAGGGATTAAAAATAAAAGATCACAACATAGGGGAGATTCTTGAACAAAAGTGAGAGAGAGTATCCCTTACAAAGATTGTATCATTAGAGTGAAGATAAATCAATGAAATATTTATGTGTGACAAATAAAAATCCACAAAATATAAGTGGATATATAGTATAAAACAATCAGAGGTCATTCACACATATTATTGGAAAGACAAAACCAATGACATAGATGTGTAACTCAATAAATGGAAATTGAGTTAAGATATCTCTTACCCTATGCTTGAAGGTGTTTTTGACTTGTTATTTATGATCTGAATAAAAAAATTAGGATTATTAATTTATAAGTACATAACCACTTATATATATGTAAATTATTTATTATAACCCTTTTTAGTTCATTCAAGGCCTTTTTGATTAGTTATAAGGCTCAATTTCATTGTTCAGGCACGTTTGTTTACTTGGTTTTAAATGATCGGTTCACTTATATTCAAGTTCAGATAAATATATAAGATGGATGTGGTTGTCCATAAATGAAGTTATATTCTATTATTGAACATCCAGAAGATTAAATGGTTTTAAATTTAAGTTTGTTACTTATAGTGAAGTCGAATTATTATATATATAACCTTAGTGACAACCGTTTTGGCTAAACGGTGGGTTTGATTACAATGAACATGTTTTAATTTATAACTTAATACCATTTGTACAAAAGGATTAAAGAACTAAAAATAGAATATATTACATATATAATAACCCGGTTCAACCATAACACAAATGGTTTCATGACCAGAATTAAATATTATAATAGAAATTGATAAACTGTTGTCCTTGAATGTGCTAAATTAGCACATCTCAAATAGTGCTTTCATTTCTTTCAAATAAATGGTGGGGAAAGGAGAAAAGGTAATGAAATATACCATTATAATTAAAAAATTCCAGTACATGTATGATACTGGATTTATCATACTATTATGGTGAGTAAAGAAACAAAAATAAAATAACTTAAAAGAATTGAAGGAATTGGAAAGAGGAATTTACCTCTTGAGACTTCCTCCTTTAAGAACATCTTAAGGGGAGAGGTTTTGGTATTTTGAAGAGGATAGGAGCTTTTGGACATGGGGGAGGATATTGAGGAGAGACTTGGGTATAATATTGTCAAGTAACAAGGCTTGAGTGGTGTGAGAGGAAGAAGGGGTGAGGGGTGCTTTATATCGTGGAGGGGAGAGGAGTTTTCTTAATATTATAATCATTAATTTATTATTTCCTCTCAAGACAACCAATAGTGAGTATTCCATGACCAATAACAGTAATATATGCATTTTAATTCTAACCAATTGGGATTAAATCAGCGGATCATCATCAATGACTCAATTAATCCATTATTTAGCATTTATTGTGAATTGTTGGATTTTACTATTCATCAAAATTTCAAGTATTTCAGAAAAATCTCAAAAATTCACCCTAACAATTTTTAGACGTGTAGAATCAAAAAATGAAGTCCATTTTTTAAAAATAATTTTCTAAATATGATTAAATATTTAATTAAAATAATTATTTAATCGAAAAATATAAACACTTAAAATATTCATCTTTATTTTTAAGGTGCCTAAATTCATTTATACCTTCAAGAGCGTGGATTCCATTCATAAAATTCATATTACTATTCATAAGGGTAAGTTAATATTCATAAAGGTAGGTTACTATTCATAAGGGTAGGTTACTATTCACCGAAAATTAAGTTAATTCTATCATACTCTAAATATCATCTTGAACGCAACTGTGTATGTCAGATTTTTAAAATTTAAATCGTAGAGTTGGAAAATTTAAGTCTAATGGCTAGGTTATGGATATCTTCTATAAGTAACCACATTTGTTTCCATAGAGGCTCAGTGATTCTTGAAATATAGGCTATAACTAAAATGTATTTAAGAGAAACATACCATAAAATGTTTGTGGTGTAACATTATTCCCTCCTTTAGAAATTTCGTCCTCGAAATTTTATGGATGAAACTCACCAAAATGATGTGGGTGGTTCTTTTTCATGAATTCTGCTGGTTCTCAGGTTGCTTCCTCCATATTTTGGTTCCTCCAAAGAACCTTTACAAGAAGATTTGTCTGATTTCTCAATACTTACTCCCTTGTATCAAGAATCCCAATAGGCTTTTCACTGTATGAAAAATCAGGTTCCAGTTCAATTTCTTCATAGGTGAGTACATGCGTTGGGTCTGGCATGTATTTCTTCAAAAATGACACATGGAACACATCATGGACTTTGGAGAGATTTGACGACATCTCTATATGGTAAGCTACAGCTTTGATTCTTTCTATAATTTTAAATGGTCCGATATACCTGGGGCTCAGTTTCCATTTCTTATCGAACCTTAAGACACCCTTCCATGGAGATACTTTTAGAAAGACATGATCATCCACCTAGAATTCCAAATCCTTTCTCTGATTGTCAGCATAACTCTTCTGCCTACTTTGGGATACTTTTAATATGGGCTTGTATTTTCTTCACCTTGTTCATGGTCTCTTCAATAATTTCTAGGCCTATAAGTTTCCTCTCACCAACTTCATCCCAACAAGTTGGAGTTCGACATCTCTTTCCATATAATGATTCATATGGAGCCATTTGAATACTATAATGGAAACTATTGTTGTAAGAAAATTATATAAAAGGAAAGTATTGATCCCACATACCTTTGAAGTCAATAGAGCATAACATCAGCATGTCTTCTAAAGTTTGAATAGTCCTTTCAGACTGTCCATCAGTTTGGGGGTTATAAGCAGTACTCATATGAAGCTCAGTATTCAAAGCATTCTGGATACTTTTCCAGAATTTTGATGTACACCGGGGATCTCGATCAGACACAATCGATATAGGTGCACCATGAAGTCTTAAAACTTAATTAATATAAATTCCTTCCAAGAGCCCAAGAGGGAAATCCTCTCTTATAGAAAGAAAATGTGCTGATTTTGTGAGCTGATCAACAATTACCCATATTGCATCATTCCTTCTAGGTGTCCTTGGTTGTCCGGTGACAAAATCCATCATAATTTTATCCCACTTCAATATACGTATAGTTAGAGGTTTCATCACTCCTTTGGGATGTTGTCTCTCTTCCTTCACTTGTTGACAAACTAGACATCTTGACACGTAGTCAACAATTTCCCACTTCATATTATCCCAACAGAAATATTCCATCAAATCTCTATACATCTTGGTGCTACCTGGGTGTATAGAGAAATTTGAGCTATGAGAATCGTCTAATAGTTCCCTTTTTATCTTAGGTATTTATGGAATGAATAATGTCTTCCCAAATTTTAGAACTCCTTCTTCATGCACGAAGTCAGCCAGTCTCCCATCCTTGACAGCATTAATTTTCTTGTGCAGGTTCTCATCATCAGATTGAGAGCTTTTTATCTTCTCTAATAAAGATAGTTTATAAATCATTTGAAATAGGAAATATGTTTCCCCATCGTTAACCATTCCCATATCCATCTTTATTATATCCAAAAATATATGATCTCTCTCAATCCTCATTTAAGTCAGAAGTCCATGATCTTTCCAGATTAATGTATCTGCCACCTTATTCACCTTTCCCGGGTGGTAGTGTATTGAATAATTGTAATATTTGAGTAACTCAATCCATCTCCTCTACCTCATGTTGAGTTATTTTTGTGTGAAAATGTATTTCAAACTCTTGTTGTCTCTATAAATCTCACATCTCTCTCCATAGAGATAATGCCTCCATATTTTCAGAGAAAAGATTACGGCTGCTAACTCAAGATCATGAGTTGGATAATTTTTCTCATGAGTCTTCAACTATCTTGATGCATAAGAAATAACTTTATCATTTTTCATAAGGACGCAACCCAGTCCATTCTTTGATTAATCTCTGTACATTAAAAATACACCACTTCCAGATGGAAGAGTCAAAATTGGAGCATTGACCAATCTTCTTTTCAATTCTTCGAAGCATTCTGTACATAATTTTGTCCAAACAAACTTAACTCCTTTACGTGTGAGCTTGGTTATCGAGTTAGCCAGTCAGGAAAATTTATTAATGAAACATCGATAATAACCTGTTAAGACAATAAAAATGTGTACCACAGTTATTTTTTTGGTGTGGTCCAATCTCGGATTTCCTTTTTCTTCACAGGATCAACTAGGATTCAATCCTTATAGACAATATAGCCTATAAAAGAAACTGATTGAATCCATAATTTTCATTTTCTAAAATTCCCATATAATTTATTACTTCTAGGAGTTTGCATAATGACCTACAAGTGATTCTCATGGTCTTCATATATTTTTGAGTATATGAGGATATCATCGATGAATACCACAACAAAGATATCAAAATATTCCTTGAAAAACTCTATTCATTAAATCCATGAAAACAAAGGGTTCATTTTTCAGTCCAAAAGGCATTACTGTAAACTCGTAATTCCCATACCTGGTATGAAATTCTGTATTAGGAATATCTTCCTTCCTTGCATGCAACTGATGATATCCGGATCGAAGGTCAATTTTCGAAAAGTATTGATCTCTATGAAGTTGATCAAACAAATAATCAATCTGGGGAATAGGATACTTATTCTTTATTTTAATAGCATTGATTTCCCTGTAATCAATGAAAATCCTCATGGATCCATCTTTCTTCTTGACAAAGAGGATAGGGGCTCCCCAAGGAGAAACACTAGTTCTAATAAATCCTTTTTCACTCAAATCCTCTAGTTGTTTCTTTAGCTCTAATAATTCCACAGTATCCATTATATAGGGAGTCTTTGATATAGGTCTTGCATCAGGAATTAAATCAATAGAGAAATCAACTTTCCGCTCTGGAGGATGTCCAGGTAAATCCTCTAGAAATACATCAATGCATTCTTTCACTATGTACACATCTTCAATTTGAATATTTATTTCCTCACCCATAGATATTGGTTTATCTTCCTCTCCAATTATTGGATTCAGTAGAGCTACTAGGGGTGCTTCTAGATAATAATCAGGTGGCAAAGTTTCTGACCTAAAGATAAGGGATTCTACTCCATTTTCAAAAATTGTAACTTCCTTATTCTTACAACAAATTTTCGCATCATAATTTGACAGCAAATTCATACCGAGAATTATATCAAATTCAGTTATTGGTATGATGATAAGCTTAGAAACTAAATAACGTTTTGGTGTCTGGAGGGGGACTAGTCGACATGCCTTTGTTTCAATGATACATCCCCTGGGTGTTTTGACTGACAACTCCTTTATTAAATCAAATTGAACATATCTAATTTTCTTTGAAAACTGGGAAGATATAAATGAATGTAATGATCCAGAATCAAATAAAGTGTTGGATAAGTTTGAGGAAGAAATTAATGTACCCACCACCACATCATTAGGAACTTCAACCTCTACAGTTGTAATTGCATTGGCTCTCCCTTGTTCTCTAGGATTTTTATGAGGCATGTTTCCTTGGCACTTAGGACACTCATTTTCATAGTGTCCCATCTCTCTGCAATTGTATCATTGAATATCATTTAATTGTATCTTCCCCTTGAATTCATCAGATTGATGACTCTTTTCTCCGCAGTTATAGAAAACTCCCATGCCTTTCAATCATTTCTCGAGATGATTCTTTTAACAGTTCTCACATAATGGGAATAGATTTGTTCCCTTTCTCTTCTTTGGTGCTTCTCCTTTTCCTTTGTTATCACAGTACTACTTCTTATCTTGTTTTCCTTTGAAAATATTTGATCTATCAAATTCCCACTCTGTTTTGATGGCACTTGATACAATTTCATCATATGATGAAAATGATTGAGAATCCAATTCCCTTCGAATACTTGGCTTAAGACCTTCAAAGAAATGATCAATCTTGTCTGCCGAGTCACGTACGTAATCTACAGTATACCTGGCCAGCCTTGTGAAAGTAGCCTCATACTCTGCAACACTGTCTTCTTCCCTTTATTTTAAGATAAGGAATTTCCTCCTCATTTCATTTCATTTCTCATGAGGGAAATATTTTTCAAAGAATATTTCCTTAAAATTCCTTCATTCTATATCTTCTATTTCTTCTTCCTCCGTGGTATTTTGAATCAAGGACCACCATTGATCAGCATTTCCCTTGAGATAATATACTGCCAATACTACCTTTTCATTTCCATTACATCTTAATGCCATGAATATCTTTTCAAGGGACTTGATCCATTGCTCAGCAACCAGTGGTTTAGTAGTCCCGCTAAAATATGGGGGCTTCTTCCGCATGAAATGATCAAACACAGGTGTAGAATGGTTATTCGTTACAACCTGAGTAAGTTTTCCCAATATGGTCATGATCTGATCTGCTCCAACATTGACTATGTTGAATTGCTCAGTAGGGAGATCCCTACCTTGCCCACGAGTATTGATTCCCCTTCTTCTGTTAGATTCCATTTCTAAATAATGGGATACACTAGATTATTTTATGAATCTCAAATAGAAAATCACTCAACATAGATTGAAATTCTATGCATAGCTAATCTTATAAACATGGTTTCTATGAGGAAAAATTGACATTAAACTCCTTCATAATGGCTTATAAAGAAAATGTGAATTATCCTAAGCATATCCCTAGGGATTGTCGTAACCAAGAGTGAAGTATGGCACATTATTGTGCACTATTTCCCATTCAATTCTATCTCAAAGCGGTGTTTTTGGGTTTTACCCCTAGATACATATGTGCCAGATCCGCCTCTACCTGCTCGTATCCAAAAAGGGATGTATTGCTTAAAATATCCACATAATCTATTCCTTACCAAAATACCAGGACGTTCTTGTACGTTTATCCTCAAATACTACCATAGGGCTTTGTTCCCTACTATATATATCCTACTATAGTTTCCAAGTTTTCTACTAAACTTCCTCTGATACCAACTGTAACACCCCAACCCCTCTAGACTAGATTCGGTGTGTTACTTGTGATATTGGCATGGTTAGAAGGAATAAAAATCCTTAATGAACAATCAGTTTAGTAGTCTTGAAGAAACTAGATACATAGATGTTACTCAAATTACATTGGAAAAGTTTACAAAATACAATACATAACAAAACTAAAAACTGCATCCATAAGAACTCAATAAACGGTCTCCTCTTTGTCACCTGTTAAAAGTAGACAATGAAAGGGGTGAGATCAAAAGCTCAGTAAGGTTCACAAATATCAGAATCATGAGTATAATAATAATTGAATCACAATCAATCTCAAATAATTAATATGGCATAGTGAATAAATGAATAACTAATGCCATTAATAAACTGAGAATGAAACTGCATAGATTTTGTCATAGTGAAAACCTAATGGATAATATTAATAACTAATAATGAATAAAAAGAATTCTTATTAATTGAACATCATGTATCTGGAACATGAAACCATAATACTGTAAAAATGGTTTAGTTCTATGGGTAGAAACCCGTCTGATTTTTGGAAACAAACTTGAAGGGTTTGTCGCCAAACAGATTTGTCTCATGAGACCTACCGATGCGTCGAGGGGCTATAGCGGGCCCCACCCACCACTGAATGTCCAAATAATTCTTTATGTATTGATTCAATACAAGATAAATATGCCTTTTTAATATCTGAATAGAGTATACGAATTCATCAACATTAAAATAACTTTCCAAATAAACACCATATGTAAAATGGTATATGGTTTAGAAAAAAAAACATATCCATGATATGAGATTATAGATATTTAATATAAATATAATTTCAAATTAAAATTGATCTCAAATTGGTATTAGGTACACCACATAAGGATTATTCAGTGCACCATACAAAGCTAGTCACAACAAAACAGTAGTTGAGACAAAGTCTCTTACCACAATGTAATCGGTCAAATCATATGACCAGAACTTAATAACCCTCAAATGAATAATTGAATAACAAGAATATAAATATAATCATTTTATTATATATCAAATGGAAGTAAAAATATACCACATACAAGAAATAAGTGGTGAACAATGAAAATCTCACAGAAATGAAAGTGAGATGAGAAACCCCTTACAAACATTTTGGCATGGTAACGAGTATTATTGCGAGGGCTTAATGAGAGGAAAAGGGGTATTCTATTATTTATATGTCACAAGGTCAGTATGGGGGAGGTGAAAAATCATACCCCCTCATTAGGTATTAAAAATAAAAGAGCACAACATAGGGGAGATTCTTGAACAAAAGTGAGAGAGAGGATCCCTTACAAAGATTGTATCATTAGAGTGAGGATAAATCAATGAAATATTTATGTGTTACAAATAAAAATCCACAAAATATAATTTTATGTACAGTATAAAATAATCATAGGTCATTCACACATATTATTTGAAATAAAAAACCAATGACATAGATGTGTAACTCAATAAATGGAAATTGAGTTAAGATATCCCTTACCTTATGCTTGAAGGTGTTCTTGACTTGTTATTTAAGACATGAATAAACAAATTAGGATTATTAATTCATAATTACAGAACCTATTATATATGTAAATGATTTATTATAACCCTTTTTAGTTAATTCAAGGCCTTTTGATTAGTTATAAGGCTCAATTTCATTGTTCGGGCTTGTTTGTTTACTTGGTTTTAAATGATCAGTTCACTTATATTCAAGTTTGGATAAATATATAAGATGGATGTGGTTGTCCAGAAATAAAGTTATATTCTATTAGTGAACATACATAAGATTAAATGGTATTAAATTTAATTTTTTTACTTATAGTGAAGTCGAATTATTATATATATAACCTTAGTGAGAACTGTTTTGGCTAAACGGTGGGTTTGATTACAATGATCATGTTTTACATTATAACTTAATACCATTTGTAAAAAAGGATTAAAGAACTAAAAATAGGATATATTAAATATATAATAATATGGTTCAACCATAACAAAAATGGTTTCATGACCAGAATTAAAGATTATAACAGAAATTGATAAATCGTTGTCCTTGAATGAGTTAAATTAGCACATCTCAAACGGTGCTTTCATTTCTTTTAAATAAATGGTGGGGAAAGGAGAGAAGGTAATAAAATATACCATTAGCATCAAAATATTCCAGTACATGTATGATATGGGATTTATCATACTATTATGGTGAGGAAAGAAACAAAAAAAGAACTTAAAATAATTGAAGGAATTGGAAAGAGGAATTTACCTCTTGAGACTTCCTCCTATGAGAACCTCTTAAGGGGAGAGGTTTTGGTATTTTGAAGAGTCTAGGAGCTTTTGGACGTGGAGGAGGATATTGGGGAGAGACTTGGGAAGAATATTGGCAAGGCACAAGTCTTGAGTGGTGTTAGAGGAAGAGGGGGTGAGGGGTGCTTTATATAGTGGAGGGGAGAGGAGTTTTCTTAATATTATAATCATTAATTTATTATTTCCTCTCAATACAACCAATAGTGAGTATTCCATTACAAAGAACATTAATATATGCATGTGACTTCGAACCAATTGGGATTACATCAGTAGATCATCATCAATGACTCAATTAATCCATTATTTAGCATTTATTGTGAATTATCGGATTTTACTATTCATCAAAAATTCAAGTATTTCAGAAAAATACCAAAAATTCATCCTAACCATTTTTTGACGTGTAGAATCCAAAAATGAAGTCCATTTTTTAAAAACAATTTTATAAATATGATTAATTAAATATTTAATTAAAATAATTATTTAATCAAAAAATATACACTTAAAATATTCATCTTCATTTTTAAGGTTCCTAAATTCATTTATACCTTCAAGGGCGTGGATACCATTCATAAAAGTCATATTACTATTCATAAGGGTAAGTTACTATTCATAAGGGTAGGTTACTATTCATAAGAGTAGGTTACTATTCACTGAGAATTAAGTTAATTCTATCACACTCTAAATATCATCTTGAACACAACCGTGTATGTCAGATTTTAAAATTCAAAGCGTAGAGATGGAAAATTTAAGTTTAATGGCTAGGTTATGGATATCTCCTATAAGTAACCATGTTTTGTTCCATATAAGCTTAGTGATTCTTGAAATATAGGCTATAACTAAAATGTATTTAAGAGAAACATACCATAAAATGTCTGGGGCGCTAAAAATAGTCACTGAACAAATCATTCCAACTCGAGAAAAAGGTTCCACCTATATAAGAAAATAAATATTATGTTAGTAATACTATAAATAAATAAATTAAACATTAATACGAAGAATACATTAAAAAATGTCAATTTTTAATAAAAATGACACATTTGGAGTTATACCGGTGACACCGTGTGTCAGATTGAGGTGCAGTTGATTCCTACACAACACAAATGACTGATAGATCGTTGTCCTGAAGTATCAAAACAATTAGAATGAATTTCATTAGTTTTTAGTACGTCAGTTGTGTTTTTTACTAAAAATTCATTTCAAACCAAAAACATACAATTTGAGTCATATCGATCACATCGTGTGTCGGTTTTATGTGAGACTGCTTCAAATACATCACAAATAACTGACGAATCACTTTCCTTAATTTTTAAGAAAATTAGAGTGTGTTTTCTTGGTTTTCAATGACTGACATGTTTTGAACTAAAATGTCAATTTTAACATGATAGCGGGAACTTTTAGTCATACTTGTCACACCGTTCGTTGGGTTGAGGTGGGGTTGATTCCTACACATCACAACTAACTCATGGATCATTTTCCTAAAGTATCAAATCAACTCGAATGTGTTTACTCAGCTTTCAGTACGTCAGTTGTGTTTTTTTACTTGAATTAATGTCAATTTTAAATAAGAAGACACATTTGGAGTCATACTAGTGACATCGTGCATCGTATTGAGGTATAGTTGATTCCTAAATATCAAAAATGACTTATATGTCGTTTTCCTAAAGTATCAAAACAATTGTAAGGCATTTTCTAAGTTTTTAGTTTGTCAGTTGTGTTTTTTTACTAAAATATCATTTCAAACCGAAAACATGCAATTTGAGTCATACCAGTCGCATCATGAGTCGGTTTGATGTGATACCACTTTATACACGTCACAAATAACTAACAAATCTCTATCCTTAATTTTGAAGACAATCAGAGTGGGTTTTCTTAGTTTTATGTGAGTGACACATTTTGAGCTAAAAAGTCAATTTTAAACTCATAATAAGAACTTTTAGTCATAACGGTCACACCGTTCGTCGGATTGAGGTGGGGTTGATTTATACACATCACAACTGACTCATGGATCATTTTCCTAAAGTATAAAAAAATCCGAATTCATTTTCTTATTTTTCAGTATGTCAGTTGTGTTTTTTTACTTGAATTAATGTCAATTTTTAATAAAAATGACACATTTAGAGTTATACCGGTGACACCGTGCATCAGATTGAGGTGTGGTTGATTCCTATACAACAAAAATGACTCATAGATCATTTTATTAAAGTATAAAAACAATTGGAATGCGTTTTCTTGGTTTTTAGTATGTCAGTTGTATTTTTTTTACTAAAATGTCATTTCAAACCTAAAACATGCAATTTGAGTCATGTTGGTCGCATCGTGTGTCAGTTTGATGTGAGACTGCTTCATACACATCACAAATAACTGAATAATCGTTGTCCTTAATTTTAAATACAATCAGAGTGAATTTTCTTTGTTTTCAGTGAGTGACATGTTTTGAGCTAAAATGTTAATTTTAAACTAATAGCGGACACTTTTAGTCATACTGGTCACACAGTTCGTCAGATTGAGGTGGGGTTGATCTCTATACATCACAATTGACTCATGGATCGTTTTTTTTAGTACCAAAACAATCTACATGTGTTTGCTCGGTTTTCAGTATGTCAGTTGTGTTTTTTTACTTGAATTAATGTCAATTTTAAATAAGAAGACACATTTGGAGTCATACGGGTGACACCATGTGTAGGATTGAGGTGCGGTTGATTCCTAAAAAACAAAAATGACTGATATATAATTTTCCTAAAGTATCAAAACAATTGGAATGCATTTCCTCAGTTTTTAGTATGACAGTTGTGTTTTTTTACTAAAATGTCATTTCAAATTGAAAACATGCAATTTGAGTCATATCGATCGTATCATGCATCGGTTTGATGTGCTACTACTTCATACACATCAAAAATAACTAAAAAATCGTTGTCCTTAATTTTGAAGACAATCAGAGTGAATTTTCTTTGTTTCAGTGAGTGATGTGTTTTGAGCTAAAATGTTAATTTTAAGTTGATAGCAAACACTTTTAGTCATACCGGTCACACCGTTCATTGGATTGAGATGGGGTTAATTCTTACACATCACAAATGACTCATATAACATTTTTCTAAATTATCAAAACAATCCAAATTTCATTTTCTCAGTTTTCAATATGTCAGTTGTATTTTTTTACTTGAATTAATATCAATTTTAAATAAGAAGACACATTTAGAGTCATACTGGTGACACCGTGTGTCGGATTGAGGTTCATTTGATTCCTACACATCAAAAATGACTGATAGATCATTTCCCTAAAGTATCAAAACAACTGGAATGTATTTCCTCGGTTTTTAGTATGTCGGTTTTTTTATTAAAATGTCATTTCAAACCGAAAACATGAAATTTGAGTCATACAGGTCGCATCATGCATTGGTTTAATGTGAGACTACTTCATACAGGTCAAAAATAACCGACAAATCATTATCCTTAATTTTGAAGACAATCAGAGTGGTTTTTCTTGGTTTTCAGTGAGTGACACATTTTGAGCTAAAATATCAGTTTTAAACTGATAGCGGACACTTTTTGTCATACCGGTCACATCGTTCATCAGATTGAGGTGGGATTGATTTATCCACATCACAACTGATTCATGGATTATTTTCTTAAAGTATCAAAATAATCCAAATGCTTTTACTCAGTTTTACGTATGTTAGTTGGGTTTTTTACTCAAATTAATGCCTATTTGTAATAAAAATGACACATTTGGAGTCATATCAGTGACATTGTGTGTTGTATTGAGGTTTGGTTGATTCATACACATAAAAAATTATTGATATATAATTTTCCTAAAATATCAAAACAATTGGAATTCATTTCCTCAATTTTTAGTATGTTAGTTGTGTTTTTTTACTAAAATGTCATTTCAAACTGAAAACATGTAATTTGAGTCATACCGGTCGCATCGTGTGCCGGTTTGACATGAGACTGCTTCATACACATCACAAATAACTTACAAATCGTTTTCCTTAATTTTTAAGACAATCAAAGTGATTTTTCTTGGTTTTTATTAAGTGACACGTTTTTTAGATAAAATGTCAATTTTAAACTGATAGCGAACACTTTTAGTCATACCAGTGACACCGTGCGTCGGATTGAGGTACGGTTGATTCCTAAATGTCACAAATTACTGATAGATTATTTTCCTAACGTATCGAAAAAATTAGAATTCATTTTATTGGTTTTCAGTATGTCAGTTTTGTTTTTTTACTTGAATTGGTTTCAATTTTAAATAATGACACATTTAGAGTCATACCGGTGACATTATGCGTCAGATTGAGGTGTGTTGATTCCTACATGTCACAAATGACTCATGGTTCATTGTCCTAAAGTATCAAAATAAATTTTAAGTACATTTTTTTCCATGAAAATAAATGCACCCTTTCCTTTGAAACCTAAAAAAGAAACCTGACCTGCTCAATATTCTCAATCTACCTAGTTTAGAAGAATTATGGAAAAACCTTTGATCCATATACAGTTCACACGAAATAACATCCTCCTTATGCATCATATATTTAGTCAGCCCAGTGAAGAACCAACTGTCATATATTTAGGACCTCTGAATGAATATGTGGTAGTTGGTTCTTCACTATGTCGATTAAAGAGGGGAATTTCCAATATTGTAGATTGAATCGATGTTTTTTTGGAGAAAAAGTCTTCTTGTTGTTGAAAATGAGAAGAGTGGAGTAATATCCTTTTCCCGTTATGTTTCAAGACGTCACAACAAACTCAAGGGTTGAGGAAACCCCTTCTAGATACTTTTTATCTTTTGTGTTCTATCAATAACACACATACCCTGTAAATGAGGACCACCAATTTCTTTTCAAAAACCAACCAACATAAAATTCATTTAATTCAAAAATAAGGAACACCAATGACCATGATTTTCAGTGGGTATTTTAGCCCAAATAAATCACAAAATTACCATAGAAAAAATAGAAATATAAGGTAGACAAGATTATTAAGGTCAAAATTATTTGAGAAGTTTACCATCTTTAGGATATTTTTGTACGTTCTTCTATCAGGTATGTTTCCCATTCATTTCTAATCATATCTATGTCGTCTTGTGAATATGGTTGTTTTTGGAAGTCATGGTAGTACTGAAAAAATATAAATACACAAAGGATTAATAAATATTTTAAATGAAATAGAAATTATCTTTGAAAATACCTCTTCAGGTATGCTAGTTTGTTCATGAAATATGATCTCTTTCATAAATTTACAAACATAATAACCACAGTCTTTTCCGTTTTCTTGTTTCGAACATTTTGTAAACATTGAGAAAAATAAGTATTTTTTTATATGTGTTTAGATAGTGAAATATTATTATATATACCCTGATACTTATCTAATCGTAGTACTTGTGAGGTTGTTTATCCTTTTCCCCTAGCCTCATTCCATGATGTATATGATATTCATGCACTGCCCTATCATAATAAAATCCTCATTAAAAGATGATATAAATTATATAATTGGATATTTAGTTCTAAAATATTGGATGTAGTGTATTAAAAATGAACAAACTCCATCATGTGTGGTTGATTTGTTGGATATCCATGCATTGAATCCAGAAAATAAATCTTTGGAGTATCCAAATTGACTGAAATGAGCATCTAATGCTGCCTAAAAACACAAAAAGGAATAAGTAATGAAAGAAATTAAAATATATTTGATATGATTAAATTGTAGATTTTTACCTCTACATCGTTGGTATTAAGAAGAGCCTATCATCCGTAATTTTTTTGTTAAATAATTTGAGCAGGCCTGCCACTATTTGACCCTCTTTCGTGGAAGTTATGTATTTTTTTACTATATAGGTGGTTTGAGGACTAACGAGTGAAAATTTATGTTCATGGGAAAATAACTTCAATTATTTTTCATATATATGACTACGAACAATATGAAATGTATTTATTCATAATTAACTCAGTATATCATATTTTGGAAAATAAAATCATGAAAACATACCACATGTATACATTTACAGCTTAACCACCTAACCATTCATAGTAGAGGATTTCAGTTTCACTCTCAACACCAATGAAGTCTGGATATTCCCCTCCATAAATATTCTCTTCAAAATCAATTATGTGAGTACCACTATATTTAAACTTCATATCCACATGAGCCTTCAATGATAATAAATGTGGATATAGAATGTGGGGGGGTTAAGGGGCTTTGGGCAGATCATTTTTATCGGTTGGATGATCCTTGAGAAGGTTTTGAACTGGTCTTTCATTTCACCCCTTCCATTTGTCTTTCTGTAATAACATGCATCATTTCAGAACCTTTTTCAATAAATTTTTAAGGTTTAGCTTGAAAATTAAATTGGAAATGAATACCTCATTGTTGACATGTTTTTTATAAGATGTGATGGCTATTCGATGAATGTTACAAGAGATTGTTTGGCCATATGAATATCTGCATAATCAATTGGAATAGATAGATTGATGCTTAGCTCTAGGGATACGGTAATTGAAACTCTGACATGACCTGTCAGAAGTTGTCTATTGTGTAGCATGTCATTCTGGATATTGAACATTGTATCCCTTGCTACAAGGTGATGGGTGGGTGTTGATAGATATAAATCACAGTCATTTTTACCCTATAAAATATCAATATAGGAAAGGTATCAGTGTCTAGTGTCAATCTGATTCACATTTCATAGAAACAATTATTTGAAAATTAACTACCTTAGTTAAGAATTGTTTTTGAGGGGAATGGCTTGCCTCAAAACTAGTGGGGGGAGTGGGGTGGGATATTCACGCACAGGTTGTTCTTAAGTTTTCTTGTATCTTTGACTCCCCCCCCCCATTAAACTTTCTATCATCTCTCTCTGGTATTGTAATTATTCTTCAATCATAAATAATCCTTATCTCATCTATTTCATTTCCTTAGTTTGATCCTACACTTGTTTTTTTCCTCAAAATATTTTTGTGGTGCCACCCCAAAATCCGCACATCTGACACGGCCATAGTTTTCTGGCTACTTCAAGGCCACTGAAAGTATGTCTGCATCTAGTGTGGGTGTTGTTGATTCTTGTGACTATGTCAGATAGAAAATATATGAAAATAATTAATAATTGTTATGTAATAGTAGTTTAAATAAATTTTTTTTATTATGTCATACTTACACATGTTTCCCACACTCTTTGTGTGTTTTCATCTATTAGTTTTCCATATTTAATTACACGCTCCTCCTTCCATAGCACATAGTGCGGGATGGAAGTGGATTTGGATTCGAACACTTCAAGTTGTATATAAACAAAAGAATATATTTGTTGTGTTGTTTTATGTCACATAAAATTATTATGGTATATTTAAAATATGTACCAAATTTTTTTCAAGTGATACATACATCATCCTTACTTTACGGTAGGGGTACACTAGTTTTGATGCTCGTTGTTTATTTTTAGCACTCAGTTGTTGTTTCATAAATAAAACATTGTCAATCAAAGTGATGAATACACATACCATCAAAAAACATATTACCAGACACAATGTACCAGAAAATATTGCTTCACACAATGACCAGTAAATACATCCCATGATGCTTAGGTTATCAGGTGTGCATAAATAAGAGGTGGTGCGGTTTTATTTTCCCTTCAGTATATTTAAGATGATATTTTGTTAAAAGTGTGAAAAAACCCCTGTGAATCCTTCCAACAACCCTTAAGAAATAGTCTTTGTGTGAGTCATTTTCTATAAATTCACTCTGAAAGATATGATGAAGTGTAAGTCAATGTTTCATTATTTAATTTTTAGTAAATTAAAAAAAATGATAACATAATGTTACCGTAATATCTCTCTACATCAGTGTCTTAATCTCAGTCACAACATGGTGCCATGAAGTTGCATCAATCTCCACGCATTGTCGAGTGATGATTCCAATGTAACTACTGAACATGGCCTTGTTGGGGTTAACATGTGGTCCCTACTTATTCTCTCTAATCTCATATTTTATGCCTTTCTCTTTAGCCTTAATGGTTTTTTCCAATACCATCAAACTACGACGCTCCTATTTTTTCTACATCATCGGTGTTTCATCACATTTCATTTCCTCGAATCCACCATAATCAATATATTCCTCTAAATCTGGAGGGCTAGAATCGGCATGTGCAGATGGTGGTTGTACCTCTACACTGGGAGTAGCAACAGGTTGAGAAACCTATTGTTAATCTACACTGTGAGCAGCAGTAGGTTTAGAAACTTGTTGTTCCTAGGGATTGGGAGCATCATCACATGCAGAAGTCATTATTTGAAAAAGTGGTTTAACATTTAATTTAGATAACATAAAATCAGCAAAGAATAAATATTAACATAAGGTAACTCGTTGAGAAACCTGTTGTTCGTGTGCACTGCGAGTAGTAGAGGGTTGAGAAACCTATTGTGTCTGGGGTTTATGAGCATCATCACATGCAGAAGTAATTATCTACAAAAGTGGTTTAACATTTAATTTAGATAACATAAAAGCAGCAGTGAACATATATTAACATAAAGTAACATGATTTATATTATAAAAAAATATAACCTGATTATTGAACTCTTTTTTTAAAGGTTGAAGGGATCTGAACCCTCTATTGACTATACAAATACCTTCACTATGGTCTCCTTTGACATAAAAAAACACCATCTATAATAGGACCACTAAGAAATGAGTGAGACATCCCAATAAAAGGGTCATACTCTTTTGAATTTTCATCTGACACTTTAGTATTTTTGGTTGATAATAGAACAATTGACTGGTTTTGGTTTACGGGGGCTAGAACATAAAATACTTGTATTGCATGTGATTCCATTATAAATGATTCTTCTTTGTACCCTTCCCTACTAAAATCAACTTTCACAAATCCTAACTCATCTATTTTAACAACACTTCTATTATAAACTCACTTGCATTGAAAAATCATCACTCAGAATGTCGTATAATACAACTCCCATATTTTTTTGATGAGATGCCAATATATGACATATTCGCATAAATTGGATTTGTGTCCTTAACACCAGAAACATGAATTGCTTCAGCCACAAGTGTAACTCCACTATTCTTTCTAGTATTTTCTTCATCATGTTCATTAGTATAGAATGTATAACCATTAATTATATAAGTATTGTAAGATAATATGTACACACTTGGTACTCTGGATATCCATTAAAGTCGTTCCGAAATTGAGTCTATATTTTCATTCGACTCATTAAAAATATAGTCCTGAAATCATATTATAAACTATTGATTATGTTTATTTGATATCCATTTTTCATCCCTTTATGGATTCAAATGCCTAATAATTTCTTTGTGGGTTTCAACATATGGGTCAATGTACAAAATGTTATGAAAAACATAAAGGCGGGCCTACTCCTGATCTATAATATTGATTGTGACAACCTCATTTCCAGAGATTCCTTTACCCGCAAGTCACCCAGTGTGATTAGATTTTGTTAGAACAATGCTTTGCAAACCGAACAAGTATTCAGTATAGAATTCAATGTCTTCCTTAACAACATATCACTCTGTAATACAACCCTTTGGAAAACTTCTATTTTTGACATAGCCTTTCAAAATATTTATATATCGTTCAATGGGGTACATCCATATATAGTGCATATAACCACATATCTGAATATATCTCCCCAAGTGAACCATCATATCAAATAATAACGGTGGGAAAAACATTTCCAATTCACATAATATGATGACAATTTATCTTTCTATAGTCAGCAATTTCATCAAGTCTATAATTTTTCTACATATAGTTTTGAAGAAGAAATATAGATTCATTAATGTATACTGGAAATTCTTGGGGAAAATAAAACGTAATTCTATAGTAATTATATCTTCCATTAAAACATGGTAGTCATGTGATTTCAGACCTTTTAACTTTAAATTGTGCATTGACATGATGTTCTTGATATTCGATGAATACCCCTTTAGAACCATTACCTCATTCAAGAAATTTCAAAACCAATATCTCTCCTTCCTGGAAAGAGTGTAAGCAGTAGGAGGAAGAAATATTCATTTTTCACCCTTCACCGGTGCCAACTCTTATCATATTCCGATGTCAACCATGTCCAACCTAGCCTTAATTCTATCCTTTGTTTTGCTAGGTGTATTTAGCAACATGTAGATGACACTATCACATACATTTTTTTAATATGCATAACATCAATAAAATATCTAACGTATAGACAATTCCAGTGTGGTAATTCAAAAAAATTGATTTTTTTTCAACCATTTTTCTTAAGGTTTTTCGAAAACATTTTACCAAAAGTAGTGTCCACATATTTAACTTTCTCAAATAGTTGATCACCTATTAGTGGAAACGGAGTTGTACATTCCTCTGAACTTCCATCAAATGATGTCGTCCAAGATCAGTACTTATGTCATCGGGGTAGAAATATGTGATGTCCTAGAAAAACAGTTTTTAATGAATGTTTCAACATGATTAATTGTGTACCTTATTTGCAGACAGGACACTCAAGAGTTCCTTTAATAATATATCTTGACAAATTTACATAAGCAGGAAATTCATTTATTATCCTGTACAACATGAATCTCAATGTGAAATCTTCATTTATGTAAGAATCATACATTGTAACACCTAAATACCACAATTCAAATCCTTGATCAATAGATCCAAATAAACATCAATATCATTACCCAGTTGTTTTGGTCATTATATAATCATAGATAACATGATGTGTTTTAATTTCATGCATAACCACAGTGACAATTTATAATTTACCAACATAATCATCCATGTACTGTGAGTGATTCTTTGAAAACCAAAAGGATTCACTCCATCTATAGATAACACAAGAAAAAGGTTTCTCGATTCGTTTCCAAAGTTAGGATGATCATGATCAATTCTCTTCCACTGAGGAGATTCTGCCGAGTGTCATAGTTTTCCATCTTTATTTCTTCTGTCTTTGTGCCACATTAATTTCCCTATAGTATCCTCACTTCTATATAGGCACCTGAACCTTGGAATGATTGGAAAGTATCATGAAACTTTCATACGACCAGATTCATCTTTCTTGTATCGAGAAGCACCACACTTTGGGAATTCTCTAAGTGGTTTTTAGTCCTTGAAAAGCAGTATACAATCATTCAGGCGGGAGTGTATTGTTTCAGAGATGATACCCATCGAGTGTAGCATTCATTTGGTGTTGTATGTTTGGATCGGGAGCTCATTATATTCTGGGATCATGTCATTCAAGAGGTTAACTAATTCTATAAAACTAGCATC
Source organism: Viscum album (assembly GCA_963277665.1). Taxonomy (NCBI): domain Eukaryota; kingdom Viridiplantae; phylum Streptophyta; class Magnoliopsida; order Santalales; family Viscaceae; genus Viscum; species Viscum album. The sequence goes on along the minus strand of OY728135.1, from coordinate 778,125,459 downwards.
ACTCCATCCATTTCCTGCTTTCAAATTATACAGCTTTAGTATGGCTAAAAATTCTGTATATTTAGTGAAACCATCATACAGTGGCATCTTTGTACAACTCTTTAACTGCTCAAACAATTTTGTGCAATCACAAAGTTTATATTCATTTGTACTTATCATTTCCTTAAAACAATCTTCATCATTATACACATCTGTAATCACATCCTCAATACGGTCTTCTTCATTTTTCACACTTGTAATCATATAAAATGATCCATAAAATGCAGTGTTATCCCAGTCACTAGATACACTCTCTTTCTACCCGTGTTTATTCAAACATTTATAACTTCTATCTATTCTGTGACAAATCAAGTGTTCTTCCAACTCCATTGGACTAACTTTTCTTGAATAAAAACAGCATAAACACAGAAAAAGGATTTGAAAAGGACTGTATGCATGATCTTTTGCAAACTTGATAAACTCTTTCACGCCATCTTTATACTCTTTTGTCATAGGATTGTCATCCATCCATTCAATATTCATATCCATCTTATTCGATTCAGTGATATTAATATTTAACAAAATAAAAGCATAAAACATTGATATAAAAATTAACCATGGCTAAAATAACACACCCTTTTTAAAACTATTTATAAAATAATAAAGAGATAATTTATACAAACCATTTACACAGTTGAAATCCCATAAAAACTATTTATAAAACAGCACACTCTTTCAAAATAATAGTTAAAGTCCCATTAAAAATCACAGTTTAAATCCCATTTAAAAACCTACCATTTACATATATTCCTCTTTAAAATAATATAGTCTTTTTAAATTAAACCAATTATTTCCAAACATCCTTTCTCAAAACCCCAATTCCTTTTTTTAAACCATTTTAAATCCATTTAAAACCAGAAAATGGTATATTGAACACATATAATTTTTTTAGAAACATTTCAAAACACTTGAATCATTTTAAAAGAGGTACTTATGAATTTTTAAAAAGTCATAAATCCCAAGAGATACACTTTATATATTATGTTAAACTATACAAACTTTAGTCCTAACTTCACAACCATACTTGATATATTATGTAAGATCTCCCTTTATTGGGTTCCCTCCCCGTGGTTAACACTCTCACTATGATCCTCTCTTAAGTTTTAACCCTCAATTATACTAACATGCCACATGATGTTCCCAATCCAAGGTGGTGTAATTTTTTTACTCTCTTTTATTCTACTATAATTTAAATGCCCTCAGCCTTACCCCATCAAGTAAATATACATATCACTAAATCAAGTCATTATTACAGGGTCTTTCCCTAACCAACCTCCCAATTTTTTTGGGATTCCTTTATTGGCCAATATGTCATTCCAACCCCAACACATTTGATCCTTTTGTGGTCTTTAGTATAACATAGGTAATGCTCATATACTACATATTTCCCACACTGATCATGGATAATTTGGTCTTAATTTTCATTAGTGTATTATTTCCCAACATAATTGAGGCATTCTGTATTTATGAGAGGGTTTCTTATACAGATCCTTCTAATCCATATGTAGACCCTAGGTACCCTTAAAAAACTCTAATGAAACCCTTACACATCATTTTTGATTCATGGGTAACCCATATTAAGTATTTGTAATTAGAGTCCACCCTTATATAGTTCCTACCATATCCTTATGTAGTGAATATAAACTTGGGTCACAAAATTGAAGGAAAGGGACGATCTAGGAAATCACATCATGAGAGAACCGTCTCATGGGGAACCCTAGAAGATAAAAAACAATGAGTCATAAAACACTAAATAATATTCACAACCTCTATAAACAAACCCTTACATAAGAGGAACCAAAAACCAACAAAGAATACATAAAATAAAATTTACCTCAAAGCCTCAAGATATTCGAACTCAATAAGCAAAGATTCCAAAATAAACAACCACCCTAGACCACTTTGGGTAATTCAACTCAAGGGATAATAGAAAATAACCTAACCACTTTACAACCTTAGTAGGAAATTAATCACCATGTAAGGAAGGATGTAAATTTAAGAAACCCTAAAGAAAAGGATGATCTAGATTCACCACCCCATCCGATGTTTGGGTAAATCCCACAACCCAAATAGATATACCTATTCATGAAAATAATCCACATTAGGGGATGTTTCTTCACATATTATCAAGACCTTTCTAAGAGGATAAAATACCACAGAGTAAATATGAATTTATCTCATTCATGTTTCACAAGCTAAAACAAATAATTTTAATGCACACCAAGTAAATAAATCAAATACACAAACTTTATTGAGCCCAAAACATACAAAAAAATCTTTAAATATGTCCACACTTCTTTAAACAACAACCCTTCTATAAAAAGTTCCATGTTAATTATTTTTAAAGACACGCACTCTTTGAAAACAATCCAACCCCTTGTAAAACTTCTTCACTAAAATTTGAACAATTATAAAAATTAATTTCCTTAATATTTCCAAATTTAAAAGGAGTCTAAGGAATATTTTCACCCAAAGAACACACTTGATTTGAAAATATTTAATTTTACTTCAAAATAAAAACCCACTTTAACTTCTAATTATTTTAATAAATTTAAATCATTTCAAAAACATTTCTATCAATTCTAATTTCTTTTTAAATTTCTATAATGAAATCAAGCACTTTTTATAAACTTTAAGATAATCTAAATTTTTCTTACAAAGAAACCATTATGCCTAGTTTTAAAAAACAAGACACGTTAAAAAAATATATTCAAAAAAATCTCCCAATTAAAAATGAAGAGGAAAACTACCATTTCAAAACATTTTATGAACACCAAAATCAACTTTTTCATCCAAAAAATAAAATTTTCTATAACATAACCCAACTTTTCAAAACACAAGACCACACAAAAGGGCCCGAATAATTAATTTAAACATCACCCAAAAATGTAAAACCACCATAAAACTCCCTTAATAAACCACACACCAATGGTAGGAACCGTCAAGATTAATGAAAAATTCAAGGGATCCAAAAATAAAAATCTAAGGGAAAGAATAATTGTGTATGGTTTGACCACATGGGTTATATAACCATGCACTAATCATGAAAAAACCATCTCAATGGTTATATACCCAACTGCATGGGGTCTACATAGTTTTCTAAACCATGCGAGTTAACCCTAGAACTTGGGATCTTTTTCTATTTTTACCCCAAAAGATCAGAGTGACCCCAAAATCACCTATACACTCAATATGGATCAAAATACCACAATATCATATCAAAAAACATTGATAATGAATATGAAAAAAAAATCTAGAACAAACAAACCAAGAGAACAACCAAATAGAGGTGACTATTATTATTTCAAGAAGAAGAAGAAGAAATGAAGTTACGCTAGAAGGGAGAGTACCCTTACTGGTAGAAGCAGTAGAGAAATAGGCGGAAGAGTCAGTGGAATAGGCAGCAGCGGGGGCGGTGGTGAAAGTGGCAGTGACAGTGGTGACAGAGGAGGAGAAGGAGGCAGCAGTGGCGGCATAGGAGTAGGAGGTGGCAATTACAGTGGAGGAGTAGGAGGATGTGTTCGCAGCAGTGGCAACAGAGGAGGAGAAGGAGGAGGAGTCCGCAAAGGAGGAGGAAGATGAGTCAATGGTCGCAATGGTGGCGACGGTGGAGGAGGAGGAAGGAGCAGAGGAGGATGATCAGGTGGCACAACATCAGGCTTTCGTGAGAGTTTGAGGGGTGTAGAAGGAAGGGGATGAAGTTAGGGTTCATTTATAAAATTGGGGGAAACATTTATGAGTGCTAGTAAAAAGTACTGATAAATGCATGTTTTATCAGTGCTAAATTGAAAAGCGTTGATAAAACATACATTTATTCATAATTATAAAATTATAACCAATAATTATTTAAATATATTTGTATTAATTATACTTTTTTTTAATTTTATGATATATTTAAATAAATATATATTTATATTTAAATAATTAGAAAATTATAATAAATATATTTATTATAATTTTATAATTTAAATTATAATTATATATATATATGTATGTGTATGTGTTTGTATATAAATTATAATTATATATATATCTGTGTCTGTGTCTGTGTATATATTCATTGAAGACATATATTTATAAATAAATATATTCAAAAGGTATTCATAAATATATATTTATCATTTAAAAGAATATTTTTTAACTTTATAGTTATTTAAACATATTTGTATTTAATTAGTTATATATAATTATAATTATATATAATATATTTAAAAAGTATATAATTATATATAACTAAATATTTATATTTATCAATATAATAAATACATTTATTGTTTATTTAAATGTATTTATCATGATTTTAAGTATTTATGAGAACATAAATATTCATATATATATAGGAAATGAATGAATACACCAAGTATAGTACTATAATATATATGGCCAACATTAGGGTAAACAATGAACATATTCATGAGATGAATATGAACTTCCATTACGCATCAATTGACACATTCATTTGGAAACATAAATTTATTTATATATATATATTTAACAAGTATTTATATATATATATATATTAAAAATTATTTATATATAATATTATAAACATATTGTATAATAAATATATAATAAATATATAACTAAAACTAATAAACATAATAAACATAAATAAAATATAAACATAATAAACATAATAAATATGTATTTTTTATCTAATGTATACATATAAACATTATTTTTGAATATAATTAAAATATTTTTGTATAAATTAATAATATTTTATATTAAAAACTTTTATCAGTGCTATTATTATCACTGATAAAGTCGCTTTTTTATCATTGTTTTTTGTTAGCGCTGATAAAGGGGGTCTTTATTAGCTCTAATAGTAGCACTGATAAAGGTTGGATTTATCATTTCTTTTTTCTAGCACTGGTAAAAGACACATGTTTATCAGCGCTTTCTAATTAGAGTTGATAAAACCCAAGCACTTCCCTTGTCTACATTTGTGGTAGTTGATGCTCAAGAAAAGTCATGTAATTTATTTTCTTTATAAATTTTTTATTATTTTATTCATTTTCTTTTCTACAAGAAACACATAAAATAATAAACAAGAAAAATGTATAAAAATGTGTTGAATGTTTTTCTATTAATAAATGTTCAGTTGTGAGTCAAAAAACATAGTATGAAAATATTTAATATAAAATGATTACATTTGTTAAAAATATTAAAAACTCATCAAATAAATATTAAGTTTTGAATACCTTTCATCACTCAAATTTGAATAAAACCATGTCTATGGGGTGCTCATCGGCCAAAGTTGATGATGCCTTTTACTACAGAGGAGTTCTTATGAGAGTGATGGGTTGACTTAACTAATATTGGTAGAAAAGGAGTAGGAAAAGCTATATTTTTAAAACATTAGATGAAAACATAGATTAAATCATATTTATGATATTTAGAAGCTATAACTTCAATCAATGGATCAAGGATCCGTGAGTTAATATGGTTGTCCAGTCTAGTGTATACCCTGAAACTCTCCAAGTAGTGTTGTATCCAAATATTATAAACTATGATGAGATGTTTCATGTATCCTTATGACTAGAATAATAAAGTTACATAGTATTCCAAGTCTAGTAGTGAGGTTTAATAGAGTTCAATAAAATAGTAGGAGACTTTTAATGATTTAATTAATCAGTTTTGTCTAATTGGTAATCAAGATAAAATTACTAATCTGCTATTTTTTTCTATAAAATGAAATGTAATGCCACAGATACACTGTGATTAATTTTGGACAAATTCAATGTCTTCACTAGCATGATTATCCAAGATTAGTATATGTTCTTATGCACAATACTATGATATAGGAAATTCAAGGTACTAGAGTCCCCAATACCTATTAAGACTCCTCAGGAAGTGAGGGTGATAAAAATTATTAAAGAACTCATGTATGACACATGTGATGGTTATATCATAATGTTATAATCATCATATTATATGAGTTATGTATGAAAAATCAATACATGGATGATTTAATTTGTTTCCTCATCTCTAAGAAACTTTTAAGGAGAAAGTGAAGCGAGATATGAATGTATGATATTTACACTGGATGTGTGTAAATTGAAAGATGGATCATGATGTGATAATACATCCCATTATTATATAATTTCCACCCATATACCCCAGTTTTCTTAATATTACAAAACAAATAGAATGGATAGAATGAATCATTACATTTTAGGTATGGTTCTCCAAGTAAATAAGAACTTAAATAAAGTATAATATTTAGTTCTTATGGTGAACAAGTTTAAAATACAAGGTGAATAGTCCAATGAAAGTGTGATGTAAAAGGAACATTCACAACATAATTCAAATAAAAGAGGTTGATTATCATACATGATGGTTTTTTCTTCACATGTCATGAGATAAGTGTAACACCCATAGATTTTGTGAATTATTTTTTTTCTTTCAAATTAATTTAATCTTTTGATATTTTTCATTTCACGCAACATTAAAAATAGTCTATTTTATATTAAAGAACTATGTTTGACTTGAATGAACTAAAAAAAGATAAATTTTAGCTTTCTCTACATGGAACACTAAGGTTATCTTGCATTACACACAATAAAGACTTTCCTCGATGGCTTGTGTAACGCGCATGACCGAGGCTTAGCGAACAATAATATGTTATCAAAATATGATGTAACCTATATATTAAATTATATTTTATGAATATTATTAACTAACATATATTAATATATATTTTTCAAAAAATATAAAATGAATATAATAGTTACAAATTATTTATAAATAAATATAATAACCAATTGAATATAAAAGGAGTATTTTTATAGAAAACTATTATTATGATCACAAGATATTTTAATCATAATAAGTTAAATTATTTACAATTAGTAAGTAATTTTAATTTAATATATATTTTATATATCCAATTAAAGATTTTTTATATTCATCCAATAGATTTTATAGGCATAAGATAATAATAAAACCAATTTAACACATAAAACCCAATATTTTTATTAAGGTATTTTTACTGCCTTTTAATTGATAACCCTTTTTAAATAAAATTTTTAACACATTTATAGATTTAATAATTCAAAATAAACTTCATATTTGAAATTTGAACATAAAAATTAGGTTAGGATAAATTTTTATTATTTTTCTGTAAGATTTAATTTTTTAACCAATTGTTAAAAATACTGGATTTTAATTCCAAACTAATTTTTCATATAATTTATTTATAAGGTTAAAATATATTTTTAATTGGTTTAAAAGTTTAATTGAATAATATTTTTTTCAATAAATACAATTTAGGTCATTGTAATCAATTTCACATTGAAATTAGATATAAAAACATTTCAAACTTTTGAACGTTTCACTTTAAAACCCTGTTTTTTAGTTTTATCTGCAGAATTAATTTTAAATATAAATTCCCAAATTATGTAAATTGAATTAGGTAAAATTTATTATATATTTGGAATCATAAGTAAAAAATTATTTTGTAATTTCAACATAATTTTTAGGTATAAAAAAGCTACCATGGTAAAAAAATTATTTACCGTAGTAAAAGTAAAATTTTGACAAGGGTTAAAATTAAAAGTTAAAAGCTTAACATACCTAAAAACTACAAAATTTAATGATTGTTTGAGATGTGTATCGACCATAACCAGCCTATAAAAAATTAATTACAAGTTAAAGTCGTGTAATTTAATTCCACCTCTACATGGTTTGCTTTTAATATAAAATAATCAATAAATTAATCACTCGAACCCACCTCTCTGTAAGTATAAATACCACCTCTCCACCACCCTATTTCAATCCAAAAAGAATTTTAGCTCCTAAAATATCTTAAAAAACCTCTCCTCCTCACTCTAACCATGTACAAGTGCTTATGGTATCACCAAAAGACCAAATCCAAGGTCATCAAGGGTCTTTCAAAGAAATTTTATTCAAGAGGTAATTTTCTCAAAGTACCTCTATTAATTTCTTTTCTTTTTCTACTTTATCCTCTCCTACTTCATAAATAAATGCATGATAAATCCGAAATAATTTATATAATGTAGTTTTATGTATCTAATGTAATATCTCATATCCATTTCATTTATCACCTCCTCTTATTCAAATCAAAGAAATTGTTGTTCAAGTTATGCCAATTAATCAACTCTGTAAATAAAGTTTTTTTTCTTTTTCCACTACCGCCTTCATGGATGGTCTTAAAAAAATTATAGTTAAATAATATTTAAATATTTATATTATAATCTATTTCATATTCTTGTAATGTTATATTAAACATACCTTCATGTTTTTCATATTCTGTTAATATGATAATTTCGTTTGAGGAAATGTGGACTACCGCCCCCTCAAAGCGATGTAATTCATTTATACACTACATAAAATGTATCATGGATGGATATATTGAATATATATGATATATATGATATAATAAATCTAATTTAATAATGATAAATTTACATGTGTGTGTGTTTTACTTTCTTTCCTTCAACCCAACAATTAAACAGAAATAGCGTTCATACGTACATATGACTTGCCATCTCCATGAATGGTGTATTTCGTTTCATAATTATATATTATAAGAATTATTATAATTCATATATACTAGATATACAAGATATTTATATCATTTTTTACATTCTATAATTATGATATAAGTATAAGGGCCAACAATATAACAAGTTAAGACACATGCGAAGAACAATGCGAATATTATCTGAAGTGAAACCTTAACATAGTATGGTTAAAAAGAAGCTAATATAACTTAGTAATAAAACCATATATGGTATTATATATAATTATATGATTCTATAAAATATTTATGATAAATTTATATTTATTATACAGATGGTTTGAATGAATACGACGAGACTCGGACTCAAGGTAAGGGAATTTCATCTCACTTTTAATTTTCATGAGATATAAGCCATGTTCACCACCTATTTATTGTGTGTGGTGTATTTAATACCCCTATTATATTTAATATCATGAATAAAATCATATTAATGGTTTTTAAAGGTTCATTTTAAGATATCAGGCTTATGATTTAAATGTTCAAAGTGGTATGGGATGCTTTGAATGTTTAAAGAATTAATCATTTCTCTATTTCAATATTCTTGATATTATTTTACATAACTATTTATATGGATATAAAGGTATTATAAAGGAAATTGTATATCTATTTTTATGTTCATTAAAAAAATTTCAAAAAATAATCTTTATAAGGTTTTAAGTAAGGGATAATTTTTCAATCTCATTATTATCTGAGATCTTTTATACATAAGTTTTTACTGGGGTTTATTTATCATCCATGTACATGTTTTCTAAAAATTATTTCATATAATGTTTTAATATTATACTGTGAATGTTTAAAGTCATTTTTACCCATTTTTGACTTTTGACTACATGTTTTGAAAGGAATATTTCTTTCATTTTCCAAAGGAGGTACTTTTTGACTTTTTTGAAAAAAGTACGAGAAGAATATTTTATTTTGACTTATATGGCATGAACATATTTTTACACTTTCATGATGAATTATTTACATGAGGATTCACTTACATGATTTCATGGTTATCTTAAAATAAATTCTTTTCATTTAAAATTGTGTAGTGTTTTAAGAAAAGGAAACGTTTTTGAAGTAGAAAGGATATTTTCCTAAATAATCAATTTCAAGTGTTTTATCAAAATTATTTCCCATATAAGATGACATTCCTTAGTAATATCCATATTATTCATATGTTTTGATTATGTTTATTATATTTATGAAATTCATTTGTTTACCCTATATTATTTTATAATGGAATGATATTTGAGAAAACAATTTTATTCATTGGGTTATGCTATGATGAAATGATTATGAACTTGAATCTTTTTCCACAGGTAATGATATTATTACATGTTTATGATACCCATTTAATTTTATGGGTTATGATATGATTATTTATGATTTTTTGGTATAATTATGTATGATTTCATTATGAAAAGGGTGGGACCTATATCTTCCTCTAATGCATTGGGTAAAGATTTATATCTCATGAGATACACTAAGATGGTATTGGGAGTGAACCATAACTACAAAGACGGTATGAGAAGTGAACTCATGATACTAATATGGTCATAGGAGTGAACCATGACTACCAATATGGTATGTGGAGTGAACCCAAACTACTAAGATGGTCTTGGCAGAAATTTATTATCTACTATGGAAATCATATTATATGCTTATGTGTTTTACACAATTCCATGTTTTATTCCTACACTATTATTTCATGGATTATGTTATTTATTTATTTATTATTCATGTCTAATGAACTATCAATATTTATGCCATGATTTATTTTTATGATCTTTGATATGCAGGGTATGATATTTTAATGTTATGATCACGTTATCATACCACTATTCTCACGTTCATATTTATATATTTCCATTATTTACCCTTACCAAGAATTTGAGATCACCCATTTTTATGTTTCCTTTCCCTAAGGTTATGAAGATACTTATTATTTTTTATGTGTCTAAGAAGGTTTTTAGTCAAGAATAACCTAGTGGGAGCTAATGTAGCTCACTCATGTATCAGGGTTTATGTTTCCATGTTTCCAAAGGTAATAAACTAATATAGTATTTGGGTGTATATTTTTTTAATTTATTAAGTATTCTGAAAAAATTAATGTAATGTACATGTACACCAAGTTTGGGGTAGTGACAATAAGACTATGGAAGTTCAGATATAATGAACCGAATTGAATAAGTAAGTAGTTTCTTTTTTTTTATGAATATTCATCATTATATAATTTAATGTTTTTATTATACTTATTGGGTATTAAATAAAATATTACTATCACATATGAAAATTGAAATAAAATAACCATGTAAGTATAGAAATTTTACAAAAAGTAAGGTTTGTTCTCTAAACGGCTAAGAAAGGGTGGTTCCTAAGTCAGCGGTGAGAAGCACACAACTTCTAATTTCCATGATTAATAATTCTAGTTGAACTGATATTTAGTATAACCAAAACATTTACCTCATGTTTTCATTGTAAACAAGGATTAATTATTCCATTTTTGGAATAAATGTTGTTTATGGTGTCTAAAACTCAACATATAGTTTAGTATGCTTGAATCATTAACAATCCCTGATGAATATAAAATGTAAGGCATAGTTATACCCAGTTGAAGAAAGATAATTATTTTTTCAATAAAAATAAAAGTTGACATCATGGATATACCCAATATGGTATTTAGACTTAGTGGAGCTAAATACCTTAGGTGTTATCAACCTATATACTTATTTAATTTGGAAAAAAACGTTTATAACTAAAGTTAATCCACAAAGATTTTGGAACTAGTTTAGGTAGATTGTGTGAACTATTCCAAGAGTAAGCTAGTGGAAAATATATTTCATAAGATTCATTTAATTTTTATATAAGGAATTTGAAAGTGAAGTATGGTATATGCATGGTGAGAATATATGAGTTGTTTTAGGTTAGTATGTTGAAGAATATCTTGACCAAGCATTCATCGATCAATATAATGTATCATAGAGAAATTATCAAACACACAGTAACTTTTACACATCAAAGCAATGATATTTTAAAGGATTATTGATAATCAGTATTACATAAAAATATTGATCACCATAATGTATCATAGAGTAATTTCTAAACTCACATTACCTTTTACACATCAAATAAATGATGTTATTAAGGAGGATCTATGATGAGTATTATATAAAAATATTGATAAATAAAATTTAGAAAGGATTAATTCCTAAATGAACATTACATTATACACATCATATTCATTATGTAAGTAAAAGTATCATCATGTTAAAACTTATATAAATTGAAAAAACTTCCATTATTTTTCATGAAATTCTTTTCATATAATGGAATTATCCCATAAATATATTCCAACTATATTTATAAATGGATATCATATGATTTATAATATGATATAAGTCCATTATGAAATATGATTTTATATGAAAAGTGTTTATTAAGGATATAAACCAACTTGCATCAAGAAAAACACAATTTGAATCTACAAAAAATGTCCTAAAGTTTTCTACGAATATTATAGAAAATCATAAGATATAAAATGAAGATCCTATATAAAGTTTTGGTTGGTAAAATATTTTTTACTTATTGATAAATTACCTTTTGTAAAAGTTTTTTTTTGTTTTTTAGGATCAGAACCAGTTCATTGGTATGAGTTTCTATAAGAAAATCTAAATCCATTAAAAGTTTGAACCCAAACACAATGGGGGAGAAAATTATTGAAAGTTGTTTTCTAGACATAGGTTATTATACTAAGCTGTCATGGACACTAAAGTTGATAGAAAGATAAGTGCTGATAGTTTTTTAAAATTTATGATCAGACACACCATCGGTCTCAGATCTATTAGCATGGAGTTCAAGATAAATCTAGCATGAAGTTTGTTGAAAATTCTAGAGAAAAATTGAAATAAATTTAGAGTGGTGTTGAAGCCTAAAAAGTAAGTTTCAAGGGAATTGGTAATTAGAAAATTATTTAGCTTCTAACATTAAATAAGATGATTATTTGGTAGTTTTTAATTCTAAAATATAATAACTTTTTATAACACTTGTGATAAAATACTTATGAATATAATTGGGAAAATAATTACTACCAATCTTGTTGAGTTTTGGTTGGAAATAAGGGAGGTGATAAATTAAGGAAAGTCATAATAATTTTCTATGTTAATCAGATGATGCTTTTCTAGTCATGAAGTTCTTATAAATCTTGATAAAGTATCATGATAAAATATTTTAAAGAATAGAGTTTATTGAAGGTATCTGAATATTTTTCATCAGTTCTAGAAACCCAAACATGGAAGATCAAATCAAGAAGTACCAGACATAGAATTTGTCAGAAGTTTTTCTGAGTAAAGCTGATAAATTTTGAATAGTATGTGAGTGAAGTCACCATCAGATGCAGAACATTGGAATAACTAGAGTTGTTAACACTGATTCATCGAACATATGTGAGTTATAAATGTATGAAGATCCTGAAAGAGTAATTATTACTTGAGAAAATGAAAAAGAGTGAATTCAATTTTGATACTGATCCGCCGGACTAGGAATAGACACTGATCCATTAGATGAATTTTTCACACCAATAAATATTTTAATGTAGTGGTTCAAGAAATCCGATCAGTCTATGAAATTGTGTGAAGGATTATATCATAATGAGTTGAGTAAGTTCCTTCATAATGAAATGAGGAAGTTCCATCATACTTAGATGAGGAAATTTCATCGTAATAAGCTGAGGAGGTTCCTTCTAACCGAGATATAGAATTTTCATCATAATGAGCTGAGAAGGTTTCATCAGACTGAAGAAAGGTTGGGATTTCTGAGAAGAATGATTATATAGAATAATAAAGAAAATTCCATATTATTTTTGAAAATTTTAAGTGGTCAAACATGAAATTCAAACATACATATATCTCAAAGTTTTTGAATTTGAGGTAGTGATGAAAGTTTTCATGTTTCCCACCTTTTCCATTATGAGATTCCTATAAATAGAATCATAGTGCATTCGTACTTTGAAACCTTTCACATGAATGAAAAATGTGGAGCACTTTAGAATTCATGTCAAAGTTATCTTTCCAGACCCATACCTCATTAGAAGGTTGAACATTTAAAAGTTTTGTTTACCAAACTGAAGATGATTAGAATGAGAATTTGATAAGAGTTTGAGTAATGAAAATTGAGAATTCATTCATCATACTGAGTCTATCAGACTAAATTCATTAGATTGAGTCTATCAGACCTAGACCCATTATATTTAGAGAATCATACCCAACCACTATGAACTGAGGATCCAGATAGATTATTTTCTAGATCAATTTGAAAAAGTATTTATTCTTTTTTTTTGGCTCAATTTTTTGTAATAAAACTTTATAAATTGATGGGATTTAGTATAATAATTATTATCAGGAGATAGGAGATGTCTAATAGGATTTGGAACAAGTTATATTCACTACTTCATAATAGTTAATTTCCATAGACCCATGGGGTTGGCTATGGAAAAGATGTATGTTCTCCCACTGAGGTTGAAACTTGTAAATCTCATGTGATTTACTTTCTTTCATACTTTTTTATAAATGAGTATTTTCTAAAAGATGATAATTTAATGAAATTTAATAGGTTTAAAGGGTTAATTTTATAAAAGTGTTCAAAATTATAAAAATTAGACAACTGATTAAACCCCTCCTCTCAATTATTATTCAATAATTTGGAACTCCAATTGGTATCATAGATAAGGGTCCCTTATTGAATCATTATCATGTATAATCTCAATTATGTCAAGAGTAGATGAATTACTATATTTTATGGAAAAAATTATTATGGTTGGAAAAATAGGATGATTCTATAACTCTTATCTTTTGACCTAGAAGTTGTTGATGATGCTATAATTGGTTTTCTACCTACTGAGAAATATGCACCTACAACATTTTCTGATAAGAGAAATATTGAATTTTATGGAAATGATAGAAATTATATCCTTATTTCCTTGTCAGAAAATTTTTATATGAAGGTGATGGGTCTCTAAACTTTAAGTAGTATATGGGACAAGCTATAATGTATTTTTGAATGGAATACCAAAATGAAGAAATCAAAGCTACAAATTTGGTGAAGTATGAAGACATAACAATAATAAATGAAGAAACTATTAATGAATACATTACTATAGTAAATGAAATTTTTTATAACATAAGATGATTCAGAGATGTACTAGAATATTCTACAACTATGAAAAAAACATAAGAGAAACTTTCTAGATAAGTTTGATTCTAAAATTTATTATTTAGAAGATAAATATGATTTATCTCTTGATGAGTTACATAACTTTATTATTTCTTATGAAATGATAAATTCTCCAATGTTTAAAGAAAGATGAAATATGAAATGGATTTTGAAGCTATGAGAAAAATAAAAATTCAAGATGTTGATGATGTTGATACTTGTGACTCTAAAGATAAATAGGATGATGAATTGAATAAAAAAATCATGTCTATTATATCTAAGAACTATCAAAGAGTAAGAGGAAAGTATGGAGGTAAAATTACTCTCAAATGTTTTGAGTGTGGTGGAATTTAAAATATTGATATGAATTTCCATAAGAATAAAGTTGGAGAATATAAATATGATTATGATGAAAATACTTGATTAAATAAGTGGAACAAAAATTCTCAAGAATAATAGTCATCTGATAAATATAAGAATAAGTTCATTGGAGACAAAATGAGTATGCTAAGTAAGAAATATAAATAAAAATCAGATAAAAAATCCTCAGAGGATGAAATTTTAGAATATATCATAACAATCATTGAAAAAATTGAGAAAGTTGAAGACTCCTAAAATAGTAAAGAAGAAGGAGGTGAAGAATATTATAGAGAGTATCAACTCAAAATAGAACTTTTTGTATGTCTTGATCAAAATAGATCTCTCAAGAAAGAAATTATAATGATAAATAAAGATAGTTTAAATGTTGTTTAAGGTGAAAAAGATGTTGTCAAGTAAGAAGAAGAATACATCCATAAGATATTAAGTTATAAACATATAATTTTTGAACATGAAAATATGTTTGAATATCTTAGTAAAAATTTGGCAGCTAAGGAAGAAGAAGTTAACAAGTTTTGATTAAAAATTATTGAGTCTAAAATCACCTTTATGAAGATAAATAAAAACTTAAACAAATCTTTGGAAGTAAAATATGATACTTCTAATGTTGCTGACAAAGTTTAAATCAAGAATCATGTGAAATCTTGACCCACTAAAAATAATGTTTTATCTAATTTTTCTAAAATTTTAGGTGAAAACAAAAGTGTTGGGAAATAATGTGTTGAGAAGGTATGTGAGAAACCTATCACATATATAAAATTTTAAAACTCCTTCTATAGAAAATATGGTCCATTCTCATAGTATGTTATAGAATAAATAAGTTATCAACCTTGACAAAGTTTCTACAGAGAGAGATATTTCTTCAATAGAAAATGAATATTTTATGGTTATTGTTGCTATTATGGAATTTATGGTCATTGGGCTTATAATTTCTAGAATAACATATCTTTTCTCATAAGAAGGTTTGAATAGGGTGAAAGAAATATTGAAAGTATAATGAGTAACTTTCCTAACTTACAGAAAGTTGAAAATGTGAAATATCAAGATATTAGAAGTGTTCCAATGAAAAATTAATTTTATTGTCTAAAATAAGTTTTTGAAAGATGTGATAAAATGGTTCATCTTGCTAAATAATTTAATAAAACTCTTATAATACAAGTTTTTATGAAACAAAATAAAAGTAAGTAGGAAAGAAAAAAGTTTAATAAATAGCCTTTGTTGTTGAGAATGCCTTGAAAGCAAGTAAAAAAGAACAAACCATGGATACTTGATAGTGTTTCTTCTTCACACATGATAGGTGATTTTAAAATCTTTAAACATGTTGAAAATTATTAAGAATGTGTTGTTACCTTTGGGAATTATAGTTCTCTAAAAATCATAGGAATTAGAACGACTGACATTGAAGCAAAAAAGTTGAAATATAAGGAAGTTTTGTTTGTAGATGGACTAAAACATAACTTACTTAGTGTAATTCAAATTTTTGATGATGGAAAATAAGTGATCTTCAGAAAATATTCTTGTGTTATAAAAAGTTTGAAAGATAGAAAATTTATTACAAAATTAGAAAGAACCAGTAAGAATCTCTTCCAAGTATAAGAATTTAACAACTCTTATTACTTAAGTGCTAAAGATGAAAATAAGTTGTGGCACCAAATACTTGGATGCCTATGGTAGAAAATCATGAACAAACTCTCTAAAGTTAACGTTGTAATAAGTTTTCCAAAATTAAAAATAATATAATAGGATGTTTGTGTAACTTTTTAAGAAGGAAATATTATTAATAAGGGTCATAAGAAAGTTGAGATTCAATTTACCAGACCTCATGAACTCATCCATTTTGATTTATACGGGATGATGAGACATCAATAAACAAAATGGAATTTTTGATTTACCAATTTTATTAATTATTTCACTCGGATGATAAAAATCATGTTTATGAAACACCAGTCATAGGTTGTAGAAATGTTTAGAGTCTTCAGAAGAGAAGTTGAGAAAGAATTGGGGGTTTATATATAGAATTTGAGAATATATAATGGTACTGAATTCACTTGATTTTTTTTGAAACTTATCGAAAAAAATCATAGAATAAAACATCAATATATTGATCCATATACCCCAAAAAATGGAGTATCATAGTGTAATAATATAATTTTGGTAGAAATAGGAAGAAGCATTCTAGCAGAATACAAAATTTCAAAGTTCAATTAGAGAGAGAATGTTAGTACAACTGTACATATTCAGAAAAAATGTTTGTTAAGACCAAAATACAACATGAATTATTATGAAATGTGGCATAAAAAACCTTCATTAAAATTATTCAGGGTTTTTGTAAGTCCATGATTATTTAAAATAAAAAATCTGGATATTGGAAAGTTTTATGGGAAAGATGAAGAAGGAAATTTTATGGTTTATTCACCTAATGGAAGAAGTTACAAGTTTCAGGAAAAATATTTACAAAATATTTTTGACTCATATGATGTGAAAGTTATTGAAAATCCAAACTCTTTAACAAAAGTTGATGATAATGTTGAGGAAGATAAGATGATGAATTCTAATGAAGATGATAGTGAGTCAAAAGAGACTTATCAAGATTTATGTGAGTTGTGTGATGAGAAAAGTGAAGTTGGAAGTGAAACTCTGAAATTTACTACTTTAAAAAAACATTTTTAGACCAAAAATATTATTGGGAACCAGAAGGCTCTAGTTCAACCTAGAATAAAGATGAGATTATAAAACCAGACTTTACTTATTTCAAAAGTTGAGAAGAAGTCAGTTTCAGAAGCTATTCAATAAAAATAATGGGTGGATAATATGAATGAAGAGTTAGATCAAATTGATAAAAATAAAACATAGGAACTTATACCACATACTAAAGTTAAAAAATTTATTGTGACAAAGTGGTTTTATATAAACAATTTGAATAAGCACTGAGAAGTTTCAAGAAATAAATAAAGGCTTGTTTCTAAAGGATATTCATAGGTAGAAGTTGTGTATTTTGATGAAACCTTTTCCCCTGTTTCATGGTTGGAAAATATTAGAATGCTTCTAGTAGTACTTTCTCACTGGAATTATAACATGTATTAGATGTATGTAAATTTAGCCAATCTAAATGGTGATATTGAAGAAAAATTTTACTTTTAGTATCCTTGTGGTTTTCTAATTTATGAAGATGAAAAAAATTGTAAATTGAAAAAATATTTTTATGGGTTAAAATAAGCCCCATTTTCTTGGTATTCAAAACATGATAGTTGTTTAATAATGTTGAATTTTTATACAGTAATGTTTTATAGTAATTTTTTTGTGAAATAAGTTCACTTCATCACACTAATTTTTATTATGTATGTGGATGATATAGTTTTTTGGGGGGATGAAGAAAAAATTTGTAAAAAAATTCTAGGGCAATGAATAATAATTTTGAAATGTCAATGTTGGGATAATTAACTTTCTTCCTTGTCTTACAAGTTCAAAAAAAAGTATATCTTCTTATCTCAAGAAAATTATATCAGGGAACTATTACAAAAGTTTTTTTATGGAATATTTAAAAGAAGTTTCTACTCCTATTTCAATTGGAATGAATATGAGTAAAGATAAACCTGAAGAATGTGTGAATCACAAAGATTTTTAGAAATTGTTAGGAAGTTTATTTTATCTAACAACCCCAAAACCTGATATTGTTTATACTGTAACTTTGTGTGATAGGTATCAAAGTCATCTAAAA
This sequence comes from Viscum album, assembly GCA_963277665.1. NCBI lineage: Eukaryota > Viridiplantae > Streptophyta > Magnoliopsida > Santalales > Viscaceae > Viscum > Viscum album. Next base: position 778,106,584 of record OY728135.1, on the reverse strand, counting down.
TAATATCATATTTTGGAAGAAGAAAAAATTATGATATATGTAAAAGGAATAAATTTTTATGTGCTTTTATACAAAAGAATTTGTAGAATAAAATTTCACTACTATACTGGTTATTATTGGGATGGTGATTGTAATGATAGAAAATCAACTTCTGGAGGATTATTTTTCTTGGGTGAATATTTTGTGAGTTTTCATAGTAATTAAAAAGGTTCATTAACTTTGAGAATAGAAGAATCAAAATATGTTGCAGCTACTTAGTCTTGTACTTAAATTTTGAGGATGAAAGTTCAGTCGGAAGATTTGAAAGTGGAAGTTTCTAAAACATTGAAGATTATTTGTGATAATCAGATTGTAATTGATCTTTTTAAAAACCATGTTTAATACATAAGATCAAAAAAATTTGATATAATGTTTCACTTCATAAAATAGAATGTTTTTTATGGTGATGTTTTTCTGAAATATATCTAAGAAAAGTATCAATTTGCTAATATATTCACAAATGCTAATATGAAAGAGGTTTTTTTGGAATAAAGGACAAAACTTTATGTTCATCCTCCACCAATGACTTCCTAAAACTCATAATGAAGATCCACCACCATGCTTCGGATTTTTTTGACAAAGTGGGAGAATATGTACAACATTATCCTTCAATGAAAAGGGAAGTAATTTTATTTCTTAAATGAATCTAAATTTGTGGTTATCATAAAATGGATTATAGAAAAAAAATAAGTGAGTTGAAAAGATAAAATAAAGGGGGTTTATCTTAACATGTCCAAAATACTTTCTTGTCACTAAGGGATGTAATTACTTCAAAATCATTATTTTATCTAGTTGTGTGGTTCCAGGAAACTCTCTTTTGATAAAGACTGGTTTTGGTAAAATTCAAAAAACACGTGTTGTGAAAAAGTGTGAGTGGTTGAAAATTGGTGATTTAATTAAGTTGTTAACAAAGGTTGTCAACAGATACAAAGGGGTGGATTGAAGATCCTTTGTGATATTTTGGTTGGTAACTTGTTTTGTATTTGTTGACAACTAACCTTTTGTGAAAGTATGTTTTTGTTTTTCAAGATCGAACCTAGTTCATAGATATGAGTCTCTATAAGAAATTAAAAAGCTACTAAATTTTTGAACCCAAACACAAAGTGGTAGAAAAGTATTAAAGGTTTTTTTCTAGATGTAAGTTATCAGACAGAATTGAACTTTAAACTAAAGTTGTTAGAAAGATTAGTGCTGGAAATTTTGTAATGTTGTTGATCAGACACACCATCAGTCTCAGATCTATTGACATGAAGTTCAAGATCAATCATACATGATGTTTGTTTGAAAGTCAGGAGAAGTTATGAAAGAATTTCAGAGTTGTGTTAAAGCCTATAAATTAAGTTTCAAGGGAATCAATAATTAGAAAGTTTTTTACTTTTTAACTTTAAGTTGGATGATGCTTTACTGGTTTTTAATTCTCAAATATCATAAGTTTTTTGTAACACTTGTGATGAAAGACTTATGAATAAAAGGGGTAGAATAGGTGTTTTCAATCATATTGAGTTTTGGTTGGAAGGAAAGGAGGTGCTGAGAGTAAGGGAAATCATAATATTTTCCTATGTTAATCATAGGATGATTTGCTGGTTATAGATTTATCATAAATCAAGATAAAGTATCATGATAAAAGATTTTAAAGACTGGAGACTGTTGAAGGTATCTGAATAGTTCATATGAGTTCCAGATACCCAAAAAGAGAATATAAAATTGAGAAGTAATAAGAACATAATTTATCATATGTATGTCTAGGTAAAGATTTAAAGAGTATCTGAGTGAAGTATCTATTAGATGCAGAACATCAGAGTAACCAGAGTTGTTGACACCAATCCATCATACAGATATTAATTATGAAATTATGAAGATTCAAAAGTTGTTATTCTTACATGAGAAAAGGAAAAGTAGTGAGTTTAATTTTGATACAGATCCACCAAACTAAGAATAGACACTAATCTATCAGATGAATGTTTCACACTGATAAATATTTTGATGTAGTGGTTTAATATATCGAATCATTCTAATAAATTGTATGAATTATGATATTGTAATGGGCTAAGAAAGTTCCTTTATAATGATATGAGGAAGTTCCAACATACTTAGTTGAGGAAGTTTCATCTTAATGAGCTAAGAAGGTTTCATTGGACCGAGTTAAGGAGGTTTCATTGGACTGATCTGAGTAATTTTCATCATAATGAGCTAAGGAGGTTCTATTAGACCATATAAAGGTTAGGAATTGTGATAAGGCTAATTATGGAGAAGACTCAAGAAGATTCCAGAATATTTATGAAGAGTTTAAGTGTTCAAAATTGAAATTCAAATATTCATATATCTCAATGTTTTTGAAGTTTAGATAGTAGAGAATTTTTTCATGTTTCCCTCATCCATTCTGAGATTACTATAAATAGTAGCACAATAAATTTTTAATTTGAAACCTTTCACATGATAAAATAAGTTGGAGTGATGTAGAATTTGTATCGAGGTTATCTTTTTAGATTGAGACCTAATTAGAAGGTAAAACATTTGAAATTTTTATTTACTAGAATGAGGAAGATCATACTGAGCATTTTATTAGAGTTTGATTAATGTAAATTGATAATGGGTTCATCATAATAATTCCATCAAACTTAATTCATAAAACTGGTCCCATTAGACCCAGCCCCATTAGACTGAGAGAATTATACCCAGCCATATCGGACTGAGGATCCAGACATGTAATTTGTGGTGCAGTTTGAACAACATCTTTATTATTTTGTTTTGGCTTAATTATTTTTAAGAAAACTTTGTAAAATAATGGGAGTTAGTATAATCATTCCTATTAGGAGATAAAATGTGTCTAATGTAATTTGGAATAAGTTTTATTCACTTCTTCATAATAGTGATTTTTCATAGACCCGTGAGAGTGGTTTTGGAAAGTATGTAGGTTCTCACACTGAGTTAAAACCTTGTAAATATATTGTTATTTACTTACTTTCATACTTTTTCAATCATGAGTATTTACTAAAAGATGATAAGGTAATGAACTTTAATATTTTTCAAGGTTTATGTTTCTAAAATCATTGAAACTTATAAAAAGTAAACAATTGATTCAACACCCCCTTCTCAGTTGTTATTTGATCCTTTGGAACTTTAGAAAAGTTATATTCAAGTAAAATATTATATTTCTATAAATTGGTGTATATCTCTATTTGAGATAGTGGGAGAAAGATTTACTTGGATTTAGTCAATACTGAAGATACACAAATAGTTTTCATAGGAATAAGTTTCATAAGAGTATGTGGAAAGAGAATTTTCTAGAGACACATACAGTGTAGAAAGGATAAAACCATGGTAATAGATTTATATTCACCATGGTTGGTGGTACATTATTCATTTATAATAATAAATCCTAAAATTAAGTAGTATATGGTGATATACTAATATTTAAAAAATCAATTAAAATTTAATAATGGATCCCATGTATCAAAATGAATGGGATTATTATTTTTGAATACTACGGAGGGTATTCAAGTGAGATTGTATATGGGTGGTAAAAGTGTGGTAACAATAAGGCTCAATTGTTTATATGATATAATTATCGCTAAATCCATTAGAATTTTAGTTTTCATTGATACTTTCTATGATCATTTTATTGAGTATTGGATGTCAAGACTACCAATCATGGAAGGTGTCTATACAATACTTCCAGAAAAGGATGGTGACACTATATAATCCCAATAAGGGGTACAAGTTACTAAAAACTAGTTTAAGATTAAATTAAGATACAAGATCATATTATATTCATTTGAAATTATTTTTTTACATGTGACTACAAGAGGTTAGTGGGAGAACCATTGTTTTATAAGAAAAATATGTTTTGTGACATATGTAAAACAACTATTGGTCTTACAATTAGTCAAGACTAGGATAAAACTCTATAGGAATTGAATTAAAGTATAAACCTAAGTTATAGAGAACAAGAACTACTAAGTTAGATCTAACAGTTTCTTATACCCAGTTAATTTCACATATATGAACAAGTTATTAAATAATACAAGTTGGAATAGTTTTAGAGAGAATTATTACCAATGTTATATGGAATAAATCTCCCCAAGTAGACATGTATGGGAAATAGGAGGAGATTAATGTGGTTATTTTAATTCATATACTTCTATGATATATCAATCACGTATTCTATGATATTTAAAAGAAATGATAATTCCAAAATAAACTTTATGGTAGGAAAATATCAATTGTTTCTAGGAGAAATTCAAGGGAATTAGTCTGAACTATCCAAGTGTTCCTGAAGAAGTACAAAGGATATGTACTTGTCATGTGTAGAGGAAGGGATAATAGTTACAAGGGGATACAAACTAGTATTCATATAGGTCAATATGAATTCATATCCTAATTATGATAATGGTAATGAGTAAGAGAATCTCATTCAAGATAGTGGTGTCCATATCTACAAATACCAAGTGTGTTGTGGATTTTGAGGAAGCTAAAGGAGCTATGTTAAAATGATTTGTTTTAGTTCTTGGAATCACACATAGTAAGTGAAGATTTTTCATAATATTAATTATGATAATTATACTACTGGTACTAGCCAAGGTGTCAAGTTTTGACAGTGGAAAAAAGGGATATACTTGGGGATATCATCCCTTGGGAAGCCTTACTCAAGGTGGTATGGTCACAGATTACATAATAACAATGAAAAGGATACATGGAAGGCCCATGACTATATCCATACCTTATAGAAAACATAATCTTATCATGTGAGATCTAACAAGGTTAGTTAGGAAGTTGGATCAAGTGCAGGTGGGAGTGTTTTAATAGTGGGTGTCCTAGACCAAAATTGAACAGTACTTTTTTATTACATTCCCATGTATAAAATGAGTTATGAATGATGTATAGTTACCATTATAGTTTTGATATTTATATATCCACTATTTAAATGGTAATGTCCATATATTATTTTTTGTATCAAAAGGTTATAACAATTCCCAAGATATAATGAGAACCTAGAGATGTTATGACATTAATCTTTAAAAAATTGTTATATAGTTTAGATACATCATTCTGACTGGACATAGATGATCTTTGGATATTAGGTACTTAAGGATCATAATAATTCATACTTATACTCCTGAATTTTTCACTTGGTGACCTCTAGTAGGTTATATCATGAGGACTGAACTGCCAATAGGAACACTACATGTTTCAGGTGTCATTGGTTATTCCTATCTACAAACATATGTATTGGTCTCATGACTTGAGATCATTATCAATGTGTATCATTTGATCATTCACTTTGATTCAAGGAAAAAACCATGAAATTGAATTCATGGTGAGGTAGCTTGTATTAGGTGTGTTATTGGTGGTATGAAATTAGTTAAATAATCAAGATAGAATTTGTTGCTTCTGAGTTGAGGATGTGATATATCAGTCATAGTTCATTACGATGGTAGTACCTTCATAAATCATTTTACAAGGTACTCAATGGTAATTATTTCTAGTTAGATCAACAAATAATATAGCAATAAATGATGATGACATAAGTGTGCATCCTTCTTTATGAGATATCATGGGACGAGGAGATTATATTACCCAGTGCATGTTCATAGGAATTTTTATCATTACTCTGAATTTTAATTTTTTTTATTAGGGTATTTGATGGGTTTCTAGTCTATGAATAGTATTCACTGATATTGAGATAAGGTCCTAGAGGGTCGCACATAATAGAATATTCAAGATCCTGTCCTATTTTGATAAATAGTTGTATAGGACATAGTGGACCCCACCATGGGGCTGATATGTGTCTACGTATTATCAATCACAAAATAATAAATAATTTACTTATTATTATAGTAAATAATAATTAGGTTGAATTTATTTATTAAAAGTATTCACAAGGTATTGAGTGAATATGTGAAAAAATATTAAATGAACGAATATTATTTTAATATTCAAGGTTCGTTTAATATTATAGGGAATTAAAAGTCGATTTAATTACTTTGGTTCATCGCATAATATATTTATGATATATTAAAAGTATGTGATAAAAATATAAATGACATTATGACATTTTTATTTCATCATAATGTGTCATTTACTTCTTATTTAGTGGTTGTTTTATTTCTAGGGGGTAGGGAACCCTTTTAGAGTATTCAAGCCATCCATTGTATAATAAGAAGAGAGATAATCAATAAAAAGATTATTTATTCCAATGGATTGAGAGACAGTCTCTCATACCACTTCCTAGAGAGATAAATTTAATGTCTGATAATTCAATCCAAGAATTCATTCATGGATTGAAGGGACATGATCGAGGTGATTTTCGTGACATCAAAGGAATCATTGGAGATATGAACTAGCATTGGGAGTTTTATTATTGACATATATACAAATTCTTGAAGTTTGTGTGGAAAATCTAGAGGGTTTCAGCCTCATATCCTTAAAGTAACAGTCACCAGTGATGATCTGTTGTTGAGGACACTTCGATTTGAATGAGTTAACTATTCAATATAATTTTTTTTGCTTTGATAATAGATGTGTGTTCCTTGAACCTTAATGGATCTATGTTTTTTAGAGAAGATAAAGTTTCAATTCTACGGTGATTAAAATTTTCAAATCCCAACCTACAAGCTTTCTCTGCATGCCTCAGTACCTTCAAAAATTAGTCAGCATGTCCCTGTTCCAAGATTAGTGGTATAATGAAATGGTATTTCCATGGGTGTGTGGAAAATGTATTTAGATGAGAGAAACATTTCTCTATATATTTATGGAAAATCATTTAGGTGTGTTGTAAAATTCCTTTAATTGATGCATAAAATTAATTCAAGTGTAAAAATCCTTGAGGTTAATTTTCTAGTATTTTGTGATTGTATCCACTATGACGTCAGGATCCACCCCCAATTTTTTTTCATATTGTAACCACCACAATCAAGTTGAGATCAAAATGGTATCTCTAGAGATAAAAATTCAAGAAAACCTTATTTCATGCATGCTACACTTTCATGAAAGCTATATATTGAAGAAGATACTTCTTCCAAATACTCCTCATTGGAATGAGTGTATGAATTCGAAGGAGTTTCATGTGATCATTAACGCATACATGTGAAGTTTCTCCATGATGGAGGAACCTAAGTTCAAAAATAATAAAGCACCATATTATTCAATGGTAGAATATTTAAGATATGCTGGGATATTTATAGGTTTAAAAACATGTTTGACCAAGAATAAATCTTGGGTGTTTAGTACGGTGAAATGTGGGGAAATGGAAGTGGAATTTTATCTAAAAATATCTTAACTGAGAATGAGAGATAAGTTGATAAAGCATGTACAATGTATGTAAGGATTTCATTCATGTTATTTATATGACATATCTTATAGTCTTACTTCATTAAATGCATCAATAAGATAGTCATGTAATATTTACTTTACACCTATATGAACATATCTTGGAGTGACATTTTCTACCCAAGCATGATAAGGACTTAGAAGACTTTGTAATGTAAAGAACATTTGATTCCCATGAAGCAATCTACTCTCGTGAAATTGAATATCTAAGGTACCTCAAAGGACCCCATCTTTAATGAAGAAAAATACATCATGCTCTGATATGTGTGAAGTCACTGAGACACCTCATACCTATTCTGGGTATCATGAGGAAGAGAAATGGTGTCATACGACACTATTTATATGAAGTATAGTGATTGAAATATAATTCCCAATAATTACTTATTTTAATAATCTCAAATCAAGATTATTTTACTAATAATTATTTATATGATGTATGATATTTTTGTGAAATTATGTTAAGTATGGTCTATGACTATATATAAGAAGCAATGTGGGACAATAAGAAGAATTTTTTGATCGCATAAAGAAATGTGTGACCACAAGAAGATTTATATAAACTCGTGAAGGAATGTGTGACCATAAGAAGGAATTTGTGACCACGTGAATGAATATGAAATTTTATGAAGGAATTGGTGACCGCATAAAATAATTTTTGATCATAAGAAGAGAGTCTGGCCACATTAAGATTTATATAATCATAATAAGACATGTTTAATTGTAAGAAGGTTTATTTGACTACAAGAATATCTTTGTGGATGTAAAAAGGATAATGAGATCATGCATAGGATTATGCGACCATTTCTTAAGTCATATTCCATGAGTTTTATCCTACCATGCCTAAGTGAATCCATGACTATCTAGGAATAAAATAATGTTATATTCCAATAACTAGTCTTTGAGAAATTAAATTCAAGTAATAGAATTCAAGTATTTGATATTTACTCCCTCAATATAAGAATTAAATAATCATTATTCTTAAATGAATATATTGGAAAGAGTGATATATTGATTAAAAATATCCTCATACATTCAAGAAAGGAAGGGCCTAGTGGAAAGGGCACCCCATAATATTGCATCAAGACCAGGATCAAATCCTGAAGACCTTAAATATTTGGGATTTTTTTGTGTTTTGATAAGAGTAATGAAATGATGATATATGGTGTAGGCGGGACCTTGATGAGTTTATTCAATGTTGGAGACCATGATGAAGGGATCAAGGGCCCATAGTGGTGGCAGGGGTGGTCGACATTGATGGTGTCGAAAAATGAAGGCCAGACCTCGATGATGGTAGGTCATCTATTGAACAAAACTAGTGAGGAGTTAACATCAGTGGAGGACCAGTAGTGGATCGGGATATCAGGCAAAAAATTGGTGGGTTGGTTCGATGGTGCATGGGGTCACGACATAGAAGGAATGCATAAGGGGCTTAGTGAGCTCAACGGTGGTCACAGGCCACACTCGGGTAGGATGTAGTCAAACCAGATCTGTAAGTGCGGAACTAAATGAGGAATATCAGAGCACGAAGAAACCACTAGTAGGGTTATCCATATTGGGCACTACTAGAGGCCGTACTTTTAACAATGATAAAATTTGGCTTTAACAGTGCTATAAAATCACTATTAAATCCTCCCTTTATCAGCTCTAAAAATGAACTAATAAAGGGGGGCTTTATCAACACTTTTTTAGCACTCATAAAGGGGACTTTATCAGTTATTTTTTTAGTGATGATAAAGGAACCATTTATCATCACTATAAAATCACTCATAAAGACCACCTTTATGAGCCCTTAAAGAAAATGTTGATAAAGGTTACCTTTGTCAGTACTTTTTTAAGCACTAGTAAAGGGGGTAAAAACATATTTTTTTAGAGTTCTCTACCCCCTGTTAATTCTTCTCCCATACTCACATCCCAACCCACCTGTAAGCTGATTTTCCACACCCTCTACTTTGTCAGTGCTTGTAATAGGCCTTTTTCGGCACTTTTCTAATGCCCAGCCTCCTTTTCATCCCTCGTGCGCACCTGGATTTGATCTTTGTACCTCTCTTTTGAAACTGGAATACCTTTACCACTACACCAAGATGTTTTATTCTCCATTTTATGATATTTATGTTTTGTTATATATATTTACACATATATTTTTTATTCATATATTTATATAATCATTTTTAAATGCATTTATAAAATATGTGTTTGTGTTTGTGTGTGTGATATATATATATACTTATATTTATTTAAATATATTATATATTAATATTCATTTACATATATTAGAATAAAAATATAAATACATATCCATTTATCAATGCACAAACATATGTATATATAAACATTATATATATATATATATATATATATATTTGTATATGTATATATATATATTCATATATTTTTATAGTGTAAAAAATGGTTAGATATTGTTTTAAATACATTTTTAGAATATTTCTATATATTTTGTATGTTTAGATACAAATTTTATACATTACATATATATTTATGTGTATATATTTACATATATATATTTATACATATTCACATATAATTTTATATTTACATATTATTTTTTATAATGTATTTATAAATATTTACCATAAAATATGTTTGTATACTATATATAATGATAATGATTTATTTATAAAAATACATTTATATATGATTTATATACACAATATTGATACACACAGACATATTTATACACATAAGTATACATTTATATTTCTCATATGTACATAAAAATATTTACATATATATCTATTTATTTACATATATTAGAATATACATATAAATTTTTTTTTATTGACATAGATATGTTTATTTATAAAAATTACTTATATATGTATATATATACATATTAATGCATTTTTATAATGTAAATAAAATGAAAAGTTTTATTTTAAATAAAATAAAAAATAAATATTTATTTTCATTTGGTTTATATATTTAAAAATATATTTTTATGTAAATATATTTAAATATGTATATATAAAATTTATTTATTATAAGTAAATATAAGAAATTATGCATATATTTAATTATAAATAAAACTAAAATATGAAAAATTATAAAATTTAAAAACCAAAATATCTATATGAATGTAAGATATGGAAATAAATTCAATCTTCACTGAAAAGGGACAATAAGACTCTCTTAAACAAATCTGAAATACAATCAGATATTAAAAAATTTAGGGTATCCCAACTAAAAACTCAGTTTTAGAGGCATCATGGGCCTTTTTACCTTAAAAAATAGTGACCAAGGTCCCTACAAGTCAATATAATGTAGATCTCTTCACAGTCCTTGATTTGATATGTGATAGAGATCAAATGGACACCTGGATCAATAATTATTGTCATTTTAAGTTCAATTCAAGTTTTCAACTTATCATAGAATGTTCATTAGTTTATTGAATTTTTATGTCATCCAATTGTTATTAAATTGCTATTACTTTATAACAATGAGAAAATTATTAATTAATATTTTTTAATTATTTTATAATCCATTTCTCACTAAATATATTATATATTAAGTGTCAATTCATATTAAGCCTTATCTAAATCATATTTAATAAAATATAGTATATTTATATCAATATAAATATATTTATATATTAATATATTATTCTTAATGGCATAATTTTTTTTATGAAATATACCCTTTATTAGCACTTGAAAAAAAGATGATAAAGAGGGGACTTTATGAGCGCTTATAAAAAATGTTGATAAAGGGGGGATTTTATCAACATTTTTTTGATACAACTAATAGTGGGGGGAATTTATCCGTGACTTTTTTATCATTGTTAGTGACCACCCTATATCAGTAATTTTTTATTAGCACTCATAAAGGCCCCCCTTTATTAGCACGTTTTTATTAGCGATGATAAAGTCCCCCTTTATCAGTGTTTCTTTTGCTAACATTGATAAAGGGGTCCTTTATCAGCATCTTTTGCTAGTGATGATAAAGGCTGGTACTAGATTAACCCAAATTTGTAGTAGAGGGGAATGATGATAGGGTGTGACTTTCACAATCAGTACCAGGAAACATGCAGTTCTTCATGGGGAAATGATAATTGTTCAGTTATGCAAGGTAGGGAGATTAGAAACATCAAGTGAAGAAAGGTTCTAGGGAGGGTTTTTTTTGAGTCTATCCATTGGGTCTCAGGTCATGTTCTAGGTCTTGTGTCTCTGGGCCTATGGATCATGTAAAAGGGTTCCCTATTAACCCATTAAAAAGAGGGGTTATACAAAAAAATAAAAAAATCTATATAGTCTTTTAGGCTTGAGGATAACATTTGAGGATTCACTTGAGATATATGACTCTCAGTTTTCTAAGTTCTACTTCCACATCTAAATGAGAAGATTTTAAGGACAATTTAATCTTTTTTAAGGATATATTTAAGGACAACTGATCAACCAAAATTGATTAGAGATTAAGATATAATAAAAACTCTCTATATCCATTCTATCTCTATTTTTCTAAATTTTAGAGTTTCTCTGATATTTATTATAAATTTTTAATCACTCCTACTATAGTGTGAAGATAAGTACTTATATATTTCTCTATTACTCTATATTCACTTTTTATCCAAAATATAACTATGGAAGAGACTTTGTTAAGTCTAGAAAGCCTTGTGTGATATTTTATTTTGTAGTTCCAGATCCAGATTGTGGATTAGTTTATTTTTTTAATAAACATATTTGGTAGTGAGTTTTATTTCAAGTGGATAGGACTAGGTTCCATCTTAGAATTGAACCTCTAAATTTTTTTTAAAATCTACTATCAATTTTTTAATTTTTTGTTAATTTATTTTTAAATTATTTTACATTCAAAATTATATATTTCAAATATAATTTATAAAAATATTTTCAAATAAAATTAGAAAAACTATACTATGATAGTTAATTTAATCAGTGATATATATATACTATTTTGGTGTGAGTATACTTGTTTCAAAATTTAAAGTGATTCAAAATTATTTTTAACTTGGTTGTTATTGAGCCCTTGATAAACTTGTTCAAGAATATATATATATATATATATATATTATTATTTTAGTTAACTGGGTTTTTTTCTAAATTGGAGTATTTTCTTAAGATTTTTCAAACAAAAAATTTATTGGAAGCTCAATTCATCCGCTTTTGAGTTTTCCACTAGGAACAAAATTTTCTATCAGAACAGTATTCCTATACACTTATCTATTTAACCTTAATCAAGTTCTGAGAACAAGATCTCTATTTATATTATTATTATTATTATTCTATACTTATGGATCCATCTAGATCGAAAAAAACATGCTATAATAAGACTATATTACTTAAATGGACAAAAATATACTCAGTAGAAAATTAAAATGAAAATAAATCTTGAGAGCCCACTAATACATAAACCACGTATATCAGTGATAGAAAAGAAATTTCTCAACATAAAAAATCACAAACATGCATAGCACTGTTAAAACCATACATACTTTATCAATGCTAACAAAAGCACTGATAAAATACCCCTTTTATCAATTCTAAAAATAAAGAGCTGATAAAGGGGGTATTTATCAGCACTTTCATTTTAGTATGGATAAATTCCACCACTATCAGCACTTTATTTGAGCATTGATAATGGTCCTCTTTATCAATGCTAAAAATGGGAGCTTTATCAGTGATTTTTTTAGTGCTGATAAAGTCCAAGACTTCTACTATAAAACATGGAACCCTATAGAAACCCTAGAACAAAACCAAATTAGAAACATATAATCAAATTATAGAACCAATATTATAGAAAACAATATTAAAATACAACATTTCAATATCATTTAAATTCAAAATTTACATACAAGATATTTACATTAATGTGATATTTACAATTAATCAAAAAAATACAACCCAATATACAAAATCAAAACTCTTATAGTAGTATTTCTCCAATGATCAATCTCCATACAAAAGTTTGTTCAAATAATTAAACCAATGTTTATTTTAGTTATAGCACATAAAAAATAAACAAATTATAATTTTAATGTTATATAATATACATATGATAAATTCTATTATTATTTTCTAGATATATTAATGATATTATTAGTTATACTATTAATTATATTGTTAATGATTATATTATTAATTTTTATATTAATTATTAATTATTAATTATTAATATATATAAATTGTATTTTTAATTACTAAATATGTTAATGTTATTATCAATAATTAATTATCTTAATTACTTAAATAGTTGTTATTAATTATATTAATAAACTAAAATTACATTTTTATAATGAAAACACACACTTTGAGCCATATCAAGCACATTGTTTGTCGGATTGATGTGTGGTGGATTCCTACACATCAAAAATGAATTATTGATCATTTTCCTGAAATTTTAAAATAAGTTGTAATCATTTAATTTCTTTTGACAATGTTACATGCATTTTAATCTAAAATAACACTTTGATATTGAAAACACTCACTATGAGTCATACGATCCACATCGTATGTCATATTGAAGTGTGGTCAATTCATACACATTGAAAATGACTTATGAATGTTTATCCTAAATTTTTAAACAATCAGAGCTTGTTTACTTAGTTTTGAAACCATGACATGAATCTTAAAATAAAATAATGCTTTTATATTGAAAACAAACACTTTGACTCATATTGACCACATTATGTTTCGGATTTATGTGTGGTCAATTTCTATATGTTAAAAATGAATTATATATGATTTTACTAAATTCTGAAAATAATCCAAGTTTTTTTGTCTGGTTTTGGATACATGATAAACATTTAAAACTAAAACACAACCTTAATACTGGTAGCACACACTTTGAGTCATACCTACCATCTTGTGTTTGATTGACTTGTGATCAATTACTGGATGTGCCAAATGAATTATGGGTTATTAAATTAGATTTAAAAAAACAAGATTATTTTCTCAATTTTAGATATGTTTCATGCGTTTTAAAAGAAAACGATGCTTTTATATTGAAAACATGCACTTTAAGTCATACCAGCCACATCGTGTGTTAGATATATGTGAAGTCAATTCTTGCACATCAAAAAATGAATTATATATCATTTTCCTCAATTTTAAAAACAACAAAATATTATTTACTCACTTTTCACTATGTGACATGCATTTTAAACTAAAATAAAAACCTTTATATTGAAAACATATACTTTGAGTCATACTAGACACATCTTGTGTCAAATTTACATACATAAGATTCCTACACATCAAAAATATATTATGGATCATTTGTAGGTTCTGGGCGTAGTGGAATCATCCTTTTAAGGAATAACCAACTCCAATTTTAGTCTTAAATCATGTGTAATCATTACTTTACATGATCATAAGATCATGTGCAATGAATAAAATAGACTAATAGACTACATTAATACACCAGAACCATGGGGAGAGGATATTCACATGTAATTCATAATTAGTTTATAAGCGGATATAGAATTACCTCAACTTGTAATTATCTCTTCATTGATGATCCAATGGAATAGATTTCATTAAAACATCATTGCACTATAGGATTAAAATATAGAATCCCTCTATTGGTGATCCACATGTGCAGAAAAAACTCTAATCAAAGTCGTTAAATCGCTTGGTGTTATCATTGTTGATCCCAATCACTTGTGTTGTTCATAGTTGGCCACACAAATTTTATTCTCGAAGAGGGATAACTCTTGGTGCTCTTTGGAATAAGTGAGAGAGGAGGAAGAGAGATTTATTTATAGAATTATATATATCTATATAGATATATCTATCTAGATATATCTCTAGGTTTATCTATCTAGATATATCTATCTTGATATTTATCTAGATATATCTATCTAGATATGTCTCTTGATATCTTTCTAGATATATCTCTCTAGATATATCTCTAGATATATTTCTAGATATATCTCTATAGACTTCTCTCTATATATCTCTCTAGATATCTTTCTTATCTACTGTGAAAACCCAAAGAACTACTTTAGGAAATTAACTTATTCATATATAATTAGATATAATTAGATATTTATTATGACAAGTTTAGGGTTGGAAAATTGAAGAAAATCCCTGAACCATTTCTGACATTATTAATTGACCCCATGTCCATTAATAATAATAATATTATTATTAATCTCTTGACATGTGACACATATTAATAATATAAAAAATATCAATTATTACTAGTTGGATGATTACACTCAGTCTTCTTTCCCTCTTCAACATTTTTTAATCCTTAAATAATGACTATTTAATTAAATAAATTCCACTAAATTATTTCTATGATAAATATAATAAATATTATAATCACCAAACTTGAAAAATAATATTTATTATTTATTATTTAACTCACTTTGTTCTTTCAAATAACTTATGATTAAATTATGGATATTAACAAAACCTGAATAAATATTATTTATTTTTAGTTATTAAATTCATTACTTGAATATAACATAGATTACAGATACACTTAGTGTATCACCCTCTAGTAGAATTAGTCATAAATTCCTAAATTCCAAGGTTATCATCTAGAAACATGCTAAGGAATCCATAGAGAAAGAAGTTAACATCCAAATGATGTCCTACCTCATATGAACGTTTATCATGTAATATAATCATTTCATCATAATATATCAAAAAATAAAGTTACATGCTAGTGATATTAACCTATATTCTTGATGTTGCTTTATTTAACTTTTTATAAATGAACAAACCTACCAAAAACTATGGCCATGAATTTATTTAGGTGGTTCCATGTCAATCAAAGAGTTTGAGATATGAACTTTCATGAAGAGACAAAAGGGATAAATCCTTCATCACATTATCCATTAATGTTATATCACTTGTGACATAAAAAACGTATCCTACTTCACCATGAACAAATTTAATCATGGGTTTCATAAATATATCAAATTACATGAGTTTTGATATCCATTAATGATAATATTAAATTCCAAGGATCAATACACACATCCACAGACTGGAGCATCCAATGACACATGGAAATATAGATTTCCTATTAAAAGGCATGTCATCGTAACCACCTATATTGGATATTAAAAAGGGAAAACACCGTGAGAAGTTTTCTAAATGTATTATGAGTCTCCTACCCATGGCAGACTATAGTGATTATGTCCTATCATGAAATATCATCTAACCATAGAAAATGGTATGATAATAATGTCATGGAACCCCTAGGTTCTCATCATAGTGGGGAATTTCTATGACCTTTTATCATGACATATATTCTAAGGAAATTATCACCTGAAAATATCATACATAATAATAATCAATATGTGATAAGAAAACTTATTTAATAATAAAAAAATTTAATCAAGTACTAAACTTGTTGGTTCTAGGGAACCAAATTCAACATTCTCCCACTTAAACTAGAGAAAACTGAAAACAACTTTTATTCTACTAGATATCACATGATAATAATTATTTTTCTAAGATAAATTATTCTCTAAGAGTTACACCATGTTTTTATCCATGGATACTCTACTCACCAAAACTTCACCTCATTAAGAAAAAATCACTCAAGAGATAAAACTTCTAAAGTATCTTCTTTTTTCCTTTGGTGTGACCTTAGATCTTTGGAGAGATCCACCATTTTAGTGTTATAATAGTAGAATATGATATTATATTCACTTCCATGTGACAAATAAAGCTCTAGGAAAAAATTATGAATCTAAATTGATTCCTTGGTTTCATCAGAAGCCAAAATATATTTAGACTTTGTTATAGAATTTTCGACAACTGGATACTTTGAGCTCTTCCAGCTTATAGATCCTATGTTGAGACAAAAATATATATGTAATGTGACTTCAAATCATTTTTTACTATATAATATCTATAATCTGTATAACCCCTGATGAATAACTCTTCATATCCTCTATACATCAAGAATATATCATTAGTTCGCTTAAGATACTTAAGGATATTCTTGACAACATTCCAATGTTATTCACTTGGATCTTCTTGATATTTGTGTACTATGATCAAATCACAAGCAACATAAAGCCTCATAAAAATCCTATCATACATGATAGAACCTATCATATAAGCGTATGACATCTTACTCATTCTATATCTTTCCTCTGGTGTCTAAAGATACATTTTCTTGGAAAGGTGTATAACATATGACACTGGAACCAATCACCTCTTGAATTTTTCCACAATGAATCTCTTAATTGTCTAGTAAATTTATGTATTCTAAATTAGTCCAGGAAACCTCTTAGATCAATCATGTATGATCTTGATACCAATAATTTAGGTTTCTTCACCTATGTCCTTCACAGAGAATCACTTTCTCAACCATGCCTTAACCAATTGTAAGGCCGGTATATCATTTAAAATTAGTGATATGTTATCTACATATACTAATATAAAAATTATCATACTCCCACTAAAGAATTTGTAAAAATATGTCTCATATTCATTATTAATGAAACCAAATTACTTTATGGCTTAGTCTTATTGAGTGTTCCATGACTTGGATTCTTTCTTTAATACGTAGAGGGATCTTTGAAACTTGTATAACTTTTTGGCATTTCCTAGAGTCACAAACCCTTCTATTTTTGTAATATACACATCCTAATAAAGTTTACCATCAAGTAAAGATATTTTGGAATCCATTTTCCAAGTCACATGGTCATGGTAAGCTACTATTCCAATTGAGATTCCAATGGATTTAAAAATAAAACTGGGGAAAATTTTTTGTCATAGTCAATGAATTTATATTATCTAAACACTTTATCCATTATTCATTCTTTATAGGTATTTAATTTACCTTCCAAGTCTATATTTCTCTCTAATACCCATTTACACCCAATAGGATTTACATCAACTGGCAGATCGATCAACACCAAAACTTGGTTTTGATACATAGAATTCATCTCAAAAATCATGGATTCTTTCAATCTTACAGCTTGTCAGATATCTACTACCTTCTTATAGGATATTGGATCATTATTTTCTACTAATAATGAGTCTCTATAATTAGTGGCTATAAAACCATGTCTATTTGGTTCTCTTACCTCTCTTATACTCCTCCACAACACCTATGTTTCAGGAAAACCTTCTTCCATGGGGACCTTTAGAATTGGTTCCTATACATACTATTTTGTATCTTCAGCATCAAATTCATAAAATTCAATCATTCTACCACTATCCTCCATGAGGATTTGATCTATCTCAAGAAAAAAAACCTATCTTGAAATATTTACTTTTTTTTTGAAGGGTTGTATGGATAGTACCCCCTTGTTTCCTTAGGGTTCCCTATAAAGATACACTTCATGCCTTGGAGTGATATTTTTTGCTTGATCTATTATTAAAAAATGCATCACAGATCCATGCATAAACCTATGATAGAAAAGGATTTCATTACACTCTATAACTTTGAGGTAATATGGAATTACACTTTATTTGGTACTCATTTTAGTAATTATAAAATTTTCTATAATGTATAACCCCAAAAGGATAATGGAATACTCGCATGCCTCATTAGTGACCTTACCATGTCCAAAAAAGGTATAGTTACTCCATTCACTAAAACCATTCCACTATGGTGTATAAGGTGGAATGAGTTGAGATAAAATCTCATACTCCCATATAAACTCAATAAATTCTTGGTTAAGATAGTCTTTACCTTGATACAATCAAAGTTTCTTTATATTCTTGCCAATATAATTATCAAACTTATTCTTAAACTCTTTAAACTTATCAAAGGATTTATAATTGTACTTAATTAAGTATATATATCCATACCTACTCAAGTTGTCGGTAAAAGTGATAAAATATGAGAATCCACCTCAAACTTGTACTAAAAAAGGTATATGCACATCTGTGTGTACCAATTATATAATATCTATGTCCCTTTCACTTTGAAAACAAAATAGTGGTTTGGTTATCTTTCCTTGTAAATAATCATGAAAAAATTCAAGTGAATTTAGCTCAAAAGAGTCTAAATAACCATCTTGATAGAGCTTTGTCAAACGCTTTTCATTTACATGACTAAGATGATGATGGAACAACTAGGTGTCATATAGAGTCATGAATATTAGTTTCATTATCAATTTACCATATTTGGTTTTCATAATTCAATACATAAATATTATTATTCAATTGTAACACACCATAACATATGATATCCATATAAAATTAGCAACCTTTATTTCTAAATATGAAAATAAATACATCCATATCTAAAAATACACATAAATAATGTTCATGGTAACACTAGTAACATAATAAAAGTTCTTTAAAATCAAAATAAATCTTGTTGGAAATGTGATATGGTAGTCTCCAATGGAAAGATCATCCATATTTTCTCTATTAGTAGTCCATATTTCCACCTCGCCTCTTGAGATCTTCAAAAATACACTTGGTTCTTGTATTTGGATACAAATGTGAGAACTACATGTGGTATCTAATACCCAAATTGTAGATATATAAATATTACACTTGATAACAAATGCACAAAAATATTCTCCTTGCTTCTTTGGCTGGGTGAAATTCCTCTTCCAGTGGACCTTATTGCCACATGAAAAATATATTGCATCTTGTTCCTTTCCTTACCTCTATATATTCTTCTTCTTAGAGGGATGGTTCTCTGATTCCTTATACTTGGGATGAGTCTTTGGCCCCTTTTACTTATTCCCCTTATTCTTATTCACCATAAGGAAAACAAGTTTGTAAATTCCCATGTATTTATCAACATGGAGGATAAGAGTAATAGGTTTTAAATGTTTGTTCTTGTTATTTATCCTATTACAATTCATAATAAAAGTGGAGAAGTTTTTGTGTAGAGATTAAAGAATGGGATCTATGAACAGATCATCATGGATATTAAAACCTAATATATCCAGATCCTCAATGTATCCAATCATGTTAACCACATGTGCCCTAGATGGCACTAAATCTACAAGCTTTCACATGAATATAACATTGGATATCACATATCTCTATTATATTTCCTTATCTTGATAGAGATCCCAAAGGTGAGAAAAAATATTATATTCATCCATATTCTCATATTACTTTAAAATATAATTAAACATAGTGGATAACATAAAAAATTAGATATACATAACATCATACACATGATTCAGATAGAGATATTCCTCTTCCTTAATAGACTCTTTGGCAAGTAACTCATGTAGTGGGGTTTATAGCATGTACAATTTACATTTTTGGTGTAGTATAATGTGTAAGCACCTATAACATTCCTATAAATTCATTCTAGTGATAAGTTTATCCTTATCTAGTACATATCGTAGTGGTATTTTCTAGGTTGTTTGATTTTCCATTTTTTAGAAATTAAGAATATATAATTAGTACTTGTTTTAATTATAAAAATATATTAATAAATTTACATTTGATTAAATTATTTATTAATCTCCCACTATTTTTTGAAACCTAATAGCTCTCACCATTAGTTTTAGAATATCTTGTCACTTAGATATTATATTTACAAGGATCTATATTCCCTTATCATAACTCATATTTAGTCCTAACAAGTTATTTCAAGGTTGTTAGGTAGGCATAACTTTCTAACTACATTAACTCATAGTTCCTAGATATACTGTGTGGACTCCCCAATCTTGAAATATTGTTTTAGGATTTTCTCAACCTTTTCTTCTTAGTTAAACTAATTCTTAATTGGGGATTCAACCATTGAGGTAAACTAAGTTAATTCAACCAAATAATTAAAGCTTAAATTTCCACAAAAATTGAAATCACCCAAACTTGTGTTTGTCAAGAAAATTGAACTGTGAGGTTGATTTTATCTTAAGTAGTAGAAGGATAAAGTGACTTAATATTTAATTGAGGTATTTTTATCCTTATTCATAAATCCCATTTTTATATTTTTACATGAATTTTTAATTAAATTGTAGACAATTTTCACTTATTGATTGTTCAAAGGTCTAGTGCTTTGCTGATGTGTATAGTGTCACCTGGGTTGAATCCTCAATGATGGTACTATTTTTAGAGTCAATTGTTTTTGTTTTTTCTTTTTTGTAGGGGGTTTTATTTTCATATATTTATGTAAAATGAATGATTGATGTATTTTTTTAATAATTTAATAATTTTTAGGGTGAGTTAATCATTTATGGAGTTAATATTGTTATATCCTTGATATTTTCTATATATTTTATTAAACTAACACCCACTTCACAAGATGATTTTTTATTTTAATTTCCAAATGATTTGGATTTAATACAAGACTCAACTAGGGTACTAATATCAATAAATTATTTTTTATGGAAGTTTAAAATTTTCAAAAACCCATGTGTACTTTTGGTTCCAATAATCCATGGAATCTTAATGTCAAATAAAACATGTCATTAATCCATGAAATTTTAAGTTCAACATACACAATATCAATTTATAGAATATAAAATGAGAAAAAGATCTAAATCACTTAACATACCCAAATTATAACTCACCGCAATTTGTGATTTACTCATTCATTAAGATTTTTATTAATCTATTTTAATATTTTTAAGGTGATGAATTATAAAGATAATAAAAATATTGGGATAAGAAAAGAAGTGTGTGTCGAACACACACACAAACAATGAAGATAATTAAAAACTAACTTTTCATTGGATAATAAATAGAAAGAATAGAATGGTTTAAAATTGATTTAAATAATTTTAATAAAATTAATATTACACAATATAGGGTGGATAACAATTATATATGATTTTTAATAAACATTCATTAAAAGTCAATTGAAATGAAAGAAAACTTATATGATTACAAATGAAAACAAGGGAAAGATATGAAAATAAAAGTAGAGGAGAGGTATCTCTTATTGAAACAATATTAATGAAAATCATCTGAGGACCTTTTTATGTCTATGTTAATTAAAAATATTCTCCTTATGTGCTAAAATTATGACCTCTTACAAAGAGAATAAGGGATTTTATTTATATCCCAAGGTGGAGGAGTGTTTGCATTCCAAAACTATCCCTCACATTGGATCGCCAATTTAACAATTTAGAAATCCAAATATGGAGAAATATTCTTCTTCAAAGTTTTATATATGTTTTTGGAAATTCTACCCTCAAATTTTAAGTCCATTGGACTTTTGGATCCGATGTTATGGTTATTTTCCCAAACTATATATTGTTGTCTAGTTTTGAGGTGAGTTTTTACATAGTATAAATGTGAGTTCATTTGTGTCTATGAATATTACCTAAAATAAAAAAAAATGTTATAAAAATTTTGGATACTATATATTTAATTTTTTCCCACAAAATTTCAGCTCAATTGGCCAACTGGATTGGGAGTAAATTCAAGAATGGTGAGATGTTTTCAAATCCA
Organism: Viscum album; assembly: GCA_963277665.1. Taxonomy (NCBI): domain Eukaryota; kingdom Viridiplantae; phylum Streptophyta; class Magnoliopsida; order Santalales; family Viscaceae; genus Viscum; species Viscum album. The sequence goes on along the minus strand of OY728135.1, from coordinate 778,083,893 downwards.
ATACCAAATTTTGTGTTGGACTTTCATGAATAAATTGGGAACATTTTTAGTTGATTTGGGACTTATTTTTTCCCAATATTTCATATGATATCCCCAAAAAATTTGGATTTTAATTAATTTTGGGCTTATGGATGGAGCCCAGAAATTCAATCATCATGGTAGGTCCAAATTTCATCATGGATTTAGAGGGCCTTCTTATGTAATCTATATGGCCCTTAAATTGGATGGATTATCCAAATATCTAGTTTAAATATTTTTAATAAATTTATTTAGGAACCTTAAAAAGAAATAATAACACAATTTGGTTAATTTGGGTGATATTTATTATTAAAATAGCAAACTGAATCGAATCTGGATTATTTCAAATAATTATCACAAATTATATTTTATATTAAAAAATGTTCATTTCATGCCAATTATGCAAATTTACCTGAAAATAATTAAGGGGATTGTATTGAATGTTATTAATAAATGAATATAATAAAAACCCCCACACTTATGCTTGTTCATTTCCTCATTTACATCAAATATAAAAAATCAACTGAATCATTTTCACTTACCAGTGAATATAAAAATTTTGTTTTCTCTGATCATGGGTTATATACTAGTTCACTCATCCATAATAAATTCCACCACGTATTATTATATAAAAAATGTTCCAAAATAATTAATTTTTCATGCTCAAAATTACAAATGGTAAATGTGGGCACTCAGAACTCCCTCCTCTTAAGATGATAAAAATTTATTTATGAAGGTTCACCCATTCACCAAACAAAAGTGAAAATATTAGAGTTTAAAAGAGATATCATTTTTCATTACCTATTCTCATTCATATAATAATAAAGTTGTTTTTTAGTAGTTTTTCAGTGGCTATGATATGGTAGGAATATAATGTCCAAAAGAGTGGAAAAGAGGGTTAAAACACCAATATGGAAAAAACAATGTAAAATTTTTAAAATAAGAAATATAAGGAAATATAAACACATATTTACAATGGAATGAATGTTTAAAGGATTAAATAAAATAGATAAAATATTAGAATAGTATGAAAAGATGAAATATGTAAAAAAACACAAAACTTCTTCTAATGACACAAGAAAAGATGATGCAAGTGTTCTTTTTTCTTTTTTCTTTTTTTTTCAAAAGTTGAACTTGAAAAAAATATTTCACTAATCTCCCAAACCATGTTTTAACTCCTCACTATAATAATTTTAATATTTATAACAAGATCAACTACTGAGGAAGATTGATTTTTTACTCACCCAAGACACAACCCATTTTTTAATTCTTTTTGTTTTTTGTTTTTTTTTATCATTTTTCTGAACACTTTTCAATATAATTTGTAAAATATGTCATAAAAATATATATATTCCCAAAACTCATAGAATAAAAACCTCTCCACCACACTTAAATGGATACTTTCCCTCAAATATATGATGACACATTGAAAATCAAGGAAATGGTACCCAAAATGAAATCCATTCCACCACAATTAAATTCCAATAAACTATGAAATTAAAATACATGTAGATATTGGGTGGGACAATGTTTTTTACTTCAAATGTGGCTATCAAAAAAAGGTTTTCATAGTCTCGAAGGTGCTTTCAAAAGTAGGATCAATGTAAGGTTAACGGGAGGCTATTTGTCTATTTTAATTATTATGGGGTTTAGAAAATGCCTCTATAATATTAATGTATGATAAAGGAGGAAATTCATTTTGAAGTTCCACAAACTCAAGACTCAAAATAAGGGGTGAAAACAAACAATATGAAAATATTTCCATAGTTTACCATGTTATTAACACTAATTTTTTTCCTCACAATTTGGGAAGAATCATTTTCTAAATAAAAAATTGAGAATTTAAAAAAAATGGGCTTGAAAAAAAATTACTAATCCAAATTTATGTTGAAAATACAAAATATTTTAAATAAAAACAAGTCATTTGTCTCCCCAAAATTATTGGACAAAATTTTAAAAGTGGGTGGTGAGTAGTTGTGTCACCTTTTGATTTTTTTTTTGTATTTTTTTAGTTTTTTTTAGTTTTTTAAAGATTTTTTTAAAAATAAACACACAAATAAAAGAGAAAAAGGGAGAAAGAGGATTTATTAAGAAAGTGGTAGAAAAATTATAATGATATATTAAGTATAAGAAAGAGAGATATGGAGAGAGATATAAGGAGGAGGAGGAGGAGGAATAAGAGAGGGAGGGGAGTTAAAGTGAAAGAGGCCCCCCTAGTTTGGATTTGGTGGGTTGGTGGCAGTAGATGTGGTTCTTGGGGAATGTGTCTTCTCTGGTGATTCTTTGGAAAATGTCTATTACCTATAATATAATCAAAAAGATAAATCATTATTCACTTAATGAAAAACTAAAAAAATTAAATATTCATAAAAGTAAAATAAAACTTGGGTTTCCTCCCAAGAAGTGCTCCCTTTATTTTATCTATAGCTAGATAGTTGTCGTAGAATTCCCATAGTTCAATGGTGGCCACCATATTTTATCAAATCTAGTATTTTTACATAAAAAATTCTCCTTTGGTAAGCCCCATTGTTCATTTTATAATTTCATCCCTTTATTGTTTTGTGCTTATAATTAAATGGGGTGTAAAGTGAATGTGGGTATCCTAACTTTGGTCTTCAACTTGAGTAATGATTTAGTCCACTGAGTGTTTTATTTATATTCTTGTAAGTTTAGGAAGATGTTTCAATTATTATGGTACATTAATGTATGTTTTAGATAACACAAAATAATATTTTGATACCCCGATTATTTTTAACTCATTTTTTTCATCACTTTCCAATGTTGAGTAATGAGAATCAAAAGGGACAATAGATTGAATTTATTTTTCTAGATCATTAATATCAATGTTTTTTTCTAATTAAAATTTAATTTACACCTCACTAGTGATCACTTTTTTAATGATGGAAAAAATCACAAAAACATCACTTCCATTGGGATAGTATAAACACATTTTTTTAAGCTTCACCTCACATATAATATAATTTTTAGAATCATGGATGGGAAATGATGAATTTTGGATACTGTGATTTGATTAAAAAAAATGAACATTATAGTTCCTTTTCCTAATTATCATCCAATTTAGAGCAGTGTAGATCAAAGGTGAGATCATATTCCAATGATTTTTCAAGATCCTTTAGATTGATGGAGTTTACATGTGAAAGGTTAATATCAACTTCCCCATTTATGAATTGGTTAATGAGGATACAAAATTTACAAACTTCTTTGTCATTAGAATAATAAGAACATGATGGACCAAAGTTTAGAACATTTTTAGAGAGACTTTTATAAGCATAGATATAGAATAAAAAGTGATTCTTTGATGGGTATCACATGGCTTGAAATTTTTTTAACTTGACCAGTTGGTCACCAAATTCCATGGGTAAGATATCGATATGGGCATCAATTTTGGTTCTAGATTTCATGAGGAAAGAGTTTCAAATAATGATATACTATTTTCAAGAATATGTCTCACCTTCCATGTCAGGGATATAAAAAACCACTGTGAAGATAAGATCATTGACCCAGACAAAGACATCATTAATTATTCCCTAAGGACCGGCAGTGCTTTGATTGACAAACAGGATTACAACACCTATTGGATTCAAGGAACCTAGAACAAGGTATGAGAATATGGATTTTGTCATGATATTTACCAATGTTCTAGGTCTATTATTGAATCATCAAATTTTGATCTCCCTATTTGGAATGTAACCATAAAGTTACCTAGATCTTTTCACTTCATGGGAATGGAATGTTGGGTTGAAAAATTTTCAATCTTTCTAAGTTGTCTCTTATGGGTGCACAATTACTTAAGAAAATTTTTATACTTTTGGGATTTTTTTAATGTCATACAATATTATAATATTTAATTAAACATGTCAATCATTTTTTAATCAAGCTCAAATATATTCTTTTGCTTTGAGACAGCTTAAGAAAAATGAATTGTGTTTTTTAGAGGAATTGAAGGAGGTGAGGGAGTGGCTTCAAGTTCTTTATCAGGATTTTTGGTCTTTTATTTTTCTATATGGATATTTAAATGGTATTTATAGGATTCATAGTGAGGAATAGTAATTTGGTTTCCTGATATAAGTGAAATTTCACTTATATTACCCTTGGGGTTGGGTAATGGTTGAGCTGGGAGTTGGGAAGAATTGGATTGTTACTAATAGCTAAGGTGGGATGCAAGTTGAACAATTTGGGTTTCAATGTTATTAAGGCTAGAACTAATGAAGGGGGAAATATCTACTAAAACAATTTCCCATGGTTTCTTGGAATAAGAGGAACGTCCCGCATTTGTATTTCCTCCTCTAATGGCCCGAAGGCCTTCATTTTTTTATTGATTTTAATAATCCGCATTTAAAGGGGTGAGGTGGAACCCTTACAAGGCTCATAGGTGTAAGTATCACATGGAATTTAGTCCTTAGAGGAATTCATTTCCCATAGGCTTCAAACATTACATACAACCCAGACTAACTACTTGGAACTGCTCCTCCCCAGCATCTTCATCATGAAATTATCTCTCCACCTTCGCATGGTTGTTCGGCTAGGCATTCCCATGCATTCACAAGCTTGTCCCGATATTAGGTTCCATACCCTCTCATTATTTCATTCTATTTATCTTCTGATGTGGTGAAAGATCCTTTCTCATCTTCCTTGTAGAGATTGTTCCTTGTAGGTTGTTTGGTTTGCATCTGCACTTAAGGTGGCCCGAAATCCTTGAGGTGTCCCAAAGGCCTTACTGACCCGAAGACCTGGGTGGCCCGAAGGCCTTACAGGACTCAAGGACTAAATCGGTGGCCTGAAGGCCCAAACAGGGGCATATTCTCAGCTGCTATAGTGTCAAACAGTGCCCGCTATAGTTCCCGCTATAGTACCTACTACAGTGCTGCACAGTTCCCGCTACAGTACTGCTGCAGTACTACTACATTACTACTACAGTACCCGGAAATTCTTCGTCCGCCTGGATTTGATCCCTGGTCACTTGGATTCACTTACAGAGTCCTTACCAACCGGGCTAAGGATCATGTGTCGCATTTGTATTTCCTTGGTTTGGGTTCTTGTGAAAGTTCTTTTATTAGTTTTGGAATTGATAAAGATCACTAGTATAGTGGAATCCAGAATTGGTAGGAGGATAATTTCTCTTTTTAGGTTGAGGAAAAAAGTATAAGGTTTTATGAAGTTAACACCACCTTGACCATGTTTGAATTAGTTTGGATATTGAGTAGGGTTCTAAGGGGAATGAGATACAGGATCACCATACCTCAATTCAGGGTTATAGGTAAAATAGAAGGGATTAAAGTGAGGTTGGTGGAGTTTCTAATGAACTAACCTAATTTTCGAGGGATGGTGTTCCGCTGAGAATATGTTGAATTTATATCCATTAGAATAGAAGTATTTTATGGATCACATTAATGTTGTGGACATGTGTCAGTTAGGTGAGATGGTGAGCTACAGATTCCATAGTTTTTGACAAGTTTGTGAAATAGAGATTATAGATAAGATGAGGTTGGGGTTTTGGCGGACATAGATAGTTGACACACAAGATCTTTAAGTTCACTCATCCACTCATTAATATTGTTGGGATTTATGGATTTATTCTCTCGAACTTGTTTGACTTGAGCATGTGTTCGAGTATGGAATTACTGCATGTTTGCAGTCATGTTGCTTATGAAATCTTATATAGCTACATGAGTTTTTTCAACAAGAGATTCACCACTTTTTTCATTGATGATAGTTTTATCTATAGCCAATAATCCCTAAAATAAGTATTGGATAAAGAGTTGTTTGGGAATTTGGTGGTGTGGGAATGTTTCTATAATCTTATTAAACCTCTCCCAATACTCATAGAGTGATTCATTGGGGAATCGGTAGATACCACTAATTTTATTTTTGGATATAAGAAGTTCAATAAGGGGAAATAATTTCTCTTTTAAGAGTATCTTAATTTCATTCTATGTGTTTATGGAACCAAGAGGGAGGAAATAGATCAATAACTTTGCGTATTCATATAGGGATAAAAGGAATGCTCAAAGTTTTATTTTTTTTTTCTTCAGAATCCCCTTAAGGATTCATGGTATAGCACACCACTATGAACTCTTTGAGGTGAATATGTGGATACTCACTAAATAGACTATGGAAATGAGTTAGAAGATGAATCAAACATAATCTTATTCTGAAATCATCCTTGGTGTTTGGATATTGAATACTAAGGGGTTGGTAATTCATATTAGAGGAAGAGAGTTCTTTAAGGGATTGTTACCTTGTATTTTCCATATCTAGTTAAATTGTTGGGTAAATTAATGGTTCTTTGGTGATTTGATTATCCCTAATGTTCATCGTAATTTTGCGAAGATATTTCTCAATTTTTGGGTTAAACAAACCTAATGGATTTTTTGGGAGGCAATAGGGTATTTAGAGAAGTTTTAAAATGATAATGAAGGTGGGGTTTTCTTGGTGTTTTTTCTATTTATGTTTTTTATAGGAATCATGGGTTTTCTTTATGTTTTTTTCATTTATTATTTTTATGGGAATATGGGTGTTTCTTTGTGTTTTTTTCAAAAAAAAGGTTAATTTGTTTAAAACATTTTTTGGTTTTTTTATAAAAATAAAAAACTAATGACTACGAGTTGCACCATCCCTAGAAATGGTTCCATTTTAAGTGTGTCTAATTTTTTACTATTGACCATTCAATTTTATGATGCTCTACTAATTTGTATAGTGTCACTCGGGTAGAATCCTCGGTGATGGGACTATTTTTAGAGTCGATTGTTTTTATTTTTTCTTTTGAATGGGGGGTTGTTTGCAGAGATTTATATACAATGATTGATTGATCAATTTTTTTAACAATTTAGTATTGATTTGGGTGAGTTCATCATTTAGGGGGTAAATATTATGATATCCTTGAGATTTTTTATATATTTCATTAAATTAAATCCCACTTCACAAGATGGTTTTTTATTAGAATTTCCAAATGTTTTGGCATTAATCCAAGCCTCAACTAGGATAATGATATCAATAAATTCTTTTTGATGGAAGGTTCAATATTTCATGAACCTATATGTACTTTTGGTTCCAATAATCCATGTAATCCACATTTCAAACAAAATATATCATTAATACATGACATTTTAAGTTCAATATACACAATATCAATTTAAAGAATATTAAATGAGAAAAATATCTCAATCACTTAACATCCCCAAATTATGACTCACCCTAATGGGTGATTTACTCAGACATTTATATGGTTATTAATATATTTAAATATTTTTATGGTGATTAATTATAAAAATAATAAAAAGAATGGGATAATAAAATAGGTGTGTGCAAACACACATGTGAACAGTGACGAGAATTAAAAACCCACTTTTGATTGGATAAGAAAAAAAAGAAGAGAATGGTTTTCAAATTTATTTAGATAATTTTAAGAAAATTAATATTACAAAATATATTTTGGAAAATAATTCTAGATGATTATGAGGAAACAAGCATTAATATTCAATTTAAATGGAAACAAACTTACGCGATTACAAATGAAAACAAGGGAAAACAAACATGAAAAGAAAAGTGGAGGATAGGTATCTTTGGTTGAAACAAGATTAAGTAAAATAATATCAGTCCCTTTTCAAGGCTATAGAAATTACAAATCTCCTATTTATATTTTGAAATTCCAACCACTTTCAAAGAGAAGATGATAGTGTATTTATATCCCAAGGTTGTGGAATGTTTGTATTCCAAAAATGGTCCCTCGTGTTTTATAAAAAACTTTGACAATTTAGAAAGCTGAATATGGATAAATATTATTATTTAAAGTTTTATATATAGATTTGGAAAATCAAAACTCCAAATTTGGCGGCCATTGGACTTTTGGAGCCAATTTTATGGCTATTTTCCTAAACCATGTGTTGCTTTCTAGTTTTGAGTTGAGTTTTTATGTGGTATAAATGTGAATGAATTTATATCTATGAAGATTCCATAAAATCCATATAATTTCTTCTAAAATTTTTGGATACTATATTTTTACTTTATCACCACAAAATTGTAGCTCAATTGGTAGATTTTATTAGGATAAAAATCAAGAATGGTGTAATGTTTTCAAATACCATACAAAATTGTGGTCTATGATTTCATGCATCAATTGAAACCCTTTTTGGTTTAGTTGGAAATTAAAATTTTTCTCCAATATGTGATATGATATCCTAGAAAATGTTGTGAAGTTTAATTAAATTTGGGCCTCCAGATTGAGTTTATAAATTCAATTATCATGTTTGGTCTAGTTTTCATCATTGATTTGGTAGACCATATTGTGTGGTCCATATGGCCCTTAAAATGGTTAAATTAGACAAATCTCTAGTTAAATTTATTTTAGTAAATTTAATTAGGAAACCTAAAAAATAATCATCATAAAAGTTTGTTAATTATGGTTATATTTCTGATTAAAATAGTAAACTAACTCGAATCTATATTATTTCAAACAATGCTCAAAAAATATATTTAATATTAAAACATTTTCATTTCACACCAATTATGAACTTTTCCTTGAAAATCAGTATTGGGAGAAGATAAAAAGTTATTAATAAATTGATAACATCATTAATTTTAATTTTAATTTTTTTAATTGATTAACCATGTCTGATAAAACATTCACACATAATCCGATTATATTTTATTCCATCTTGCATTCTTGTTAATTTATTTATTAGGTGATCGCAAAACATTCACAAACATAGATAATTAAACTTGAAAATAACATAAATAAAATATAAGTGTAATTAGTATGATATTTTTATAGTGGTTAGTTTATATATAGGATGATAAACCAATCCTTTACCCTAAGGTAAAAACACCTTAAAATGAGGTTGGTTCGTGTTGTAGAATTATTCCTTTGGTTCCTTTGTATCACCTTGATCGGTTTCACCTCATCTACTTGACCTGGAATGCCTCCACTCACTTAGAAGATCCATCCTTATATAATATTTTACTCACATGTAGGTGATAGTATCAAATGTATTATATAAAAGGGGGTTTACATAAAAGAAATCATGGGTACAGAGGTACTTACATAATAAGAAGGAGGGGATGACACACATGACATCAATAATAATTTAAACATAATAAATTAAAATAAATAAATCACACATAAGTGTGGGTATAATATCATGATCATCCAAACATCAAGAAAAAATTATACATTTTTCAATCTTGTTATCAATTACTTTGATTCGTTCTTTAATTAAGATAATGTGCCATGAATTAATCTAATTAATTCAATTTATCTTAATTACATTCAAGCATCCTTAACTTACTTTCATCTATAATTTTAAATAAAATTAGTCACATTTAAAATTAATTAAGTACACAATTGTACTTGGAGGAAACCTCGTGTTTTCATTGAAATTTTAACATAGAGATTAATTTAATATATAATTTTTAATATTATGATCTAGCATGTACTATATAATGAATGATACACATAACACATAATCAATAGGTTTAATTATACATTTAATTTTTCTTTCCATGAAAATTATAGAACACTACTAGAAGTATACTGCATGACCGGTAGTATTTTACCCAGTGTTTACTTGTCTTTTACTCGTTTCCACAACATGTCATTCTCTATGTCATGTATCTGATACACAGAATGCTTGGTAAACCCCATGTACTATCCAAATGAATCTTCATTTTTAATCATTAAGTGATTACTAATTACATTATCAATAATGAATAAAAGAAGAGATTAAGATGTAAGATTGTTAAAATGAATCATTTTAAATAAAAGAAAATTAAAACACATGCAATCAATCAATTAATAATAAATAATTATAAATTAAACATGTGACCCTCTTGTACAACTTGTAGGTTTAGGGCATAGTGGAAGCTTTCTTTGAAGGTATGAACCAGTCGGATTTTAGTCTTAAATCATATGTAATTGTTTCTTTACTTGATAATAAGATTATTCTAATGAAAAAGGTGGATTAAGATACTACATTAATATTCCAGAACCATAGGGAGAGGATCCTCACATGTAATTCATAATTAATTTATAAGAATATATAGAAATATCTCAACTTGTAATTCTCTATTTTTTATGATAAAATGAAATAGATTTTGTCACAATGTCATTGCGCTATATAATTCAAGTGTAGAATCTCTCTAGTGGTGATCCACATGTGCACCACAATATATTATCAATATCATTGAATCGTCAGGTGCTAGAATGTCTGATCTTGGTCGCTTGCGTTGTTCATGGTTGATAGCAACAATTTTCTTCTTTAAGAGGGAGAACTCTTGGTTCTGTCTCAAAGAAGTGAGTGGGGAAGAAGAGAGATATATTTATAAAACTCTAGGTATCTCTCTAGATATATCTCTAGATATATCTCTAGATATATCTCTAGATATATCTCTAGATATATTTCTAGATATATTTCTAGATATATCTCTCTATAAATATCTCTAGATATCTTTCTAGATATATCTCTCATGATATATCTATAGATACCTATCTTATTCATTGTTCCCTCCCAAAAAATCACTTTTGGAAAGTGATATATTTTTATATAATTAGATATATTTATATATTTATTATGGAGGGTTTAGGGTTGGAAAATTGCACACAAGCCCTTAACCATTTCTAATATTATTAATTGACCTTATGTCCATTAATAGTAATATTATTATTATTAATCACTTAACATTTGCAACACATTAAGAAAATAAGAAAATATCAATTATTTATCGATCCTTGAATAATGACTATTTAATTAAATAAATGTCACTGCATTATTTCTATGATAAATATAATAAATATTATATTTTTAAAAATTAAAAACTAATATTTATTATTTATTATTTAAATCACTTTATTCTTTCAAAAACTTGGGATTAAATTATGGAAATCTAAAAAATCTGAATAAATATTATTTATTCTTACTTATTAAATTAATTACTTGAATTTAACTGAGATTGTGGATACACTTAATGTGTGACCATCTAGGTCTCTTTCTCAGTTTTTTTTAAAGGTTGGGGTCGAAGCCTCATTTTTATTATTAAATCAAAGCAAAGTCTTCTTTTAACTAGGTAGAGGGAAACCCATTACATAGCTCGAAAACCCAGTGGGCTTGTAGCCCAATACATAGCCCGTAGGCCCAAATTCTAAGGCCAATTCACATTCTGTGAATAGTAATCTGCTGCTACAGTACCGCACAGTATCGCCGCCGCAATAGTTCCCTGCCGCCGCTACAGTACCCGCTGATGAATAGTGCCACCACTACTACAGTACCACTACAGTACTGCTACAGTAACCTGCGCCCCATGGGTTTTGAACCCCCATTTTCCATGTAGCCTTACGGGGTAGTCTCAAGATAAGGGCACTATTCGGTCTCTACCTTAGCCCCTGGAAACTCTGATGACATTTCTCTGTCCATGTGAAGGGTTTTCCCTTCCATGTAAAATCCGATAAGGGGGCTTCTACTCTGTAAAAGTCAGGTATGAACCTCCGATAGTAACCAACCAACCCCAAGAAGCTCCGCACCTCAGTCACACTCCTGGGTGGCTCCCAAGAAATCACCACCTCTATATTTTCTGGATCTACTGCAACTCCATCCTTCGATATGACATGTCCCAGGAAGTGGACCTCCCAAATCCAAAACTATAACTTCAAGAGCTTACCATAAAGCTGGTGCTCTTGGATTGTATCTGGGACTATCAACAGGTGTGTAGCATGCTCCTACTCTGACACTGAGTAAACCAAGATTTCATTAATGAAGACCACAACAAAGCGATCAAGGTAAGGCATAAAGATCCTATTCATGAGTCCCATGAACACTACTGGGGCATTGTTCATGCCAAAATACATCACCAGGAACTCATAGTGGCTATAACAACACTTGAAGGTTGTCTTCAGTACATCATTATCCCGTACCTGAACCTGGTGATAGCCCGATATGAGTTCTATCTTCAAGGACCACCTTTCTCCCTTCAGCTAGTCGAAGAGGTCATCAATCCTCATCAGTGGATAATTTTTTTTCACGGTCACCTGGTTCAGGTGTGGAAGTCCACACACAAACTCAAACTCCTGTCTTCCTTCTTGGAAAAGAGTACCGGGGCTACCCATGGTGAAACTCTAGGCCTTACGAACCCCTTCTCCTACAAGTTATCCAGTTGTACCCTCATCTCACGAAGCTCCACGGGAGCCATCCAATATTCTAGTGTGGATATCGGTGTCTTCCCATGGTACAAGTCGATGAAAAAGTCTACCTACCTTCAAGGAGGTAGTCCTGGAACATCCTTAGTAAAAACATCCTCATACTCATCCACCACTATAGGAAAGCTTGGAATCCTCTCATCCATTGCACCGAGGGTGAGGATATCCAACTGGTGAGTGATCAGCTGCACCCTCCTATGATAAAATCCATCTTGTGCTGTCAGGGTTTCCTTCTCACTGGGGAAGGAAAACTTGGTCCCATTCTACGGACACACTGCACTGTACACCTAAAATAGTCAGTCTAAGCATGGAATGTGGATAACCATTCCATACCCAAGATGACATCGTATGACCTCGACGCTAGTACTAAGATATCTCAGTTGAAGCTCTTGCCTCCTAGGGTAAGCTCATACTACTGACACTGGTGTATAATCATTGAATCCCTTCCCGTAGGAGTCTCTAGCCATAAGGATCAAGCCAAAAACTCCATCGAAATCTCCAAGATCCGAACAAGAGTCATGGCAAGGAAGGAGTAACTAGCACTTGTGTCTACGAGAACTATATCTAGGGTGAAGAAGACATAGATCATACCTCAAATCATCTCTATATTATCGTGGTCATAAGCCTCTGCTGGCTGGAGCTGAGCTCTCCCCTATCTGCTTGCTCCCTGAGGTCGGGGTGGACCACCTGGGGGTGGTGGCAATAACACCTCAAATTGTCGCCCACCGCCTGCTGCTCGGCCTACTCCCCTGCCACATCTGCCACCCTAAGACCTCCTTGGTCGAACCTATGTCGCTATCTCAGTGGTCCCTCAACTGCCTACTGGTCATCCGCGTGGGGAGTCAGACAATCACGATCCATGTTCCCCTGTCCTCCATGAGAGTAAAAAACTCTATTCCTTATATGACCTCCTCTACCTCATGATCTTCGCACCTCTGACCCTATGTCCTGGGGTCTTCCTCCATAAGGTATGTCCCATTTGGGCCTCTATGTCATCTGCCTATTCCATGCTACAGATAACTCGGAAAACTGTCATCTGATGGTGTCTCTCACCATTGGTTTCTGCTTGGCTAGGAAGCTCTCCACAAGTAGGGCTCGCTCTATCACTCCAGCCTACGTCGAGATACTGAGTGAAATCATTGATGCCCTGATCTCCTATCAGAGTCCCTGCTCAAAGGTTCGGGCCCTAGAGAAGGGGTCACATACTATGTCAGTGGACTAGAGGGAGAGGTTAGTAAACCTCACTAAGTACTAGGCCACAGTTAGGATGCCTTGTTATAGGTCTAGTAACTCCTAAATATGCACTGAGCGTAGTGTTATTGATATGAACTCCACCCTGAAGAGGCTCTCAAAGTCCGACCAGACAAGGGTTTCCTCCTAGTGTGTCTGGAGCATCAAGCTCCACCACCTCCCTACTGTTCCCTAAAAAAGCTAGCAACTAGAACTACCATCTGGTCTGTTCGTGTCTCTACTAGGCGGAAAACCTGAGTAACTGCCTCTAGCCAATCCTCAGCTACTTTAGGATCTATCTCACCTTGAAACCTTAGAGTCATGTGACTCTGAAACTCATGCATCATGCTCATCCAGCATGCACTATCCACCGGTGGGACTGGTAGCAATTGCTTCTCTATGGGTGTTGGTGCTGCTAGTACACCACCCAAATGTGTTATCGCTATAAGCGGTCCCTACACCGACGCCTCATTACTCAGTGGACCATATTTGTGATCTCTCAATGGAATCCTAGCTAGTTGTCTTCGTGGAGGCATTATGTAGATAAACATATGTTCCACGTTTAGTAAGTTATACCTGGTGAGATGAATCAAAATAGATCTAGAGAAAAACATTACCAAAATGCACACAACCAGTGTATTTGTGTACCGAGTCAGAAAATAGAATCTAGGGTCATGGTGTATGGATACATCGGCCTCCACATAATTACTTGATTCCCTAGACTGAAATCTGAACTCAAGACACTCAACACCATTTCCCCCATTGAAAATATAGACTCTTAGTTCTTCTGGTAGAATCGACCTCCTCTGATACCACTGTGTCATGACCCATCCCCCGGGGCCCATGATGTGATTACCCTAGAACCACCTTCTATAGGCCAGGGGCTGGTGACTAGCACTGGAAAGTTATATCCCAAAAAGGGAAGGCATTTCCTTTAAACCTATACACACACATATAGGGCATACCGCACAAAGAAAAACACAAAGGAAAAAAAGTAGTGTGACCACCACAATGTATCACTACTAAGAGTAAAGTGTGTAAAATGAAAGTAAAGGGGCCAAAATACAAGCCCAACTAAAAGTAAAGTACAACAAAAGAAGTAAAATCTCTAGAATTCATCCGCCAAGGATCCTACCTGAAGGCTAGGTACAACTCTCTGTCATATGTCACTGCAGCACACCACGTCTATCGATCCACCTCCAAGCACCATCTAGTCCTGTCTCCCTAAGTCCCTAGTCAAAGATGTTCGTTGTCTGTAAAAGACACAACAAGTTTGGATGAAGCCCGTGAAGGGGTGAGTATAACAATACTCAATATGGACCCCGATACCATCGAAGGTCTCTCAGTAATCCATAAAGGAAAATACCACAAAGGAAAATACCACAGAGGTAATACTACCAAGAAAGATCTCAAACACATATCACAGAGTAAAATATTCATCTCATACCAGGTATAAATTAAGTACATAAGTAAATATGATTAGTCATAAAGCTATATCATCTTATTCTATCGAGAGGCTCTACTGCTGATCCACACAGGGTTGCTAGGTGCTGACCCACATAGGGTCGCAAGGTACTAACCCACATAGGGTCACTAGGTGTTGACCCATATAGGATCTCTAGGTGATGACCCACATATTATTTCTAGGTGATTACCCACATAGGATCTCTATTCTTTCTTCACGTCACAACCAACTAATGGATTCTTGTACTAAGCACGCTTGATTCTTGGAAGATCTATTCCTAAATCCATCGGTCATACCTCAACCACCATGAATTCCTACATATATTAACCCCAAAGGATTGTGTCATCATAAGGGTCTTAATGAAATAGACGACGCGTCGTTCAGATGCCCGGTCTGTAAGTTATAGGATTTTTTTAGTAAAAAGGGACTGATTGTATTTGAGTCCAATACAACCCGTATGTACTCCAAATTCTAAAAAAACTCAAGTAGAATATATCAAAATGACCTTCCCATCACAAGGGTCCCAAATCCACTGACTGTGCGTCAATTGGATGCTCAGTTTTAAAGATACAAGCATTTTAGTAAACAGAGGGCCGGTTGTGTTTGGGCCCGGTCCAACCCAGTCGGACCGACCTGACCAACCCAGCCCGGGGGTCCCATATACCCCGATTCAATTATACAGACTCGACTTGACCCGGTTCAGGTCGGGGTCGGTCTAGTCCGGCATGGCCAGTGGGTCAGGCCCAGTGGGTCAGGCCCAATGGGCCTCATTGGATCCGGCCAGGTTTGGTTGAGGGTCCAGCCCGTCGGATCGCCCGGCAACCTGGTCTCATATGACCCAAACCAAAGGGAGTGGGTTTGGCTCGTTGGGTGTAGGTCCGACCCACTGGTGTGGGTCCGACCTGCTGGCTGGGGGCGCGACCTGCCAGCTCGAGGCCTGGCCGTAAGGGCGGCCGGTGGTGCGTCGTCCATCTGGGATGCAGTAGCTGCAAAGCATCCATCCCCCCACTGGACCTGCGGATGTGGGGCCTCTTCCAACTGCGGTCGATGGACCATGACTCGCTAGCCACCCAGATGGCCCAAACACCGACCATCCCTCCACGCGGTGCCCGACGCTGTGTCTCCCGCTACCGCCACGGCCAGTCAGCCACGACCTTCTACCGCCTCAACGCGCCACTCCACTCAACCATTATCAGGACCATAAGCCCTCTTTCCTGCCATCCGGAACTCGGCCAGTACCACTACTGTCATTACCGACGCAGCAGCATAACCTTCGGCGGACCAGCAGACGCACTCTTGTGGTCCGTTCTTCGCACCGCTTGTGTTTTTCCCCCTAGAGATCACCCTCTTTACCGCGAAGGTCTCAAATATGTCCTGCCATCGATTAAAGGGTTTTTCCATGAAGAACACCCATTTGGGAGGGGCTCGGGCCTTGTTTTTGTCAGCTCATGCCCTCTGTGTTAGATGTTTAAAATCAAGGGAGGTCTGAGGATTTCATTTTAATCAATAATGATAATTCAACCCTAGATAAAGAAATCTTAAAAGAAAAGTCACCTTCCTGCATAAATGCATGAATCGCAGATCAACCTGTTCATGAGTTGATTAATGTTCATAATTTCTAGAAAAAAAAAGGAATGGGGAAGAACTTTTAAAATTAAACAACCCCCTACCAGGTTGAAGTTCGATGTTGAAGCGTTCATCCTCGAGGTTTCAAGATGTCGACGTCACTTCCGGCTTCGTTCTTTGAGGCATGTCGAAGCCAGTGATGATCTGTCATCACATCATTCTTCATTTGAGAGGAATACCATTAGTGGTTCATCATATAATCTCCATGGTTTAATCCTCATTCTACCAATGCGCCAAAAAAATAAAAAGGAAAACACGTCACAACGTTTTAGTTATGATGTGACATCACGTCGTTACGCTGTTTCATTTATGAAACAACATCATTGTTACACTTCCTTTATTGCATCATTACACTGCGTGATGCAGTCCATTAATGAGCCAAATTAATGTGACTATTCACCGCCTCGTCACTGCACCGCAGCATCGTCGCCCGCCAGTCAATGGTGAGAAAATAAATAAAATAATTTTATTATTTTTCTCAAAAATTACAAAAAATAAATTTTCTGCTCAGCCCTTATCAGCCAAAGTTAAGTCATTTCTAGGTGAATCATGGAATTCTGAGTTCAACGGTGCCCTCAGATTTTCGATCTGAGCACCGCTTCAAAAGTTAGAAAAACTCGCTCGCACGTTTACTGAACGTACCTTAAAAAAAAGTTTAAAATTTCTTTTTGGGATCACCGGGCCTCAGAATCACGTGCCATCAGAGCATGAAATTTCATAATAATTCTATATAATTAAAAATATATGCAGAATTTCTGATAAATTAAAATATATTTATGTAATGAGAGATAAATAGCATATAATGGAGCTGGGTGCTGAGACAGTGAATGCATCGATTGAGTGTGTTCATTGGGTCTTCATTGTGGATGAGGTGAAACTAGATACATGAGGGGATATTTCTCTTATGTATGTTTAGAACATAAAATTAGATTATATGTAGTGATCATAGAATGATATTATTGTGATTTTTGGATTAGAACTATAGGATAATAAATAATATGTGTCATTGAACCCAAATCCAAACCCCTTTCACTCTATCTTTGTTGTGTTTAATGCATTTTGTTTTAAATTCATAAAATCAAAAACCCTAACAAAAATCATTTTTGACTATTTAAAAAATTAATAAAATAAAATAAAAGTATATGATTGATATAAAATAGTGATAATCTGACCCAATATTCTCCTTGGGAAATGATATTATTCAGCCATATGCTGAATTCCAATATTTTAATAAAATAAAATTTTTGTTTGACCATAGCATGTGACAACTACACGATAAATGGGTATTTCTTAGAGTTAGAGGCATGGTTCTAGATTTACAGGTTATAGAGGCCATGGAATTGGAAGTATGGTATGTGATCCATACTAACCAGTGTTCCATTGTTTTATTTATATATTTTTGACTCTGGAAAACGCATCCAAAAAATATTCTAGATGCTTCCATACATGATCCAAGATCATAGCTCGTACGCAAGATTCAATTTGGTAGGTCATAGGGCCCAAACGGAGTTACGGATTAGAAGTTATGGACATTTGAAGTTGGGCTAGAAAACTGGTTTGCAAAGCCCCCTTTGACGATCGCGGAGCACCGCCGCAAAGCAAGGAGGCTGGATGTTCCGTGAATCCCTTTGATGTTCATGAACCCGCCGTAATGTAAGGAGGCAGGATGATCCGCAAAACCCTTTGACGTTTGCAAACCCACCATTAAGTAAGGAGGCAGGATGCTCCGCGAACCCCTTTGACGTTCGTGATCCACCATGGAGCAAGCTCTGTCTTCGCGCCGAGGGAGCTCTACTTTGTGGCGCCTCTCCCCTATAAATACCCAGCTCACCCACCTTCGCTAGATGGTCACTCCGCCCCTTGGGAGGCCTATCTCCCAGTTCGTGGACCTCTACTTCCTTTGCGAAGCGGCTCCGCGAGTCCATGCTTTGCGAGCAGCTTCCTTCATGTAGCTGCTCCGTGAGTCCATGCTCCATGAGCAGCTTCCTTCGTATAGCTACTTCACGAGTCCATGATCCGTGAGTATCTTTCTTCGTGAAGCTTCTCCGCGAGTCTATGCTCTGCGAGAAACTTTCCTTCATGAAGTTTCTTCGTGAGTCCATGCTTTGTGATCACCTTTCCCTTGCGAAGATGCTTTGTGAGATCCCATGCTCCACAGGCCCCTTTGATCCGCGAAGCTACTTCGCGAAGACCTATCATTTATGAATCTCCTACCTTCACACCCACTGGTCTATACCATGGTGGCTGCACCCTCGCACCCCCACTCAGGGTTAGTGTGGGGCTGTATTCCTGTCCCTTTGAGCCGGTCCCTTCACTACTGTCACTGACCCCCATGAAAAATGGAGAGTCGCACCACGAACTTTTCGGGTCGGGACGTCGGCATTTTCCATTGCGCCCTTATGCGCACCAAACTTCCACCTAAGGAATACCATGATTTGAGATACTCCTCCACAAACCATTAAACACCTTCAGTCGACATATTCCTCTTGGTCTATTTCCTATGTTGTGAGTTGAGATTCTTGTAATAAATTCCCCCCCAAGTTCCTTGAGTTGAACCATTCTTCAAGCAGCCCATCCAAACCCCCATAACCTGACTCCTATGCCAGGTCGAACTAAAAAGGGCCTCCATTGCGTAAGACCCAACACCAACCATTTATAGGTTCCTTATTCCTAATAGTCCTCTCTACATTACTATAAACTATAGTACACCCTATGTGCCAAACATAGGATACCTCCTGCTCCAAACAAGAGATGCCTTATTCTCCAAGAATAAGATGCCAACAGTCCTCTCTATATGACAATAAACTGTAGTACACCTTATTATTCAATAATAGGATGCCTCTTGTTTCAAATAATATTTTCCTTATGCGTCAATCATAAGATTCCAATAGTCCTATCTACATGACTATAAACTGTAGTACTTTCTATCTGACAAATAATAGGATGCCTCTTACTCCAAACAAGATATGCCATATGCTCTAAGAATAAGATGCTAATAGTATTATCT
This sequence comes from Viscum album, assembly GCA_963277665.1. Taxonomy (NCBI): domain Eukaryota; kingdom Viridiplantae; phylum Streptophyta; class Magnoliopsida; order Santalales; family Viscaceae; genus Viscum; species Viscum album. The sequence continues at coordinate 778,064,342 of OY728135.1, read as the reverse complement.
ACATGACTATAAACTGTAGTACACCCTATGTGCCAAACATAGGACGCCTCTTTCTCAAAACAAGAGATTCCTTATGCTATAAGCATAGGATGCCTAATGCCATGATTATAGTGGCGTAATTTCAAGAGCATTGGAATCCGTTCAAACATTCCATCACTCCACCTCACTTTTTGCGTGTCCTTAATTTAGATCTTAATACACTTCCATGTATGAAGGGACCCCCTAACAGCCTAGTCCCATGCTGTATCGGCTCACCTACCCTCCTGAGCCAACGCCCCGTAAGACTTTGGACAATGCTTCGAGTCAAGTCCTATGTTTCAAACAAGGTCAGCAGTCGACCCTCATTTGCTTGTCCCCATTTCAGGATAACGTGATATGGATGTTGTGTTTTGAACATGGTCAACAGTTATCCTCTATCGCCATGCCACCCTCATTGCATTCCGAATGTCGAGAATGTGATTCACACTTTTTATCTCCCTTTGTTTGGACTGATTCCAACGCCCTTGGCATTATCCCTCTCGTGCACTAGTGCAAAGGTGAAGGCCTCAACCCACCAGTGGTTTGGGATGCCCCCATAGCCAGACATGAGGAATACATTATGGGCAACCTCTTTGCATAAGCCCCATCCACTATTTATGCTCCATAGCGGCACCCGGGCATCATCCCAGCATAAGCCCCATCCACCATTGTCGCTCCATAGCGGCACCCGGGCAGCATCCTCGCATAAGCCCCATCCACCATTACCGATCCATAGCAGTACCCAGGCAGCTTCCTTGTGTAATCCCCATCCACTATTACCGCTCCATAGAGGCACCTGGGAAACATCTTTGCGTAAGACCCATCCACCATTTTCGCTCCATAGCGGCACCCGGGAAGCTTCTTTGCGTAAGCCCCATCCACTATTGTCGCTCCATAGCGGTACCCAGGAAACATCCTTGCATAAGCCCCATCCACCATTGCCACTCCATAGCGTCACCCGGGCAACATCCTTGTATAAGCCCCATTCACCATTGTCGCTCCATAGCGACACCCAGGAAGCTTCTTTGCGTAAACCCCATCCACTATTGCCACTCCATAGCGGCACCTGGGAAACATCATCGCGTAAGCCCCATCCACCATTGCTGATCCATAGCGGCACTCGAGAAGCTTCCTTGTGTAAGCCCCATCCACTATTGTCGCTCCATAGCAACACGCAAGAAACATCCTTGCGTAAGCCTCATCCACCATTGCCTCTCTATAGCGGCTCCCAGGTAGCATCCTTGCGTAAGCCCCATCCACCATTGTCGCTCCATAGTGGCACCCTGGCAGCATCCTCGCATAAGCCTCATCCACCATTATCGCTCTGTAGCAGCACCCGGGTAGCATCCCTGCATAAGCCCCATCTGTTGTACCTCTCGAACCCCTCGTGGTTTTATTTTCATGATCACAATCACCCTCTTGTTTATCTAATCCTCTTTTAAGTGTTTTTGGATGATAGGCATGATTTTAGGTGGCCAAGGAATTGGGCCAAGAAAGCAACAAGGCAAAGTGGACTGAAATTCAGTCCACCGGCCAACCGATGGAAGAGCACCGGCCAGCCGATGGAGGCCTGGACAGAAGGAATCCCTCTGTCCAGACCACCGGCCAACTGGTGTCACACCAGCGGCCAGCTGGTGGCACCCATCCCAAATAGTGGAAGCTACTGCCTCAGCACCGGCCAACCGGTGGCCTCAGCACCGGTCAGCCGGTGGCACCTGCACAGAAGAGGAAGCTACTGCCTCACCACCGGCCAACCGGTGGCCTCAGCACCGGCCAACCGTTGGAGCCTGAGCCCGAAGGCCTCACCATTTTGCACACACCGGCCAACCGGTGGCTCTGCACCGGTCAGCCGGTGGAGCCAGTCAAACTAGCCGTTGGACCTTTGACCAGGCTGGTCCACTTGGCCTCCAACGGCTCCGAAGCCCTTTCCAACGGCTCCGAAGACCTCCAAAGGCCATATGAGGGTTCCCCCTCTATAAATAAAGGACCTTGAAGCCCCGGAAACTTAACGAAGCCATACGGAAGCCAACGGACACATTTTACATCATTTGGCTAACCTCCGGTGGATTCTTCCAAGGGAACCCCAATCGCTCCAACTCAATTCCACATCCAAGGAGCATCACCAAAGAAGCTTGGGAGTGCACGTCTTCAACTCCAATCATCCATTGGCGCCCAAGGCTTCTCCAAATACGGTTTTTCTTGCTTTATCATTTTGAGCTTCAAATTGGGTTTGTGTCTACAAACCACCTCTTTATCTCATCTCCCTTTCTTTGGGTTCTCACACCACCTTCAAGGTGTGAAGAGGTTAGTCAAGCCTTACCTTTTAAAAGGCTTGAATCAAAGGTGAGCTAGCCTTCACCTGTAAGAAGGCTAGTGGGTTCTTGCTCAACCATTGAAAGCAAGTGGGTTCTTGCATAACCATATAAAAGCAAGCTGTAATAGGTTCTAGACTACCTGTAAAGTATAGTGGGTTTCTTGCTAAAACCATTGAAAATCAAGCGGTAGAATCTCTCAATGGTTGAGTTGGGAGCGGAGACGTAGGCCGGGTTTTAGGCCGAACTCCGTTATCAATTGCGTGTATTGCCTCTTTTATTTCCGCTGCACTTTCAACTTTGATTTTAATTTGTTAATCATTTTTTAAAAGGCAATTCACCCCCCCCCCTCTTTCCATCACTCCCTTTTTTCTCCGCCTAACAATTGGTATCAGAGGCAAAATTTGAGTAATACCCTAACCGGTTTCAAATTTAAGATCCATTGTGATGGCATCAACCTCTTTCACCCCCGAAGGCTTTTCTTTGGATCGTGCTCCATTTTTTGATGGAACCGACTATTCTTTTTGGAAAACCCGCATGACTACATTTCTTAAAAGCATTGGTTATCCTATTTTTAAAATTGTCATGCATGGTTATTCACTTTCTTCTTCTGATGAGTCCAAATGGACCCCCGAAGACATTGCAAATTTTGAGCTTGATGGCAAAGCCATGAATGTGCTTCATTGTGGGCTAGACCGTAATGAATTTTATCGTATTTCTACTTGATCATCTTCTCATGATATCTGGAATCTTTTAGAAGTAACCCATGAAGGTACTAAAGGCGATGACAAGCCCGATTGCCCTCTCAAAAAGAAAAAGGCCAAGCAAAAGAAGAAGAAGGCATTCAAGGCCACTTGGAGTGATAGATCCACATCCTCCTCCTCATCCTCCTCAAGCGACAACGGTAACAAATGCCTAATGGCATTCCATGAGGTATCATCTTCCGACTCCTCTTCCTCTAGTTCTTCAAATTCCAATTCTTTAAATCATTTATCTTATGAGGATCTCCAACATGCAAGAGATCAATTGGAGGAAGGTTTTCACGAACTTTCTTCCAAATTTGTTTCTTTAAAAAAGAATTTCAAAAAACTCTCTTCCGAAAAAGAACAACTTCTCAAAGAGAAGGAAGAGTTGACCCTCAAAATCCAAAATCTTCCCGATATTGATTCCATGGAATCAACTATCAAAGATTTAAGTGAATCCCTAGCCAAGTTCACCCAAGGGGAACAAAATTTGACCAAACTCCTAGGTTCCCAACGTGTATCTAGAACCACCCAAGGGCTTGGCTATTCCAAGCAAGATTCCTCCTCCCATGCTTCAACTATTTTTGTAAGGGGGAGCTCTCAATTTAAATTTTGTAATTATTGCAAAAAACCCGGGCACTTAATTTATGAGTGCAATTGAAAAAATGCTCGGTATGGTAGGCCCAAAACCATTTTCCTTAACGATGAATTTTTTAGGAGAAGACCCGCCACTAGACAAGTATGGATTGAAAAATCCCTTTTAGCGAGTCTCTCCGGGCCAAAATTTGTCTCGGTTTCAAAAACCTCTCCCCGGTGATTTGTTGTTTTATTTAGGGGGAGTTAGGTTTGTTTAAGCTTTTTGTTTTATTCAAAACTTTCTTTTCAAACTTTCATTTTCAACTCTTGGTATCAAATTTTTCAATTCAAAATTTTCAATTCAATTTTTCATTTCAAAACTTTCAATTCAAACTGTTATTCAATTTTTGATTCAAAACTTTCAATTCAAATTTCAAAAAATTTCAATTGGTTTAAAATTTCCATCTTGTTTTTCAACTTTTCCCTCAATCAAGTTTTATGCCCCATGCTATTTTGATAATCACAAAGGGGGAGAAATTCTTGGTTGATTGGGGGAGAAATCCTTCTCTCATGCCTTGCTTTACTTTTCATTTTATTAAAGCATGCTTTCTCATTTCAGTCTTTTTACATTGATTGTTTTGGTGATTGTGATCATCAAAATAGGGGGAGATTGTTGTACCTCTCGAACCCCTCGTGGTTTTATTTTCATGATCACAATCACCCTCTTGTTTATCTAATCCTCTTTTAAGTGTTTTTGGATGATAGGCATGATTTCAGGTGGCTAAGGAATTGGGCCAAGAAAGCAACAAGGCAAAGTGGACTGAAATTCAGTCCACTGGCCAACTGATGGAAGAGAATCGGCCAGCCGATGGAGGCCTGGACAGAAGGAATCCCTCTGTCCAGACCACCGGCCAACCGGTGTCACACCAGCGGCCAGCCGGTGGCACCCAGCCCAAACAGTGGAAGCTACTCCCTCAGCACCGGCCAACCGGTGGCCTCAGCACCGGTCAGCCGGTGGCACCTGCACAGAAGAGTAAGCTACTGCCTCACCACCGGCCAACCGGTGGCCTCAGCACCGGCCAACCGGTGGAGCCTGAGCCCGAAGGCCTCTCCATTTTGCACACACCGGCCAACCGGTGGCTCTGCACCGGTCAGCCGGTGGAGCCAGTCAAACTAGCCGTTGGACCTTTGACCAGGCCGGTCCACTTGGCCTCCAATGGCTCTGAAGCCCTTTCCAACGGCTCCGAAGACCTCCAAAGGCCATATGAGGGTTCCCCCTCTATAAATAAAGGACCTTGAAGCCCCGGAAACTTAACGAAGCCATACGGAAGCCAATGGACACATTTTACATCATTTGGCTAACCTCCGGCGGATTCTTCCAAGGGAACCCCAATCGCTCCAACTCAATTCCACATCCAAGGAGCATCACCAAAGAATCTTGGGAGTGCACGTCTTCAACTCCAATCATCCATTGGCGCCCAAGGCTTCTCCAAATACGGTTTTTCTTGCTTTATCATTTTGAGCTTCAAATTGGGTTTGTGTCTACAAACCACCTCTTTATCTCATCTCCCTTTCTTTGGGTTCTCACACCACCTTCAAGGTGTGAAGAGGTTAGTCAAGCCTTCCCTTTTAAAAGGCTTGAATCAAAGGTGAGCTAGCCTTCACCTGTAAGAAGGCTAGTGAGTTCTTGCTCAACCATTAAAAGCAAGTGGGTTCTTGCATAACCATATAAAAGCAAGCTGTAATAGGTTCTAGACTACCTGTAAAGTCTAGTGGGTTTCTTGCTAAAACCATTGAAAAGCAAGCGGTAGAATCTCTCAACGGTTGAGTTGGGAGCGGAGACGTAGGCCGGGTTTTAGGCCGAACTCCGTTATCAATTGCGTGTCTTGCCTCTTTTATTTCCGCTGCACTTTCAACTTTGATTTTAATTTGTTAATCATTTTTTAAAAGGCAATTCACCCCCCCCCTCTTGCCATCACTCCCTTTTTTCTCCGCCTAACACCATCCACCATTGCCACTCCTTAGCGGCACCCGAGCAGCATCCTTGCATAAGCCCCATTCACTATTTTCGCTCCATAGCGGCACCCGGGCAGATTCCTTGCGTAAGCCCCATTCACCATTGTCTCTCCATAGTGTCACCCGGACAGCTTCCTTGTGTAAGCCCCATCCACCATTTCCACTCCATAGCGGCACCCGGGCAACTTCCTTGTGTAATCCCCATTCACCACCCTTCATGGACGTACCTTTGCGCTGTGATCGCCAGATCCTTGCTGCCTCTTGTTTCTCACACTGATCACGACTCACGTGGGCTTAGAGTAGTAATCATCGACCATGAAATCCTCTACGGGCAACCTAGAGTATAAGCCCCACACCCAACCTGAACTACGAGGTCTTTGATCCTTGCCAAGGCGAGGTACATAGGAAGCCTCCCTGAGGTTCAATCCCACCACCCATTGGTCGTTCCGACCATCTTCACGTCAGTTCACCAACACTTTGGGCAGCCTAGAGTGTAATCCCCACACCCATACCTGAACTACGAGGTATTTTATCCTTGCCAAGAAGAGGTACGTAGGAAGCCTCCCTATAGTTCGATCCCACCACCCATTGGTCATTCTAACCATCTTCACGTCAGTTCACCAACATCTCGGGCAGCCTAGAGTGTAATCCCCAACCCCATCCTAAACTACATGGTCTTTGATCCTTGCCAAGGCAAGGTACGTAAGAAGCCTCCCTGAGGTTCAAGCCCAACACTTGGTCATTCTGACCCCCTTCACACCGGTTCACCAAACCCATCCTGAACTATGTGGTCTTTGATCCTTGCCAAGGTAAGGTACATAGGAAGCCTCCCTAAGGTTCAATCCCAACACACAGTCATTCTGACCCCCTTCATGTTTGTTCCAACACCACTTGAACTATGAGTTCTTTGATCCTTTCCAAGGCAAGGTACGTAGGAAGCCTCTACGAGGTTTAAGCCCACCATCTATCTGGGCCCCAGGTCCTTTTTCACGTCGGTTCACCCCTGTCCTGCATGACGTTAAACTGTGGACCTCAATCAGCGGTAAGCCATTGTTTCCCCATTAATCATTAATTCGTTGTCAACCTCATTCGGAGGTAAGCCGTTGAAGTCCCCAATCGACAGTAATTCATCGTCAGATGAACTAGGTAGACTTTGATTCCCTACCACAGGGATATGTAGGAAGCCTCCATGAGTTTCAAGCCCAGAACCCATGTCTCATCCTGATTTATCCCTCAATCCCATGTGTTCCGGGAAGATCATGCCCCAACCCGGAGGTTCTACTTTCTCCGAGTCCCTTCCATACGTCCATTCTCACGGGCCACATCCTCAGGTGTCCCATCATCCCACCGAACTATGTGGACTTTGATTCCCTGCCATGGGGATACGTAGGAAGTCTCTTTGAGGCTCAAGACCAACACCATTGTCACCTTCATGATGGTCCCATATCATTCCCACTCCACTCCATTCAAATCTCCATCATCCATCCGGATTCTCACCCAGGCCGCCACATCCCGGTGAGATCATGCCATCCACCTCCTCACTGCTCCTAACAGTACTTGGTCCATAATTCACACGTAATCACCAGCATGTCTCTGGGTCATTGTCCTTTGTGTACACCCCGATTCATCACCCCTTCAAACTATGCGGGTTTTGATCCCTATCGTCTACACAGGGTACGTAGGAAACCTCCATGAGGTTCAATCCCAATCAATGGTAAACCTTGGTGTTCCCATATTCTAGGGTGCACACTCACTGATTCACCCTCATTGGTGTCTAGATCAGCCTTCACGGTGTGACATCTTCCCTTTATGGGACACACCATCTTGGGTCTTCTCTTATCGATTGTTCTGATCCGTCCACTCAGTAAACCTTCTAGGTGTTCCCTCCTAGGGATGTACCAATCTGATCTGTCTATATGGGACATTCTGATCACCCTCATTCCGTCTCCTCAAGACATTAAACTCGCGGCCTACCTTGTGATAAACATGAGATTCCTGAGGAAAACCTCAGAAGACACACCTTTCATGTAACTATCTCCACAAGACATTAAACTCACAGCCTACCTCGTGATAAACATGAGATGCCTGAGGAAAACCTCGGAAGACACGCCTTTGGCGTAACCATCTCTTCTAGACATTAAACTTGCGGCATACCCTACGTTAAACATGGGAAGCTGAGGAAAAACTTAGATACATGTATATGGAATATTATTCCCCGCATTCGATGTGGTATGCCTCAAGTTATGCACCCTTGATATGCCCTCTTATGAGGAAGAATATAGGTTCCCCAATTTCCACACATCCAAAGATGCCCCGACATGCCTGATGTTGTCATCTAATCCGATTGAAGGTTGCTACCATGTCAAGACCCCATGGAATGTCCAAATAGAAGTAGTGTAATTAACCGATGTCCACAAAGATATGGCACTAGGAATGAGATTCACGAACCACGACTTAATATTTAAGGGAGACCTGGAATTGGTAACGAGTTCCAAGGAGGAATCCATGGAAGGAAGAACTGACATCCCATAATCCTATTTCGATCAAGGATCAAAAATCCCTGAATAAGGAACAGATGTCGCCCGCCTTTGGAGAGCAAGAATGTGGGGCAACAAACAGCACTGCCTTCCCCCAACAAGACGGACGCACGCGCCCCAACAAAAGCATCGGAAACATATATATGATGCATTCTTATTTGTTATCTACTACTGTTACTTTGTTATGGTTGTTGCATCCTATAATTAGTTTTAATTCTTTTTAATATGGATTGTAAGGGATCTATTGGCTCCCTATTTTATATCTAAAAGTTTTTGGGATGTTTGTCATACGGACAGTTCATTCTGAATTTTTGGTAGATTTAGGCATGACCTTAAGGATTTATATTAGAGGGTATAGTCTTCCCATAATTATATTCATCCCTCATTTCTAGTCGGTGGCCTCTAGAATACGGGGAGTTGTGGAAGTGGTCATCTAGAAATCCCCACTTAGGTTTCATTTAGGTGATATGGGATAGGGCATTACAAATAGGTATCTAAGCTTGTTTTGAGATAATATAGTGTCAATTAGAGGTGGAGTTAGGTTTTCGAGACTCAAGAGGTAAATTGAGCATATGCTTGGCCAGTATGAGATCAGTTAAGACCCAAGTTTCCAAGGGCTATCTAAATGAAAGATCAGTCACTCTAGGATGAGTGAGATTTTGGATCAGATCAAGAATTCCAATATGGGATGGATGATACTCAGTTTGAGTCGAAGGGCTCATCCAGGATCTAGTGAGCCATCCATGCATCATAATAGTGGAATGATTTGGAATGATACACATACCTATAGGTGGTGTTTTTTAACATATTACCTCATCAGAATCCATTATTAATTGAATAAATTTCTTGAATATATTATAAGGGGTTATTAGATTAACATAGACATGAAAATCATGTGTGTTTTATTATGATTGTGCCTTTTGGTCTCTATAGGGAAATGGTTTTGTGAATTTAGGAATATTGAGAAAATCCCAATCTTGAAAGGAAAAATTATGTGGTGGTATGAGGTTTGCATAAATAGTTTTTAATGATGATTTTACTTCAAAAGGCTCTTGGATCCGTCAATTTGAAATGGTTGGGGTTTTCATTTTTTGGTGAAAATATAAGGAAAATGTTTTTAAATTGGATTGCAAAATGAATTTTGAAAATGGGAATAGTTTTCAAGAAAGTGATCAGTTATGCCAATAATTTTAGAAATTTCTATTTTTGGTGAAAAGCCTTGGATTACAAGTGCTGTTTTGAAAAATTGGGAAAGTTTTTTCATGCATAAATATATTTTAATTGGTTTTAAAAATAATTTATCAGTGCTTATGTAAACTGGTCTTCTCAGGTTTTTTTCCCTTGGGAGTAGACCAGTTGCTTGAATTGTGTGTTTGGATTATGATCCATGTTTACTTTAAAAAAACCAAGTGAGGTTATCATGTGTGGCTAGATTGTTGGTGTTGTGGGAAAATAAATTAGCACCTAAGTAGGCTGAGTTTTCTTGTATTTATTTTAGTGATTGGGGATGACCCAGTTGTGGACTTGTGTGTTCTATGGGTATGTCATGGATGTTTTGGGAGATCTTGTTATGGAAGGCTCATGGATGGATATGGATTTTGGGATCAAGTAGTTGTATGTGTTTTGGTGGGTTCATGGATTGGACCCTTTGATGCGTGTTTTGATTATATCATGGGTTAGAACACTTGATGTATGCTTTATATGGGTGATTACTATGGTGGTAAGAACCATTATGCATAATCTTCCATTAGTATTGGAGTATTATAGTGGGGAGCACTATAAGCCTTGAGATGATTCAGCTGTCGACACTTTATTGTTTTGGGACCGATAGGTGTATTTGGGCACTGATGGATATTGAGTGATTAATTACAAGGAGTGGTTATAATGATACTCCTATGGTGGGGAATATCATATCAGTTGCAGATGAATGAATCTGGTATTGGAAGGGTTATGGGTGTAGTGAAATCGATCGATGGGAGATTGAGAAAGTATTAAGTTCTAGTGAGTGGATAAACCTGGTATGGGAATTTGGGTATGGTGTTTGATGGATTTCATGTGTTATCATCATGCTCAATATGGATATAGAGTGATGTGAAAGTGAGTTATATTGGTGGTGCGTCGATTCTCATGGGTACAAAGTTACAGTTGGATAGGTCAATTAAGGCTACAACCATGTAATTAGACCAATGGTTGGGTTTGGACTTTGGTGAGTGTGTTCAAATTGTTCAATGATTCCTTTAGGTGTTAAACCATCGTGGTCAGGTAGTACGGTGATACATCAATGTGTGAGGTTGAATGCCTTTGGAGAAAGTCATCCAGGGAATAAATGGTGCTTGGGAATGGAATTGGATGTGGTGAGGTGGAAAAAATGAGATAATTATCAAAATGAATTTGAAATGGTTTGAGAATTGAACTAGGATATAGGGAGGAAAGTTTGGGGAATCCGATCATGTAGTGATTCACTATTCATTTACACCCTTATACCACTATGCTAAACTAATTTTGTATTGTAAATTCTAAAAAAACATATTACACTAAAATTTTGGTTCAATTGGTAAATGTTTATCACTATTAAAATGGAAAATTTTACCTTTTTATATATGTAATTGTAGGAGGAGGTGATTTGGAGATCCCATGATGAAATTCAAGCAATACATTCCAAACCACGCAAGATCCCATGAAAACATGTGGACTAAAATGCACACATTAGATAATGCATAAATCCAATTGAGCTAAAATTATATGGGTAAATGAAATATAGTGTGAGTTACATTTCTCTAGAAGACCAAGGATCCCAATTAATCTATTTAGAGGCCCAAGATGTTCTATCATTTGAGATAATATTCACCGTTCATAGTTTAATGTCACTTCCATAATTCGACCATATCTCAAGATTTAATCTTTTAAATGATAAAAAAATTTAGTGTAGATATTCAAGAGTTGGGGAAAAATTTTAGTTTATTCAAAAGCAAGATAAGGCTATCTGTTATCCCAAATCCATGATCCAAGTGGCATCTTTAAATCTGGGTTCCCAAAACCACCTTCCACCTTGCCTATAAATTAACACCTTGGGAACCCCATTTGCAAGCTAGACTAGGGGGAAAGGTGTTTCTATTTTGGAGTCGCAAAGGGTACCTATAATACATTTGGGGTTTTTAGAGGTCCATATCCTCAAGGGGATATCAAGGTTGAATGTGAAGTTCCACTCGAGCCTCCTCCTCCTCCTGATGGTGAGATAAATGGTGGAAAATCATTTTGAGGGAGTAACACACACTTGGAGAGGGAGTTACGACACTTTTTCTTCTACTAGTTTGGTGTAATTTTTTTGAAACATTTAATTTAAGTTTTATATTAATATTATTCTTTTTTTAATGCATTGTTTTAGCATAATCAAGTGAAACACTTTACATTTCAATACCGATTAGGCCGAGATTTCAAGCGGGAATCTTGGGTTATTCTGATAGGACAACACAAGCATTATTTTTCTCACACAAATACATGATATTTTAGTATGATTTGGAATCCCTCATTCCATGCATGAGATCCAAATCCTAACAGCATGATTGTTGTGTCAAGGGTTGCTTCTTTGTGAATCATTTTAAAAGGCGTGAGGGGAATCAAGATCTTGATTACCCTCAACCAAAGGATTCCATTAAACCATGTATAATTTTCAAAAAAAATGAACTAACCATATATTTAGTGAACATGAAATTAATCCCTTCCATAATAATTCTAAAAAATACACATTTCACAAATATTAAACCCTTTAATTAAGTAATTTTATTTTTAAAATCGGTTTCAAACCCGTCTCACTTTTTTATTCTTCTTATTAAAGATATGCACTTTAAACCTTAATCGCTCCTTGATAGACAACATAGGGTATACCCTATGATATAAATAAAATTTCAAAACTTAATCAATTTGACCTATCATGAAAACATGGTCAAATTTTGGCATCATTTTTTGGGAGTTCTTCGGTTTTTAGTGTGTGTTTTTTATAAGATATTTAAAATATTTGTGAATATTTGTTTTGTTTTATCCTTGACCTTTACATATATTTTTGTATTCTAAATTATTTCTTGTGTAAGTTATGTACGTGGAATGTTTTACTCCACATGAACTGCCTCTTTTAAAACCCAAACCTTATATTATCCTCTATCAGTGACAATAAGACACAAAAAGAATTTCTTTGAAGGAGGACACACAGTCCATCAACAACACACTTCTAAATGCCCCTTATTATTTTGGAACTAAAATTGAAACTATAATTAATGTGTATAATATGGAATAAAATAACTAGACATTAAAATAACCAACCTCTCCTTATGTTGAAATCCAACCCAATTATATTCAAATACAAGTCAAAGCAACAAACTTTAAACTAAAATATGGTATAATTCATTTGTTTCCAAAGTTTCATAGGATTTATAGAGAAGAACCACACAAGAATTTAAAGTAATTTTACACTATGTTTTCAACATTAAAACCTAAAAATTTGGATAAATAATAAGTAAAACTTAGAAACTTTCCATTCTCATTAGAATACAATGTAAAATATTGGTCATATTATGTTAATTCCTCAATTAGAGGTTGGACGGACATGAAATTCCTTTTCCTTGAAAAATAATTCCCAGCCTCTCAAACAATAATAATAAGGGAAGAAATTTATAGAATAAGAAAATCTCAAGGAGAACCACTTCATGAATATTGGGAATAATTTAAAAGGCTTTATTCAAGTTTTCAAAAATACCAAATGAGTTATCTAATTTTAATAAAATATTTTTATGAAGGTTCAATTCCAATTGATCATAATATGATTGATACTAATGTAGGTGGTGCACTAGTTAGAAATATCCCAATCACTGTAAGGAATCTCATTGAGAACATGGCACAAAATATGGAATAATTTGGTTCAAGTTCCAGTATACCCATAAGAGGTGTCCATGAGTTGAAAAGTTATGAATTCAAGAAGAAGATGGACATGATATTTGAAGAGGTAAGTACCCTAATCTAATTACTTGATCTTATCAAGGTAAATCCCAACCTCCTCCTCCAATTCATTATGGTATTTATACCACCGACACTCACTATTCTGACCAGTTCCCTCAACTGAGAGAACTTTATGAGAGTTGTGAGGTAATATTTCTAGGTCACCCCAATAACCAACTCATTTAGCATGAACCATACTATACATTCAACTCTAGGTGGAAATAAAACTAAGCCTATAGGAAAGGGGGTATTATAACCAACCTCAACAATCATATAACCAATAGGGGAAGGTAATTCAACCCCAACCACTACCCAAAAATCCTCAATTACCACAAAGACATTTCCAAACCCCCCTATAAAACTTGATTCTAGACTTGAGGACATGAATAAACAAATGGAAACAAATAATTTCCAATTCCAACAAATCACCCAAGTAGCCATACATGACCTAAAAACTCAATTAGGCTAACTCTCCAAATTGGTGGGTGAAATTTTAAGTCAACGGTCAGGTAAATTTTGTTCTCATCCACTATTTAGAAATAAGGGAAAGGGAAATGTTAGTTTTAACACCCTTTAGAGTGGAACAAAACATGAAATCCAAATGAACCCTCTATTAGAGTCATGTTCTCCTAAGGAAACCACCATCCCAACCATTACACATTATCCATATGAGAAAAATCCTTATCTCAAGGGAAAAACCAATAAAGGAAAGATAATATATTTTAAGGAAATTACAATCCTAACCATTCCTATTATATTTCCCCAAAGGTACACCCAACCATAGAAATCAAAATAAAATGAACTTGATAAATAAATCCTTCAAATTTTCAAAAAAGTTCAGGTTAACATACCCTTGATTGATGTTGTGAAGAAAATTCCATGATAATCCAAGTTTTTAAAGGAGATATGTATACATAGAAGGTGAATTTATAGTGATGAAAAGGTGATATTAGGGAGGAGTGTATCATCATTATAGATCTATTACTTCCCACTAAATTCAATGATCTTGGAACATTATCGATTCCATGCACCATAGAGGAGTATTTATTTTCCAATGTTGTTCTTGATTTTGATTATTCTATAAATTTGATGAAACACTCTATTTTATATTTATTTTAGTATGGGGAACTAAATCCCATAGGAATATTCATCCAACTGGAAAACTAAAGAACCATACACCCTGTTGGAATGTTAGAGGATGTTCTTGTGAGGGTTAAAATTTTAATTTTTTCAACTAATTTCTATGTACTTAAAATGGAAGATGATAGGATGAATGGATATTACTTGATTATATTTGGGATTAATTTTTTGGAAACCACCAAAACTATAATTAATGTCCATAATGTTACATTATCTATGGATTTTGGTGGTGAAATTTTCCACTTCAACATCCTTGATTCCATGAAGCACCCCTCATAAGAGCATTCCTCAATTTCAGTTAATTCTATTGATGTACTCCCTTTCCCTAAAAAACTTATTTTCTTTACCCTGATCCCATTTCTGAGTTTTCATCATTGATAGACATTCTATATAATAATTATTTTTTTAATTTTGTAATGGTTTATAAAAAAATTATTTGTGTTCGTTAATTGATGACTTCTTAAGAACTAAGGATCATATGACCATCGATGATACTGCTTAGCTTGTAAAAGCTTATTTCTCATCTGGGTATGATTTCATTGAGAAATTAGATGAGATAATTAACCTCTATGTTTAATGTTCCCTCCCCTAAATCCAAAAACTACTGTTATTGGAATTAAAACCACTTCTATCTAATTTAAAATATGTATATCTTCAAGGTATTGACCAATTTCCCATAATTATTGCCAACAACCTCTCTCTAGATAAAGAATAAAAACTAATAAACCTTTTTAGAGTATAAAAATTCAATATTATGAACATTGGATGATATTCCTAGGATTATCCCATCTATTTTCATGCACCATATAATTTTAAATGATGAGGATAAGCCTGTATGGAAAGATCAATTCCAGTGAAATCCCACCCTCCTTGAAGTGGTAAAATTGGAAGTTAGTAAATTACTAGCCACTAGGGCCATCTATCCCATATATTATAGTAAAAGGGTTAGCCCAGTACAAATTATTCCTAAGAAAACTAGAATAATGGTAGTGTCAAATGAAAGGAATGAATTGGTTCCAATATGTGTGAAAAATAATTGGTGAGTTTTTATTGAATACCATTGGCTAAATCAATCCATGATAAATGTCTACTTTCCTATACCTTTAATTAACCAAATGCTAGAAATATTGTCTAATAAGTTCCATTATTGTTTCCTTGATTTCTATTAAGGTTATTTCCACATCCATATAATCCCTAAGGATCGTGAAAAATAACATTTACCTATTCATTCAATAAATTTTCATATAGGAGGATTTTATTTGGTCTCTGTAATGATCCTAGTAATTTTAAATTTTGTATGTTCAGTATATTTTTTGAGTACCTTGAGAATTGTATATAATTTTTTATGGATGATTTATATTTTATGGATCTTCCTTTGATGAATTTTTGGCACACCTATGTTCAGTCCTCTGCCATTTCATTGAAAAAGATGTCATATTAAATTATGAAAAATTCTATTTCATGGTAGAGTGAGGGATAGTTCTTGGGCATGTTATTTCAAGTAAGGTAATTCAAGTTTATAAATAAAAATTTAAATAATTTTATCCCTTTAATTTCCAAAATGTGTTTGTGAGGTGCGATATTTCTTGGGTTATGCTGGTTTTTACCACCAATTCATTAATGAATTTAGTAATATTGTACTTCCCTTGTCTCGATTGTTATGAAAAGAATCCGAGTTTATTTTGATAAAAATTGTGATTATTAATTTAAATCACTAAAAAAGAGTCTCACATCACCTCCCATCATCAAACCATCAAGGTGGTATATCCCCTTTGAACTTATGTGTTATGCCTCTAACATTGCAGTTGGGGTAGTTTTATCATAAAGGGTTGAGAGGTATCCTCATGTCATTATGTATTCCTAACTTACCCTTGACCATGCTCAAGAAAAATACATAACCATTGAAAAAGAATTTATTTTTTTTGGGTTTTCCATGGAAAAATTTTGTTCATATCTCATTAGGTCAAAAGTCATTGTGTTTTTTTATCATGCTACCCTTTGGTTTATCCTTAAGAAAACCAAAGCTAAACTATATCGCATTTATTGGATGATCCTCCTTCAGGAATTTAATTTAGAAATTTGGGATAAAAAAGGATTTGAGAATGTAGTGGTTTTCCATATCGTTAGGATCCTTACAACCCCTGAAATTGACTCATACCCCTATATTCCCATAAATGAAATGTTTCCTGGTGAGTAATTATATCGAGTGTAAGATGATATTCTTTGGTTTGCTGACATTATAAACTATTTGGTAGAAACTTGTATTCTTACTGATTTTTATAAAAACCAATCTGATCGTCTAAAACATGAGTCTCATTGGTACATTTGGTATGACCCATACCTTTAGAGCACATGTAGTGATAAATTTCATAGGTGTTGTATTACTAATAGTGATTTTTATCATGTCTTTAGATTCTTCCATGATATTATATGTGGGAACAATTCAGACCCCAACAGACCACTCTCAAGGTCCTCAATTTTGGTATATTTTGGATGACACTATTTTAGGATGCCTGTGGTTTTTTAGATATTGTTCTCACTATCAAAGGATAAAGAATTTCTCCAAAAGAAATGAAATTCCACAACAAACCTTTCCCTTTAATGACATTTTTTATGTTTGGGGAATTTACTTTATAAGGCTATTTCCTAATTCATTTAGAAAATTATACATTCTTCTAGTAGTAGATTATGTGAAAAATTGGGTAGAGGCATGAACCACAAGTTTTGATGATTCAAATATAGTTATAGAATTTTTTAGAACACAAAATTTATATAGGTATGGATTTCCAAGGTTTATCATCAATTACCAAGGTTTTCATTTCTACAGCCAAACAATATAATCGATTTTTCATCGATATGGGTTCGGGAATTGAGTTTCTATTGTACATCACCCTTAAAACAATAGTAAAGTCAATGTTCCAAATAGATATGACAAAAAAATATTGAAAAAATAGTTTAACCTAATAGAAAATATTAGATTCTTAGACTTGATGATGCATTGTGGGCTTACCATACTGCCTTCAAAATTCTCATTGGCATGTCACCTTATCGACTAGTTTTTTGAAAGAGTTGTCACCTCCTTATTGAGATAGAGCACCGGGCCTATTGGGACATTAAAAATGAAATTATAAAATTTTTGGTGTAGGTAATCAAAGGAATTTATATATTTAGAAGCTAGAGGAAATGTGAAGAGACTCATATGAGAACTCTCAGATCTATAAGGAGAGAACCAGGGATTCATATGATTTCCTCATCCATAATCTTTAATTCTATATTAGGTTGAAGGTCCTCCTTTTCAATAAAATGATAAATTTTAACCCAAGTAATATTTTTTCCCATTGGTTTGTCGCATAAAAATTTATTAATGTTTATGAATTTGGTGTTTTGAAAGTTTAAATAGAAGAAACAAAGCATTCACTGTTAATGGGAAATGGTTGAATCACTTTCACAAAACCATTCCAAATCCCCTAGTGGAGGAACTCCACCTTCAAGAAGAAGCCTACCAGTGAAACCCACTAGGTTTTAACCATCCTTACCACATTATCTTTTATTATAATGAGGAAACTATAGACTCTAGGTATGGGGGGTGTATATTTATGGTTTATTCAATATTTTCATCATCTTTATTTTTTTATATTTTTTCTTATTTCCTGGTATTTTTACTTTCCCCTCTATTTTTTTACTTTTATGCTGTAATAATAGTTTTTTGTGCCCACCTAATCATGAAAATTATTGAAAATTGATGATGAATTTACCTATTTTAAGTTGTTTTAACATTTAAAGAAAATTTGTTTCACTGATGTCATGTGAGTGTAGGCATGGAATTAGGATTTAGGGGGTGATTTTAAGTAAAAATGGTTATTTTTCAATGATATAGATCATTGTATCTTTATAAAAACATTGAGATATTTTTACCTTTTGTGTGAGTTTTTATGGGTTAATTATGTCATTTAACATCTCTATACATCATTACACTAAACCATGAAGTGTGAATATTTATTTTTTAATTAAAAATAAATATAAGTTAGGGTAATGTTTCTTAGATTTCCAAAATGATTTTTCCATACATTCATTCCTTATCTGATCTATTTCATTACTATACTGGATTGACCTATGCGTGTGTACTCGTTATCTAACAATTGTTCACCCTAAAAAATGAACAAAAAAACACAAATAAATAATGATCGGAGTGATAAAATGTACAATATATGGGGATGTATAGGTCGGGAGATTAATGTTTGAATTTTGGGAATGCTTAAGTGACTGTGTCTTGAAATTTTATTGCAAAGGATGTAGGGAAGGTTTCATGGAAAGAATCAAGTAAATATAAAGATTTTAAATTAACCTATATTTACTAGATAGAAAGTTAAAAAAATAGAATGAAATTGTTATCACACACACACATAGATATTTAGGGACATGGCTTACCTATTAATTCCTTATAAGGACTAGTATCATATATTTCCTTGACTTTTATTCTGATATAATTTTTGAGATACTCATTTCCATACTTAATGAGATTAGCTATTTGGTTTGATTCTTCCTCTTCTCTCTATGCTATCATAAAATGAATTTACTATGAATTTTAAATCTTTATAATCTATGGAAAATATTCATGAATCATTTTCTAAAATTTTACTTTTCCCAAGAGTGAAAATTTTTAGGTGTGGAGGTGTGATTGCGAGTGAATCACTATTCATTTCCACTCTTAAACTAATATGTTAAACTGTTTTTTATTTTTAATTAAAAATATAAAAAAATCACTACACATTTGGTTTAAGTAGTTAATTTTTATCACTATTAAAAAGGGAAATTTTAATTGTGTTTGTGATTTCATTGTAAGTGGAAGTGATTTGGAGAGTCTGTGATGGAATTCAAGAAAAACGGGCCAAACTATGCAAGATCCCATGGACACATCTGGACTAAAATTAACATTGAATATGATACATGGATCCAATAGGGAAATAATTTGGTGGCTAAATTTAAAAATATGTGGGATACATTTTCCTAAAAGACTAGGGATCCCAATTCATCCATTTGGAGGCCCAAAATGCACCATCATTGGATATAATCTTCATTCCTCACAATATTTAGGTCACTTATGTAATTACACCATATATAGGGTTATATTCTTCCAAATGATGCCAAATTTTTGGTGGAGATAGTCAGGAAGTTAGGAAACAACTTTTTAGTTTTTTATAAAGCCAGATAAGGTTTTATGTTATCCAAAATATATTATCCAAGTGGTATATCTAAGTCTAGGTGTCCAAAACCACATTCCACTTTTCCTATAAATTGGAACCTTGGGAACCTAATAAGAAAGTTCAATAGGGAAAAATTTGATGCTATTTTGGAGTCCCAAAAGTAATCTAATACTTTTGTAGGTTTTGGTGGCCTCTATCATCATAAGGAGATCAAGTATAAAAGATAAGTTCCACATGAGCCTCATCCTCCTCTCGATGGAAAGCTAAATGGTGGATAGTCATTTCAAGGGATCTATACACACTTAGAGTGGGAGTTATGAAACTTGTTCTTTTACTAGTTTGGTTTATTTTTTTTGTGAAACATTTCATTTAATTTTTATATTAACATGATTATCCTTTGAATATATTGTTTTGGTATAATCAAGTAAAACACTTTTCATTTTAATACTGATTTGGTTGATATTTCAAGTGGGAATAATAGGTTGTTCTGATAGTAAAGCACAAGAATTATTTTTCTCTCACACATACATTAGATTTTAGTATGTTTTTGTAGATTTTATTCCATTATTGAGGTCTAAACCTTGAAAAAATTATTATTGTGTCAAGGGTCAGTTCTTTACACATTATTTTTAAATGCATAAGGGGAATCAAGATCTTTATTACCCTCAACCAAAGGATTCTATTAAACCATGTGTAATTTTTAGAATAATTAACTAACCAAGATGTGTAGTGAACTTGAAATGAAATACTTCTCTAAAAATTCTAAAAAATTCACCTTTTTTTGTCAAATATTAAACTATTTTATTTAGTCATTTTATTTTTAAAACTATTTTCAAAACTACCCCCCAATTTTATTTTATTTTATTAAAAATTCACACTTTAAAACTCCATATATCCTTGATATATAACCTAGGGTCCTCCATATTTTATAAATCATCTTTAAAAACTTAATTAATTTGACATGTCATTATAAGGAGGTAAGTATCTAGGATCGGTGTTTATATTTGAGTAACGGAAATATGTCTGATGTTTGGTGATTGAACACAACCTATCAGTAGTGAATTTGTGATTGAGTTAGGTCATAGTTCATTGTTTAAGGACTACTATATCTTCTCAAGGGTGAGAAGCATTATATTGGGGATTTTTTAATGACCCAAATCATTATGGGTTATGAATTCCAGATAGAATTTAAATTTTTCTTTAAGAGAAGGGATCATTCGTGATATGGGACTCAAATTGGGATTCCAAGTGTTTTTAAATATGTAAGTGATATTTTTAGATATGGTTCAGGGCTTGGTGGGTGCCTTGGGTGTCCGAGAAGATGTCATAATAGTGTTTGGGTGGCCAGGCTGTTGAAAATTTTAGTACCAGGCCCTTCATGGTGTGATAGGTGGTGGTCATATCATTAATAGCCTTTGTGAGGGCATTTCAATCCATGAATGTGGTGTCTGGGAGAGGTTTTTTCTACTCAGAAAAATTTATGTCATGAATCTAGGGTTCACATTGTGAAAGTGTCAAGGAAGAGGGACTTTCTTCTACCTAGAGGATGATTCATGACATCAATCCTCTATTCACATTGTGAACCTATATTGGTGCCCTAATTTTTAGGGGATTTGATTTAATTTTACAGAGGTTCCTTTTAGGAATCCCCTTGGGTTCCCTTTGTCTTGTTCGATAAAAGGAGTCAGTAGAATCCCTCTTTGTCTCTATTTCTCTCCCCACTTTGTCTCCCTTTTATCTAGGTGGATCCTTAGTGTTTCATTGTACTGATTCGAGGTAATCACTTTCTTATTCTCCACTTTGGACTCCCTTGATGTTCTTCATTGATTTTGGTTTTCCCTTATTGGTATTTGGGGAGATTATTTCAAAATATCATGGTGAAATTATCCTACTTGATGAGACTTCCATGTTTGGCTCATAAAGGATGTCTCGGAAGGGGGTATTTAAGTCATTGTTCATTATTTGCCTTAATTTATGATTCCTGGTGAGTTTCTTTAGTGTTTTTGGTGTTTTTGGTTGAAATTGGTCATTATTTTGGGTTTATAATTTAGTGATTTTATATTACATAGGTTGGGTTTGTGTTTGGAGTGGATCACACCCCATTGCTCGCGATTTCTACGTCATGAGGTTGATTTGGGAGTTGGTGTCGATTATGCTAATTTGGGTCTTTGGTTTTAAATGTTTAAATTATTAGTTTGATAATTTTTATTAATGAGATAGGTGTATGTGAACACAAAAGAGGTTGGTATGATCTTTGTACAAATTTATGATCACCAGTTGAGGTAGGTGGCCTTTACATATTTGATTCTCTTAGTATTTTGGTGATTTTATGTTTGTGTGTGATATTTATATTATCTACCTACATGTTTCATGAAATTTTTGTTTGGTTTTTCACATAAATTGTAATGGTATAAAATTTATCTAATAGTTAACATAGATTGCATATCTTGCTAAACATTTTGATGTTGACGTCCTAGTTAAACGAGCACTGATGTCCCTCTCTTGGATTTTTTGGAGGTGTGCATTGGATTTTGTAGATCTAATGGATTTCCTTTTTAAAATGTGATTTTAAAAGGAGGATTTGAATCTAAGTGGAATTTCATGAAAAAGGTGGTGATTTGTACATATATTTTGAAATTTTATTTCAAAATGATTATGGGATTTTTCTATGGAATGCCTTACTAAGATTTTTTCAAAGGTCCCAGCATGAGTAAAGTCGCATGTGATGCCTTTTGAAAATGGATTGAAAAGGATATTTGACTTGGTTTTTTAAGGAAAGATAGAGGGGATTGGTTTGAGATAGTTTTGCTCTATTTGACCTTTTGCAGGTGATGCCCTGATTTCTAATGATTGTGTGCTATGATACTTGTGATTATTATTACCTATTGTGCATTATTATTAATTGATGTGTGATTCTAATTGTGTTTCCTTGTGCATTGGTTGTTGTATTATGTTTCATGATAGTAGTGTTTTTTTTAGTATCAAAGTGTGGGGCATACTTGGGTAGAGTAAAGGAAACTCTTTTAGGGTTGGAGATGATCCTAGAGTGAGTTATTGGATTGAGTGACATATGATTCCATGAGGATCCTGATTCAACCTTAGAAATACATGAGTGATATGGTTCAGCCTTGGGCATCCATGAGTGATATAGTTGGACCCAGTTTCATTTTTGGTATGTAGTGACTCTTCCTTCTAGCATTGGCAGAATCAGGTATAGTTAGGATTTGTGGTGGCCTAGTTAGCACACAATAACCTGAAAAGTATGAATGTGTGTGAATTGTGTGTTATGTTTTCAAGTGATTGTGTTTCATGGACAAGAATACACATATTTATATGTATTTAATTCACATCCACTTGATCACAACATCATTTAGTATGTCAAGGCATTGAGGATTCCTATTGGGTCATTGTACTCACCCTATACCCGCGTACACGATAAGAGTTTTAATATATGTGCATAGTCCTTATTGTTTTTTCTTAGGGTATAGAAATTTCTTGGATCTAGACACATGGTTCAGTTCTAGTAGCTTATGGAGGCTGAGGACTTGATAGGGTGGTATGTGATTAGTATTTTTCAGTGTTCCATTCTTTTATCTATATATATGGTGCTCGTTTATTTTTTATCTTTTATTTCTAATCTATTATGGTTGTTTCATCATATATATAGTTTTACTACATTCTATTATAGACTACAAGAGCCTTATTAGATCCTAGTATTATGTCTATAGGATTATAGTATGTCTATTATATGGAAGAGTCATTATTAATTTGATGTAGATTAAAACATGACCCTCAAGCTTTATATTAAAAGGAATAGCCTCCCCATGATTATCTTAGGCCCTCACTACTAGTCATCAGCCTCTAGTGTATGCGGAGGTATGCTTGTGGTGATGAAGGAACCTCCTCTCAAGTGTTTTTTGTGCAATACGGGTTGGGGAGTTAAAAAATCAATACTATAGGTATGTTTTCCATGGATACTATTTTTGGTATGCAGGATATAAACACAAATATATGAATTTCTCATCAAGGGTAGAAAGGAGTGTGTTGAGGGAGACTTGAATGGTAAATTATCAATAATTGAAGGCAAATTCAAGCAGGATGAAAATTTAAAATAAATTTTTATCTTCGTAAGATGAATTTGATCCATAACATCCAAAGGAGAAACAAGTATACTCACCACCAACAGATGTGAAGTGGTATATATGGATCAAAAATAAAAACACTAAGAAAATGGTTATAGTGAATATTTATTTTAAAGAAAGACTCGGAAAAGGTGTGGATATTTAATAGTAAATTTACTTCCCATGTGATGATAAATAAGGATATTATCACAAAAAAATAACAACAATTAAAGTGTCATGATATTTGAAAATGATGAATACCTGAAGATATTTTTACTAAGAAAGAAAAAATTAGAAGCTAAGACATGAGACACACATATGTTTTCAAAGTTGAAGGCCTTGAACATAATTTACTAAGTTTTTTTCAATTGTGTGACTCAGGACATATAATAAATTTCACCAAGAAGATATTGGGGATGAATATATGTCCTTTCTATATAAGGAAGGAAAGAATAATCCATGACAAAAAAAGTCATGGACACTTAATCCAAAAGTTCTTAGAGTAATTGGTGAAACATGAAGGGTCATGTGATATCCCTTGCATTTACTTTGGTTGTAATCACACATGAAATGTTCTTCAAATAGTAAAAATAAGTTAGAATAGTAAAAATCTGAAGGATAAAAAGTTGACATAGTTGCTTGAGTTGGTGCATATTGTTTTTTTGGGTGAAAATCACTAAAATACATTAATGGAAAGATTTATTTTGTGTTATTCATTGATTATTTCATTAGGATTTCACGGTCAATGGTGATCACTCACAAGTACTAGGTATTCAATTTCATTATAGGTTATTGAATTTTGGTAAAGAAGATACTTGGGAAATTCTTTATGAAATTATGAATTGAAAATGAAATGAATTCTACCAATATCTAAGTGAAATATTATCTCAAAAATCATGAGATATGGAAACTAGAATCATTATTAAGGACCCCTAAACAAAATGGTGTTAGTTTAGAGGATAAACTAGACCATTAATGATATTTATTGAACAATTATCATTGAAAAGGTCCTACTAGATAAATTAAAGAAGCAGTCTTTGCATAATTCTACATCACAAATAGAGATTTTTTGTGTCTGGTTGAAGAAATTCCTTCATACGATATGTGGTATGGTATGAATCCAATAATTAAATACTTTAAAATATTCTAAAATAAGTACTTAGATAAATAAAAAATCCACAAGCTGTTTGAATCTATTATAAGGAATATTTCTTTGCTACTCAACATAGAGAAAGGTGTATAAATGTTTCAATAAATGGATTTGAAATATTGTTGAAAACCAAGATGTCACGGTTGTAGAAAATGAGTATAATTTTCATAAAAGTAGTGATAAAGTTACAAAGGAAAGTGATGATGAGTTGAGAAACTCAGGGGGAACACAAGGGGTTTGTGATTATTCATTAATGATGAGGCTGATTGAGCAAGATCAGTAACTCCATTAAAGTTAATAAGTAATGAAAAATTCAATGAATAAAATATTGTTGGTGACCAGTAAACTCTAGTACAAACATGAAGAATAAATAATCTACAAAAAAATAACTCTTATCATAAATAGATCCAAGTAATTTTGAATAGGATACTAAGGATTATATTTGAGTTAAGAAGATTCATGAAGAGCTTGATAAAATTGAGAAAAATCAGACTTGGGAATTTTTTTTCTGGCCATAAGATAAGAAAATTATCATAACTTGATGGGTTTTTTATATCAAACTCGATGATGAATGCAATGTGATTCAAAATAAGGACCGGATAGTTTGAAAAGAATATCCCTAAAGTAAAGTAATTGATATGTATGACATGTTTTTTCTAGTTTCTAAGTTGTAAATGATTCAATTAATCTTGTACATAGTGATGCAAAGGGGATTCAAGGTATTCCAAATGGATGTAAATTCAGTATTATTAAATGGAGTTATTAAGGAAGAAATATACATTCAATATCCAAATGGATTTATTATTCATGTAAATGAGAGAAAAGTTTTCTAATTTAAGATGGAATTTTATAGACTAAAGAAAACACCAATAGATTAGAATTATATGCTTGATCAGCACTTGAGAAAATATTAGATTATAATGTGGAGTAGTTGATCACAGTATATATGACAAGTAAGATAATGATCAAATGATGATAGTGCTCATTTATGTTGATGAAATAATATTTAGAGTATTGAATGAATAAAAAATCAATTAGTTTTCAAAATTTATGAGGTGTGAATTTCAAATGTCAATTATTGAGGAGTTGATGTGTTTCTTTAGTGTGAAAGTGATACAAGGAATAAAACATTTATTTCTCAATATAAATATGTCAAGGAGTTATTGAAAATATTTAGAATAGAGAATTCTATAGGTATGAAAATATTAGTTACTACTCAGATGAAATTTTTAAAGGATGATTGTGGAAAATAGGTCGATGTGATAAAGTATAGACAAATCATTGGGATCTTACTGTAATTAATATAAAAATACCTTACATTGTTTTTTCCACTTTCCATATAACAGTCCAATCTAAAAATAACTTAAATAATACATTAATTTCATGATTTAGATAATACAACTCACAAACAGTCACACAACCTAATAAACAAAAGGTTTAGTGTCTTAGATATTAGGTATGTAAACATCTTATGATACTAATATTTTTCTATAATTTATCTCCTCAAGAATACCTTATAGAATTTCCACAGTCTATACTTATGTTTATTACCTCTAGAATGAAATCATAAGAAAGGAGTGATTTCAGATGCTCATTAAGGGTAAACATAAGTGATAAAGATCAAAGATAATAAGTGAGTGTAAGATGCACATATGGGTATAATCAAGATACATACGAAATCATACTCAACAAAGTGAAAATCATAAACCACGAGTCATGAAATAAGGCTTGTCATAACATATGATGTAAATCAAAAGAAGGTGGAAACATTATACAATAAACATAATACATGAAAGTATAACATAAGAATGAGAACATTCATAAGAGTGTGGCATAAACATAGCATAGAAATCATATGTTAATGCTACCCACCAAGAAATTTATCACATATTGGGCTTGGGATAACAACCCATGTACCTTTTTGGGCTTGTAATAATCCTCATGTAAATCCTTGGGATTCGGATAAAAGATCTTGTGTACCCCTTTGGCTTAGGATAGATCCTCTCATCCACACTTTTACTTGGGATAAATCCCCATGTGTGACCTTTATCTTTGGATAAATTCTATTTTTTATCATTTTGATCTCATGAGGCATAAAATTAAATCAATGAGTTGGAGGGAAATATAGGACCTCACCTGACATCATCCATACATATCTACCCCATATAAAATAAATCATTATTATATCATAAAGAACCTAAGGATAAAAAATGGGTATCATATCCTTTTTAAATAGAATCATATAAGAAAAACATTCATAATTCCATTAATAATCATAAAATATATACTCATAGAAAATAAACAGGTATCCAAAGATATTCAATAACATTTTGGGTAAATAAAAATCAATAAAGATAATGGATCATGTGGTATTTAAGATGTATAGATAATGTTTATGAGGTTAAGTCAATAATTTCACTAATCAATTGATGTATAGGTATCTAGGTGAACACCCTTCAATCAAAGGAATCAAAAATAGGGTATTCATAAAGGAAAGGCATTTGAAGAAGCAATTGAGGAAATACACCAAAGATGATTAGGAAAGAAAAGGTGGGGATGAATAATTTTTCATTTAGATATTTAACATTTATCATTTTTTAAATAATAAGTAAATAATTAATAGGTATATGAATAATTATTTTAGAATAATAGTAGAATTTTAATTGGAAAATCATAATTAAAATTATGATTTTTACATGAAAAAACATTTTAAATAAAACTCATGGGATAATGGAAAAATAATTTACATTTTAAAAACATGGTAAAGAAGTTTCAAAATTATGGAAAATCCATTCTTGTAAAGAAATTTTAAAAAAGAGGTTTCTTTTCTTATTTTTATAAATAGATACTAAACAACAAAGACACAAGTTTCTTTTGAAAATTCGTTTTCAAAAAGGTTGGAAAGAAAAAAATTAAGATATATTTAAAAGTTAATTTTTAATAAATATCTAATAATAGAGTCTTTAAAATTAAATAAAGGTTTTATAGATAAAATATTTAGTGTAAGACAAAACTTTTATTTTGAAAGGATGAAAAACCTTTTTAATATTTTTATATGTCTTTGTTGAAAAATAACATCATAAAAAGAATAAAAAAACTTCATTTTCAAAAGTTGATAATGAAAATATAGATGTCTCATGATATAATACATAATTATGTTTCAAAATATAAAGGATAAAATTGGTGAGAAAGGAAAATATGAACAAGGAGGGGAAACCGTCATTAAAGAGGGTGAGAATTATTCTCAATAATGATATGATTTTTGGTAATGAAATTTTATCAAGGTAAAATATATGAATCAAAATGTAATTTTCCACTATATTTTAAGTGAAGGTACCATGAAATAAACTCTTAAGGTGGAACAAACAAATATTGGAATAAATAATTTCAAGAGGAAGTATTATAACTCGGTAGAGGGAGTAGAGTTAACAAAAACCCTTAAAATTGTGGCATCTTTTGAATCAAAATCCATTTAAATAGAGAACATGATATAGTTATTAAAACCACATTAATTAAATTAATATGTTAAAATAAATTCCTTAGGTATTAGATACACTATTCCAAAGAAAACATGGTGTGTATTGGGAGATAAATCTCAAGTGGTAAAAATTAGATACAAGAAACCCTAGCCTTGAATCTCCGCTTAGGTGATAAAACTATAACCTATTGTATAAAATAAATGACCATATTAATCACCTATTTTATAATATTATTAAAATCTATAACCTTTTATAAAATTAATTTATAATTATTCTCTACATGTATATTAGTTAGTTATTATATATTTTTGATATTGGTTGTGAGTAAATCTTGATCGTTTTGAATTAGTTTCGTAATAAAAATTTTGTTATTCATTGTTCTAGAAAAGTTAATCATTACCAGATAAAAAGGGTACTATAATTCATGTTTCATTATAGTTTATAAATTTATAATTTCATTATATTATTGTTTTGATTACAATTCTTGTAGATGAAATTGGGGACAAGCATATTTCGATTAACTTTAAAAAAAGGACAATGGTATCTTAATTAATGAGTTTAACATTAATGTAATCATTAAAGAACTAAAATAAAATTATTATTTACTTTTTGATATCATATATCATTATTAATTTATCTCTCATAGTCATCTAGGATATTATTTTATAGCATTGTTCAAGTAAGTGGTTTGACTGACCCAAACATGAATATATCATAATTAATAGATGATTATGATTATGAAAGTGGTTTCTTTTGGAATAATATCATTATTAAATATATTTTTAATTTTTTTAATATAATTTTAAGTTAATTTAATAAATAATATATAATTTGGATAAAAAATGAGATATGTTGCTTCGTGGAGGCGATAGCCCGCCCAACACACGGTTAACGTTATTATTTCTTAACAAATTAAAGGGGATGAAGTTAGGGTGTGATTTATAATTTTAGAATAAAAAAATGTTTTAAATATAATATTATTTAATTAATTAAACTTTTATGACCATCCATTCCCGGTGGTTAAGAAAAATAATACATTTCGTTCATGGAGGCGGTGGTCCACACATACAATTAACGACATTTTTATTTTTCAATGAATTTTAGTGATTGAAAGTAAATATTAATTTTAATTTAAAAATTATAAATATATTTAATATACCATATTTTTTTAATTAATTATATCATAACCATCCATGAGAGTTAGTTATGAAAAATGGAATATGTCGATTTGTGGAAAAGGTAGTTTACACGTACGCACTATCGACGTTCCTTTGTTTTTCTCAATGGGAGGAAATGAATAAATAAGGTTTGTTACATTAATTTATTTAAATTTTGGTATATTAAATATACTTATTTAATTATATTAAGGTGTTTATAAAATTTTTGGAAGAAGAATATTGTAAAGAAATTATTAAGAAGGAAATAATACTTACGTCAGGAGCTTCAGTTTTCTCATGGAAATTTTCTCAGAAATGGTGGTCTTAAGAAAAATAATGGTGACTAGAGGCTTGAGGAAGTGGGTTTTGGTTCTAGTAGGAACAAATATATATATATATATATATATATATATATATATTAATAAAATCAAAGATAAAGGTGTAACTGGAAGTGGTGGAACGATCCCCTTTTATAAGTGAAGAGGGGAACAATTTTAGAAGCACCCTTTACATTTTAAATAATGTAAAGTTATTATTAAAGGGTAAAAGACTCAAAAAAGGAAAAAAAATAAATTAAGGTGATTCTTGGTTGATACACACCTAAACCATCCATTTTAAAACATATTTTTAACATATTTTGGGTTATTTCTCTTAGTAAATCAATTTTTACCATTTTTACTTTTACCGGGATAATTACTTTTTTAACCTTAATAATTAATTTTAATAACCAATAATAAAATTGATAATTTAACCTAATTTGAACCTTCATATTTAAAATTCTATAATAATTTTATTTAATAAAGTTTTTAACAGTGTGAAGCTTTTTTTTAAAATAAACTCACATAACGCGCAAAAATAGTGTTTAGAAAAAATGTTTGTTTAAGATTAACATTTAAATATAGGATAAAATCTTTGATTTTGATGATATAAAATGGTTTATCATAAAAAAAATATGGGACTTTAATATCAATAAAATACCAAATTTTACCATTAAAATACTTAATTCAAAGAAAAAATCAAAAAGGATTTTTTTAGATTTAAAGTATTACTTTTGTTATATATGGTTAAATATAGGTTTTATAAATTTAAAACTATGCCTTTAAAATTAATAAATTTATTATTTAAATAAATAATTTATCAATTTATATTCTATATCTTTATTATACATAGATAAAGTAATAAAATCCATTGTTTTGAGAAAAATTCCTTTTACTATTCATATAAAAATCAATTAATTTATAAAAATTTCAAAAATTCACCCTAAGATAATATTGAAAAGATTAATTTTATAATAAATTTTATTTCATAAAATTAAAATTTATAAATTTATAAATTTCTATTTTAAATATGAAATATGAAGAAAACTATTTTTATAGAAAAATAAACTTTCTTTTTATTTACAAGTAAAAATGAAAAATGTGTAAAATACATGTGATAAATAACTTATTAAATTTATAATTACATGATTACATTATCCTATTTTATAATTACATATACCCACAAGATCTCTTCATGAGATATGAGCATAAGGTATGCTCTGGTGATAGTCGGTGGTAGTGATTCTACTAGCTTGGATTTTCTGATAATTTTCATGAGCTTGAATTTCTCTGGCATATGATTTTGATCATACCATAATTGTTTGATTTCATCCTAGGATTGGTCTAGAAAAAACCCTAGTGAAGCTACCTCCTTTACAAGCTCAAACAAATGATCTTTATAAAGGAGAGTTCTAGTACCCAATGTTATTTCTTCCCTTTTTCTTCATAGATTTATAATATGGTTACTTCCATTTATAGCCACTAATGTAACGACTATATTATAATGGTAAAATTTAATAATTTTATTTTACATTATCACAATTTAATTTTGGTTTAGTGTTGCGTGTGAATCAATTTTTTAACATAGTGTTTAATTAAATGAAAAATTGTATAGGAAAGTTTTAGTGCGTTACATTCTCTCCCCTTAAATAAATTGTATCCTCAAGATTTTAATTACAACTCGCTAAGGAAAATTGTTAAGGATGTACTTAAGATATTAATAGCTTAGGTTTTGATTTATAAAAAGGTTCCAGCCTTATTAATTTGGGTTAGTCTAAGAAACTCATCATTTCCTTCATAATTGACATATCACAATATTGGATTTCTTCCTAACCATTTGAGCTAAAAATCTCTCATGATTATGTATCATGAATCTTATAGTATAATTAGTTTTCCAAGAGGGATCGTAGTCATATTTTCATTACTAGAATATCATAGGTTGATAAGAAATGTGATTTCTTTATTTCAAAAAATAATTATTTCCCTCTAATTAGAGAGAAAAAAATCCATTTCAAAAATCACATTAAATTTATTTAATTGAAATATAATAAGACTTGAAAGAATCATAATCCCACAAAAATTGAAGGATGTTCATATCCTTTAGATATAATAATGATACGATCTGGATTTTTTATTTCAAAAGCTAATGTTTGGTGAAAACATACATGACATAATTCATCCAAAAATCTAGAGTGATTAATAAGTGTACCTACCATAACTTAATTATTAATATCCACTTCAATAGTGATCACTGCATTGGTTTTTCATTTATCACAAAGTCAAGTAATTTGTTGGTGTCAATTTTCATTTTAATTACTTGGATTAGTGTACTGGTTTACATAGTTCTTAAATTCCTCACATCTAAATCATCTAAATGCAAGTGGATCCTTAAAAAGAAAATTATTTTTCTCCATCATGTCAACTTAACTCTTCCTTTTTCCCCAACAACTTTTTTCTGGTTTTCCTCCTTTACCATGGATAAGGAACCTTATATTTCCTTTGTGACATTCTCCTGGGTGTATCTTTTAAAATTTTGAAACAGATGAAATTTAATCTTATTTCCTTCATCCTCTTCATCACATGATCTTCTATGAAACCTCATCCTTCTCTTATTTGGCATGCTCACATGTTCAGTAAGACTTAAGTTGTTAATCATAAATCGAGATAGTTGAGTGAGCATAACCAAAATATTTTTAACATTATCTTTTATTCTGTTTGGTTTCCAATTAGAAAAATTATTGTGTTTCCATCACATCTATTATTAACTTGGTTCCTCTTAGCTCCAACCTTTATATTAAATAAGGGAAATCTAAAAATGAGAAATTATTAAATACTTAGAATTAAAACTATGGTCCTAGAAGAAATAAAAAATAAATGACATATATACCCTAACTTATGAATATCTAGGCTTCAATCTAAGTTATCAATGGTCATCACCCTACTTATTTCTCTAACTGAACTAGTTAGGTATTTAAGTAATACACAATGTTTCATAAAGAGAGTGTATATTAACCGAATAATATCTCAATAGAGTGTCAAACTAGGTGTGTTTTTAGACCTCTTTATCTTACACCAGGTGGCGATTGAGTTAATACCCAATATGCCCTTTTCTAGGTTATTACCACTAGGTAAATCTATGACAAAGCCTACATTTACTTATAGTATCTAGACAGGAACTTAATTACTAGGAGAACCACATAATCACTAATTTACCAAAACATCATAATGTTATCATATACTTAGACTTATACCTATGGTTTTCGCTAAATTTATCAAAACTAATCCCCAAAATAACTAAACTAGTATCCAAAATAACTAAACTAATCTCCAAAAAAACTAAACCCTCATTTGATACCAACTATAGCGACTCAAGCTAAACATAACTAAAATCATACATTAATTTCTTGATTTAGATAATACATCTCACTAGTAGTCGCACAACCTGAGGACTAAAATGTTTAGTGGATTAGAGATTAGCTATATAAAAATCTTAATCTACAATTATTTCTTCATTATATAACTCTTCTATAATCCCTTCTTGATTTTTCATAAGTTATACTTATCTTTATAAAATGAGAAATTTAAATATGAGAAATTGGTGAGATATGATACTCAATAAGGGTAAACATAAGCGATAAAAATTAAATATCATAAGTGAGCATAAGATGAGCATAGACGTGAATCAAAAGAGTGTAGAAACATTGTTCAATATACATGATCCATGAAATCATAACATAGGTATGATAATATTCATAAGAGTGTGGCATAAACATAAGTATAGAAACCATATGTCAAGGTTACCCAGCAAGACATTAATTACATGGTAGGTCAGGGATAGCCACTCATGTACCTTCATGGACTTGGGAAAATCCTCCCATGAACCCCTATGCTTGGGATAAAACCTCTTGTGTACCCCTTTGGCTTAAGATAAATCCTCATGTGTGCCCTTTAGTTTGGGATAAATCCTATCGCGCACCCTTTGGCTTGGTATAAATCCTACTGTGTATGCATTTTAGGGTGATATAATACCTCACTTGTCATAATCTATACATATATGTGTCACATAAAATAATTCATCATTATATCATAAATAACCTTAATGAAAGAAAATGGGTTTCATATCATTTTCAAAATATAATTACCTAAGGAAAACATTCATAATTCCATTAATAATCGTAACATGATATAATCATGGAAAATAAATAGGTATCTAATGATATTCAATAACTTTATAAGAAAATACCAATCAATCAATATAATATAACATATGGTATTTACATCGTATAGATAAAGGGTATAAAATTAATTAAATAATTTCCTCAATAAATCAATATATAGGTATCTAGGTGAGCACCCTTTAATCAGAGGAATCAAAAATAGGGTATTCATAGAGTAAAAACATTGGAAGAAAATGTTAAGGTTATACACTAAATATGATTAGGAAAGAAAAATCCAACGATGGATCATTTCTCTTTTATAGATTTAATATTACTCATTTTTGAAAACATAAGTAAAGAATCAACCAGTATATGAAGAATACATTTAGAAGAATAGTATAATTTTACTTTGAAAATCATAATGAAGATGACCCCTTCTCATGAAAAACTATTGGATCACATAATGGATGATACACACTGAGAGGGGTTAAATTATCATGTATATTAAAAACAATCCCTTTAACTCTCATTAATATTTAAAAACATCTCTCTCAAAAAAATAATTGATGCAATAAATAAAAACACAAAAAATTTATTGAGAATATTCTTCTCCTTACAGATGATTATGTCCTTGATGTGTCATGATTATTATCCCACACACACAGTCCCCTTCTAATTATTAAAAGGGACTTGAACAAGGGTATGAAATTTAACTCGTACAACTTATGGAACCAACTAGTTGCAATTTCACATCAACAAAACAAAAAATACCTCCTTGATGAAAGATCACTGATGAATATCTGAGCCTCCACTTGAACTCCTCTGAAGTAGAACTTCTTCCTATTTCTTTTATAGAAATCTCATGAATTTAATATCAGATAATCTTCTTCGACACAGATGTTTATTGGTTCAAATTTTTAGAATTCAATGTTATCTCTTAACCATATATCTTACCATTTATGTTCACCAAATATTGTGTGAATATCATTTCCATAATTTTTATAGAAATATCATTGATTCTTAGTGGCATGGAATGACTCATTCAAAGCTTGAAAAACAAAAATCAAAACATCATTTAAAAATTTTCTAAAGTTTTGGATCAAGAATCAGTTCTCAGTTTCCAAAAGATCTTAGCATTCAAGACTCACAAAATCTCAACCTTTACATCATTCAAAGTCTTCTTGTAAATCCAACTAAAGACATGACTTGTTTATTTTACAAGATATTTAAATTATTACAGGCACCTTTCCCCATTTAATTCTTCCACAAAATCCTCAGTTTTTAATTTTCTTGATATTTATACATAATCAAGCCTATGTGGAATTCCCTCCCATGACATAGAGATCATCACAGTGTCCATAAATCCTCTTGATTGATCCTCTACATTTATCTCAATAAGAATCATGATCCATGCATGATCATGATGTTTGATTCATGAAGAGTATCACACCTATATCATCTAATTTATTTCTTCTTTTATCTCTTCAGAATATAAATTTTGGAAACCTATAAAAACTCACCTAGTACATATATTAAATTCAATTATATTAATTTTCATTTAGATATGTTACTGAATTCTCTTATATGTCTATTCACATATCATAATTAATATATGTGGTTATCTTGTCAAATTATCCTTTGTAGGAAATTGGTTAAGTGGCTCTCCATTCACATATGTGGGACATTCAATTACACAATAGTATTAAGCTAAGTGAATATCCACATTCACCTATATAGAAGTATTCAACTATGTCTCAACACTC
This sequence comes from Viscum album, assembly GCA_963277665.1. NCBI lineage: Eukaryota > Viridiplantae > Streptophyta > Magnoliopsida > Santalales > Viscaceae > Viscum > Viscum album. The sequence continues at coordinate 778,028,663 of OY728135.1, read as the reverse complement.
TTTTACATCATCACAAATTCCTATGTAAATTTGGATATATGGGAAAAACATATATGTTTCCTGATATTCTTGTAGGTAGTATAAATTGCTTACGTGAATCTAGAAAATTAGATATTTCACTCGAACTTACTCATATCCTATTAGAATGAATTCTAATCCTTCTCAACCACTTAAAGACTTCCTAATAATGTTGTATACATTGCTCCATCCATCAACACTTTCCTTTGATTCCTTTGAAGATCAGTACATCAATCGTTACAAATAAATCGGTATTTTTGACAAATACAAAAACATCATCAAGGGTTCAACAATATATCCCTTTAGATTTTTTGTCAATACCACTCATTCGTCTCCTCCTTATTGATAATAAAATCAAATAGAATAACCATTGGGGATCAATATATCCACTTTAAAGAAAATGAATTAAGAATCAATCATCTCAAAGTCTATGTGAGCTATCTCTTTATAGAAAACAAGGGTGATTAAATAAATCATCAATGTTTTCCAAAAAATAAACTCAAAACAACCCAGTAAAAATTTCATACAAATTCAATAACTCACAGTAATATATTTTTCAAGATATTTTCATAAGCCTCTCAGTACACACATAAAAAAATCATAATATGAGAGAAAAGTAAATAAATTTCTCCCCTTACAAAAATCACCTCAATAATTTTTGTATAATAAAGTATAGAGGAGAAAAACTCAAACAAAATATGTCAATGAGTAAAAATGTATTGCACTCTCATTTCAAGCCTTAACTTCTTGAACTGTTCAGTTAAAATAATTTTGGTTAGGATATCAAAAATCTGTTCTTTAGAGGGTATAAATTACAATATTATAATTTCCTCTTCAACTTTCTCCTTCTAAAAATGGTACTTTATCTTTATGTGATTTTACTTGGAGTATTTCACTATATTTTTAGATAGATTTATAGAACTTTGATTATCACATCCCATTATTAGAGGATAAGTGGCTTCAGTACTCAAGTATTTAAATTGGATATTCATCCATATCATCTGTGTAGCTACCTATGATGCAGTCACATACTCATCCTCAGTAAGACTTAATGTCATCAATGTTTTTATATTTGAATTTCAAGAAACACAACTCCTTTAAATGAAAAATATTATACCATATGTGTATTTATGATCATAAACTTCTCCTATCTAATCGCATTAGTAAAACCCTTTTAATTTCACCTCATTTTTCTTTTTATAAATCATCCCATAATTATGTGTGTTTTAGATGTATCTTAGTATCCTATTTTCTGCCAAAAGATGTGTTTCCTTTGGATTTGGTTGATATCATACACAAAGGGTGGAAACATAAACAATGTTAAGTCTTGAAGCTATCAAGTACATAAGACTTCCAATCCGACTTATAAATTGTTTCTCATTAATATCTTTCCCTTCATTATATTTTCCCTACTTTATGCTCAGTTGTATTGGTGTGGGCACTCCTTTATCCCCCAGTATGTCAAACTTATTTAATATCTCTCTTGCAGATTTTTCTTATGAGAAAAAATTGACCTGGTTTTTTCACAATTTGTATACCCAAGAAGAATCTCATCTATCCCAACATTAACATCTCAAATATTTCATTCATTTTCCTTGAGGATTCATCACATGATATTTATTCATTACTAGAAAATATTATATAATCAACATGAAAAATCACAAAGAGTGATGTATTGTTGGTCCTTTTCAGATACATATTATTGTCCACTTTCCTTCTTTAAAACTTCATGCCTTTTAGATACTCATCAAGTTTGAAATACTAAGATCTTGGAGCCTACTTTAAACTATAGAGAGATTTATTCAATTTACATACCATTTTTCATATGAATCTAGCATAAAGACTTCAAACTATTCTATGTACACTTCCTCATCAAGATCACCATTTAGAAATGGTTATTTTACATCCATATAAAATATATTGAAGCTTCTATGACTTGTAATGGAAAAGAATATTTTGATAGATTTAAGTATGGACACTGGAGAAAAGTTTTCATCAAATTCAACCCATTTAATTTGTGAGTATCCTTTGCACACAAGCCTTTATTTTTTTCTAGCTACTTCACAATTCTCATCAATATTGTTTTTGAAAATCTATTTGGATCCAATAACATTTTCTATATAGGTTTGGGAAAAAGTTCTCAAGTTTCATTATTTTTAATATGATCTAGTTCTTCATTAATGGCCCAAAACCACTCCTTATGTTCGAAGGATTACTTAGTTTTTTTAGGCTCTACATTTGATAGAATACTAGTATAATCAATTGCCATGATCTCCCTACTTGTTTGAACACCTTGATTCGAATCCCCAATAACTTTCTCAGAAACAAAATATTTCTCAGTTTTGAATTTGTCTCCTTATGATTCTTTTTTCCATCTTCATCACTTTAAAATACTGAATCAGTATATTTGGTTTAAGTACATTTGTTTTATTTATTTTCTATAATTGGTTCTGAAATGAAACATCATCCTCATCATCAAAAAATATAGAATGTCTAGTCACTTCCTCATTTTCAAATACTGTTACATAATCACTATCAATTATTATTTTAGTTTTCTTATTGTAACACTTATATGATTTTTTATTTGATGTGTACCTATGAAAAATTATATCTTCAGCCTTATCCTTAGACTTTACCCCATTTTTTACCTTTCTCTTGATCAAACATGGACTTCCAAACATCCTAAAATGTTTAGTATTTGACTTCATTCTAAACCATTATTTTCTGAAATATTTCATTGAGGTACACATAAGGGTGGTGAAACACTTTTATTTTCCTCCCATAGAGTGGTCTGTATCTTTAGACTGGTCATGCCTCCTCTAGGGTGGTTTCCCCACATTCCTATTTTCCAAAGGTGGGTGACCAAGGTTAATGATGTTGGCTAATTGATCAAAACAGGATAATGGGATATTGGATCCTTCTTCCATAGATTCCTCCATAGAGTTTGTTTCCTAGTTTAGGTCTCCCTCATAGATTTGAGACACATTTGTGAATCTCATTCCTGGTGCTATCTTGAGGTGGGAACTGATTAATTACATAACTTCTGTCAAGATAGGAAAACTACCTCCAATTGAAGATGATGGTAATATTGGACATGATTTAATATCTGTGGGTGTTAGGTGTGTTGGAAATCAGTAAAATTATTCCTCTTTCGGAGTTGATGGAATCTCATGTAAGAGGAATCTTAGGTGCAGGACCCAAGGCATCATGTGTCTATCATGGGAAAACTCGCACTGGGGGCATAAGGAATCTGAGGCTTATTTCTTCGAGCATCCCATGTTCACCACATGAGGTATAGATTCTGATGCATCCAGTGGGGTCACAGATCTAGGGTATTGTGGGGACAAAATCATAGATTTAAGGTCTTTTTGGGACACTATAACATATTTAAGGTCTTATGTGGTCATAGGCTTAAGGTATTGTTGGTACATGGTCATTGGTTTAAGGTCATGTTGGGATACGGTCACAGGTTTAAGCTCTTATGGGGACACTGCCACAATTTTAAGGTCTTGTAAGAACATGGTAATAGTTTTAAGGTCTTTTGGGGACATGATCACATGTTTAAGGTCATGTGGGAACACTTTATTAGGTTTAAAGTCTTGTGGGGACATTTCATGTATACATTCATCACATACCTGGCCGAATGTAGGTTATAACAACATGGTGGTGTCAAAGTCCAATGGGGACCGCAAGTTGGATGGTGGGAAGTTAAGTGCTTCTCCAAGGAGGGATATGATCATGCTTTGGGGTTTTCTCCTCCTATGGGGAAAATAGATAGGTTTGTGATGGTGTTGTAATATCATGATTGAACCTTAGGGAGGCATCCTACATACCCTGTTAAGAGATAGGGATCAAAACCCATGTAGTTTGAGTTCATAGTTTAATGTTTTGTGGTGGGGTCAATCCATGTAGTTTAATATCCTACAGTAAGGATGCTTGTGTCATGAAAGGAGTGATAACAAGGTATAATGTGGGGATTATGTGTGGAAGCTTCCTGAAAGATTAAAGACCATAACATGCTTATCACATGAGGCATCTTATGTTTTTCACACAAGATAAGGCTTCATTTTAATGTCATGCACTGAGGATGTTATGTCATATAGTTTAACATCATGTGACTAGGAAATTGTCCTACAGTTTAACATCATGTAGCTAGGATTTTAGGCTATGAAGCTTAAAGTCTTGCGACTCCGATGTTGATAGGGCTTACATGGGGTTCCCAAGTGCTACTATGGAGTTGTGAAGTTATGAGTGGGGCTTATGCAACTAGGCTTCCTGGGTACAACTAATACAGATCAGCAATGGTGTTAATGGGGCTTACACAATTGGGATTCTCAGGTCTTCTATAGAGCAATAAATGTGTGAATGGGGATCAAGAAATAGGTCTTCTTGGGTGTTGTTATGGAGTAGTGAAGTTATGAGCGGGGATTACACAACTAGGATGCCTAGGTGATGCTAATATGAAGCAGTGAAGATGCGAATGGGGCTTACGAAAATGGGCTACCATAGAGTTGTTACAAATCAGTGAAGGTGTGAATGAGTCTTACATAATGGTGTTTCACAGGTGCTGCTATGGAGCAAAAAAGGTATGAGTGGGGCTTACACAACTGGGGTTCCTGATTTATGATAAGATGGATCAGTGAAGGTTTGAATGGGGCTTACACAACTAGATTTCCCAGGTGCTTCTACAGGCACTACTAAAAATATGGCATTTAACAATGCTAGTAAAAGGGATTTATCAGCACTTTATAAGCACTGATAATGCAAGTGATGTTAAAGGGTTGGCTTTAACAGTGCTTGAAAAAAGCGATGTTACATGCCCCCTTTAACAATGAAAAAAAAAGATAATTAAGGGGTCTTTATCAGTGCTTTTTTAGCACTGATAAAGGGGGGCTTTAACAATTATTTTTTTAGCACTGTTAAAGGACCCTTTTAGCAGTGCTAAAAAAGTACTGATAAAGGCCCCACTAATAAAGGTGGATAATTTTTTTATTTGAACATCTTCCCATACCACCTTTTATTATCACTTATCACCCCCTTTATTAGAGCTTCCCACTCCCTTTATCAGTGCTATAGATAATTCCACCATCCCATGCACTCCCTTACCTCTAGCCAGTTTTGAACCTGAGACCTCCTGCTCATATCCTAGTGCATTTTCTAGTCCCCTGTGTTGTTTTTTCTTCCATTTTATATTATATAAATATATTTATATATATATATTATTAAATTTTTAATCCATATATTTATATATATATATGGTTTTATATATCTTTATATATATATATAAATACATATATAAAATATGTTTTTTTGTGTATGTGTGAATATACAAAAAAATATGTGTATATTTCTATATATTTGATTATAAATAATAGTACATTGCGAAAAATGAAAAAAAAATCAAAACCATAATACCGATATGAATGTAATTCCTAGAAATAAATTCCGTACCCACTGAAAAAAATACAATAATACCCCCTTAAAAGAGGCTTAAATTCCATCGAATATTAAAAAATTAGTGTACCCCGACTAAAAACTCAGTTTTGGAGGCCTTTTAGGCCTATTTTGTCCTTAAAAAAATAGTTACCAAGGTCTTCCCTAGTCAAAAGGTGTAGATATCATCACAAGATTCGATTTGATATATGGTAGAGCCCAAACGGACACCCGGATCAAAAGTTATGACTATTTGAAGTTTGAGTTACGTTTTCAACTTATTTTAGATATTTTATTAATATTTTGAATTTATTTATCCTCAAATTGTTATGAAATGACTATTACATGATAATAATTAGAAAATTATCAATTAAGAATATATTTTTTAATTATTTTATAATCTATTTTCACTAAATATCATATATATTAAGTGTAAATGCCTATTTAGATTTATCGAAAACATACTTAAAACGTATATAATATATTTATATCAATATAAATTTATTTATATATTAATATATTATTTTTAATGGAATAATATTTTTTGAAATATACCCTTTATCAGTGCTTATTAACAAGCATTGATAAAGGCCCCCCTTTATCAGTACTTTTATACTAGTTCTGATAAAGGGACCCCCTTTATCAATGATTTTTTAATAGCACTGACATAGAGGGGGACTTTATCATCCATTTTTTGCAAGCACTAATAAATTTCCCCCTTTAACATCACTTATTTTATCACTGTTAACGACCCCTTTAACAGCGCTAAAAAAGCACCATTAAATACCCCCTTTAATGATGCTTTTTTCACTAACAAAGCGAGAGTTTAATATCACTTTTATCTTTCATTGTTAAAGCCCTAGCACTAGATAAACCTAGTTTTATAGTAGTGAGGTAAATGAAGGTATGTGTGGGGATTACGTGAGTGGGAAGCCAAGGTGCCACTAAAGAGCAGTGATGGTATGATTGGAGATTACATGTGGAAGCTACTTTAGTGTCTCTAAGAATCAATGATGGTATGAGTGGGGCTTATGCATGGAATTTGCCTTAAGGATGGAGGTATTTTCCCATTATTATTACGTGAGGCATCTCATCCTCTTCACATGAGGCATCCTACACTTATTACATAGGTAATCCCATGTGCGTTTCATAGGGTAAGTCCACATTTTAACGTCATGTAAAAGGACATTGTGTTTCGGGATTATGCATTTATTTTCCCTTTGTTTCTTCCTCATGTCAGGTTATAAGGGAATCTCGACCCATTGATGGTTTGAGGAATATTATTGTAGCTTACACCTAAGGAGGAGGACTATGGGGGATGCTTGGGATCAATATGAATATATCTGGGGCATACACGCTAAGGCTGCCTATTATTTCCTCCTCATATTGGGTCATGAGGGAATCTCGACCTGCAGATGGGTCGAGGAATATGATTGGGGCTTACACCTAAGGAGGAGGCCTATTGGGATTGTTTGGGGGGTCTCATGATCATTATATTTGGCATCTCATGATTCTAATAAGAGGAATCATATGCTCATCGCATAGGGTATATTATAGTTTAATGGCAGGTAGTGAGGACTAGTAGATGGTAGGTTCCTAGAAATGAATGGTGTGGGACTTACACTGAAGTGTCCCTTCATGGTTTAATCTGAAATATGTGTTAGGTGAGGATATTTTAGGAATAAATGGGGATTATTTCAACTCAATGTATTCAAGGAAACTAAAAGGATTATCTAGAATCGTGGAAAAATGAATTACCCAAGAGGAATAGATCGAATCAAGGTGTTTCGGGAAGCTATGAGGAGTGTGTCAACTCAAAAAAATATTTGGGATGGGAGTTGGCATTGTATATGTTGCAACCCAAAATGTCCTCGACCTGGCCCAAAAATTTCATGACGGGACTCTTCATTTTTCATGGGGGTTAGTAATGTTAGAAAAGGGATTAGGATGGAATCCCAGGACCATAGCCCAACACTAATTATGAGAAGGGGTGTAAGGGCACATACCCTGTAGTATATACCAATGATTACATATTCAAGAAACACTTTTTCTTGAAACTATGTGTTGGTTCATGCAACTTTTTATTGTTTCATGCAAATTCTCATTGTATCATACAACTATGCACCGTGTCACGCAAATTCTAGTGTTTTGGGCAAAGGTGTTTTCCCAAGGTATGGCCTGCAAGCACGCTTTTGGAAAATAATTTTTCATGAAACTTTAGAGTTTCACATAAATATAGTTTCATAAAATTTTAGAATTTGAACAAAATTGGGTTCCCTATGGAGAAATTTACATAAAAATGTGTCAAGATGAAGTCCATTCATTGAAGGACTTCACAAGATAATTTCACACAAGCTTGAGATTTTGGGGTTGCACAAGAAAGATATATGAAACTCAAATCTCATATGTATTCCTAGATAAATGAGGGGTTGATCAAATATTTATAGTCATTTTGGATGTGTCGTGCATCTTAGCTTGTGTCGTGAAACTTTAGGATGTGTTGTGAAAATCCACACGATTCCATTAAAATTCCATTATTTTTTGAGGTCGGATCATGTATGCATGGAGATTTTTCATTTGACATTACTTATATCACATAACTGAGTTTTGAGATCATAAAGTGGGTTGTGTTCACTTTTGGAAAGTTGTATAAAATTCCAAAATTTACTATATAATCCCCTTAGTTGGTTGTTTTTGGAAGTCTAACTTTGAATAACCATATTTTTTAATCTATAAATCTGATTAGGCTCCACGACTAGTCAAATTTAAGAATACAAAACAAACTATGCTCTTGGATTATGGTTTCTAGAATTCGATCTATTCTTGAATAATTTTTTTAGTACCAAAAAATTCCCCCCTCATAATGGGGTCCAATGAGGACGAGGAGGGTGAGGCATACCAGATTATGATGAAATCATGGAGAAAAAATGCCCTACCACAAGGTCCACTATGTATCAATCATGTTGATGAAATAATAAACTAAAATATCTAATCCCATGTGAGTCATGATCAGTGTGAGAAACGAGATAAAATAGAATATTTTTCATCTACATGAGAGTATTGTACATGCAATTAGGGGTTGGGGTCGGAATGATCAATCGGTCATTGGGAGTGTCCTGATTAGGAAGCCATTTGTTGGGGAGAAGGATTTTGTGAAACTGGATTTCTTCTCTAATGTGCATGAGTCCATGAGTGGGGTAATTTCGGGGTCATTGGATTCCACCCAAACAAAGGGGGATATATTACATGAATCGAGACATCCAAGACTTGGTGCACATGGAGAATTAACATGTTAAATGAAGAAAATTACTAACCATGTTTGAAATGCATGTTCTACAATAAAACTATTTAGAGTGGGGACATTAAAATGAGGGTCGACTATTAACCATGTTTGAAACATGGGACTTGTCAAATTTTCATTGAAGTCCTTTGAGGCATGTGCTCGAGATGGGAGGTGAGATAGTTTGGCTAGGCATCATCACCATTAGGGTAGACCATTCAAATGTGTAAGATGGTGGGGATCCATTTCAAGGAACAAAAAAAGAATGTGGGTGAACTGGGGAAATTTTTGAATTGAGTTCAACACTCTGAACATTATGTCGTTGCAGATCTAAACACATTGAGTGGGCGTATCAGTCTGAGAAAAATCCAGAATCATCTTCCAAGGGGAGAATCATCTTGGTTTCCAAGCAATGGTCAAGGAACTCGAGTGATGTGGTAGGTGACTAACCCAAAAGGGGGGGAAAGGTCCTCTCAGAATAGTGATTAAAAAAATTCAGTTTTACATCATGCAATAAGGATGAGAAGCATGCAATTTAACATCTTGCAGTGAGTACATTAGACACACAATTTAATTTCATACGGTGAGGATGTGTGGTCACTATAGTTTAAGGTTGTATATATTTGACCATGGTGTTGTAAAATTAAACATAATGTGACCAAGATGTTGTCACATAGCTTAACATCTTGTGATCAAGACGACGTCTTATATTTTTACATCATGTGACTAGGATGATGTCATGCGGTTTAATGTCATGCGACCAAGATGTGGGAACTAATGTGAATAGATATCCAAGGAGGCCTAGTACCACACAACTTTTCATGTAGTTTAAGGTCACAATGAGTGGAACACCTCTTTCTTAATTCAACAATTCCTTGGTATGCATGAGGTAAATGAGATCTAAAGAAGGACAAGTGGTGTTGAAATAATGTGTGGGTGATGAGAGAATTTGTAGTTGGGCTCAAGATAGGAAACCTAGGGGTCACTATGCATCCCACTAAATGGGAAATCAAGCAACATGTAATTCTAGAATGTGGTGTAGTAGGAGACCATAACCAAAAGGGGTAGTCCTCTCGAGTGAGGATGCAATGAAAAAAGGGGACATTGGTCTACTGAAACACTAGAGGTGATGTAAACCACTTGCGGATTAAGGTGCACAGGGGGGAAATTGCACATAGTTTAAATTCATATTGCTTGGACCAAACAGGATATTTTGGAAAAAATTGTGTGGTGTGGGATAGAATTCCAACCCGATATGAATAAATACCAAGGAGACCGTGTTCCATATAGACATCTCCATGACAATTTGCACATAGTTTAAGGTCATGATTCTTAGAACAAAGTAGGGGGATTCCAAAAGGGTTCACATAGCACTGGAGAGTTTTAAACTCAATACGAAGAGAGGAAAATGAGGCATTTCACTAAAAAATGTCTTTGGGGTGAGCTACACATAGTTTAAGTCCATGATTCTTGGACTATTAGTGATGATGAGTTAGTTTCACAGGCCAATATTAATGAACCCCTCATAAACTAAGGACTAGAGGATGAATGCTAGAAAAAATAGTCTCACCTAATAGAGGAATTTATATATAGGCCTGAGATAGGAGATCTAGGTGTCACTAAACATCCCATGGATATGGTAATCAAGCCACACATAGTTATATAATGTGGAATGGTAGGAGACCGACACCAAAAGTGGAGGGGGTATCCTCTCTAACGAGGATGATAAGTCGATTCTTTAATTTAAAATGTCGTATAGGAAGATGATATCTACACAGTTTAAGGCAATGAATCTAGAACCAAACATAAAATAGTTTAATATATTTTCACAAGGATGTTGATTACTATAGTTTTAGGTATTATAGCTTTGAACAGAGGTTTACACATAGTTTAAGTTTATGATACTCAGACCATAAGGGGTTTCCACCAGTTTATGGTCATGGAGATTAGACCAGGGTTTTGAAAATAGTTTAATGTCATGATGTTTGGACCATGGGGGTGTGTGTCCTAGGGATGTTCATGCAGCATGAAAGAGTAAATACTTGACATGAATATAGATCCATGGAAGCCTGGTACCACGTGAAACATCTCTAAGACAAGTTGTACACTATTTAAGGTCGTGTTGTTTAGATCATTGGGGGGTTGACATTCCATTTTGGAACATTTGTGTGTCTTAACCATGGTGGGAAATATTCCATGGAAACTCTTAATCCCACAAAATCTATGCTCAATGTGAGAAACAAGGAGTGGTGACGAGTTCCTTTTGTTGCAAGGGACAACACGGTTGGGACAAAAGAAATCAACTTGGGATGGTCCCAACAACATCGACTTGCTTGATCATCGTGCGAGAATACATGAGGGAATAATACTAGGGGTATTGAAACTCCACCAAAACAAAGGGAGGTGGAAAGGGAGGTAAATCATGACTTTTGAGGTGTGGAATACAGAAAAGGATGATCAATGGATAGGGAATGACTACCGATATTGTTCAAAATACAGTTCCCATAATCACAATAGTCGAGGATGGGGTGAGAAAATTTAGGATCAACCATTGACCATGTTCAAAACATGGGAAACATCATCTGTTTTCAAGGGTCCTTCAAGGTGTATGCCACGGATAGAAGGTGAGTCAGTTTGGCCAGGAAATATTGTCGTTAGGGGGTCTGTTCAGATCAGGAAGTTGATGAGGATCTAAATTGTGGAAGGAATGAAGTGTGGAAGTGAACATGTTGAGATGTTCCTGGAAGATTTAAACACTATGGGAGTTATTCCTCCATGAACTTTAATACGTCATATGGGTGTATCTGTGAGAAATAATTAGACATATTCCTAAGGTGGGTGACCCTAAAATAGATTGGTGGTGGGGCTAGGCTTGAGAATTAAGGTATATGAATTAGTACATATCCCATTATAAAAGTAAATCAAGTCATACATAGTTTTAGAATGTGGTGTGATAGATAAATGACACTGGGAGGGGGTGCTCTCTCAAGTGAGAGGTATCATGCATTTTTACATCATGTGATGGGGATTTGAACCATGAAATTTAATGTCATGTAGAAAGTATTTTAGACATGAATTTTCAAATTATATTGTGAGGGTGTATGGTTATTGAAGTTTAAGGTTGTATAGATTTGACCATGGCTCCAAACAGTTTAATGTCATGTGATCATGATGTTTTCCCATAGTTTAACATCATGTTACTGAGATGATGTTGTAAAATTTTATGTCATGTGACTAGGACTATGTCCTATAGTTTTACATCATGTGACAAGGATATTTTTTTATAATTTAACATCATGCGGTTGAGACGATGGTGTATAGTTTTATGTCATGAGACTTGGACATTGAGTGTTGTAGTTCTGGGTTGTGGAGCTTGGAATAATAATTTTCTAATAGTTTATGGTCTTATAGTTTGGACTATAGGGGTCACTGCTAGTTTAAGGCCTTATAGCTTAGACCATGGGGGTGTCTCAAAGAAGTTTGTGTGGTACGAAAGATTAGAAACCCGATGTGAAAAGTGGGCCAAGGAGGCCTTGCACCACATGCGTTATTTCTGAGATAGGATGCACATAGTTTAAAGTCAGGATGCTTAGACCGGATATGCTACTAGTTTAAGGTCATATAGCTTAGACTAAAGAGGGTTTCTACTATTTTAAGGCTATGTATCTCATACTAAATGGGGGTGACATTTCATTTTGTAATGTTTGTGTGTCTCAATGATGTTTGGGAAGATTCCACCATGAATCCTAAGCCCATGTTAGCCATATCGGTGTGAGAAACAAGTAGTGGTGAGGATTTACCCTTATCATAAGGGATAGAAGGAGAGGGGGAAAAGAAGCCAGTTTGGGAAGGTTCCAACAACACCGACTTGCTTGATCATCATATATGGATGCATAGGGTAATAAAACATAGTGTGTTAAAACTCCACCAAAACAAAGGGAGGTGGAAAGGAAGTAAACTTTGACATTAAAGGTCTAGAACACAAAATGGAGGGTTGACTGATGGGTATAGAACAACTGATGTACATGTTTGAAACATGGGTTCCAAGAGAATATCAGTCAAGTATGGGGAGAACAAATGTTGGATCCACTTTTGACCATGTTTGAAACATGGGAACTATAATCTATTTTCAATGATCCTTTGATGTGTGCACTCAAGATGTGAGGTGATCCAATTTGGCTAGGAACTATTGCCATTAGGGAGACTATTTAGATTAGAAGGTCAATGAGTATCCAAACTGAGGAAGGCATAAAGTGTGGAATCAAACATGTAGTGATGTTCAGGGAGGGTTTAAACACTCTGGGATTTATTCTACCATGTGGTCAAACACAATGGATAGGTGTATCGATAGGTAAGAATTGAACACGTTCCCAAGGGGGTGGGGTGGCTATGATATAGATTGGTGGTGGGGATGGGCTCAAAACGTAAGGTTTTTTCATTGCTATGTAACTTATTAGAAATGGTAATCAAGTCGTACATAGTTTCAAAATTTGATAAGGTAGATGACTGGGACCAAGAGGGGGAACTCTCTCAAGTGAGGGCTCAAGGTATCACACACTTTTACATCATGTGATGGGAACATGGACCATGCAGCATAATTTCTTACATCAAGGATGTTAGAAACATGGTTTAAAATTATATGGTGAAGATGTTTGGTTTCTATAGTTTAAGGTCGTATATATTTGACCATGGTTCTATACAGTTTAACATCATGTGACTAGGATGTTGTCCTGCAGTATAATGTCATGTAACTAAAATGATGTCGTACAGTTTTATGTCATGTGACTATGATGTTGATGTTCCTTTTAAGGTAGTTCATGTAGGAAAAATGATGTTATATAGTTTAAAATCATTTAATAAGGACAAAGGGTGTGCCTTTTGAGGTCATTCATGCAGTACCAATGATGTTACATAGTTTAACAGCATGTATCAAGGATGAAGGATGTGCATTTTAAGGTCATGCACCCAGGACCAATGATGCTACATAGTTTAATGTCATGTAGTAAGGATAGAGGATGTGCCTTTTAAGGTCATCCATGTAGTAACAATGATGTTATACAATTTAACTTCATCTAACTAGGATGAAATATGTTTCATAGTTTAATTTTGTGTGACTATGATGTTATCATACATTTTTTACTTTGTTACACTAGGGTGCATATGTGCCTTTTAAGGTCATTCCTGAAAGAAAAATAATTTCATTTAGTTTAAATTTTTACAACAAGGATGAATGATGTGACTTTATAAGGTCATGCACACATGACCAATGATGTTACACAGTTTAACATTATGCAGCAAGGATGAAAGATGTTGCACAGTTTAATGTCATGTGACTAAAATATTATCACATATTTTTATGTGATGTAACTAGGATGATATGGGGATTTATACTACACATAGTGACCCTATATGGGGAGATGTCATACTAATATGACCCAGGCTTTAGCAGCATTCCCATATAGGATTCTACAGAATGAGATCTCTCGATTGGCCTGGATGTCTACCCCCAAGGGTCGTAGTGGAAGAGCCCTGGTCATCTCCACCAAATCTTGATGGTTTGGGATTCTTGAGGATGATGTGAGATCCTACCATAAGATTCCCCTAAAATTACACCAGTATACATGTGGATGTTCTCTAAGCATGAGCTGGTATGTTTCATGGGGAATATTCCATGGTCTAGTGGTGGTGTCATGGGGAGGACCTCCACGGTTGTTGTTTACCATGGAGAGGGAATCCATTATGGATGATGATGGAACAAGTGGCAAAGAGATTTGAACCAACATTCCAGGTGGACGGTTGTGGTCTCAATCCCAGTCTGAAAAACACACAACCCTGTGCAATGGTCGGGATGACAAGGATGGCACCAAGGGTGTTAGGTACCACGTGAGTTGTTGGAGCAAGGCCTCTTGGAGTATGTATGATGAAATTACCCTGGAATAAAATACACCATGAATATAATGACTACCACATGGATCATCATGGAGTAGGGATGAAGACCTTCCCCCAGTGGGTTCCCCCTGTGATATTTGTGTTGTCAAAGGTACTAGTGTGATTCCATTGTATAAAGGTCATCTCGATCCATCTACCCAGGAGGAAGGTTTTCTTCCTACTTATAATGGTTGATTGGGAATTGGTGCCTCCCTTTTACACAATCTTAATTCAAGAAATGGGGTGAGGGTTATGGAAGATAAAGAAGCCAATTTCCCTCAAGAAATGAGGCATGTATTCCCATGAGGTGTAGATTCCTATCTCATTGGATGGAAAGGGTGGGGGAACCAAGGATCTGAGGATTCTTATCTCGCCGGTTGGACGAGCCGAGGGTTCCAAAGAGCTGTGAATACCAATTTCATTGGTTGGATGGGGAAAGGAATCCCAAGAGTTATGGAATCCTATCTCACCAATTGGATGGAGCGAGGATTCCCGAGAACTGTAGAATCCTATATCGCTAGTTGGATAGGGCAAGGTCTCTTAGGAACGGTGGATGTCAACCTCACCAGTTGGATGGGGAGAGGGATCCTAAGAGGTGAATATGATTATCTCATCGAATAGAAGGGGTGAGGGATCCCATGATTCATTGAAGATTATCTCACCAGTTGGAGGGGTCAAGGGTTCCCAAGAGTTGTGGCTGCCAATCTCACCAGTTGGACGGGGAGAGGGAGCCCAGAAGGCATGAATGTTTATCTCACCGGTTGGATAGGGAGAGGGTGTCGAGGATCCATGGAAGCCTATCAGAGTGTCATCTCACAAAGAAATACTAATAACCTACCCCTAGAACCGATGTCGTGGTGCCTACACTAGAGAAAACATAGTAGGGATATGATTGACCTACCCCCCAGTACAAGGTTGAGAGGCCCTATGCCGGTAGTGCTTCATGGTGGTGAGAACCAGCCTTGGTGACTCCCAAGTGGTAGTGGGGTATACCATAATATTAATATACCCTACCTCCTTGTCATAGGGGGTGTTTCTAGTGCATTCTGATAAAAGGATCTGATATCAGTTCATAGTGGTAATGGAGGGATTTCCCCTATATGTTTTCTAGCAATAATGGCATTGACTTGGAATCACAGATTCTAGGTCTTCACAATTCCAATGTTACTCATCCCCTCACACTTTAAGGATAGGTGACTCACATTGTTGATGCCTATAATAATACATAGATAACATTTTTCATCTTCTCACAATTGAAGGAGGGGAGATTCACATCAGGTTCACCATTTTTTTTGACACTTTTCATCAGAGTGGGTATCGAGGTGGAAACACACTTTTCTTTTCTTCCCCTTAAGTGGTATGAATCCTTGTACTAGTCAAACCTCTTCCATGGTGGTTTCCATAAATTACTACTTTCCAAAGGTGGACAGCCTCTACCACCAAGGTTGATGTTGTTGGATCCTTAATCAAAATGGGATGATGGGATGTCAGCTCCTCTTTCCATGGATTCATCATTAGAGTTCGTTTCCTAGCTCGGGTATCCCTTATAGATTTGATACATGTTGATGAATCTAATTTTCGGTGCCATATTGAGGTGGAAACTAGTTAATTACACTAATTCTGTCATGATAGGGTAGCTACCTACAACTGTGGATGTTGGGTGTGTTGGGCATCTATAAAAGTATTCCTCTTTTGGAGTTGATGGCATCTCATGTAAGAGGCATCTTAGGTACAGGATCCAAGGCATCTAGTGTCCATCATGGGGTGACTCATTCCAAGTAAGTAAGGCATCTGAGTCTTGTTGTCTCGGGCATCCCATGTTTACCACATGAGGTAGAGATTCTGATGCATCTAGTGGGGTCATAGATTTAGGGTCATGTGGGGACACGATCACAGGTTTAAGGTCGTATGGGGACACAGTCACAAGTTTAAGGTATTGTGGGTACAATGTCAAAGTTTTAAGGTCTTGTGGGGACATAGTCCTAGTTTTATGGTCTTATGGGGACACAATCATAGGTTTAAGGTCGTATGAGGACATTGTCATGGTTTTAAGGTCTTGTGGGGACACTGTCACATGTTTAAAGTCTTATGGGAACATTTCTCATATACATTAATATGGGGAAAAATATAGTTTAGAGACACATAGTGGTGTAAAATTCTAGTGGGGACCCCAAGTTGGATGGTGTGATGTTAAGTTCGCCCCTGGGGGGATATGATCACACTTTGGGGTTGTCACCTCTTGAGGGGAAAATAGACAGATTTGTGATTGTGTCGTGATTTGGGGATTGAACCTTAGGGAGGCATCCTACGTACCCTATTATGATACATGGATCAAAACCCACATAGTTTGAGTGCACAATTTAAGGTCATGTGGAAGGACCTATACACTCATTTTAACGTCATATGGTAAGGATGCTTGTGTCGTGAAAGGAGAAACAACAAGGGATGGTGTGGGGCTTACTCATGTAAGCTTCTCAGAAGATTGGGAATCAACTCATGCTTATCAAAAGAGGAATCATGTGTTTGTCACATAGGGTAAGGATATTTTTTAACATCATGTGATGATGATTTTGTGTCATACAGTTTAACATCATATGACTAGGATATTGTTCTGTAGTTTAATATCGTGCGACTAGGATGTTAGGATATGTAGTTTAAAGTCTTGCATCTTGGACATTGATAGGTATTACACCAAGGGATTCCCAAATGATGCTATGGAGTAGTGAAGGTATGAATGGGGCATACCCAATAGGTCTTTTCAGGTGCTTCTACAGAGCTGTGAAGGTATGAGTGGGGATTACACAACTGGCATGCTCAGGTGCTACTAAGATGGAGTGGTGAAGGTGTGAATGGGGATTACATATCTGGGCTACCCAAGTGATGCTATAGAGAAAAAAAATGTGTGAATGAATCTTACAAAATAGGTCTTCTCGGGTTCTGCTATAGAGTATTGAAGGTATGAGCAGGGCTTACACAACTGCGATACACAGGTGCTGCTAAGATGGAGTAGAGATCATGTGAATGGTGCTTACACAACTGGGTTGTCTAGGTGTTGCAATGGAGAAACAAATATATAAATGGGGCTTATGTAATGGGTATTCCTAGGTACATATATAGATTAGTGAAGGTATGGGGGGCTTAAGAAACTGGGTTTCCCAGGTGTTACTAAGATGGAGTAATGAAGGTGTGAATGGAGCTTACCCAACTGTGCTTCCTGGGTATTGCTATGGAGAAGAGAAGGTATTAGTGGGGCTTACACAAGTGGGTTTTCCAGGTGCTGCAAAGGATAATCAATGGTATTAGTGGTTCTTACATATGGAATCTTCCCTAGTACCACTAAGTATTAGAAATGGTATGAGTGGGGCTTACGTGTGGAAGTTCCCCTGGTGCCACTAAGGAACATAGATTGTATGAGTTGGAGTTACGCATGGAAGTTTCCCAAAGGATGGGGGTATCGTCCCACGCTTATTACGTGAGGCACCATGTGTTATTTATATGAGGCATTTGACATTTATTACATAGATAATACCATGTTTTTTCATAGGGTAAATACATAGTTTAACATCATGTATAAGGATATTATGTGTGGGGCTTGTGCGTTGATCTTCCCATTCTTTCTTCCTCATGTCGGGTTACAAGGGAATCTCAACCCATTGATGGGTTAAGAAATATTATTGGGGCTTAAAACCGAGGAGGAAGCTCATAGGGACTACTTGGCATTAGTAGGGATATATATGGGGATTGCACACTAGGGATTCCCATTATTTCCTCCTCATGTTGGGTCACGAGGGTATCTCGACCCACTGATGGGTTGAGGAATATGATTGGGTCTTACACCATAAGAGGAGGCCCATGGGGATTTTTTGGGGGTCATATCCTGATCCTTACATGAGGCATATTACACTTGACACATAAGGTATCTTATGCTTCTCAAATGAGGCATCCTATGTTCATCACATAGGGTATACTATAGTTTAATGTCATGTAGTGAGGAATAGTAGGCGGGAGGTGCCTAGAAAAGGTTGGTGTGAGGATTATACTGAAGTGGTCCTTTATAGTTCAACCCGGTATATGTTTCAAGTGATTTGATTTAAGGAATACATAAGGAGTATTTTAACTCAAGGTATTCAAGGAAACCAGGAGTACTATCTCGACTTGTGGCGCAATGAGTAGACCAAGATGAATAACTTCACACTGTTTCATGAAACTTTGCGCTATGTCATGAAATTGTGCATTGTGTTGTGTAAATTCTAGTGTTGTGTGAAAAAGAGTTTGAGCAAGGCATGGCCTACAAACAAAATTTTGGAAAACACTGTTCCATGTAGATTTGGAGTTACATGAAAATAAAGTCACATGAAAGTTTGGAATTTGCACGAAATTGGGTTCCCCATGGAGAAAGTTGTGTGAAAATGTCTCAAGTAGAAACCCATGCATTGAAAGACTTCACGAGGTAATTTCATGTATATTTGGTATTTTTGGGGTTGCATGAAGCATGCAACCCCGAGTTGTGTGAGTGAGTTCTCTACCACTCGAATCTTAGAGGTAAAACCTAGAAAATGAGGGATTGATGCCACATTTATAGTCATTTTGGTTGTGTCGCACAACTTAGCATGCATCTCACAACTTGAGGTTGTGTCGCACAACTCCATAAGGTTACATGAAAATGCTTTTTTAGATCAGCCCATGCATGCTTTGAGATTCTGTATTTGACACTGCCTATATCATACAACTGATTTGCATGAATGTGAAGAGGGTTGTGTGTACTTTTGGAAAGTTTTGTAAAATTTCATACTTTGCTCCATAATCCCCTCAACTAGATGTTTTCGAAAGCCTAACTTCAAACAACCATAACTTTTGATCCTTAAGTCTGTTTGGGCTACACGACCAGTCAAATATAATCTTGAAAACCAAACTGTGCTCATAGACCAAGGTTTCAATCATTTTATCCTTTTTTTTGAATTTTTTAGTGAAAAAAACCACATATAATAAGAATACATATCTTAGTTTGGCCTTATAAGACACCCATTCTGAATTATTCATGCATTTTTGATAGCCTGGAACCAATAGTACCTTGAGTTTTCATGCTCTACCAGCTTAGTCCTAGCCACGTCAACTAGACTTCTATTTTTTATTTTAGCCACTCCATTTTATTGAGGAGTATATTGATCATTGAATTCATGTTTGACTTCATGATTTTTAAGATATTCAGTGAATTTCTTATTGTCATATTTAGTTTCATTATCTAACCTTAATCTCATTATGTACAAGCATTTTTTCTTTTCTATAAGTATTATGAATCTCTTGAATCTGTTCAAGGCCTATGATTTATGAGACATAAACATAATGCAATTCACTCTTATGTAGTCATCTATTAAAATGATAAAATACCTTTTCTAACTTGTTAAAATCTTAGTCATGGGTCCATAAACATAAGAATGAATCATTGCAAGAGGCTTTGAGGTTTGAATTTCAACTTCCATGTGAGTTTTATTCACTATTTTTCCTTTATTTCAAGTTTTATAAATAGTAGTATTATCTTCATTTAGTAAAGGAAATTTCTCATAGCTCCTTGGATCAATCACTTCATATTATGTTGGCATAGGTGACCCAACCTTCAGATTCATAAGTCATTTTCTACTTTCTTTCTCAAGTAATAACCTTCTTTTTCTTCCCCTGTTTGAAATAATTTTTTTGGGGTTCTCAAACCCCTTATAACCATAACAAAATATTTCCTTCTTTTGACTACGAATCCACTATTTCTAAAGATAATCGCATTTCCATCATTATACAATTGTGAAACACTCAACAATTTATGCTTTTTTCCATTCAAAAACAACACACTATCTGGAATGATTTGACATTTATTAATGTTTTTTTCTTAAATACCTTTGATCTTAATAAAATTTTCATTACCAAATGTCACATATCCTCCTTAATATTTCTCAAAATTTTTTATGTTTTTCAAATCACCTTTCATGTGAGATGAATTCCCACTATCCATAATCCAAGGATTTTCTAATTTACAAGCTTTAAATGAAACTTCAACTATATTTTCCTATTGCATGATCTGGATTTTATTCTAGTCATTTCCAAAACTATGAAAAATAATCAACTGAGCAAGGATGAATGCAATATAAATTATGTTCTTCTTGATCACATCTTCCACATATCTATCGTAAGCATTCAAAACTATTTTTCACTTCAACCTTCTTTTCAAACTGTTGATGTCTTGGATGAGTTCTCAACAATTTCTGATGCCCCTCCCCCCTAATTCCTAATCTATTATTAGTATAGAAAGAGACATATTGTAACAACAGTTAAAATCTTTATGGCCAAACATTCCATAGCACCAAAAGTAGCCCTAAAATAAACTAATTTGATAAAAAATCTGTTGTTGAATGGGTTATTGTCTTTCTCTATTTTTTCCATTAAATGAGTATATCTCTCAAGATTCCTTTGTGGAGTTCTTCCTTTAACATTTGTGACTGATGAAGGCCCTTTTATGGACCTCTTTCTTTCCATATTTGAGAAAATTTCAGTATTTCACTAGAGAATTCATTCATTCCATATTACAATCTATATTGAGTTTTTTTAGTATGAGAAATCTCTTTTTTCATTAAGAATCCTATGGACTTTCCTTTTTCATATCTTGTATCTTTCTTGGAGCAGTTATTTTCTATAACCTTCTTATAAAATTATTCTATTTCTTCAACAAATTTGCTCTTGTCACATTTTATTTTTGCATTGTTCTTCTTAGTTTCATCATTTTGTCTCATGATTTTATCAATTTCAATATCTTGTAGGATAAGAGTGGATTTCATATCTTCAATAATGTTGGCCTTCTTTGTATTATCAAGCTTCAATGTCTCTATTTCTTTTTCAAGATTTCCTTTTTCTTCCAGAAGTTGTTTTTCTTGTCTATCCCTTTTTCAGTCGAGTATTATCTTCTCTCAACCTATCAATTTCTTTTAGGTACATATTGATCTCCATTATCATGGTGTATTCTTTGTAATTCTCTCTTTCCTCTCATTCATATTCACCATTGTATTAAGATTCATCTTCTGATGGATTTACCTCTTCTTATTCTTATACTACGATCACCCTTTGAGATACATTTCTAGGAATTTCCTCATCACCGCTTTCTTCACTATCTAACACACCTTCTTCGATTGATAGAAATTTCCTTTTGATGGATCTTGGAGAAAATTTATTCTTTCCTTCTTGTTGGGTAATTAAGTGATCTTTAGAAATGTTTTTCCTGGAATCTTATTCATTTTCAATTTTACTATTAAATCTCATAGGCCAGTTAGCAAATAAATGACCAACCTTTCCACAATTAAAAATTTTAAAAGGAAGTTTAACTTTATACTTACCTCTTCCCCTCTTGTAAAATTTCTTGATATGAGATAAATAGTATCATTATAATATTTTATATGTTCTTCTTCATTTGAGCAGTCCTGATTCTCTTTAATCTTCACACCTTTAAAGGCTTTAAATCCAATTTTCTTTTCCCACATAGCTTTTTTCTTAAGAGAAAATCCTCTTCTCATTTCATAATTAACGAGTGTTGTGAAGTTCATCATTAGTAAATTCATAAAGATACCTATATTAAAGAGTTGAAATTTTGGCTTCAATTTATTTGGCAAGATTCTCATAAATTTCTTTACAACATTAGAATCTTTAAGAGATTATCTAAATCCTCTAACAGTTCTCACAATCAGATTTACCCTAGTAAAAAATTCATTAATAGTTTTATTCTCATGCATTCTGACATCTTCGAACTATTGTTGACTGATTTGTAGCTTTTCTTCTTTCACCTTTATGTTTCCTTCATAAATGTAATGAAGTTTCTTCCAAATAGCACTAGCAGTTCTACAACTCATGCCCTTTGTTTTTTCCTTTTCAGATAAAGAGGATAATAGAGAATTCCTGACTTTTCTATCATTTTCAATGTTTCTTTTATCTATCAAAGACCATGATGATTTTTCATCTAGAAAAGTGAATCCATATTGAACAAAATCAGGAACATCAAACCCAAATAAAAGAATATAAGGAACCATTCTCTTTTTCCATGATTGAAACCCATTTCCATTAAAAGTTGGAATACCTTTACTATGAATGGAATTGTGATGTTCCATATCAGGAACTTGAGAGAAATTGATTTAATATTCCTTTTATACCAATTTTTGAATCACACAAATGGTGATACGCACTAAGGGAGGGGGTGAATTGTTGTGTATACCAAAAAAATACCTTTAACTCTCATGCTTCTTCAACACATATCTCTAAAAAATATCACTAATTTAATAAAGAAAGACATGATAGATTTGTTAACAAGGTTCACCTCCTTGTGGATGACTATATCCATGATATTTCATGGTCATCATCCCACACACACAACACCCTTATTATTATCAAAAGGAACTTGAGCAAGGGTACAACCTTGAACTTGTACAAATGCTAGCACCAACAAGTTACAATTTTGTATCAAAAGAAAAAACAACAACTCCTTGAAGAAAGATCATTGATGAATGTCTGAGCCTCCACTTGTACTCCTCTAAAGTAGATCTTCTTCCTCTTTATTGCACACTAATCTTGTGCAACTCCTCTTAGATAATATTCTTTGATATAAATGTGTATTGATTCACCTTCATAGAATTCAATATCATATCTTCACCATATATCTTTTCATTTATACTCTCCAAATATTGTGTGAATATTGTTTCCATAATTGTTGTGGAAATATCCATTAATCTCAGTGGCATGGAATGACTCATTCAAAGCTTATAAACCACGAGTCAAAAAATCATTAAAAAACATCCTAAAAGTACAGATCAAGACACAGTTCTTAGTTTCCAAAAAATCTCATCATTCAAGCCTCACAAAATCTCGACCTTTACATCGTTCAAAGTCTTCCTGGAAATTTGGTTGAAGACTCAACTTGTTTCCTTCACATAATATTTAAATTATCACAGGATCCTTTCCTCATTTAATTCTTTAACAATATATACAGCTTTCAATTAGCTCGATATTTCCACATAAGTAAGGCTCCATGGTGTTCCCTCCTACAACATGGAGCTCATCTTAGTGTCCAACAATCCCCTTAGCTGATCCTCTTCATTGATCTCAATAAGAATTGTGATCCATGCATGATCATGATGTTTGATTCATTAAGAACATTGCACTTTCATTGTCTAATTTATTTCTTATTTTATCTCTTGAGAATATAAATTATGGAAACCTACAGAAATTCACCCAGTACGTATGTGAAATTCCCTTATGTGAATTTTCATTTGGATGTGTTATTCAATTCACTTACATGACTCTTAACGTATCATAATTATGATACACGACACTCTTTTAAAATTCTCTTGCATAGGAAATCAACTACATGACTCTTTGTTCGCAAACATGGGACATTTGGTTGCATGCCATCATTCAACTACGTAAATCTTCAAATTCACCTATGTAGCAGCATTCAACTATGTCGCAACATTCTCTTACGTTAACACAAATTCCAATGCCAATTCAGATATATGGGAAAAATAGATATGTTGGTTGGTATTCCCATGTGTAGAAGAAATTGCTTATGTGAATCTATAAATTTCTAAATTTCACTCAAACTTACGTGTCTCCTCTTCGGCCGACTTGCAAGACTTCTCAACCATTTCAATACTTCGCAATAATATTGTAGACAATGCTCCTTTATCCATCAACACTTTCCTTTGATTCCTTTGAAGATCAGTTCATTAATTGTCACAAATAAATGGGTATTGCTGACAAATACAACAACATCATCAAGGGTTTAACATAATTTTTTTTAAATAAAACTCATAGGATAATTGAAAAATAATTTACTTATAAAAAACAAGGGGAATAAGTTTAAAAATGGTGGGAAGGTCATTCTTGAGAAAACATTTTAAAAAGTAATTTCTTTTCTTATTTTTATAAAGAAACACTAAGCAACAAAAACACTAGTTTCTTTTGAAAAATCATTTTAAAAAAAAGGCTAGAAAGAAAACTTTTAAGCAATATTGAAACATTACTTTTTAATTAATCTCCAATAATGGAGTCTTGGAAAATACATAAAGGCTTTATATAGAAAACATAGAGTGCAAGATAAAATTTTTTATTTTAAAAGGATGAAAACCCTTTATAATAT
This sequence comes from Viscum album, assembly GCA_963277665.1. Lineage (NCBI taxonomy): Eukaryota > Viridiplantae > Streptophyta > Magnoliopsida > Santalales > Viscaceae > Viscum > Viscum album. The sequence continues at coordinate 778,003,842 of OY728135.1, read as the reverse complement.
TTTGAAATTCCTTTATTGAAAACTCACATCGTAAAAAATGTAACAAAAATTCCTTTTTAAAAGAGGTGAAGAAAAATATAAATCTTACATGAGATAACACAAAATTAGGTTTCCAATTATAAAGGAGAACATTGGTGGGAAAGAAGAATATGGACAAATAAGGGAACTATCATTAAAGATGATGAGAATTATTCCCAGCAATGATATGGCGCTTAAAACCTCATGAATTAAATGAATATTTTAAGACATTCATTAGGAAATAGATACACTATTTCGAAGAAAACATAGTGTATATTAGGGAATATGTCTTAAGGGATGAAAATTTGAGACAAGAAACACTTACCTTGAATTCTCACTTAGTTGATCACACTCTAACCTCCTGTATAACAAACATAATCATCATAATCACCTACTTCATAACATTATTAATGTTTATAACCTTTTATAAACTTCATTTATAATTATTCCCTACATGTATATTAGTTAGTTATTATCTATTTTCAATATCGGGTGTGAGTAATCTTGATCGTTTTGAACTAGTTTTGTAATAGCAGTGTTGTTCTTCATTCTTCTCCAAAAGTTCATCATTCCCAGATCAAAAGGGTATTAGAATTGATGTTTCATGATAGTTTATAAAGTTATAATTTAATTCTATGAAAGTTTTATTCACAATTCTTGTAGACAAAATTGGTAGCAAGCATGTTTCAGTGATCTTTAACAAATGGGAGGTGGTATCTTAATTACTGAGTTTAGTATTAATGTTACCATTCTAGAACCAAAATTAAATCAATATTTACTTATTTATATCATACATCATCGGTAATGGAGTTCTCATAGTCATCAATGATATTATTTTATAGCATTGTTCAAGTAGGTGGTTTGACAGACCCAAACATGAACATACCATAATTAATGGATGATTATGATTACGAAAGTGGTTTCTTTTGAAATAATATCATTATTAAAGTAGCATAATGATATTATTTAGACACTTCTAAGGTGGTGAATTATATTTTAAGTGAGTTTAATAAATAAGAAAAAAACTAGATGGAAAATGAGATATGTTACTTTGTGGAGCCGGTAGTTCGCATAACGCACAGTTAACGTTATCATTTCTCAGCAAATGAGAGGGAGTGAAGGTTGGGCATAGTTTATAATTTTAGAAGCTTCGTAATGTTATAAATATCATATTAGTTCATTAATTTCACTTTTAGGACTAGCCATGTTAGATGGTTAAGAAAAATAAAATGCATCGTTCATGAAAGCAGTGGTCCGCACCTACGCTTGACGACATTTTTATTTTTCAATGAATTAGAGGAATTGAATGTAAATATTAATTTATCATTTCTGAATCATAAATAAATTGTATAGGCTATATTTAATCATCGATTATGTCATTATGACCATCCATGATAGGTAGTTATGAAAAACGGAAGACGTCGATTTGTGGAAGCAGTAGTCCTTGCATACGCACTATTGACGTTCCTTTATTTTTCTTAGTGGATGGAAATGAATAAATAAGGGTTGCTCCTTTAATATAATAGCATCTTGGTATATTAATTATACTTGTGTCACTATATTAAGGTGGTTAGAAATGTTTTGGAAGAGGGAGAATAAGAAGAAATGATTAAGGAGGTAATACTTAAGTTGAGAGCTTGAGTTTTCTCTTAGAAATCTCATTGGAAGTAGATGTCTTAAGCTAATTAATGGTGATCATATACTTAAAAAAGCGAGAGGGTTCTAGGAGGAACAAAATGGCAGAGTTTTATGAAGAAAATCTAAGGGAATCATGTAACATGAAGTGGTGGAAGGATCCCCATTTATAAGTGAAAAAAAGAGGTCAATTTTTGAAGCATACTTTACATTTTATTAATGTAAAGTTTCAATTCTAGGATAGAAGCCTCAAAAGGGACAAAAGATGAAGGGGGTGAGGTTTGGTTGAGCCACGCCTCAATCATCCATTGGGAAACACGTTTTTAATATGTGTTCGGTTATTTCCTCTTAGTAAATCATTTTTTTACAATTTTTAATTTTATCAGGGTAATTAATTTTTAACCTTAGTAATTAATTTTAATGACCAAAATTAAAATTGATCTTAACCCAACTTAAACCCTCTAATTTCAAATTTTAAAATTATTTTATAAAATAAAATTCCCAACAGTGTAAAACGTTAATTTTAAAATAAATGCACATAATGCGTAAAAATAGTTTTTAGGAAAAATGTGTTTTAAGCTTAAAATTTATATATAGGATAAAATCTTTGATTTTATTGATATAAATTTGTTTATCATAAAACAAATAAAAGTTATGTGTCTTTCAAAGAAAGCCAGATCAAAAACATTTTTTATTAGAATTAAAATATTACTTTTGTTTTATAAGTTTAAATATAGGTTTTATAAATGTAAAATAATATCTTTAAAATGTATAAGTTCACTCCTCAAATACATATTTGATCAATTAAAAATCTAGGACTTTCTTATATACTAATAAAGTAATAAAAGTCATTGTTTTGGCAAAACTATATTTTTTTACGATTCATCAAAAAATAAATTATTTTAGAAAAATCTCAAAACTTCATCATAAGCTAATATTGACATGCATAATTGTAAAATAAGGTTCATTTGATCAAATTAAAATTCTAAAATTTATAAATATAGCTTTTAAATACAAAATATAAAGAAAACTATTTTTATAGAAAAATAAATTTTCTTTTTCTTGAAAAGTCAAATTGCAAAATGTGTAAAATACATGCGATATATAACTTATTACATTTAAACTTGCATGATTATATTATCCTAATTTTTACTTATATAACCCCCCAAGATCACCGCATAAGATCTAAGCATATGGTATGCTCCAGTGGCAGACGAGGGTGGTGATCCCGCTAGCATAAATCTCGTGACAATTTCCACAAGCTTGAATTTCTCTCACATACGATTTCGCTCATACTATAATTGTTCGAGTTCAGCTTAGGCCTAGTGTAGAGCAAACCCTAGCGAAACTACCTCCTTTCCAAACTCAGACAAATTAGCTTTATAAAGGAGACTTCTGCTACCCAATGTCATTTCTTCCCTTTTTCATCATAGATTTGTAATATTGTTACTTCCATTTATACCCGCTAATTTAATAGAAATATTATAACAATCAAATTTAATAATTTTAGTTTAAAATATCACAATTTCATTTTGGTTCAATGTTATGTGCGAAGCATGCTATCAACATAATGTTTAATTAAAGGAAAAATTATATAGTAAAATCTTGAGACGTTACATGCCAAGTCGCACGATACCAAAGTAATCCCAAAAAAATCTATTTGCATGATGTATATCAAAGGCATGATGGGTTTCGGTTTGTTTTATAATACAACATAATAATGAGAGTTTTTAAGATATTTGGTTCAGTGAATGAGAGGAAATCAACATCAAATGGTGCATTTTATCTTAGAGATATGTATATCTCTTAGTTAATCAAGAAGCAAGATTGCATACCATTGAGTACAATATAAGTTAAACACATAGCAACAACTTAAACATGCACACAAACTTTATGGATGTAGCAATATCTTGAGGACATTGAAGTTGAAGTGAAATCTCTTATTGCAAAAAAAAAATGTGATAACTCAACTGATATTAATCTTAGAAAAAAGTCATAATTTCAAAGACAAATCATATCGAGGTCAAATATCACTTTATCAAGGAGAAGACTGGGCAAAGTTAGGTGAGATTGAAGTTTGTGTCTACTCGAAGTCAAGTTGTTGGTGGCTTCAATGAGTGATCTTTGGGTTCATTGACAAAGAGGAGATATTGCCCAAACTCAAGGGGAGAAATAACTCAAATATTATTAAAAAGGGAGAGATATAGCTCAAGGAAGTGGACCGAAGTGATTCTCTTTTCACGTTAACAAAGGGGGGAAGTATTTGAATGAAGTTTGTTGAAGGATTTGTTGAAGTTGATTTGGATTGACACTCATACCCAACAAGTGGTGTCAAGAGGCCGGTTTGTTGTGTCTTGGAAACAAGTGGTGTTAAAGAGCATGATGATCAATGAAGTGTTTCGTGATAAACTTTTCATTTAAATTTTGTTTATCATCCCAAGTATGACTCATGTGGGTTTAGAAAAAATCCATGATTGTAATTTTGAGTTGTGTTTGTTGGCAAAGATCCATTACTTCAAGTATTGAAGGCTTTTGAAGAAGTGTAAGCATGCATGGAGAAGTTTGGAAAAGTGTGAAGATGCAGAAGATTAAAATTGATTTTTCAAAGGCTATGGAAGAGTAACTTGAAAATCCAATAGGCTAAGTACGATTAAAAATATATTACAAACGATTAGAAAAGAGAAACTACAAAACTACAAAGAAACATGCAAACAAAGTTTGTGTCAAGAGTAATCCAGTTTTGGATATGAGCAGTATGTTGGTTAGAGGTGCGCCACTGAAACAGGGATTTTCAGTCGCTTATTCCTTATTCAATATTTATTTTTAGCCTAAGCATGCACTATAGTGATGCTAACCTAGGATCGGTTCCAAGGAGACTGCTTTCCTATTGTCACTATTTTTACCTGAATATTAATACCAAGCAGAGTATTAATTATAACACTGGGGGATTTATAAAGGAAATGCAGATTATATATACTACATGGCATCCATGTAAATGCAAGGTGATGCAACACAGTGTATACAAGTCCAACACAGAATGAAATCAATAGAAACAATGTTGTCCGCAGAAGTTCTCAAATTATGCTAATCCTTTTTCTAAAAGTGAATTACTCCCATCATACTAAATCAGGGTAGTGCTCAATATCATCCGCAAAACACCTATTCCAATCAAACAATAATAAACCTAAACTTGAGTTCTCAAAGTGCAGGAGAACTTCTTCCAAAGGTGCGGATCAACAATGGTTTCACCATACCCAACAGTTTCACAACCCAATTTCATCGTATATTGGACTGTGCAACTATTGAAAAGTAGAAAAGATAAGATCGAGAACAGAAATAATCAGCAGAAGAGACATTGAGACAATCGCACTTCAATGTCACTTCCAGGTTGAATATTCAGGAAAAGTATGACAGTAACAAGAATGATTTAAATAACTCAAGAAAAACCGGATACCACCCTTGGACAATAGCTAGCTAGTTCTCCATGGGAGAAAGATGATCACAGCAAGGAAGAAGAACATCACAGTAGAGATAACATGAAGGAATGTCACAGTTGTTATTCACATAATGAAGAAAAAAAAACAGTTAGGGCGGGGGGGACTAGAGAGAATCAGTCGCCACATGTCAGGTCCCAAAGTGGAAATCCTATTGCTGAAGTCTCCGACCAATTTTAAATGCATAACAAAAACTTGAGTTACTTTGACTCACAGCTTGAGTACACCTGGCAGCTCCCTATTGGTTTTCAGTTGACTTTCAGCATCCCCGGTGAGTGATCCAAATCTGCCCTTCTAACCAATTAACTCCCCCGTGCATCCAATCAATTAGGTGCTTGGACTCCCTACCTGTCTACATTCACTTCGATTGAATTCAACTTGGCAAAAGACCTGACCTTCAACATCAAATATCATCTCTTCATCTTAGCTCCAACCTGTAAAAACAGTAATCAAAAACCAGAATGAACCTGCAGCAATCCGATATCAAATATGCACTCGAACCCACTGCATCCATCTCATAGAACCAAAGCTGCAAACCAAGTCAAATGAGTATGTGTTAGGATCGATTTCCCCCAGCCCTAGGACTTTTAGATCCAACACATAAGCCATTCTGGGGTTTCATCCTAAAACTCATGAATGCTAGGAGGAATTGTCCATCCAAATTTATATGTGAGTCACCTTCCTTTGCGGAAACTAATGTGGCATTGGATTTGCACTCAACAATCCCCCCCTCAAACTAAAGACCACACAACTGAACCTTCCTTTCAAAGATAATCCATCTGATCCAAATTATCTTGCACTTGCAACGTCATTTCTCTCTCCACCGGGACACGTTGTGTGTCCACTGTTATCAGACAGACTTTGGATATAAGGCACCAACATGGATCAACATGCAACAACCCGAGCCATCATTATCGTTCTCAAACTAGTTTGGGGTCATCCATATCACACCTGGGCTACACCATGCGTTTGATACCACTTGTTGGGATCAATTTCCTCCAACCTAGGTCTTTCAGACCCAACACATAAGGCCTTCTAGGGTTCCATCCTAAAACTCATAGGTACTAGGAGGAATTATCCATCCAAGCTGATATGTGATGCGGAAACCGATGTGGGATTGAGTTTGCACCCAACACCATGTTAGGCAACGGTGAACTCAGCTCCAAAATTTACATCCAGACATGTAGCAGACCCAGACTTGCATCCAGCTTGGCTCTATCGAACAGCCAGCTTCAATTCCTCAAGCTCAGGCAGCGAACCAGCTTGAATCAGAAAACTTCTTCAATTCTGGACATGGCAGCACTGAATTCATGCACCAGCCAGCTCTGAGGGAACCCTCCAGTAGCAGCATCAGCTAAACCCGAACCATGGTAGCCTACTGGAACGAACTCCATGAGCTAACATCGCCATAATCCTCCAGATTTCAGATCACAAACCACACCTGGACCAGAACCATCAGATCCTCAACTCGGCTTAATCATCGAACCCGAAGCAACCTCAAGCCCTACATCGATCAACATCACACGAACCAACATGAACCTGAGATGAACTGAAGCCTCATCTTCAACGATTTCGGGCAGCAGATAATAGCAATGACCAGTTGTGAACTCCAGATCTGGACCATGGACCAACAGGATCAGCTATGCATCCCAGATCCACTGCTAGAAGATCTCTGACCAAGTCCTGCTCAAGCCACTCGATCACACGATCATCAGACATCCTAATAATGACCGCACAAGCCATCGGTAACCGGAACCGACTCCATCAAACCATCACAGACATAAACCCTCTTCAAGTCACCAGATCTAGGCCGGGCTCCTCCGTGTGGCTTCCAATTTGAAGCTGCAGCCCAAGCAACGGGGGACCAAAGAGGACCAAAGCGTGAACAGTGAAAAAACAATGTTCATAGAACTACGAGAGGTCCTCTTTGGGTATTAGGGGGGACTTTTGGTCCCCTTTGTCATTCCCCCTTCTTTTTATTAGGGGTGGCTCGCGGCGTTCCTCGAGGTGGAATGACCTCGGGGCTTGACCACTGCTCCAGGGGGGTCGAGATTCAACAGGGTGGTGCCAGCGATCAGGTCTTCATCGGTATAAAGCTTCATCAATTGGCGGTGACTGGATCTGGAGTTATTCAATCGCACGAGCGGCCAACTCCGTCTTATTTAACCAGCAGTGACTATTCAAATGCGGGTGGGGCAAGGAGGAGGTGCGGTGGTCCAGATCTGGTTCGACCTCCATCCTCGGCTTCTCTTCTCGGCAGAGCTACACCGTCTTCTTCAATCTCAGATCTACAGGGTGGCGTCGATGAATCGCGGTGGCCGATGACAATTATTGAGGCTCGATTTCCATAGATCTGGTGAGGTGCTCTTACATTATTCAGGAAACAAAACCCTAGAAAAATGGAAATAGCGCCCGATGGTTTTCAAATCTCTCTGGAGAATGCGCTGCATGCGCCTCCCGCAACTCAATGTTTTTCGAACGTCCGCAGGTAGCGCGCTGCTCACATCAGGGGATGACTCGATTCCTCCACCCTCTTCCGGCCAGGTTTCCGATGCCATGGGGCTTGGGTTGGGAGAGGCTTCTCGATCACTCGACGGGGAGGCTCCGTTCGGGTATTTTCTTAAAGATATTCTTCTATGACCCACCTCAACTCAAACTCAGGGATGTGCTGGGTCTCTTTACTTGGCCACCCTCTTCCCTTTCACAAAATCATTTCCGCGATGAACAGAGGACTTCGTGGGAAAATTTACGAGTTTGAACGATCCCACTCTTCATTTTTAGGATGATTCTTGGGGGTATTTTTTAAAAATGGGTTTTTGATGATTTTTTTTTTTTTTTTTTTTGCAAAATAGAATATGTTTATCAATATTTTTTAAAAATGGGTCACGAGATGCGTGAATCTCGTTCACGCATCTTTCAGCGTGCTTAAGATACGTTAACGAGTTTCACTAGAATTTATCTGCTTTTTTTATTTTTTTATTTTTTTTTTGTTTATATGTATAAACAAAACAAAAAAAATTAGCAAAATTTATCAGCTATTTAATATCCAGCAGTACTACCATTACACCAGTTTGGATTTTGAAAGAGATCATCACCCATGACTCTCTTTTATAAGATGTCTTGCCCTTAAAATCATTCTACATTTCCGATATGAGATTTAGATTCTCTCTTTACTGCGCAGAACATTCTGCATTTCCGATTTGAAATTCTGTTTTAAGAACGTGTCTTTGAAAGACTGTAAAATACAAACTATAAGACCAATATAAATGAAACTTAAAACATGGATTAAACATATAAGAGATAGTTAAAAATAAAAAGAATTTTGTAAAAAATGTTGATAAATAATAATTTATAAGCTTTCAAAACCACCAACTTGAAATTTAAAAATGTTTCAAGTACGTGTCTTTGAAAAATTATAAAATAAAAACTATAAGATCAATATGAATGAAACTTAAAATATGGATTAAACATATAAGAAATAATTGAAAATAAATAAAATTTCGTAAAAAATGTTGTTGATTAATAATTTATAAACTTTCAAAACCACCAACTTGAAACTTAAAAACGTTTCAAGTACGTGACTTTGAAAGCCTATAAAATACAAACTATAAAATCAATATAAATGAAAACTATAACATGGAATAAATATTTAAGTAGTTAATAATTAATTAGTTAATTAGTAATATAATCATTAATTAGTTAATAATTAATATAATTATTAATTATTAATTATTAATTATTAATTATTAATTATTAATTACTAAAATGCAATAATTAATTAGTTAATAAGTAATATAATTATATAATAATTAATTAGTTAATTAGTAATATAATTATTAATTATAATTATTAATTATTAATTATTAATTATATAATAATTAATTAGTTAATTAGTAATATAATTATTAATCATTTATTATATAATAATTAATTAGTTAATTTGTAATATAATTATTAATTATAAAAGAAATAAATAATTAATTAGTAATATAATTAGTAATTATAATTATTCATTATAACTATTCATTATAATTATTAGTTATTAATTATTAATTATTAATTATAAATTATTAATTAGTTAAGTAGTAATATCATTATTAATTATAATTAGTAATATGATTATTAAGTACAATTAGTAATTATTAATTATATAATAATTAATTAGTTAATTAGTAATATAATTATTAATTATAATTACTAATTATAATTATTAATTAATAATATACAATAATTAATTAGTTAATTAGTAATAAAATTATACAATAATTAATTTGTTAATTAGTAATATAAGTATTAATTAAACAATAATTAATTAATAATATAATTATTAATTATAATTAGTAATATAATTATCATTTATAATTGGTAATTATTAATTATATAATAATTAATTAGTTAATTAGTAATATAATTATTAATTATATAAAAAATAATTAGTTAATTAATAATATAATTATTAATTTTAATTAGTAATATAATTATTAATTATTATTAGTAATATATTTATTAATTATAATTATTATTTATTAATTATATAATAATCAATTAGTTAATTTCCAATATAATTATTAATTATTAAAAATTAGTTATATAATAATTAATTAGTTAATTAGTAATATAATTATTAATTATAATTATTACTTATTAATTATATAATAATTAATTAGTTAATTAGTAATATAATTATTAATTATATAATAATTAATTATAATAATAATTAAAAATTATATTACAAATTAATTAATTAATTATTATATAATTAATAATTATATTACTAATTAACTAATTAATTATCATATAATTAATTATTAATAATTAATAACTAATAATTGTAATGAATAATTATAATTATTTATTATATTACTAATTTACTAATTAACTAATGAATTATTATATAATTAATAATTATATTACTAACTAAATACTTAATTATTATATAATTGATAATTATATTACTAATTAACTAATTAATTATTATATAATTAATAATTTTATTACAAATTAACTAATTAATTATCAACTAATTAATAATTATATTAATAATTAATTATTATATAATTATTAATTATATTACTAATTAACTAATTAATTAATAACTATTTCTTATATGTTTAATTCATGTTTTAATTTTCATTTATATTGGTCTTATAGTTTTTATTTTATAGTCTTTCAAAGATACGTACCTGAAACATTTTTAAGTTTCGGGTTGGTGGTTTTGAAAGCTTATAAATTATTATTTATCAACATTTTTTACGAAATTCTTTTTATTTTCAATTATTTCTTATATGTTTATTCCATGTTTTAAGTTTCATTTATATTGGTCTTATAGTTTGTATTTTATTGTCTTTTAAAGTCACGTACTTGAAACAGAATCCTACATCGAAAATACAAAATGTTCTGCGCCGGAAAGGGAGAATCTGAATTTCACATCGGAAATACAGAATGATTTTCAGGACAAACCCTCTTATAAAAGAGAGTCCTAAGTGTGTGTCTCTTTCAGAATCTACACTGTTATAATGACAGTACTGCTGGATATTAAACAACAGATAAATTCTGTTATTTTTTTTGTTATATATATATATAAACAAAACAAAAAAATAAAAATTTTAAAAATACAAAAAAATTAAAAAATTAAAACTTTATGTAGGATACGTGAACCTCGTTCATGCTTGTTGGTGAGAGGAGATGCATTAGTACACCCATCTTTTATCACGACTGCGCAGGATGTGTGAACCTCGTTCACGCATCTTGAAACCCATTTTAAAAAATATTGGTAACCCTACCCCTTTTTTATAATTTTTTAAAAAAAACCCATTTATAAAAAACCCCCCTTCTTCGGCCTGCGTTTGTATGGAGAAGGACATTTCTTAGCACCTGCCGAAACATCTTCTTCTTTGGGTTGAGGATTCAGTGGCTTGGTGGAAAGATCTAACATTCTCTTCTTCTGGTTGATTCTTTCCTTTTTGTCACATCCAGGGACACATGTCTTCATCCTACAGAAGAAAATATACTGGATTCCCATGACAATGTCAATCGCAGGGCCTGAGTAGTGATGTGACCATGCCTCCAAGAAGAGTCCCTATTATTCTGACCAGGCCTGCATCCTCGCCTGTGAGAAGGGATGGTTCTTCTTCTGGTTGTCAATCCCCTCTCTTTTCTAGCTCATGTGCTTCTGGTGATGGATCCAAAGGTGCTCCCTCCCCTTTCTTTACAGGATGATTCTTGTTTGGCTTTGGTGTCTTATCAACTGAGGGTGTCGGTTGTTCACTTGGATGGTTGAAAGATGACTTGGTCTGCACATCCCAGGATCTCTTCATCCCATGGTAAGGAAAATTTTCTAACTCCCTCCCATTTTTTTGAATCTATTCCTTGGGACCCAAGCCCTTTAAGGAGATCTCCCATCCATGTAAAGAATAGCTACAGTGCATTATCATATGTGCAAGATGAAGCATCCTGCATGTCGATTGCCCCCGCTTCTCCTATCAGCGGCGTATGTACCAGATCGTGTTTGAGACGTGTTGTATCATGTTCTCATTCCCATGATAAGTGTTTTAGAACATTGAGGGCCAAATCTAGGCGTAATCACTTTCAATCTCTTCCATAGTATGGAACTCCCATGGCCTGGGTGCACGGGTAAAAATGAATTTTTTATCTAATGAAATACATAGCACAGAGGCTTTTATTGTGACTATAGTGGAACCGAAACAACTCTTCTCAAAGATCAAGGGATATGCTCTTAATATGGGGCTACATGACTTCATGCATGGGGATCCCATCAACCATCATATCTGTTTTTTTTTTGGAAAAAATTTATATCTGTATAGAAGATTGATGAATCGAAACAAAACATTACAGTTAATGTTAGTTTGGGGAGTCTTGTTTGCTTCTTTTCATTTTTTTTATGCTAAGTTTAACCCACAGGTAAGGGAGATTCTTTGGAATGATCTCAAAAGCTTTGATCCAAACGGCGTGTCTTGGATTGTGGGTGGAGACTTCAACACTATCAAGGATTTCTCTGAGAAGAAGGTGGGGGGATCTATCCTTGGAAAGATAGACATGATTTTGCCTAGAATGACCTCTTGGGTTTGGGTTTCTTTGGTGACAAGTATACATGGTGCAACAACTGAAATGGAGGGAGATACAAATGGTACAAGCTCGACCGATACCTTTTCAACCTAGAGGCCATATCTTCCTTTCCTAGTGCTAAAGTTCTTTACCTAGTTTGGGACCTCTCGAGACACTATCTCGTTCTTCTCAGGTTGGAGTATAAGGATTCTAGTAAAGGTGGATTTTCTTCTCCTACCAGTGGGATTTGGATCTTGATTTTCATTCAGTGGTTCACCCGTCTTGATGAAAATCAGTGAAAGGGTGTTCGTGGGTTGGCTTACATAATAAACTTTGCTTTCTAAAGTGTGATCTTCAGTCTTGGGTTAGCAATAAGCCTCACCACTTCATGGAGTTGGAGACTGTTAAGAAGGAAGTTGAACGAAATGAGGCCAGTTTGGAGGAATGTTGGGATGATGAAATTTTATATGAGCTTATTTGTAAAATAATTATCCTCTCAAACATTCTGTTGGAGCAGGAGCGTGTATCATGGGAGAAATCTAAAGAGCTATGGTTGAAGGTTGGTAACCAGAACACAACATTCTTCTAAGCATTTCTTAAAGAAAGTGTGGAGGCACTCTTAATTTCCTCCTGGAGGATGGATCGTACACCAATGATCTTGATGTGGTGAAAAGTATTGTCTAAGAGCACTATAATCCACTTCTTACCAGCACTAACTTGTTCATGCAGGAGGGTTATCTGAGGTCCAATATGATCTTATTGACTCTATTCCTCTGGTGGTGTAGGAATCCACTAACTCCCTCTTTGAGGCAATTCTTGATGAGGTGGAGATTTGGGAAGCATTGTTGTCTATCAATTAGGAGAGTTCTCTGAGGCCTAATGGATTCCCATATTCATTTTATGTTGCATGATGGATTCATGTCAAAAGTGATATAGTGGATTCTATTCATTATTTTTCCCAAGGGGGGCAATCTTCTTAGTGTGGCCTATGCAACCATGCTGATTTTCATCCCAAAGGTTAAGGGACCCTTTTATCTCAAACATTATAGGCCTTTCAGTATATGTAATTTTACCAACAAGATCCTTGCTAGTGTGATCAATAGGAGGCTATATGTACATCTGCATGAATGGGTACCTGAAGACCAACATGTATTTATTAGGGGAAGGTCTACTCAGGATTACATTACCCTAGCCCAGGAAATGATATTATATATTAATATAAAAAACTCATGATCCAACATAGATATCAAAATTGATGTGGATAAGGCATATTAAAGGCTCAAGTGGAGTTTCATTATAAGAGCTATGTCTTGCATGAGATTTTATGGATAGGTGACTGACTTGTTTTTCAGGTGCTTCAAGTCCCCTGGTTCTTGGTTTAGTATATGGGTAGAATATGCGGCTTCTTCAAATTTGTTCGTGGTTTGAGGTAGGACAACCTTTGTTTCAATGTGTGTTTATCATGGCCCAGTACTCTATTAGCATACTTCTGATAAGGGAGATACATAGAATCATGGTCCTTAATTTTCAGGGCAGAAGACATTTTAATGACATTTCTCACCTTTTATTTTTAGATGTTATTATTTCTTTCACCAATTTTAGTAACAGGTCCATCAGTGGTATCAACAGAATCTTGGATGAGTATTTTAAATGGAGTGGGATGCACATGAATCATGAGAATAACAGTGCGTATATCTCTAAAGCATGCTCGGTTGATCAGAGCATGAGAATTGATAACATTTTTGGCTTCTGTATAAGACACTCTCCAATGGAATATCTTGGAGCTATGATCTCGGATGGAAGGTTTCACATTCATCATTTTGAAGGCATATTTTACAATCTTTCCTCTCACATAAAAAATTGTAAGTATTAGTTCTTATCTTTTGGGGGGCGGATCAATATCGTCAACTCAGTCCTAAATTCCATCTAGATGCATGTGTTGGTGGTTCTCAAGGTTCCTAAAACCATTGTGATAAATATTGAGAAGATGATGAATTATTTCATTAGGGATGCTCATGCAGAAGGTCAATGTCATTGGTCCTCTTGGGATAATATGTCTAAGCTAGTGGAGGCAGGCTGAATCAATTCTAGGAGCTTGACAATCACCATGCAGTGATCAGAAGACAAACTGGCATGGGACGTTTTAGAGGATCGATCTATCTGGTGAAAATACATCATGGGGAAATATGGGGCACACCTGGAGGATCCATAAGTGAATATATCTCTTATATAGAAGATGTTTCATAGGTATTTACCAAATCCCTTGTTTTTATCATGTTTTTCACGACCCAACTCACTGGGGTCCAACCCATGACTACCCCAAGTCCACCTCCAACAGGCCATAGGTTGGTGACCAGTGTTGAGTAGATATATCCCACAAATGGGAGGCATTAGCCTAAAATACTTATTATAAGAGTTGGTGTCCTAGAACTAACTGTTTGTACTTTGATTACATGAATATTTAATATATTTAAATATTAAACATCTTATTAAATATTGTTCATTATTCTGCATGACTATAGTATAATAATGTCCTGGAGTATTTTTCGTATTGACAAAGTCATAATAGTTCTCTGCTATGATGAGAACCTTGAAGTGCTATGATAATATTCTTAAATATAGTTCTGTGGTTGGATGACGTACTATAATGGGTCACATAGTATACAGACCGTCAAGTGCGAGTACTCGTAAGTAGATGAGACTTCTTCTCATGAAGTTCACACTTGGAAATCTTCAAGACGGGAGATTACGAGAACAAACCCACTAATAGGAATTCTGCATGTCTTGGTGTCATCAGATATTCCTATCTGCGAGCATGTGTAATGATCATTAGACTTTAATATTATCATTAATACGTGTCATGACTCACACACTTTGATTTTCTGACAAAAACCACCATACAGACAGTTGGCGGGAAGTAGGGTACATTGGGTGCGTCATGAATGACATATTATTAATGGATAAGTCAAGGAAGGATTTATACCTTCCATTTATAGAAGTTGATATCTCGTCCCTTTGATTGAAATAGAACTGTCACACAAAATTCCATGGCCATGGTGTAATGATGAGTTTATTTCAGGTAGTCAAAGAACGACATAACAAGTATAAAGGTTGACGACACTATCATGAAATCAGCTTGATGAGATATTGAGATAAAGAGATTATATTACACAGTGAGTGTTCGTATGTGAATGTTATTGTTGTGACTTTAAGTTCTTTTTGTTGGGTGCCTTGAACTGTTGTTAGACAGTACTCTTGGACTTTAGACAAGCCCGCCTAATTCCAAAAAGAAAGAATTCTAGAGGGTCACACACTAAGTGTTTCTGGTAGTCTCGGTTAAATTATATTTGAATTTAATTAATGGAATAAATATTATTTTCAAGACAGTGGAATAATCTTATTCAAGTTAAAATGATTGCATAAATTAAATAAATATTTATTCACTGGATTGTGGGTAAAATATATTTATTTATTTTATTGAACATTTAATAAATATTTATTTACTAGTCTGTAAATAAAATATTTATTTAAGAGAATAAATAATTTATTTATTTATTCAGGTGTTCAATAAATGGAAGTGGAGTTCGAGTGGACCAATGTCGGTCCGGTAGTAAAATAATTATTTGCAAGATGATAAATAATTATTTAACTAGTTGACATAAGTTAAAATAATAACAACGCTGCTATTATTTTATGATGCATAATTTTATTTATAATTCCATTTTTCGCAAGTTGGTGCACCATATATAATGGCACGATATCATTATTAAAAGCATGAGTTTTCTCTAAGGTTATGAATGTATTTAATTGCTGTTATGCAATTACATATTGTAACCGAAGCCCCATGTTGATAAATATACACGTACGTCTATTGTGCCATGTAACGAACTGCACTCCCGATGAATTGAGAATTGTTGAGCTAAATGATTTCTCTCTCGAATCCTCTTCCCACCCCTCTCAATAATGAGAGACATTCTTCAAGACTGAAGAACAAGAGATCAAGAACGATCGACACAAGACACTCACTTCGCCGCACTAGCACCTGAAGAATGAGTGGTGTTGATCGGAGGTCATCAGGGCACGTGTGAATCAGTGCTAGAGGGATTCTGGTTTGGATCCTCGCAAGTTCAATGAGACAATCCAAAAGGGTCATTCCGAATGATCAACATCATCAACAAAGAAAGTACTGAAGATCCATGTATTATTTTCTTTATGAAATCAATTAAATTAATTATAAACATGATGTGAAAGATCCTCTCTAAAGGTTTTAAGACTCTTCCTTCTTTATTTAAATCTTTGATTTTATTCCATGGAGACTGACATTCATCATCGTATTGATCTCAAAATAATCATTGATCCTGGTAAAAATTAAAGTTGGGCGTCGTCCCAACTGCACTTCTGCTGCGCCCAGAACTTACACTTATACATACACACACATATCAAAGCCCACACAATGATGAAATGTAAAACAAATGAAACCAATGCATGCATACATCTAATATCCCACTACAGAGTATGAAAATAAAACATTAAAAGTTTAAAAAGGGTCCAAATACTATCCCAACAAAAATTGTAAAGAGTCCAACTTGCTTCAAGGGTGAGGACTAAAGTCAAATGAAGGATCTTAGTAAACACATCAGTCTGTTAAGATCTATCCATGATCCACTCACTCCCTCTCTTACTTGGACACCGTCAAATGGGTCGTTGTCTGCATAAGACATGACGCGTACGGAAAAATCCCATGCATGGGTGAGTATAACAATATCCAGCAGGACACCTCGAAAACAGTGATCATAAAGTACCAAGTACGGTCATCTCAATACAATATATCACAATCAATGAATAACAAAAACACCCAGATATACTCAGGAAATACACCACACCACCAGGTGGTCATAACCAACTGCCAGACATAAGATTCTTCTCAAAGCAATGCTTGTTTATAAAGAATCCACTCCACGAGCCATGCTATCATCTAAGACACTCAACGAAGAGGTCTAGATTATTGGGACACTCCCAAGAAAGATCATTGGTCTAAGAAGACCCTGATACTCAGATAGGGGGTCACGCCTGAAACTGTTGGGGGACACCACAAACCTAATATGGATTAACCCACTACACAGGGGATCGTATGACAATGATACCACAAACCCTATTGATATGGCCTACTAGATGGAGGATCGATGCCCTAATCAAGGAGGTCACGTCGATTCCACAAACCCCACCCAGGGAACAAAGATGATAGAGGATCACATTCCAGTATCATAGAGGGACACCACAACTCGATCTGAGAGTCAGCCACTAGAGGTGATCACAATCCTATGATGTGGATGTAATTACACACTGTACCCTCGAGGGAAAGGACCAAAGGAACAAACTCAACCAAGACTGCAAACACTCTTGAAGGGGGTACATGGCGTGTCCAGCTATCCTTAAGTATGCCTGTGTGGTAAAGAATCACGCAACATGTAAATACCAAGATACACAGTGGGTAGAAGTAGTACATGGTGTGCTGAGATTACCCGACACTTGTCTGTGTGCCACTGGCCGTGTCTGTGTACTTTGTCCTGCCTGTGCACCAACCTGTGTACAAGTGGCCATGTTCATGTACACTTGGTCGTGTCCATGTCTGAGTGAATGGAATGTCTATGGACATGTACTTTTTCCCATGTATGTATACTTTCCTAAGTACATTTCGAGCCATCATTGAGGGGTCACATGACATGTGACCGAGTCACACGACTTGTGATACTTAACTTCAACTGAAACACTAACACCATAGCTAGGGGATCCCACACGGCGTGTAACATCATATTACACTCCATGTAATGCGAGATTTTCTAGATCCATTGGTTTTTACACCACATCATTCGGTACTTCAACAGAGCCACTGTCCTCACTAGATTATATAGATCGGGGATTGTATAATCCTCTAGTCACTAGATCTCAGGATTCTGGGCTTCGAATCCACTCGAGAGTTGTCTGCTCGCACCGTCTGTAGTCACGCCATGCATCGCTCAGGAAGAATTAAGATCACCCAATTCGGTCTCATTCTCCCTCGATTCGTCCACCACCATCATCATCAATTCTCAAAACACAACCACTATCACGTTATATATCCACAGTTTTGATTCATTGCACCAAAGAAAGATCACGCAACGATCGGGAATTGGGTATTCGTCGAACCGTTTCCCAAAAGAAATACCAACATTGATCGAACAAATAAATACAGGAGAAATACATAATCCACAAAAAATGGGGAATGAACCTCAACCATTTTTTGTGTGGTCTCGATCCATTTTTGTGTAAGAAGAATAACAAATAGGAATAAATTAAAAAAAACAAATAAACAATTCCATCAATTTATTTCTACCGATAATGCACGCATCAATTATGTTTTTGGAATTGATCTGTGTTCATCCAGGATTAAGTAAAGGGATGTAAATCACAAAAAAATCCTATATAGAGTTTAAATTGATCTTTTATGAAGAACAATTGAATTTCCATCATTGACAAGATCCATGAACTCCATTGGCACAATTATTGTTGATCTGATCCCGATCTGTCATCATTCTTCAAGAAAAACCTACAACAATCATCTAAATATCTAGGATTTGAGTGTCCAACCCTAATGAAATACTATAATTGTATACTTATATGAGAAAAAGGGTCCTTGTGATAGAAATAAACAAAAAATAATAATAAATTAATTTATTTTATCTATTTATGCCCGTGATGAATTTTTCACAAACAGCCCGTGCTACCAAAGATTATGTCGTGACTAGGGTAAAACCTATGTTTTGAACTCAATGATGCCCTCAGATTTATGATATTCAAGAGTTATTCAACTTTTTCATGAAAATGTGCATACATTTTATTTAATATATTTAATATATTTAATATATTTCAAACATTTATTCTGGGCACACCAGACCTCGGAATCATACGCCGTCTCAACACCTGGTCTCGAAAATAATCCATATAACATCCAAAAATAATACATGGAAAATCTGAGTCATTACATTCTCCCCAAATTAGGGTTTTTTTCTTGAAAAGAGAAAAACCTACCAAAAAAGATGAGGGTAACAGGCTCACGTATGGGTATCCTGCTCTGATGTGCTCTCCTAAAGATTTTAGTGCTACCACCAGACATGCACAAGGGTAATCAAATGCCCACTAAGGATTCTCTCCTACCGATCCTCGATATCCACCAAACAGTTTTTAAAGGTATCCCCATCCTTGATGTCTAGCTCACCCCAGTCGATAATGTGTGATGGGTCATGCACATACCTACTCAACTACGACACATGGAAGACATCATGAACCTGATCCAACTGTAGTGGTAGAGCTAAACAGTATTCCACCCCACCAACTCTACACAATATCTAGAAGGGACCAATGAATATCAGAGATAACTTGGCACCGTGACCAAATCTCCTTAATCCATGTCGAGGTGACACCCTTAGGAACACATGGTCTCCATACTAGAACTCCATAGGTCTTTATTGTCAGTCCGTATAAGACTTTTGATAGCTCTATACAGTCCTCATCCTGTAACACCTCGAGATTTTGAAAATTATTATTTTTTGAATTAATTAAACCATTTTTTGATATTTTTGTACTTCAAGTAACACTAAATATAGATTTTTATTATAACATAAGAGCACTGTGTTTGTATTACATTATACGCAACACCATGTTAAGCTTGCGCTACACACAACACCAACTTAGCTTGTGTTATACGCAACATAGAGTCTCTGCGAAACAATGCTTTGCGATTATAATTATTTAAACAAGATAGCTATAGCCTAGGTGTTAAACTTAGTAATATTAATAGTAATAAATACTTTCCAAATATTCTTTATAAGGGTTTTATATAAATAAAACATATTGATAATGAGAAAAATATTTTTTTTGGTAAAATCCTTATATGTTTAAATATACCATTTTCTTAAAAGGAAATAATTTTTATGTCCTCTGAACAACAATAAAATTAATTTTAGATACTTAGAAATTGAATTTGATAAAATAAAAATAATTTTTGAAAATTTTAGTGTCAAAATTAACTTAGGGTGAATTTTTATTATTTTTTGAGAAGTTTCATTTTTTGATAAATAGTGAAACATACTACATTGTAGGTAAAAATTGCATTTTTTGTTTAAATAATTATTATATTTTAAATTGATTTTAAAGTCAAAATAGAACAATTATACACATATTAATCTAACTCAAGTCATTAGAATCTTTTTTATATTAAAATTGGATAAAAAAACTTATTGAACTTTTGAACGTCTCTTTTACTCGCCTTCTCGCCACATCTGTAGGATTAGTGTAAAATTTAATTTAGCCACTTCTGTGAATTGGATTTAAAAAAACAGACATACATGGTTTTAATCAGTATGAAACTTTGGTCTAATAGGATTAACTCAATTTTTGGTGAATAATAACTTTAGTATTTTTATTTACCACAGTTAAGGGTAAATCGAGTAATTAAAGGTAAAAAATAATATTATAATAATATAAAATCACCCTAACACTTGTCCTAATTTTATTGGATGAGTGATTTTCAAAAGAAATAAACCTTAGGCTAAAATTATAACCTTTTATGCCACTTGGGTAAGAATATGACATTTATTATATTTTATTTAAAGATAAGTTAAAAATTCCATACTCGTAATTTTAATAAGAAAATAATTTTTAATATGGGGTTATACAAAAGATATATTCAACTATAAATAGTCATTTAAAATATAATAAAGTTATATTCATCATGATAATTTATTTTTAATTTTTAGAGAAGAAATAATTTAATTAATGGCTTTCATAACGATGATGCAATAATTGTTTAATCAATGTAAATATCAAATAAATGATATTAAAATTATTAAAATAAATATAATTTAACATCATTAATGTCATTTACGAATTTTATAGATAAATTTGAAATATTAGTGAGATATTAAAAGTGTTGGTTCGAAGTTAAAATGTTAATATGATATTTTATAAAAGACAAATAATGAATAGTATCAAAATTGACATAAAGGATACTTTAAAAGAAATAATATTTTATTAAATGACATAAAGTTCATAAAAATCTACAATTTTACCAAATGATTTGAATAAGGTTAAACATTTCATAAATGATCTATTTGGAGTTCTTTTGGCATTTTATAGTAACTATATTAACCCTAAAGAGTAAAAATCCAATGTGTCATTGTAAAAGTTAAAGGGTTTAACTAAGGGTTAAATCCAAAAGATAAGGTTAATATTGTGACATAAACATGTCTAAAAATAATTGCTTCAGATTATTTCAACCCATAATTATATTATCTTCGAAATAAAATACTTTGGAGCTATTTGAAATCAAAAATCAATCTATATTAATTTAATATTTTAAAAAGTTTCCCAAAGTGCCCCTCACCTCAATTATAAAAGGGCGCCTCCTACCTCACTTTATCACACCACTTTGAGCCATATTTCTTGACAAAAACATATTAATTTACCTTCTTAACTTCCCTAGTAACATTTTAGTGGTGATGGTATTCTCAAAATACAAACTCTAGTGTCCCTAAGAAGAGATCTAGAGGGAGATCGTCGAAGAAGAGGTAATATCCTTACCGACTCTTTCAAAATTGTTTCTTCTTATACTTCCTCTTCATGAGTTTATACCATTATAAAGTAATAAATCCAATATCACCTATATTTTGAGATGTTATAATGATTATGGAACAACCATATTCCATATTTTATTTATCCTATGAAAAATGAAAGTACCACGTGTGCGTACACATAGCTTATCGTCTCCACACCGTGGTGTAATCTATTTTTCATCATTACTTTATTTGGATGAGTATAATGATATATATAATGGATATAAATAATAAATATGTCATGATATTTATTCTTTATCATTAATATACAATACAATTCCTCACCCATCTACCATTAAGAAAATGATACCGTCGCTCCTGCCTACGTACGACCTACCGTCTCCACGACGCGATGAGATTCATGTTCCATGTTAACAATTTCAAGAATGATTATAAAAATGTATATAATGAAATATATGAAATAATAATTCTAATGGAATAATATATGTACATATATTTCATTTAACTTCTTCCATTTTGTATAATAAGAAAAGGGAAACAACGTTCATGCATACGTATGACTTACCATCCCCATGAACAATGTATTTCATTTCATATATCTATCTTATATATATATTTATATAATAAATATATATGATATAAAAATCATTTTTTACAATCTTTAAGTAAGTAAATCATGATCTAATCAATATTATCAAGAATAACAAGTCAAAATATACGATAAACAAAGTGGTTATTACCCGAAACATTGCTTTAACTTGAAATTGTTAAATGAGTAATATAAAATCATAAATGAATAATATATGATATAATAAATATTATTATGATTTTTTATAAGTTAATAACATGTTTAAACCCACTATATAGGAGTTTCAAACACATACGTAGGGAATCAGAACTATGGTAAGAGGTTTTTGTCTCACCTTTACTTCTATGAGACACATGCCTTATACTCTACTTGATTCTTCTATGTGGTGTATATAATTCCCATGAATGTATTTTATGAGTCTTATCCATACTATTATGGTATTTTTATATCCATATAAGTTTCTTTATTTCATGTGGAATACGTTTGTACTGATTATAAAATTGTAAGGGTTAATTTTGCAATCTATTTTTTATTCGAGATTGTTTATATGTAAGTATCTACTGGGGAATATTTATTTTTCATGTCCATATTTCTTAAAAATGTATTCCAAAATATTTTTAATATTCTTATAAAATTGTTTAAAATCATTTTTTACCCATGTATGACTTTTTATTAAATAGTTTGAAATGAATCTTTTTTTGTTTTCCTAATGTGGTAATTTTTGACATTTCCAGCAAAAGGACGAGAAAAATGTTTTTTAACTTATACGACATGAATGAATTTTTATGATTTTATGATTCCTTATTGACTTGAAACTTCCCTTACAATCTTACAAGGTTATTTTCAAATAAAATGTTTTCTTTTAAAATTGCATGGTATTTTAATAAAAGAAAACGATTTCAATGAAGAAATGATATTTTCCTCAAGAACAATTTTTAAATGTTTTTTCATGATTCCTTTATATGTTTTCAAAGCGTTTTCAAAGAAAAGGGTTTAATTTTTTTTATGTTTTAAAAGGTGATTTTGAAGGAAAATTCATGTTCCATGTGATCTTTCAAAATCCTTCCCCACCTATGATGAAATAATTTGTTATAGTTCAAGAATACAATTAATATTATTTCTTTAAATGGTTTATGTTTTGATGGAATTATGTTTAAGAAACCCATTTCTTTTCACAGGTTATGCTTTTGATGAAATTATTATGAACCTTGTATCTTTTCCATACGTTATGATATGATTACATGTTTATGACACCCTATCCATTACATTGGTTATGATATGATTGTTTATGATCTTGTTGAACATGTATGTATGATTTCATTATGAGATGGGTGTGACCCATATCACCCTTCAATACATTGAGTAAAGATTGATATCTCATAAGATAGACATGAAGGACCTTATCTGCTAAGATGGTCTTGGGAGTGAACCTTGATTACCAAAGATGGTTATGGGAGTGAACGATGACTACTGGGATGGTTATGAGAGTGATTCATGACTACTACGATGGTAATAGAAGTGAACCCATACTAACAAGATAGTCTTGATAACGACGCCTTAACTACTATATAAATCATTATTATATGCTTATGTGTCTTCCACAATTCCATTTTTTTTCTCTACGTTATGCTTCCATGGATCATGTTCTTTATTTCCTTATGATTCATGTTTTATGAACTACCAATATTTATGCCATGATTCATGTTTATGATCTTTGATATGTAGGGTATGATATTTTATTTTCATGATCATGTTCTCATACCCTTATGCTCATAATTATGTTTATATGTCTCCATTGTTTATGCTTATTAAGCATTTGAGATCACTCTTTTTCTTATGTTTTCTATTCCCTAGGTTATAAAGAAAGGTTTTAGTTAGAGGTACTAAAGGAGAAGATATTTATGGGAGATGTTAAATATCTTTCACCAAATTAGAATAATTTGGTCCATCACTACGGGAAAAAATGGTTAATAGCGACGGGGTATTTGCGACGGGAATTATTCTCGTCGCAAATACCTTTCGCAAAGGAGTATTTGCGACGGGCAACTATTCCCGTCGCAAATAGTTTGGCGGGAAATGCGCGCCAAACCGCGCGAAGTTTATTTGCGACGGGGATAGAACCCCGTCGCAAACAACCGGCGGCAGGTGGTATTTGCGACGGGACCCGTCGCAAATAACCGTTTTAATGCCGCCTATAATTAAATGCGGTCAGGGTTATTTGCGATGGGGTTCTATCCCCGTCGCAAATAACCGGCGGCGGTGAAAGACTATTTGCGACGGGACTGCAGTCCCGTCGCAAATACCCCGACGGCAGGTGGTATTTGCGACGGGCCCGTCGCAAATAACCGTTTTAATGCCGCCCATAATTAAATACGGTCAGGGTCATTTGCGACGGGACCCGTCGCAACAAAGCCCGTCGCAATTAATATAACCTATAAATACTGTCAACCATTACAATTTTCTCACTCTCAACCGTTCTAATTTTTCCACTCTGAATCTTTTACGATTTTCAGTTGTAAATTTTTTTTTCCGACTTCGAGGATTCAGTTGATGGTGTTCTACAATTACAGCTGCTCGACATTGACATCAAGTTTAAGGTTTTTATCTGAATTTTATTTTAATATTTATTTTATTTATTATATTTATTTAGTTTACATTTTTAGAATTTTTTTTCTAATTTCTAATTAGAAATAATTATGAATAAGTATTAATAATTAATAGTAATTAGAGACAATTAAACACTAATTAATTTAAAATAGTTAGCTGTAATTACAATTAATTAGCAGTAATTATGAAAAATTAAAATTAATTTGAATTAATTAATAATAATTAGAAATAGTTAACATTAATTAGTAATAATTTATAATAATTACCAATAATTAGTAATAATTACTAATAATTAATAATAATTCCCAATATTCAATAATTGCCAATATTTGTCAATATTTTTTCCAATAATTACCAATATTTACCAATAATTGCAAATAATTGTCAATATTTACCAATAATTAGGAATAATTACCACAAATTAAGAATAACTACCAATAATTAGGAATAATTACCAATAATTAGGAATAATTACCAATAATTAGGAATAATTACCAATAATTAGGAATAATTACCAATAATTAGTAATAATTACCAATAATTACCAATAATTACCAATAATTAGTAATAATCCGTAATGATTACCAATAATTAGTAATAATTATCAATAATTACCAATAATTACCAATAATTAGTAATAATTTCCAATAATTCGTAATAATTACCAATAATTAGTAATAAATAGTAATAATTAGTAATAATTACTAATAATTAGGAATAATTAGTAATAATTACCAATAATTACCAATAATTAGTAATAATTAGTAATAATTACCAATAATTAGCAATAATTAGTAATAATTACCAATAATTAGTAATAATTACCAATATTTAGTAATAATTACCAATAATTAGTAATAATTACCAATAATTTGTAATAATTACCAATAATTAGTAATAATTACCAATAATTAGTAATAATTACCAATAATTATCCATAATTAGTAATAATTACCAATAATTACCAATAATTAGTAATAATTGGTAATAATTATCACTAATTACCAATAATTAGTAATAATTAATAATAATTAGTAATAATTACCAATAATTAGTAATAATTAGAAATAATTACCAATAATTACCAATAATTAGTAATAATTAATAATAATTACCAATAATTAGTAATAATTAGTAATAATTACAAATAATTAGTAATAATTAGTAATAATTACCAATAATTAGTAATAATTAGTAATAATTACCAATAATTACCAATAATTACCAATAATTTGTAATAATTACCAATAATTAGTGATAATTACCAATAATTAGTAATAATTACCAATAATTACTAATAATTAGTAATAATTACCAATAATTAGTAATAATTACCAATAATTAGTAATAATTAGAAATAATTACCAATAATTATCAATAATTAGTAATAATTACCAATAATAAAAATAATTACTAATAATTAGTAATAATTACCAATAATTAGTAATAATTAGAAATAATTACCAATAATTACCAATAATTAGTAATAATTACTAATAATTACCAATAATTACCAATAATTAGTAATAATTACCAATAATTAGTAATAATTAGTAATAATTACCAATAATTAGTAATAATTTGTAATAATTAGTAATAATTACCAATAATTAGTAATAATTACCAATAATTACCAATAATTACTAATAATTGGTAATAATTACCAATAATTACCAATAATTACCAGTAATTAGTAATAATTACCAATAATTAGTAATAATTACCACTAATTAGTAATAATTACCAATAATTACCAATAATTACTAATAATTAGTAATAATTACAAATAATTACCAATAATTACCAGTAATTAGTAATAATTACCAATAATTAGTAATAATTACCAATAATTAGTAATAATTACCAAAAATTAGTAATAATTACCAATAATTACCAATAACTCGTAATAATTACTAATAATTACCAATAATTACCAATACTTACCAATAATTATTAATAATTAGTAATAATTAGTAATAATTAGCAATAATTAGTAATAATTACCAATAATTTGTAATAATTTCCAATAATTACCAATAATTAGTAATAATTACCAATAATTACCAATAATTACCAATAATTAGTAATAATTAGTAATAATTACCAATAATTAGTAATAATTACCAATAATTAGTAATAATTCGTAATAATTAGGAATAATTACCAATAATTAGGAATAATTAGTAATAATTAGTAATAATTAGTAATAATTACCAATAATTGCCAATAGTGTCAATATTTACCAATAATTCCCAATACTTGTCAATATTTACCAATAATTAAGAATATTTACCAATAATTAGGAATAATTACTAATAATTAGGAATAATTAGGAATAGTTACCAATAATTAGGAATAATTACTAATAATTAGGAATAATTACCAATAATTAAGAATAATTACGAATAATTAGGAATAATTACCAATAATTAGGAATAATTACCAATAATTAGGAATAATTACCAATAATTACCAATAATTACCAATAATTACCAATAATTACCAATAATTAGGAATAATTACCAATAATTAACAATAATTACCAATAATTAACAATAATTACCAATAATTAGAAATAATTACCAATAATTAGGAATAATTACCAATAACTAGGAATAATTACCAATAATTACAATAATTACCAATAATTAGTAATAATTACCAATAATTACCAATAATTACCAATATTTACCAGTATTTACCAGTATTTACCAATATTTACCAATATTTACCAATATTTACCAATATTTACCAATATTTACCAATAATTAGGAATAATTACCAATAATTAAGAATAATTACCAATAATTAGGAATAATAACATTATTACATTATTAGTATATTTTATTATTAATATTAAAATAATATAATTTTCTATATTATATACAATTCTCCTTTCATCTGTGTGTTTTCTGTCTCCACATGTAATATTTGCATTCCTTTTCAAAATTATCAACCTACTCACCAATGGAGAGGTGAAAGTGAATGCAAATATTACATGTGGAGACAGAATGTTAAACACACAGATGAAAAGAGAATTGTATATAATATAGAAAATTATATTATTTTAATATTAATAATAAAATATACTAATAATGTAATAATGTTATTATTATATAATTAATATTTATGAAAAAATAATATTAATATTATTAAAATAATAAAAAATTTATATAATATTAAAATTATCAATATTTGTAACAGGTTTTGCTTTATTCTCAATATATTCAATTCTTAAAGGGTCAATTTTTAGGTCTATCTCAATAAAAATTTTGCGTCAGTCGTGTCTGATGTAAACTCTATAATTATCCTTACTTGAGTGTTTTTTCTAACAAATTATTCAAAACCTTTAATGCTTTTATATTTTATAGAAAAATATGGAACAACGAGGTCGTCAACAGTCATTATTAGATGACCATATATGGATAAATCAACGTAGAAATCCAAACGGTTCTGGTTTAAATCCAGTATATATAGAGGGTGTGGAGACTTTTTTATCATTTGCGGCATCAAATCCAGAATTTGTTTCAGAAGGCAAAATAAAATGCCCTTGTAGAAAATGTGCATTGAGAATGTTTGACACGTTTGACAAAGTGGGGGGACATCTCTTGCATTTTGGTTTTCAACCAGATTATGTTTTTTGGTATCAACACGGTGAACGCAGTTTCAGAGTAGGTGATACCAACTTGATTCCAGATCTATCTCAGTTTCAAGATTTAGTACATGATGTTTCAGGTTCATATGTTCAACATACTGAAACTCCGGCTGATATAGCTTTAAATCCCGAGTTGACACCGTCTGAATTTTATGAGTTGTTGAGGTCTGCTGAGGATGCATTATATCCTGGCTGCAAGATGAGAAAATTAGAATCAGTTGCAAAATTTATGGATATCAAATCAGATAACGGAATGTCAAACACATGTTTTGACCAGATATTTTCTTTTCTTAAAACACTGTTACCCGAAGGAAATGTTTTGCCTACAAATTACTATGAGAGTAAGAGGCTGGTTCGAAATTTGGGACTTACTTGTCAGAAGATTCATGCATGTTCAAATGACTTCATTTTATATTATGGGGAAAATGAGTCGTTGGATAGTTGTCCCACATGTGGGCAACTTAGATATAAAGAAGGGCAACATGGGAAGTCTGGTTTGATTCCTGTAAAACAGTTGAGATATTTTCCGCTTACATCCAGACTTCAGTGTTTATTTATGTCTAAGAATATAGCGACAATAATGTCATGGAATAAAGCGAATATTTCAACCGATAAAATCTTGAATCATCCAGCCGATGGTGATTCATGGAAACATTTTGATAGAGTGCATCCATCCTTTACTTTAGAAGCTAGAAATGTTCGACTGGGCCTTTCCACTGATGGTTTCTGTCCGTTCGGATCTTATGGTAGTCAATATTAATGTTGGCCTGTTTTTTTAACTCCGTACAGTTTACCTCCATGGATGTTGATGAAAGAGCCATATATCGTTTTGACTTTACTAATTCCAGGACATCCGAAGAAGAATATTGATGTTTATTTGAAACCATTGATTGATAAATTAAGTTTATTGTGGAGTACTGGTGTCAGTACATATGATGTTGCTAAGAAATAGAATTTCATACTGAGAGCAGCATTGATGTGGACAATTAGTGACTTCCCAGCTTATGGGATGTTATCTGGCTGGAGTACACATGGTCAGAAATCATGTCCTTACTGTATGGGAGAGAACAAAGAATTTATTCTCATTCATGGAAAGAAACCTTATTATTTTGACTGTCATCGCAGATTTCTTCCAGCTGATCATCCTTTTCGCAGAAACAGATCTCATTTCAGAAAAGGAACAGTTGAAAGGGATGGACCTCCAAAAATGCTATCAGGTTCGGAGTTAAAATCGGTTGTATTTTCATTACCTCCCATCACTTTTGGTCCCACAATAAACCAACAGAAAATTTCTGGTTTTGGGAAAGAACACAATTGGATTAAACGTAGCATATTTTGGGATTTGCCATATTGGTTTGATTTGTTGGTCCGCCACATGTTGGATGTCATGCATATTGAGAAGAACTATTTTGATAATTTGTTTCATACAATTTTGGATACGTCAGGAAAGAGCAAAGACAATGTAAATGCACGTTTAGATCTTGCCCAAATTTGCAGGCGTCCAGAACTGGAACTGTTTGAGAATTTCAGAACAGAAAGGTTACTGAAACCAAAAGCAGCTTATACACTGTCTAAAGAAAACCGTTTATTATTTTGTCAGTGGATTGCAGATTTGAGACTTCCATATGGTTGTGCTTCCAATTTGGGTAGATGTGTAAATAATGGTCATATTAATGGATTAAAAAGTCATGATTTTCATGTTATAATGGAAAGACTTCTACCCATTGGATTAAGAGGTCTGTTGAATTCTGTGATTTGGGATTCCATAACAGACATGTCTCATTTTTTTCAGGAAATTTGTGCGGCTATAGTAGATTATGATGCTCTATGAAAACTTGAATAATATGTTGTTGTAATTATATGTAAACTGGAAAAAATATTTCCGCCATCTTTCTTCGACTCAATGGAACATTTAATGTTAAGTTTTCCATATGAATCCAAATGTGGAGGTCTAGTACAGTTTCGATGGATGTACCCATTTGAAAGATGCATGCAAAAATTGAAAAGAAAAGTACATAACAAAGCATATGTTGAAGGATCTATTGCAGAAGCTTATTTGCAAGAGGAAATATCTTTTTTCTGCTCCCATTATTTTGAATCTGAGTATCCTTCAAAACACAACCGAATGGGACAAAACGAGAGGAATATTGATGAAATCGAAAATCAATTATCTGTTTTCAACCAGCCAGAGCTTGGTTTTGGTGGAGTTTATGAACATTGGCTTTCAGATGATGAACATCACAGAGCTCATACGTATGTTCTGCTCAACTGTGAAGAGATGACATCAGTTGTACTGTAAGTGTTTATATCACTTATTCTATCATTTATGTTACAGTAAATAACTTTTTTTATAGGTTTTATGATAATCATATCAAGAAACAAATTCCACAAATTACAGCAGCTGCTCTCGAAGAATGCCGACAGAAAAATTTCTCTCAGTGGTTTCAAAAACTGGTAACATAAATTCTTTATCTTTTAGCAACTCATTCAATATATAGTTTACTATATTGATAATTATTTCACAAATTTTCAGGTGTCTCGACATACTGATAAAATTGACAAACGACTGTGTATATTGAGTAACCCACCTTCCAAACTTTTTAAAACTTATAATGCATATGTGGTGAATGGATTTCGATTTCACACACATACATATGGGGAATCAAAAAAAAAACAATGAACAGTGGAGTTAGATTGAGAGGATCTCATCATCGAGAAAATGAAGTTGAATTTTATGGCATACTTGATGAAATCATTGAAATCTGTTATCTTGGACAACATTACATAACCATGTTCAAATGTCAGTGGTTGGATACAGAGAGAGGCGTGGGTATTCATCCAACTCATGGAATCATCGATATTAAATGTAAAAGTGTTCTCGCAGTAAATAAACCATTCTTATTGGCTCAACAGGAACATCAAGTTTATTATACAAAGTACTGTGCTACATCAAGAGACTTGACTGATTGGTGGAGTATAATAAAAATCAAAATTCGAGACAATCAGTTTAGTCAAAGTGAATGTGCTTTCACTGATGTGAAAAGAATTGAAGTTTTTCAAGAGAGTACTCAAAATCAATCTTTTTTACAAAGAGACATGAGTATCGATGACAACACCCCACATTTAAGAGTCGGTGATGATGATGATGTTAATGATGTCACATATGAATTTGAAATGGTAAGAGATGAAGCAACTGGAACTCGAATGGATATCGATGATGTTGAGGAGGAATATGAAGATGACATTGACATATATGAAGATGATGATGAAGATGAACACTGATAGAATTCCATGATAGTTATATACAATCATAACTAATATATATGTATATATAATAGTAATTATCAATTATTTGCTAACAACATTAACATTTTCTATTTCAGATGGACGACGACACATTTCGTGAGTTGGCGGATGCTGACCTGCCTTTCGATGCGGATGAGTTGCTGGCAGATGACCCTCAGCCTGCAGGCGCTCCAGGGAGTACGCGGAGGGGGCGCGGTCTTGCACGATTGATGATTCCTGACCCTGTCCCCGAGCGACGTCCATGTCTTGGGTTTGATCCACGCACACAGAGGTGTGATAACCTGTGTGATAACCTGTGGATTTGACTAATATTTCATTAATCTATTCACATAATAAATGTTTATTATTTTTATAGTTTTCCGCATATAGCAGTCGGACAGGGAAACGCTATTTTGCGCAACTATTTGTCTCAGCCTTGGACCGCATGGGAGCAGATTCCCATTGATGTGTAGCAGGCCATGTTCGGCTATTGGTTGGTACGTACGTAAATAAATAATTTTTATTTTGAAAATTATTTCATTTCTAACTTGATATTTTGATTTATTTGTAGGTTTTATGGTATGCGATCGAGGATACCATGTGTGACGCCATCCACGAGGCATGGGAGGTGGCCATGCGTGATCGATTTCGTCAGTTTTTGCACAATTTAATAAAATATGCCATGAAGAAAGTAGGAGTGTCAGATTTTGATGAGTCATGTAGAGCACACCGACCAGAGTACATTTCATCCCATGTATGGGATGAATTATGTGCGCACTGGTTGAGTGATTCCTTTCAGAGGAGATCATCAGTGAGGAGGCAGAATCGGGGGAGACAGGAGGTGACTCATCGAGCTGGGAGTCGTACTTTTAGTACTCATAGACAACATCTGGTACGTACATTATTTATAAATATTTTTTATAACTATAAATATTAACAGTTTATTTTTTTATTCTTATAGGCTGTCGACCACCCCGATATTACGGAGTACGACGTATATTGGAGGATATATAGTGATCCTGCTACTGGGGAGCTCAGAGGTGATCGTCAACGTCACATCGTGGTCAGTATTATTTGTTTTCAAGTTTAAAAATTAACTGCATATAATAGATTCACAATTTTAATTTTAAATTGCAACTACAGGAGTCATATGAGGCCGCAGCGTCACAAACCCGGCCTGAGAGTCAGGCCGAGTCATCAGATCAGACCACTGGCCGTCAGTTTGATGAGGCGGCATGGATGCAGGCCACCCAGTATGCCTTCGAGAAGGGTCGGGTAGTTGGTATCAGCTCTCGACTGACTCCCGAAGATTATTATGGCAGTTCTGCGATGTCGGCGTCCAGCTCAAGAGGAGCTTGTGCATCTTCTTCTGCTAAACAGTATGAGGATCAGTTGCGATCTCAGACTGCACTGATAGAGAGTCTCCGATAGGAGCAGGAGCAGATGCGTCAGCAGCAGCAACAACATGAGGAGGAGCGTCGACGCCAGCAGCAGTTGTACGAGGAGCAGATGAGTCGGTGGCAGCAGCAGCAACATGAGCAGATGGAGTACATGCGCCGACTCACTCATGCTTTAGGGATGGAGTTTCCTCCACCATCATCTGCAGATCCCCCCTCCCTCCCTCCCCCTCCTTCTTATTAGAGTTTGTTTTTATGTTATAAAGTTTGTTAAATCAAAATATGATTTTTTTTTCTATTCGTAGTTTCTGTCTCATTATAAAATATTAATAATATTATATTTTGAAATAACAATATTAATATGAATAATAATATTATTTATATTTTATAATATTAAATTATATATATATTAAAATTTTATAATATTATAATTTAATTATATTTTTTTGTAATATTTGAATTATTTTAATATTTGAATGTAAAATAATTCTATTATTTTTATATTAATTAAAATAACTTATTAATATTTTTTTTATTTATGAATTATAATTCTAATATTATTATATTAATTAAAATAATTTATTAATATTCTATTATTTTTTATTTTTGAATTATAATTCTATTATTATTATATTAATTAAAATAATTTATTATTTTTATTTGTGAATTATAATTCTATTATTATATTAATTAAAATAATTTATTAATAATTTATTATTTTTTATTTTTGAATTATAATTCTATTATTATTATATTAATTAAAATAATTTATTAATAATTTATTATTTTTATTTGTGAATTATAATTCTATTATTATATTAATTTAAATCATTTATTAATATTTTTTTATTTTTGAATTATAATTGGATTATTATTATATTAATTAAAATAATTTATTAATAATTTATTTTTTTATTTTTTTATAGTATTTTCGACGGGATACTATGCCCGTCGCAAATAGTATTATTATTATATTCATTAAAATAATTTTTTAATATTTTTAATTTTTTTTAAAATAGTAATTACGACGGGCTCGTCACAATTACTATTTTTAAAAAGTTTTTACAAATATACAGACTAATATTTGCGACGGGAAGGATCGCTGTCGCAAATAATACCTTTAGCGACGGGCCCGCGCAAATAATTGTTGTTGCGACGCCGTTTTCCGCAATGGGCTATTTGCGACGGGCCCCTGTCGCAAAATCCTATTAGCGACGAGATCCCGTCGCAAATGCCCCGTCGCAAATACCATTATTTCCAATAGTGCATGTTTCCAAATGCACTAAACTAATATGGAATTTGGGCATGTGTTTTTGTAATGTATTAAGTATTCTATGAAAGCGATATAATGTCTATGTACATCAATCTTGGGTCACTATAGTTGGTATCAGATCAAAGGTTTAGTTAATATTTGGAAACCAGGATGAGAAAACCTTAGTGAGAACCCTAGGGACATAACCAAGGATAATTATGAGGATAAGGAAAAGTATTGGAAAATGTCCTAAAATTTTTGTTAAGGATGGAGCAAGTGGTTTCCTAGAAATACATCCCTATATAGATACTACAAGTGGATGTATCTCTGGAATAAATATACTCAGGGTTAACAAATTTGACAAGGTATGTCATCCTTAACTCGATCATAACTTGGTACAAGACAATGAGACTTATTGCAAACCTAG
This sequence comes from Viscum album, assembly GCA_963277665.1. NCBI lineage: Eukaryota > Viridiplantae > Streptophyta > Magnoliopsida > Santalales > Viscaceae > Viscum > Viscum album. Next base: position 777,968,807 of record OY728135.1, on the reverse strand, counting down.
TTTGACACTCCTGGGGGATATTCTTTGGAAATTCACAAACACTTCATAAACCATTATGAAGGATTTAAATATAAGTTGGATATGGATGACCTAGGATAAAACTAAGTTTTCATAGATTAAATAAGTGTGTTTCATGATCTATACATCCTATAAGTGGTTTTTCATGATTATGTGGTTGATCACTATGATAATTGTTTCTTACTCTATACTTTCTGGTTTTAGTCAATGGAGGGAACCAAAATAAATTGGGTTGACATTGAATGTTACAAACAATTTTCTAATGAGAAGTCAAATGGGATGGTCACTGGAGTGAAGGATGTTGTGATCATGCCTAATCAGTTTTCACGGAACATGGTTTACAACATGTACCTTAACCAACTCTCATACTCATAAACAAAGAGAATAAAGGAGTTCACTGAGATTTTAGGTAATGAAGACCATAGAAGAAAGAACACTCAGTTTCCTTTGTGTTAAGAATATGGAAATAATCACCTAAGTGATCGTCTTAAAGGAACAAGAAGATGTTTTGACAATGGAAAATAAGGACACAAAGCAAGTAACTACAAAGAAAAAATGAAGGGTTTAGTTAACATAATGGATGAAAATATTGGCCTCCCTAGGACACCATAAAATGTTAAATGCTTTATGTGTGTAATTAATGGTCATTATACAAATCTATGTACTAAGTGGAAATATCTCAAAGAGAATCAGAAAGGTGGTATGAGTAATGGTAATATTATTGATGATGATGAGACTACAGATGAAATGTGAAAGGAAAGAGGTATTAAGTAATAAGATGAGGCATCCTTCTTATGTATTAAGGATGAAGTGGAATAATCTAAGTTTTTATGTATTTAGAATCAAGAATTATGATATATGAATGGTGAAATATAAAAGGATTGTTTATTTTATGTTATTCGCTCAAGATTTACAAGTTTATGTTGAATGTTTCCAATAGACTGGAAAAGCGATTTAATGGAAAGGTGATATTTTGACTAAGGGAAAGATAAACCATAATATTATGTTAAGATAATGATGTTTGGATAAAGATATGTTGTAAGAAAATAAGTAAATTAAATAGTATAGATTTCCTTAGGACTGATTAAGGATTTGTTGAAAAGTGGGTTATGCTACCATGGATGAAGTTTACAACTTTTTGGGACATAAATAATATATCCAATAAACTTTATAATAATAAAACATACATGTTTAAATAAGTATGAATGGTAATTCAAGTCATTATCATGTTTTAAGAGAATACATGATTAATGTATTCACATGTTTGGAATGTGACAACCAAGAACTGCCTTATGATATATGAGAGATAAATGTTAAGCTAATTTAGTGAACCTATTTCTAAAGTTTTGGATTTTTAGCTTTTGGAAGGATTATGAGGTTATCCATTAATGTAAAGTTTAATCCAAAATTCAGATAAAGTTTGTTAGATTAAAGTATCATCTCATTATAGGTGTAATTATGAATATTTTATAACTTGTGCTAACATTTTTATTACAATTAAGATAGATGGAATGACCTATCATTCTATTTATGGATCTCAAGATATACAAACACTTTAGGAGTGATAAATTGAACTTCATTTCTTAGAATAAGTGATGAATTTGAAATTAATCAAGGAAAAATAAAAGGGTGATATTGTGATGAAATCAAGTACATATATCTCCTCATGAAAATTCTTTAACATTAGTAAAATGGATCTTGATGTAAAAAGGTTTCATGTTATCATAATTTTTGATGATATCAATGACCTCTTTCGTGATTCTTTACTTTATGGTTTTGTGATTGTTAAATTTCTCTAAATTACCCAGTTTCTTGTGATTAGTGATCTTTATCAATTTCTACGATTATTTACGTTTTTCCTCTATGCTCAAATCTTCACATATGTTCTCATACGTAGAGACATAGTTGTGATTTAATTTGGGTAACTATTATTTTCGAAATTTTACTTTTTAAAAGTAAGTTTCAGAATTAATTTTTACAATGTGGGTTTTTATGAAATAAACTTTCAAGTATTAAATATTTGATAACCCAGATGAATTTTAAGGGCGAAATTCATTTTAAGGGGGTAAAATGTAACACCCCGAGATTTTGTGATTTTTTTTTCAAATTAATCAATTTTTTTTTGATATTTTACACTTAAAGTAACAATGAATATATATTTTTATTATTACATAAGAGAATTATGTTTGAATTACATTATACGCAACTTCAAGTTAATCGTGTTCTACACGCAACATCGACTTGGTTTGTGCTACACACAACATAGTCTCTGTGAAAAAGCACTTTGTTATTATAATTATTTAAAAAGGATAGTTATAGACTAGATATTAAAATTAGTAATATTAATAGTAATAACTAATTTTCAAATATTATTTATAATGGTTTTATATAAATAAAACATTTTTATAATGAAAGAAAAAATAATTTTCAATAAATTCCTTATATGTTTAGAAAAACTATTTTCTTAAAGGAACTACTTTTTATGTTCTTCAGTGAACATTAATAAAATTAATTTTAGACACTTAGAAATTTAATTTTATAAAATAAACAACATTTTTGAAATTTTTAATGTCAAAATTAACTTAGGGTGAATTGTTAGTATTTTTATGAGAAGTTTCATTTTTTGAGAGAGTGAAAAATACTACATTGTAGGTAAAAATTGTGTTTTTCGTTTAAATAATTATTATATTTTAAATTTATTTTAAAGTCATAATAGATCATTTATGAATATATTAATCCAATATAGTTCATTAGAATCTTTTTTATATTAAAATTAGATATAAAACTTATTGAACTTTTGAACGTCTCTTTTACCCGCCTTCTCGCCACATCTGCGTGATTAATGTTAAACTTAATTTAGCCACTTCTATGAATTGAATTTGAAAAAATAAACACAAAAATTTTTAATCAGTATGAAATTTTTGGTCTAATAGGATCAATATAATTTTTGGTGAATAGTGACTTTAGTATTTTTATTTACCACGGTTAAGTGTAAATCGGGTAATTAAAGGTAAAAAATATTATTATAATAATATAAAATTACCCTAACACTTGTCCAAATTTCACTGGATGAATGGGTTTCGACTAAAATCAAACTTAGGCTAAAATTATGTGTTTTTAACCCACTTGGGTAAGAATATGACATTTATTATATTTTATTTAAAGATAAGTTAAAAATGTCATACTCATAATCTTAATAAGTAAATAATTTTTAATATAGGGTTATATGAAATATAAATTCAACTATAAATAGTAATTTTAAATATAATAAATTTATCTTCATCATGATAATTTATTTTTAATTTTTAGAGAATAAATAATTTAATTAATGGCTTTCATAATAATGATGCATCAATTGTTTAATCAATGGAAATATCAAATAAATGATATTAAAAATATTAAAATAAATATAATTTAACATCATTAATGTCATATAATAATTTTATAGATAACTTTAACATATTAGTGATATATTAAAAGTGTTGGTTCGAAGTTATCATGTTAATATGATATTTTATAAAAGAAAAATAATGAATAGTATCAAAATTGACATAAAGGACACTTTAAAAGAAATAATATTTTATTAAATGATATAAAGTTCAAAAAATTTTAAAATTAGACCAAATGACTCGAATAAGTTTAAAAATGTCATAAATCATCCATTTTGGGTTCTTTTGGTATTTTATAGTAACTACATTAACCCTAAAGAGTAAAAATCCAATGTGTTATGTTAAAAGTTAAAGGGTTTAACTAAGGGTTAAATCCAAAAGATATGGTTAATATTGTGACCTAAATATGTCTAAAAATAATTGGTTGATATTATTTAAACCCATAATTATATTATCTTCAAAATAAATCACTTTGGATCTATTTTAAATTGAAAATAAATCTATATTAATTTAATATTTTAAGAAGTTTCATAAAGTGCCCCTGACCTCAATTATAAAAGGGCACCTCCTCTCTCACTTTATCACACAACTTTGAGCCATATTTCTTGAAAAAAACCAACCCATTTACCTTATAAAATTCCCTATAACATTATAGAGGTGATTTTCTTCTCAAAAGAGAAACTCTAGTGTCCCTAAGAAGAGATCTAGAGGGAGATCGTTGAAGAAGAGGTAATCTTCTTAGCGATTCTTTCAAAAATGTTTCTTATTCTACTTCCTATTCACGTGTTTATTCCATTATAAAGTAATAAATACAATATAATATATATTATTAGATTTTATAATTATTATGAAATAACCATATCCTATATTTTATTTATCCTATGAAGAATGAAAGTACCACGCATGCGTACGTACGACTTACAGTCTCCACATTATGGTGTAATCTATTTTTCATCACTACTTTATTTGGATGGGTATAATGATAGATATAGTGGATATAAATAATAAATATTTCATTATATTGATTCTTTATAATTAATACACCATATAATTACTCACTCATTTTCTATTAAGAGAATGATATAGTCACTCCTGCGTACGTACGACCTTCCATCTCCACAATGTGATGAGATTCATGTTCCATGTTAACCATTTAAAGAATGATTATAAAAATATATATCATGAAATATATTAAAATAATAATTATAATGGAATAATATATATATATATATATATGTATACATATATTTCATTTACATTATTCCATTCTGTATGACAAGAAAAAGGAAACAACGTTCATGCGTACGTACGACTTACCGTCTCCATGAATAGTATATTCCATTTTATATACCTATATTATATATATATATTCTAAATAGTTATGATATATAAATCATGTTTTACATTTCATAAGTTATTAAATCATGATCTAAGCAATAGGATCAAGAATAACAAGTTAAAACATGTACGATAAACAAACAGTTATTACCCGAAACATTGCTTTAACTTGGAACTGTTAATAAATGGGTAATATAAAGTCATAAATGAATCATATATGATATAATAAATATTTTTATGGTTATATTATAAGTTAATAAGATATTTAAACCCACTATACAGTAGTTTCAGACACATACAGAGGGAATCATACCTAAGGTAAGGGACTTTTGTCTCACCTATACTTCTCTAAGACACATGCCTCATACACTACTTATTTCTTCTACACGATGTATATTCTGACCATGAATGTCTTTTATGATTATTATCCATAATATTATGGTATTTTCATATGCATATAATTTTATTTCTTTCATGGGGTATACAATTGTACTGATTATAAAGTTTTAAGGGTTAGTTTCCCAATCTCTTTTATTTGGGATTGTTTATACGCAAGTATCTAATGGGGAATATCTATCTTACATGTCCATATTACTTAAAAACGTGTTTCAAAATATTTTTAATATTATTCTAAAATTTTTTAAAATCCTTTTTACCCATGTATGACTTTTTATTAAAAAATTTGAAAGAAATTTTTTGTCATTTTGCTAACGAGGTACTTTTTGACATTTCAAAAAAAAGTACGAGAATAATGTTTTTTAGCATATATGGAATGAATGTATTTTTAAACTTTCATGATACCTTATTTACTTGAAGCTTCCCTTACATTCTTACAAGGTTATTTTCAAATAAAATTTTTTCTTTTAAAATTGTGCAACATTTTAAGAAAAGAAAATGATTTCAATGAAGGAAGGATATTTTTCTAAAGAACTATTTTTAAATGAATTCTTCATTATTACCTTATATATTTTCAAAGTGGATTCAAAGAAAAGGGTTTTGAATTTTTTTTATGTTTTAAAAGGTTATTTTTAAATAAAATTCATGTTCCAAGTGATCTTTCAAAATCCTTCCCCACCTATGATGACATAATTTGTTATAGTTTGAGAATACCATTCATATTATTTCTCTAAATGCTTTATGTTTTGATGGCATGATGTTTAAGAAAACCGATTATTTTCATAGGTTATTATTTTGATGAAATGATTATGAACCTTTTATATTTTCCACAAGTTATGATATGATTACATGTTTACGACACCCTCTCCATTACATTGGTTAGGATATGATTGTTTATGATCTTATGGAACATGTATGTGTTATTTCATTATGATATGGGTGAGAACTATATCTCCATCCAATGCATTGGGTAAATATTTATATCTCATGAGATATAAATGAAGGAAATTTTCCACTAATATGGTCTTAGGAGCGAACCTTGAATACCAAATATAGTTATGGGAGTGAACCATGACTACTAGGATGGTTATGAGAGTGAACCATGACTACCAAGATGGCATGAGAAGTGAACCCATACTACCAATATGGCCTTGGAAGTGATGCCTTGGATACTATGGAAATCATTATTATATGCTTACGTGTCTACCACAATTCCATGTTTTATTCCTATGTTATGGTTCCATGGATCATGTTCTTTATTTACTTATGATTCATGATTTATGAATTGCAAATATTTATGCCATGATTCATGTGTATGATCTTTGATATGAAGGGTATGATCTTCTATTTTCATGATTATGTTATCAAACCATTATGCTCTTGATTATGTTTACATGTATCCATTGTTTACCCTTACTGAGAATCTGAGCTCACCCTTTTTATTATGTTTTCTTTTCACTAGGTTATAAAGAAAGGTTTTAGTTATGGGTAATAAAGGGGAATATTTTTATGGGAGATGTTAAAGATCTTTCACCAAATTAGAAGAATGTGTTCTAAGTTTCCAAAGACACTAAACTAATACTGTTTTTGGGAGTGTGTGTAATATATTAATTATTCTGCGAAAGTGATGTAATGTCTATGTATGTCAAGCTTGGGTTAATATATATCTTCTCTTGGATGACATGAACATTCTCTGTAGTAGTATACACCAACTCTAGGCACATGAGTGCTAACTCTCTTAGATCATTCCAACTATGTGGTAACCTGTAGGGTCACCAATAAAAAGTATCCAATAGTGCCATTCCAATGGTGTAATGGTAGATTTTGGTCTACACAAACTCCACCAAGGGTAAGTGATCCTCCCAACTATGGCCAAAGTCCAACATGCAATCCCGCAATATGTATTCCAAGAGCTAGATGGTCCAATATGTCTGCCCATTAATTTGGGGGTGAAATGATGTGATCAAGAATAATTGAGTCCCAAAATCCTCCTAAAACCCTCTCAATAACTGATATGTGAAGTGAAAATCACAGTTATAGATGATCATTGAGGGAACTCCATGGAGTTGGACTATCTTCTACACGTAAAGGCGTCCAAAGATCTCTATTGAAATCTACTCTCGAATAGCTAGGAAGTGGGATGACTTGGTGAGTCAGTCTATGATCACCAGATGACATCGTTTCCACTAGATATAAGTGGAAATCCCATCATGATGTCAATGGAAATCTTATCCCACTTCCACTCTATCACATCAAGGGGTTGAGCTGAACCCACTAGAACCTGATGCTCTTCCTTCACCTACTGAAAAGCGAGTCATCGAGAGACAAACTCTAAAACTCCCTTATTCATGTATGGCCACCAAAATTGACTTCGAAGGTCCTGGTACATCTTTTTTACACCTGGATGTACTGCCAAAGTGGATGTATGAAACTCCCACATCACCTCCTCCCACAATTTCAAAGGTACCATTGTCCATCCTCTGGAAAAGACAACATGCTCCCCACCTTCAAAATATCCATCAGGAGCATGTCCAGTGGATATCTGAGTATGTAAGGTATCACAGTCAGTATCTTCACATTGAGAATCCCTAACACGCTATAAAAGCAATGGGGTAACATCGACTAAATATATGAAGCACCATCCTTGTCTATGAAGGAAAAATGAAACGAGACTAAGTGCTTCGACACCTCAGCCAATAACTGAGAAAAAGATATCCTAGTAAGAGAATCTTCCACCATGTTCCCCTTACTAGGAGTATATAAATTATCAAAGTCATAGTCCTGGAGTAACTTTATCCATAACCTATGTCTCAAGTTAAGATACTTATGGGAGAAGATATAATTAAAAATTTTGTGGTTAGAGTAAATGATAAACCGCTCACCCATCAAATAGTGTCGCCATATATTTAGTGAAAAGACTACCATTGATAACTCAAGATCATGGTTCACATATTTCTTCTCATGTGGTCTCAACTAACGTGAACCTTTGGTAATAAAAACCTACCTATAGATCAGAACACAACTAAAGCCTGTCCCTGATGCATAAAAAAATACTATATACTTGACACCATCCTCTAAAAATATCAAGATGAGAGTGCTCATAAACCTTTACTTCATCTCCTAAAAGAACTATTATTACCTTTATTTCTACACAAAAGGCTACCCATTCTGGGCTAAGGCTGTCAAGGGTGCTGACACTTTGGAGAAATCGGGTATAAACCTCTGCTAGTACCCTTCCAACCAGAGCAACCTATGCACCTCAGTAACACTCTTGGGTGACTCCCAAGAAAACATTTCCTCAACATTCCTAAGAACCACTACAACTCCTACATATGAGATGATGTGTCCCAGAAAGTGGACCTCTCAAATCCAAAACTGACACTTAGAGAGTGTCTTATAAAGATAGTTCCCTCAGAGTGTGTATAGGACCATCCTCAAGTGTCTTGTGTGCTCCTCCTCAGATTTTGAATACACTAGGTTGTCATCGATGAAGACCACCATGAACCAATATAAGAAAGGATGAAAGATATGGTTCATGAGTCATATGAACATTACTGGGGAATTTGTCACACTAAATTACATCACCAAGTACTCAAAGTGACTGTAGATACATCTGAATGTTGTCTTCAATATATCCTCTACTACAAAAAATTCCAATTAGCGATGTTTATAAACATCGCTAATTAATTTAACTACCTTTATAAAAAAAATCTCTAAATGAGGTGTCACTAAATTAGAGATGTTTATAAACATCGCTAAATGAAAACACTTATAAATGTTGCTAAATTAGTGACATTTTCAAATGTCATTATTTAGAGACACCTTATTTAATGATGTTTTTGAGAAATATTGGTAAATAAACATCGCTAAATTAGCGACGTTTTTAAATGTTTCTATTTATTGAAACCTCATTTGCTGACATTTTTTTGTAAACAAAAGTGTTTTCATTTACCAATATTTCTGTAAAACATCGTTATTTTTTTGAAATTTATATTTTTTATTTGTGGGGAACATTTTTTATTTGGATTTTTCATTTTTTGAATTTTTTTTTACCCCACCTGTCTACCTGCACCCCACCCTCCTATTCCCCACAATCTCCACCCCTCCTTGCTACTATGTACTCTCCTCCACCCCTCCCCTGTAACCCACCCTCCCATCCCGTTTCCCTCGCCCGCCTTCCTCCACACCCCATGCTCCTCCTGTTCCCCACAATCTCCGCCCCGTCCCACTCCCCTATACCCCACCCTCCCCTCCCATTACCTCACCCACCCCACTCCCCTGTACCCGCCTCCCACTCCCTTTCCCTTGCCCGAACATGCTTTGCCTCCCCCTCCCCCTCCCATTCCTTCCTTCCTTCCGCCCACCCCCGCTTCTCTTTAACCTACCCTCACCGTCGCATTCCCCCCCACCTTCCTGCCTCTACACCCCCTCTTCCTGTCTTTTCCCTATAAAAAAAGCTTGCCTCCGCATAGATTAGAACCCACATCCTTTCAAAGCATGCACAACGTATATGACCAACTGACCTATCTATTTTCTAAATATAAAATTGTATTATATTCCATATATATAATTAAATTAAACCACATTAATAAATTAATGTATTATATATATAATTTTATATATTAATATACATATATTAATATATATATATGTATGTATAGATTTTATATTTAATGTTTATTTATATAAGTTTATATTATATATATATGTGTGTTTGTATATTTAACTATCAAAAAAATTAATGTTATATATATATATATATAATTTTATATATTCATATATGTGCGTGTGTGTGTGTTTATATTTTATATTTTATGTTTATAAATATATATACAAGTTTATATTATATACGTTTATATATATATGTGTGTGTGTGTTTATATTTTAAAATATTTAAAAAATTAATATATTATATATATAATTTTATATATTAATATACATATATTAATATATATGTTTATATTTAATATTTTATGATTATATATATATGCATGTTTATGTTATACTATATATATATATATGTTTATATATTATAATATATATATATATATATATATGATCATATGATATATATATGTGTGTGAGTTTATATATCTATATTTTTATATGTTAAACGATTTATAAAATTAATATATTATATATATATATATTTATAATTTTATATATTAATATACATACATTAATATATATATATATATGTGTTTATATTTTATATTTTATGTGTGTATATATATAAGTTTATATTATTATATATATATATATGTGTGTTTATATTTTACATATGGGTTTATATTTTATATTATATACATATGATTATATATATATATATATCTATATATTATATATCTATATGTTTATATTTTATATTATATATATATGTTTATATTTTATATTTTATATTATATATATGTTTAAATTATATATATATATTATATCTTTATATTTTATGTATATTTTATGTTTATATTTCATATATATCATATGTTTATATTATATATATGTGTGTTTATATATATATATATATGTGTGTGTGTGTGTGTGTGTACGTACACATATATATAATTAGCCATGTTTTAAAACACTGGTAAAAATACTACTAAAATAGCCATGATTTGTTAAAAACTTGACTAAATTTAAAATATACATGTGTTTATATATATATATATTTATATATATGCGTGTGTTTGTGTGTTTATATATATGTATGTATGTATTTATATATATTAATATATGTGTGTGTGTGTGTGTCTAAATATATATTTACATCGATGTGGGAAGATGATCTATATAAATATATATATTTTTAGTGACATTTCGTCAAAAGCGTCGCTAAATTAGCGACATTTTCATGATAAGCGTCACTAAATTAGTGACATATATTCAAAAGCATTGATAAATTAGAGATGTTTCCTAAAAAGTGTCACTAAATTAGTGACATTTCCTAAAAAACAAAACATCACTAAATTAGAGACATTTCCTTATAAAAATCACTAAATTAGCAATTATTCCTAAAAAATTTCATCAAACTAGCGAATTTTCCATAAACACGTCACTAAATTAGTGATGTTTCCTTAAAAATGTTGTTATATTAGAAATTTTTTTAAAAAACATTGCTAAAAAACATCACTAAATTATAGTTTTTTTTGTAGTGATCATCTCGAACTTGTAATTGGTGATAACTTGATCTGAGGTCAATCTTTGAGAACCATCACACCCCTCTCTACTAATCAAAGAGGTCATTGATCCTAGGTAGTGGATAATTATTCTTCACGATCACCTGATTCAAGCACCGATAATCTACACATAAACTCATGCTCCTATCCTCCTTCTTGGAAAAAAACATTGGGTATGCCCAGAGGGAAACACTAGGTCTCACAAATCCCTTATCCTGCAAGTCATCTAACTTTACCCTCAACTCTTAAAGCTCCGTGTGAGCCATCTGATATGCTGGTGCAGATATCAGTGTTGTCCTGGGATGCAAGTTGATGTAGAAGTATAGCTTTCGATGGGGAGGTAAACCCGTATTTCATTAGGAAAGACATCCTCATACTCCACCACCACTATAGAAAATTGATATCCCAAAGCATCCACTGATCCAAGAGTCATGCTAGCCTACTGGTGAGTAATCAGCTTCACTCTCCTATTCCTAATCTCATCTTGATCAGCCAAGGTTTCCTTTTCACCCACAAAGGAAAACCTCATTTTGTCACTACGGACACACCACATCCTTCACCTAAAATAGTTAATATGGGCATGAAATATGGATATCCAATCCACACCTAAGATGACGTTGTAAGGCCTCATTGCTGCTACAAAGAAATCCCATAAAAAACTCTCACCTCTAAGCGTTAGATCACCATGTCAGCACAAGTACGTAATCACTGAGTCACCGCTTGCTAAAGTCTCTGAACACAAGGGTCAATCCAATGGCTCAACCAGAATCTCTAAGTCTCGAACCATAGAAGTGGAAAGGAAGGAATTAATTGCACTAGTGTCTGTCAATACTACATATAAAGTATAAAAGACATAGATCGTACCTTGTATCATCCGTAGAGCCTAGGGTTCATAGGTCTCCATAACCTACAGCTGGCCTCTCCCTTGTCCACACTACCACATAATCATCTTTACACAGTGCCACCTTTTAATAGTTCTAAAAAAGAAATGATAAAGGGGGTACCTTTATCAGTGCTAAAAGTGCTGTTAAAAGGTGATTTTATTAGCGCTAAAAAACATAGATAAAAGTACCCCTTTATCAGTGCTTTTTTAGCGCTGATAAAAAGGTATATTTCATAACAAAATTATCTATCATTATAAATCATATGTTAATATTTAAATATATTTATATTGATATAAATATAATATATTTTATAAAAAATGATTTATATAAGGCAAAATATGTATTTACACTTAATATATAAGATATTTAGTGAAAATTGATTATAAAATAATTTAAAAAATAATATTAATTAATAATTTAATAATTATTATCGATTAATAGACATTTAATAACAATTTGAACATAAAATAATAATAAAAATAATAAACGATCTAAAATAAGTTGAAAATATGACTCAAACTTCAAATGACCCCAACTTTTGATCTAAATGTATGTTTGAGCTATACCATATATTAAATCGAATCCTGCAATGATATCTACATCGTTATATCAAGGGTAAACCCTAATCATTATTTTTTTGAGGCAAAAAGCTCCCAAAAGGGCTCCAAAACTGAGTTTTTAGTCGGGGTACCCTAATTTTTTAACATTCGATGGAAATTCAACCTCATTTAAGGGGGTATTATTATCTTTTTTTTATGGAGACTTAATTTGTTTTCAAGTATTACACTGATAATAATTTTATGATGTTTAATTTTTTTTTTATTTTTCATAATGTACTATTATTTATAATTAAGTATACACACATATATACATATTTGTATATATTTACACATAAAATTTGAATTTTATAAATAAATATGTTAACATATTTACATATAAAATATATTTATAAATATATGAACCATATCTAAATAAAAATAATATTTATTTTATTTAAAATAAAAAATATATGAATATTTATATACCTATATAGTGCATGTGTGTGTATTTTTGTGTGTCTGTATTAACAAATTGATATATATTATCTATATATTCTAATATGTGTATATAAATATAAATATATAATATATATAAATAAATAAAAATATGTATAAATTTATTTATAGATATACATATATATAATATATATATTAATGTTGTAGATATGTTTGTTTTTTATTTATTTATAAACACACAAAAAAAACATATTTTATAAACATATTTAAAAATGATCATGTGAATATATATTAATATAATAATAAATATATAGATAAAAAATAGAACTATATATATATATATATATAAATAGATATAATATAAAATGGAGAACAAAGCAACATCGAGGAGTGGTAAGGGTCCAAGTGTGTAAGGAAGAGGTCTTGGGTTTGAATCTAGGGGGAGGTAGGGGTGTGCGTGTGGATGGGTGAAGGGGGGAGCCTAGCACTATTAGAGGGGGGTGGAACACCTATCCCTATTGGGAGGGGGGGGGGTTTCACTATTAAAGTGGGGTTTGATCACTGATAGGGGGGCACCTATGATTCTGATTTTTTTTTTCAAATTTAAATAAAAAATGACTTTTATATATATTTTTTTAGCACTGATAAAATGGAATCCATTTTAATATAACCTTGATTATTAGTAGTTTTTTAACACTAATAAAGTATTTTTTTATCACTGTTAAAAACCTATTCTGTAGTAGTTCCACCAGCTCCTTGAGCCTAGCATGGACCACCTAGGGGCGGTGGTGCTAATGGGTCGAACCTCCGACCAGCTTCTTCTCCCCTTCCAACCCCTCTTACATTTCCACCACCCAACAAACCACTATGATCCTATATCTGTCTCTACCTTAGTGGTCCCTCGACCATCTCACGATCAGTTGTACGATGGGCCATAAAATCTTGAGCCAGATGTCCCCAACCATCATAGGAGAGACACTGCCTCTCCCTTGACTGATTGGATCCACCCTGAGATCTATGAGCCATTGACCCTGTGTCCTAGAATCACCTCATAAAGTGTATAATATGATTGGATCCTTGTTACTATCATCAGATTCCTACTGTCGAGGTCTTAGGTGCGATCCAAAGGATGCTCATGGTAGTACCTCCTCCCCCCATGCTTACCACTCCCCACCCCATCCTCCATCATGATTCCTCCTAACTCCCTCACGATTCATACCCATCCCTACATCATGATTCCTCCCCCTCCCTCCCTTTTGATTCATCCTTCCCCTCACCCCATCAATTCCTCATTTTCCCCTCCTCTCCTCATGAGGTAGTCATCCCACCTCCCTTCCAACACGACCTTGATTCCCCCACCTCACCGTGACCCTCCTCCTCTAACATGGCTCACAGCTGCTCAATACGGCTTTGACATGGACACACCACCTTCCATGGTCCTCTTATAATGTAGCCACCCCACCTCCCTAAGATCCTTATTCTATAACATGGCCACCCCAACTCCCTCCGATTTATTCCATAGAGTAGGTTTTATTTTATTTCATATAGTTATCCTCTCCAATTTTCACTAGGTAAGATTTGTTTGTTTCTATTTCTTGTCTTATTAATTTTCAGATTTGTCCTGGATAGGTTTTAGTTTTTTTGACTTATTGCATTGGGTATGATTTCTTTGATTTTTTGTCTGAATTTCATTGGGTTTTTCATGAACTTTCCCCCAGGGCCCATTCTATGACTACCCCAAGCCTACCTCTGATAGGCCAGGGGATATCAAATAGCATCGAGTAGGTATATACCAAAAATGGAAGTCATTTTCCTAAGAACCTGTACACACACCCAACTCCAAGCCATAGTGGCTGGAGAGTGAAAACACTAAGTAAATAAAATTCATGCGTACCACTACCACCCAAAAATAGAGTAAGATAGAAAGTAAAGAAGTAAAGTACAACCGGTCCAGAATAAAATCCCACTAAATGAAATACAATCGTAAAATATGACTTGCAAACACGTGTACTGAAGCTACTGTAGGAAGATGCTGGAAATACCTCAGCTCATCTAATATCACAAGGCATCGTCCGGTCCTGGTCCTAGTCCTGATCTACCTAGGATTCCACCAAAGCATCGATCAACTACACAAGACATGACACGTGCACGCAAAGCCTATGTAGCAGTGAGTAAAACAATACTCAGTAGGGTACCCCGAAACACATAGTAAAATACCACAAAGGAAATACCACTAAGAAGGTATAGTCAACTCAAAATAGTTATATGTCAACAACACATATAACAAGAACATTTAAGTACACTCATAAAGTATTCCAAGACACAACATATTATCCACTGCCAGCCATATGGTTCTAGTCATAGTGCGCTCGATTCCGGAATATCCCACTCCTCGAGCTATATAAAAGAAAGTACATAGAACAATTATACCAAAAGTATCTTAGAGAATATATAGTCTCAATACTTCATGAAGTTTCCATGAGACGTCCAGTCTCTCCAAGACAAGGAGTCTCGATATCGCAACCAATCCTTGGTCACATGATTCTAATTAAGGCACACTCGTTCTGGGGGAACTCGATCCTTGAGCTATGAAGTCACCGAAGACCCTCGCAAAGAGGTCCCACTTTTTTGGGTCCCGTACAAAGAGAATACACTGATAACTAACTGAATTACACTGATTAGGTCAATTCATGAAGGAAATATCTTGATACATAGATAGGGGGTCCTATACCCAAGGATCACTAGGGGACATCCTGACCCTATGGTAATTATACTCCTAGATAGGGGATGTGGGACTATGTAAATATTGGTCACACCCATGCTGCAAACCATATCTAAGGTTCCATAAAGAGAAGCGAGGACCGACCAAGCCTCTTGGTGCAGTCTATACTCTATTTAGACCTGCTGGGGAACTTAGACCAGCTGAGTCTCTTAGAACTGCTGGGGTACTTAGACCCGATGAGTATCTTAGACCCAATGGGGCACTTAGACCCGCTGAGTCAACTCACTTCAGAACACGTGCCACTCTCTATAATAGGAACTAGATCCTGTATTGAACCTTCATAGAGAAGACCAAGGGTATGGTCTCAACCTCTACCATCACCCTCTATGATGGGATCGAGATCCTGCATTGATCTATTATAGGAAAGAAAAAGAGAAAGACACTAAACCCTTCTAGTGAAACTAAAACCCCAAAAAGTCATTTGAAAAGGACCGCTTATTTATAAGGGTCCCAACGCCATAAATGACTCGTCAATCGGACTTATGGTTTAAAAATTATGGGTATTTTAGTGAAAGGTGGTTGGTTTGGTTTGGGTCTGGTCTGACTCGGCTAAACCGAAACAACCTGACCCGGTCAGGGGTCTGCCAGCCCGACTTGTTCCACAAACCCGACTCGGTCTACCGACCCGACCCACCGGGCCCAGCCCGACCTGCCGACCCAGCCCGCTCTGGCTGGGCCACCCCATGTCATGCGGGTCAGTCTCCTTCAGCACAGAGCTCATCTGCGTGCCACGTGACTTGACGCAAGGGGGCGTGCCGCCCCCGCCTCATCCAGCCAATCCAATTATGCGGACTGGTATTCTTGCACACAGTCTGTTGACTAAATTCCACTGGCTTGATGCAGTAGAGCCACGTCGCCGACTCACCCTGGCCGTGGGTCTATATCCACCCATGACCGAGCCACCATGGGTTCCTCCAGATACTGCCACAGGTGGCTAGCTTCTGCCGCGTGCTGCCGTTGGTGCGCCGGTGGGGTCTTTGATGGGACATCAGACTCACACCGGTGGTTTTTTATTTGATCCAAAATACGTTCTAGAGTCCTCGGGCTGTATTCTTCATCACTAGGGGTTAAAATCCATGCCATGATCCCTCCTGGTGCAAAGTCGTTCGAATGGAGATATTTCCTGTATCTCCTCGATCCATTCGCCATCATCATCGTCACACCTCCATCACAACGTGTCCATCCCAGATCTATGATACTGAATAGTTGCACCAATGATAGATTGTGCAATGATCGATCAATTGCCAAATGTCGAGTCACAAGCCAAAAAAAGAATGCCTACGATGAATGAAGAACAGGGGGAATGAAGGCATAGATCAACAAAAAAGGGATGGACCTTGATCGATTTTAGTGTCGATCATGGATCATCACCATTAGAACAATAGTTGTAATCCAACATAATTCCCAAGGTTGTTCTCCCATAAAAACCCCACAAGAGTAATCCCATCCCGCAACAATGATCAATCCCCGGGCCAATTTGTTTGTTAATTGGTCCGTGTTCATTGTGGAATATCAAGAACGGGGGAAAGGAGAATAAAAAAACACCCTACCTAGAAAACATGATTGGTCGACGTCGGTTTTCGATCATTGTTGGCGATCTGTTAAGAGACATCATGATCCATAATCTGGTCGACCCTCAATCCGTGACCCATCTTCATTGGCGATTCTTCATTCATCATCGTTCGTCACTCACCAACGGAATTCCCTTAGATCCTTAGAGCAATCTCTAGGGTCATCCCCTGATCCTATATCTCTGATTATCCATTAAAGGAGGAAATGCATTTCAGTGTTTCTATTACATTGAGTCGCCACTTCATTACACTGTTTCATTTATAAAAAAAATGTTTCTATTAATTTTGAGTTGAAGCATTGTTATGCTATTTCATTTATGAAATAAAATAGTTGCGTTGCAGTGAAACATTATTTTTAAATAAAATAAACTTTGTTAAGTTTATTTTTTTCTTTAAAACGTCAAAAAAAAAAAATCGCAGTCGAACCACGCCAATCTAAGTCAGGTCATGACTAATAAAAACCCACTTATATGAATATAATGGTTCCCTTAGATTTCAAATATGAGCACTCATTTAAAAGTTACTAAAACTGAGCATGCATGTTATTTTTAATAAACTAAAAAAAAGTTCAAACAATTATTCCAGGAACCCCGGGCCTCGAAATTACATGTCGTCTCAGCACCTAGTTTCGGATTAATCCATAATTTTTTTTAAAAAAATACATGGAAATTACGAGACATTAAATTCTCCCCACCTTAAGGCTTTACATCCTTGAAATCCAAAAGAAGGGCTTAACAAACAAAATGTGAGAGTACCGAGCACGAATCTGAGCCTCCTACTTCCATGTGCTCCTCTTAAGGTCCGTGTGCTACCTTTAGACATGTGCTAAGGGAACATATCATCCATGAAGGATCCTCGATCTTCATTTGGTACTCAACCCAAGACACTCCAACGTTTATGTCTAGCTCACCTCATATTACAATGTGCAAAGGGTTATGCACGAATCTCTTCAGCTGTGACATGTGGGAGACGTTGTGTACCTGGTCCCACTATGGGGTAGAGATAAGTAGTATGCTATCTTGCCAACTCTAATCAATACCTAAAAAGAGGAATATTAACCTCAGATATATCTTTCCACCCTAAAAAAATCATTGTTACCATCGTTGAGGTGATACCCAAAGGAAGACATGGTCTCCTTCATCAAACTCCAAAGGTCTCCGCCGTCTGCCATCACAAAACTTTGGACAAACCTATGCATTCTTCATCCACTCCTAGATGAACTGCACATTCTCTGCAAACAACTCATACATGTAGAGGCATCCCAATCTATCTACTAAAATCTATTACTGGGTTAGTTAAAAAGTGGTGCAACTCGGTGAGTCGGTCTACGATCACGCTGATGGTATCATGTCTCCTGAACATACATGGTAAAATCGTCACGAAGTCCATCGATATCCCTTCCCACTTCCTTCCTAGTAACCCTGAAAAGAGAAGTAAGAACCCACAAAACTAATTCAAACAATGAATAGATTTTTAATTAACAGGTAAGCTCAGCTTGAACCTGTTCTGTCATCCTCGATGCCCACCTTGACACCCACATGAATATCCCGATGTATCTCGCCACTCTAGATGTCACTGCTACAACTATGTGTTTTCTAAAAAGAATGATGTGTTCCCCACCTTTAAATATCCATCAGGGGTATTCCCCATGGAAAAATGAGCATGTAAATACTCGCAGTTAGTATCACTGAGTTGTGCCTCCCCGACTCATTTATGAGTGGATGGGTAATAACCAATAACTGGAGATAAGATGTTCCCTCTCCATCCACAAAGGATAACAGCAATGATTCCAACCACTATAATGCCTCATTCCATAACTGCTAACTTGATTCATGCTGAGATCATCTACTTCCACGTTCATCTTATTGGGAGTATAGAAAAAAATCCAAGTCATAGATCTGTAGGAACTAGAGGCATCACCTTTATCTCAATCCTCAGTACTTTTAAGAGAATACATACTTGAGAATCTCAAGGTTGAAGTGGATGATGTATTGCTCACCCATCAGGTATTATTTCCACACCTTCAATGTGAATACCACCACTACTAACTCGAGATTATGGTTCGAGCAATTTTTCTCATCAAACTCCATCTCAAACCTCATTAGATTCACTTCAACTCTAGCCACTGAGGTGATGTGTCCTAGAAACAGAAGACCTATTGAATCCAATATAGAAACTTAAAGATATTTCTATGTAGATGGTTCTCTCAAAGTGGGTCTAGGACCATCATCAAGTGTCTCGCATGCTCCTCCTCAGATGCCAAGAACACTAAGATGTCATCAATGAAGAATAACTAGGGTTTTCCAGGGTGAAACACTGGGTCTTACTAAGAACTTCCTTTTTAAGTCCCCTATATACACCCCCATCTTATGGAGATCTTCAAGATCCATCCGATAAATTGTCATAAATATCAAGACACCCTATGGTGTAGACTAACGTGGGAGTCTAATTCTTGACAGAGAAGTAAACCTGGAACATCTTCAAGGAAGACATCCATATACACTACCACCACTAAGAAACCTAAGGACTCATAACATCCACTACATCGAGGGTTAAACTAGGCAATTGAATAGAAATCAGCTACACCCTCCTCTTCCTAAGTCTATAAATAGCTGCAAGGATTTCCCCTTTGTCGATAAAGGAAAATCTAAATCCATCACCACAGACGAACCACATCCTTTGCCTAAAACAATCAATATGATCATGAATTGTGGATTAGTCCATATTGATAATGAAATTGTAAGGCCTAGATTCCACTACTAATAGATCCCAACAAAAACTTTCGCCTCTAAGAGTCAGGTCACACTGTCTACACTAGTGCATGGTCATTGGGTATCCTCCAGTAGGAGTCTCTAAATGTCAAGATCAAGTCAATGACTTAACCGAAACCTCTAGGTATCAAACCAGAAAAGTGTTAGGAAAGTAAATCACTAGTACATGTTTCTATCAATACTAAAGCTAAAGAAGAAAGACACATATAGTACCTTGAATCATCCCTAGAGTCTTGGGGTCATAAGCCTTGACATCCTGCAACTGTCTCATCCCCTATCCTCTAGCTCCCAAAGTCTGGTATGGACCACATGGAGGTGGTGGTGGTAAGATGTCAAAATTTTGGCCACCTCCTATAGCTTCCCCATCTCTCCTTCCACGTCCACTGCCCAAAGGATCTACCTGCTCTTGCCACTGCCTCTTCCTTGGTAGTTCATCAACTGCTTCTCTGACTGCAGCATGAGTAGTAGGACAATCTCACATGAGATTCCCCCCTTTTTGACAAGCATAGAAAATCCTTTTCTTTTGGGAAATAGCACATCCCTGGAACTTCTAACGAAACCTCTAGTTTTGTGGATTACATTGCACACTTGCTATCGGTAGGTCCTCCAGACCCTGTATCCCAGGCGATCATTTCCTAGGATTCATGTGATACACGTTCGAACCCTACGTCTAATCATCTAGCACCAAAAGTCCATCCATGACTCAGTCTGGAAAGTTGCATCCACCTGAACCACTAGAGGTGGGTCTACTAACTGATCATCAGGAGAAAACGTCACCTACTGACCATGCTAAAGAAAAAAATGCTCGGTGACTAGCCCCCATTAGGGAGGCCTCATCAAGTATCGGGCCAAACTCCTGATCCGTCCATGAAAACCTTTCTAGCTGGCGTCATGAACACATCCTGAGGAAAACAAGATGTATCATGTTTAAAAGAGTATACCTGGTGAGATGACTCAAGAAGGACATAGAAAACACAACCCATTACTATATGATGCATGTACCATTATTTCCATACAACTAGTTTTTTCATGTACTGATTTGAAAAACAGGTGCCCAAGGTCCTGGTGAATGGGTACGTCGGCCGTCGTACCAACACTGGAGTCCCTGGCCTGAAAGCCAAACTCAAAACACTTAACACTATTTACCCAAACCAATATCACAAAATCACGATCCTAATGTGGAACCAACCTCCTATGATACCACTCTATCATGAACCATCCTCAGGGGCCCGTCCTATTATAAGTCCCCAGCCTTAAACCTTACTTAATCTTGAGTTATTACAAGATTACACATTGAGGATCTTTTCAGGTTTAGAGTTTTAGAGAATTAGATCATGAAACTTGCATTACATTCCACATTTAAACAAAGTGGTTACATAAAAGATAGTATTCATTTTTTTCCCATCAACGGAAACATATTTAAAATAAAACATGGATTATTTCTTGACACTTCCTTGACACTATCATCATATCATGTACCTTTCCCTTGACCTGTGAAAAACATTTCAAAAAAACTTGGGATGAGCATAAAAAGCTCAGTAAGGGTTATAAAAATATGGAAAGGAAACATGAGTACATGTATACATAAGAATGAAATAATACTTACCCATAAAATATAAGCACTTAACATACCTCATAAAATCATGAATAAATCATAGAAATCATATGACATAAAGGTAACTTGAGGCATTCATAACATTCTTACGTAGGGAGTAACCCTCTTGGTTACGTTTGGAATACCCATCACAGTATATTCCCTAAATCTCTTCGGAGAAACCATAATGTTTCACTCCTTCGCGCTACCCAATGCATTGGAGAGCTATATCGGGCTCACCCGCCCTTAGTTTATCACGGAACCACCCGTCTTCATAACAATGCCCAATAACCATAACATAATCGTACCACATAATACATGCATAAAGTAAACATAACATTTCCACATTTCAATCACAAGATATCAATAAAACACATTGATATAATAAACCTTATGAAAACCATTTTCAATAACAAAATAAAAGAAAAGTAAAACATGGTATTTATTTTTCTTTTAAAAAGAAGGTATGTCTTGTAGAGGAATCCGAAACTCAAATAATGGTCACGGTGGCGGAGAAGTCATTGTCGCCGCATACGTATGACAAAAACATTCCCTTTTGTCGTTTTGTAAAACATTTTGTATAAAAAGATTCCTTTTGGATAAATGTAAAAGTCAAAGGGGTTTATACACCGTATAAAAGAAGTTGTGTATAAAACAAAATATGCCTCAATGAAAGGATATTGAGATGAAGTCCCTTACAAAGACGGTATCCTTGGTTTAAGGATAAATCAATTACATAATTATGTGTGACAAACTAATACACAAAATATAAGTGGATATTAAGTGTAAAACAATCAGAGTATATTCACACATATTCATATAATGACATATTCAGGGACTACATGTTTATCCCAAAGAATCAAATTTGGGATAAGAAGTTCCCTTGCAAAAATTTGACAGCCTAACGGCGTCACTGCAAAATTCAGAAAATGAGTTGATGAGAGATAAAAAGGGTATCTCATCACATGGACATAAAATTTAAATCAATAAGGATATAGAAGGACATATCCCAACATAATAGTATGTGAATTAAAAGACATAACAAAAGAAGTCTTTTAAAAAGAGGAGGGTGAAAGGTTCCCTTATCGACATGGGTATCTTTCGAAACATATGCCCCGTGAAAGAAGGACAATAAAACATTGATGTAAATACTCATAAATGAAAGTATATTACACAATGAGTAAAATAATGGGCAGTACATACACCACTAAAAGGAAATTGTGAAAATGTAGCATAAATCTCACGTGAATAAAAGTGAGATGAAAAATCTCTTACGAAGACTCGACAGCCTAACGACAGCACTTAAAACTTTCAAAATGGATTTATGAGAGGAAATAGGGTCTCTCATCATATAAACATAAATTTTACAGAAAGAGGAATATAAAGAACATCCCCCAACATAAAAAATAGGAGCTTAAAAGAAGTGACATAAAGGAGAGTACTTAAAAAGAAAGAGAGAGGTTGGATCTCTTATGAAAATTCGACAGCCTAACGGCGCCACTCAAAACTTCCAAAATGGATTGATGAGAGAGAATAGGGTATATCTTAATATGAAAATAAAAATTACAGTAAGAGTAATATAAAAGAATATCCCAATAACAAGAAATATGATCTTTAACAGGAATGACATAAAAGAGTGTACTTTAAAAGAAAGAGAGGAGTCAGATCCCTTACCTCAAGTCCAACTTGTCTTGTTCGTTTCTTTATATTCTTGAATAATAAAATTTGTTCAATTTATAATTTCTTAAGGACCTCCTATAAATATTATTATTCAGTTCATATCACATATTTTAATGTTATAATAATTGGTTAATAATATGAGTTCATATCAGACATTTTTGTCGATGTTTCGTACATGAGTCAAAAATTGAACTTGTTGGAAAATAATTTTCCATGTAGTTATAGGTACATAATATCCAGAAAAGTATTGATGTTTTAAATATCATGTATATCCAGTATATATTCATTTTATACTATTCTATAGAATTTGGAGATAAAAATTAAAATCACCGTTCATGGAGACGGTAGGCCGTACGTACGCATGAACGCTACTTTCATTTTTTTGTCATATTAATGGAATTAAAACAAAATGAGATATATATATATATATATGTTATAATTCCAGAATGATATCCATAATTTAGATGTAATATATTATATATATATCCATTATATATATGTACTTATAATAGTACATAACATTTTGAGATAAGAAATGAAATGTACCGTTCATGGAGACGGTAAGCCGTACGTACGCATGAACGCTACTTCCATTTCTATTTCATATTTAATGGAATTAAAACATAATGATACATAATAGTATTTTAATTCCAGTATGGTATCATATATAATATCATTAAATATATCCTTTATACGTACCACATATGGTATTAACGAATCAAATCACTTTGAGGGGGCGGTAGTCCGCACTTCCTTAAATGAAGATATCGCGTTTACCCATAATGGAAACCATAAAGGTATGCCATAAATGAAAAATACATAAGCTTAAGTAAAACATAAACATATTATATATCATATATAAATATAGTGTCATCTTAATGGCCACCTTTGTAGGTGTTAGAAGAATGTTGAACAATCATCGTTTCGTGAGGCAGAAATTCGCCATCCACAGAAACAATATGTTCTTTAACCATTAGATGTAGGTGTGTGTAATTTTAGCTCTAATACTTCTTATAAAAACATCCTAGTATATTTAAGATACTGTATTTGTTACAAAATAAATTAATAAAAAGAGTTTAGGGGGTTGGAGAAGTAAAATAAAACAAAAGGACTCAAGTGAAGACATTACCTTAAAATCGGGTAACTTCCTTTGATTTGAGCTCAAAGGCTTCCTTGGAAAGGATTCAGCCCAAAGTGAGGCTTCAAGGAGTTAGAGAGGGATGTTTAGAGACAAAATTGGCAGGGGTTGTACGATCCAAAGGCTTTGGAAGTGTGGGTAAGGAGGTAGAGGTGGGGACCTTTTATAAGAGGAGAGGAGGGACACTTTTGGAAAGGTATAAAATGTAACATTATTTTCAAATGAGTTTTAGATTTTAATGGTCCCACACTGATGTGTTTCGAGGATAAGGTGATAAGGGTTCAAAATACACTCATCCAATAGTTTTTGTACATGTGTAGGTCTTATATTTTACATTATCTTTCCATTTTATTTAAATCGTTAAATAATGAGGTCATCGCTGCATCATCATGATGTCATAAATAATTTAATTTATTTAATGTCTAAAAATTATTAAAAAATACTATGATGTAGGAAATATTTTTATCTTTCCAATGAATATTTATAGTCCAAAATATCATTTATGTAGGCAAAATTAAAAATATTTTACTTAGGTGATACATTCTTTGTTACATTTAACATTCTTTAAAAATAAAAAGATAAAAAGTCACTTTCTCACAAAAGTGATTCCATGGGGACCCCAAGTTTGGAACAAGGCATCCCATGGTCGTCCATGATACAACCAGTAGCCTTAGGACACATTTTTTGGTCATTTTTTATTATTATGATATTATCTTATTATTTTTAACTACCCAATTACTCATTAATCAAGATAATTAAAGATAATTACCGTCGTTACTATTCATAATGTCCAAAAACAAAAGAGTCTTAATTACATAATTTTTACCTTATGATTACAAATATGTAATTCATTTTACCAAATTCCAAGCACATAAATTTCAATAATTAATTTAAAAAAAACTTCCCGTTGTCAAAACAAATAGCGGGTTTTTTAGAAACAATATTTATGAAAAGTTTGGCACTTGTTTATGCATAATTCCAATGTGAAATTAATCCCAATGACCATCATTGAATTACATGGTAAAAATATATTCTAATTAAACTTTAAAACAAATTAAAAAGATAATATAACCATATAATTAAATTATATGAAAAAGCAGTTTTGATGTAAAATGCAGTATTTTTCACTATTCATTGAAAAATGAACATTCTCAGAAAAATACCAAAAATTAACCCAAGATAAATTTAAATGTCCCAATAATAAATAATATGTTTATTTTAAAAAACAGATCTTATAAAATTGTCAAAAAGTGGATTTAAAAGGGGTTCACCATCAAAAGGCGGTTAGTCGACCTTTTAAAGAATATTAGAATGTTTACGCTTAAAAACTGGATTCATTTGCATTTTTAATCCTCTAACATTTATTGTAAAGAGTAAAAATATTTGAAAAACATACATAATCATTTTTTAGTTAGTTATGTTCATTCCCGCCATTATAACGTCTAGGCGTTAACTACCATTTAAAATAATATTATTTTATTATTAGAGTGCAACGTAAGATTCCCAAGAAACTCGTTATTGCGTATTGGGTACGCCATCGAGCATAGCATCCCCTTTAAAGTAATATTAATATTTTATTCAAAAATATGGATAAATATAAAGATGTCATATTCTTTATTTACCTGGGGTGTTACATCCTTCCCCCCTTTTTGGGAATTGCGTCCTCGCAATTTTAAAATTGGGCTCAGAAACATCCTTGAAAGTCCCACATCGGAACAAGAGTCGGTAAAACAATCAATTTAAAATAAAGAAAGATAAGTACAGAGGTCACCCGAGTTAACCCATACTAGGATTCCATGTAGGAAAACATGGACATGGAGGAGAAAACATAGGGTCATGTTCTGATGGAGAGTGATAGAAAACATGTTTAGGAGAAAGTTAACCACAAGAAAATCACAAACTTGTGATGAGTTAAACGGTATTCAATTCCCAAGTAGGAAAAGTTAATAGACAACATTTTTGTTCTAAGTTACTTTTTATTGAGTAATTTATTCATAAGGAAACATAATCACTTATCATGTTGACTTTCAACTTTTATTAGATTCCTTACACAAACTCATATTTTCTCCAAAAGACGAGTATTTAGGAAGACTTGTTCACATTAAGAGTACTATAATAAACTTCTAGAGAATAACCTAATCCAAAAAAGAGAACTATATACTTCCCATGTCTTTAGACTTTAACCAAAACCAAAACCAAAATGGTTAGTACAAGATCAGATAATCCAGAAAAGGATAACCATTTATAAAAAGAAAATCTATTCTTAATCTCCAAAATTTGTCCAAAAAAACCCAAAGTTCAATGAGGACCATTTGATAAATAATTTTTCCATAAAATTCTTCAATGTAAACCAAAATAACATTGAAACCCAAATATTTGAAGGATTTAGTCACATAGTCTTCCATGGTACAAATTAACTTTTATCTCCAAATAACATCAGTTGCTCTTAAATTCTCATATTGAAAAGTAATTAACCTAATCACATATCCTCGATGATAGGTTAATAATTTCAATAGATAACCCAAAATAAACTTACTCTTGATTCCTAAAATCATATAACTAAAAATAATTAGTCAAACTAACCAGGGACTTCACGTAGTCCAGTGGTAGGCGATAAATACCAGTTGCACTTTGGTTGTGGGTTCGATTCCCGCAACTTTGTTCGACGCGACGGGTTGTCACACGGTCTACGTGTTGTCCTTTTTATAAAACTCCAAAAATAACCCTAACATGTTTTAATCTCAATAGTTTCCTTATACCTCTCATTTTCATCCAAATTCGTTACTATCTCAATATCTTAATTCTTGAAGTCTTATTTCACCACCATAAAAAAAACGATTCCCAAAATGAATAACATCATACCTTGATCATGGCGTCTACTCGGTTTCATCGTCATCTTGTTCACGTAGGTAGAAGTCCCATGCATTACAACAATGATTTAGAGATCCTTCAAAATCATTTGCTTCCTCCATCCAAATACACCTCATACAACATGGGTCATATGGGTGTTCACAGAAAAACAGTTTTGGAAAATAATCATGTATGACATATAAGTCCAAAACATCTGATAAAACATGATTTCTATAAAATTGTTGGACCGAAATTGAGTTGAAACTTTCTATTATTGGTCCTTTTAAAATACCATAAGTATGTGCTGTTAGACTATATTTTAAAAGCAAATATAAATAGGTTGCGCAAGGGTCTCCTTCCTCGGCACCATTTTTAAAATCATAATATGCTTCAAATTCTTGTGATAAGGTAAAATATTTGAAAATACCTTGATAATATTTACCTTTCTTAAAAATATGAGAATATTGTGAAAATAGTATTTGTCTAAAAACAACCCATGATCCACGATGATAATGAGGTATAGAGGAGGTGTTTGATATCTCAAACAACTGCTTGCAAGTGAGTTGTATGCTAGAAAAAGTTTCACAATCATCCGAACATGACTTTGCAATAATTATTACAAGCATGTCATCAGGAGGAGATAGGAATGTAATTTGAGATCCTTCTCCTTCCATTCGTAACTGACTTTACTTGTCCTGAAAAAAAAGTTATAAAATAAGGATTTAACTGAAATAATAGATATAGGGACTAACCATGTGTCTAACAAAAACTCCTAATCCCTAAAGTTGTCTAAACCGACCTTTGATACCAACTATAAGGCCCCAGCCTTAAACCTTACTTAATATTGAGTTATTACAAGATTACACATTGATGATCTTTTTAGTTTTAGAGTTTTAGAGAATTAGATCATGAAACTTGCATTACATTCCACATTTAAACAAAGTGGTTACATAAAAGATAGTATTCATTTTTTTCCCATCATCAGAAACACATTTAAAATAAAACATGGATTCTTTCTTGACACTTCCTTGACACTATCATCACATCATGTACCTTTCCCTTGACCTGTGAAAAACATTTCAAAAAAACCTGGGATGAGCATAAAAAGCTCAGTAAGGGTTATAAAAATATGGAAAGGAAACATGAGTACATGTATACATAAGAATGAAATCATACTTTACCCATAAAACATAAGCAATTAACATAACTCATAAAATCATGAATAAATCATAGAAATCATAAGACAAAAAGGTAACTTGAGGCATTCGTAACATTCTTACGTAGGGAGTAACCCTCTTGGTTACGTTTGGAATACCCATCATAGTATATTCCCTAAATCTCTTCGGAGAAACCATAACGTTTCACTCCTTCACGTTACCCAATGCATTGGAGAGCTATATCAGACTCACCCACAATTAGTTTATCACGGAACCACCCGTCTTCATAACAATTCCCAATAACCATAACATAATCGTACCACATAATACATGCATAAAGGAAACATAACATTTCCACATTTCAATCACAAGATATCAATAAAACACATTGATATAATAAACCTTATGAAAACCATTTTAAATACCAAAATAAAATAAAATTAAAACATGGTATTTATTTTTCTTCTAAAAAGAAGGTATGGCTTGTAGAGGAAGCCGAAACTCAAATAATGGTCACGACGGTGGAGAAGTCATTGTCGCCGCATACGTATGACAAAAACATTCCCTTTTGTCATTTTGTAAAACGTTTCGTATAAAAAGATTCCTTTTGGATAAATGTAAAAGTCAAAGGGGTTTATACACCGTATAAAAGAAAGTTGTGTATAAAACAAAATATGCCTCAATGAAAGGAGAGTGAGACTAAGTCCCTTACAAAGACGGTATCCTTGGTTTAAGGATAAATCAATTACATAATTATGTGTGAAAAACGAATACACCAAATATAAGTGGATATTAAGAGTAAAACAATCAGAGGATATTCACACATATTCATAGAATGACATATTCAGGGACTACATGTTTATCCCAAAGAATCAAATTTGGGATAAGAAGTTCCCTTGCAAAAATTTGACAGCCTAACGGCGTCACTACAAAATTCAGAAAATGAGTTGATGAGAGATAAAAAGGGTATCTCATCACATGGACATAAAATTTAAATCAATAAGGATATAGAAGGACATATCCCAACATAATAGTATGTGAATTAAAAGACATAACAAAAGAAGTCTTTTAAAAAGAGGAGGGTGAAAGGTTCCCTTACCGACATGGGTATCTTTTGAAACATACGCCCCGTGAAAGAAGGACAATAAAACATTGATGTAAATACTCATAAATGAAATTATATTACACAATGAGTAAAATAATGGGAAGTAAATACGCCACTAAAAGGAAATTGTGGCAAATGTAGCATAAATCTCACGGGAATAAAAGTGAGATGAAAAATCTCTTACGAAGACTCGGCAGCCTAACGACGCCACTTAAAACATCCAAAATGGATTGATGAGAGGAAATAGGGTCTCTCATCATATCAACATAAAGTTTAAAGAAAGAGGAATATAAAGAACATACCCCAACATAACAAAGAGGAGCTTAAAAGAAGTGACATAAAGGAGAGTACTTAAAAAGAAAGAGAGAGGTTGGATCTCTTACGAAAATTCGGCAGCCTAAAGGCACCACTCAAAAATTCCAAAATGGATTGATGAGAAAGAATAGGGTCTATCTTCATATGAACATAAAAATTACAGTAAGAGTAATACAAAATAATATCCTAATAACAGGAAAGATGAGCTTTAACAGGAATGACATAAAAGAGTGTACTTTAAAAGAAAGAGAGGAGTCAGATCCCTTACCTCAAGTCCAACTTGTCTTGTTCGTTTCTTTATATTCCTGAATAATAAACTTTGGTCAATTTATAATTGCTTAAGGACCTACTATAAAGATTATTATTCAGTTCATATCACATATTTTAATGTTATAATAATTGGTTAATAATATGAGTTCATATGAGACATTTTTGTCGATGTTTGGTACATGAGTCAAAAATTGAACTTGTTGGAAAATAATTTTCCATT
Source organism: Viscum album (assembly GCA_963277665.1). Taxonomy (NCBI): domain Eukaryota; kingdom Viridiplantae; phylum Streptophyta; class Magnoliopsida; order Santalales; family Viscaceae; genus Viscum; species Viscum album. The sequence continues at coordinate 777,938,161 of OY728135.1, read as the reverse complement.
TAGTTATAGGTACATAATATCCAGAAAAGTATTGATGTTTTAAATATCATATATATTCAGTATATATTCATTTTATACTATTATATAGAATTTGGAGATAAAAATTAAAAGCACCGTTCATGGAGATGGTAGGCCGTACGTACGCATGAACGCTACTTTCATTTTTTTGTCATATTAATGGAATTAAAACAAAATGAGAGAGATATATATATGTTATAATTCCGGAATGATATCCATAATTTAGATGTAATATATTACATATATATCCATTATATATATGTACTTATAATAATACATAACATTTTGAGATAAGAAATGAAATGTACCGTTCATGGAGATGGTAAGCCGTACGTACGTATGAACGCTACTTCCATTTCTATTTCATATTTAATGGAATTAAAACATAATTATACATAATAGTATTTTAATTCCATTATGGTATCATATATAATATCATTAAATATATCCTTTATACGTACCACATATGGTATTAACAAATCAAATCACTTTGAGGGGGCGGTAGTCCACACTTCCTTAAATGAAGATATCGCGTTTACCCATAATGGAAACCATAAAGGTATGACATAAATGAAAAATACAGAAGCTTAATTAAAACAAAAACATATTATATATCATATATAAATATAGGGTCATCTTAATGTCCACCTTTTTAGGTGTTAGAAGAATGTTGAACAATCATCGTTTCGTGAGGCAGAAATTCTCCATCCATAGAAACAGTATGTTCTTTAACCATTAGATGTAGGTGTGTGTAAGTGTAGCTAGAATCCTTCTTATAAAAACATCCTAGTATATTTAAGATACTTTATTTGTTACAAAATAAATTAATAAAAAGAGTTTAGGGGGTTGGAGAAGCAAAATAAAACAAAAGGACTCAAGTGAAGACATTACCTTAAAATCGGGTAACTTCCTTTGATTTGACCTCAAAGGCTTCCTTGGAAAGGATTCAGCCAAAAGTGAGGCTTCAAGGAGTTATATAGGGATGTTTAGAGACAAAATGGGCAGGGGTTGTCCAAGCCAAAAGCTTTGGAAGTGTGGGTAAGGAGGTAGAGGTGGGGGCCTTTTATAAGAGGAGAGGAGGGGCACTCTTGGAAAGGTATAAAATGTAACATTATTTTCAAATGAGTTTCGGATTTTAATGGCCCCACATTGATGTGTTTCGAGGATAAGGTGATAAGGGTTATAAATACACCCATCCAATAGGTTTTGGACACGTTTAGGTCTTAGATTTTACATTATCTTTCCATTTTATTTAAATCATTAAATAATGAGGTCATCGCTGCATCATCATGATGTCATAAATAATTTAATTTATTTAATTTCTAAAAATCATAAAAAAATAATATGATGTAGGAAATATTTTTATCTTTCCAATGAATATTTATAGTACAAAATATCATTTATGTAGGCAAAATTAAAAATATTTTACTTAGGTGATACATTCTTTGTTACATTTAACATTCTTTAAAAATAAAAAGATAAAAAGTCACTTTCTCACAAAAGTGATTCCATGGGGCCCCCAAGTTTGATACAAGGCATCCCATGGTCGTCCATGATACAACCAGTAGCCTTAGGACACATTTTTTGGTCATTTTTTATTATTATGATATTATCTTATTATTTTTAACTACCCGATTACTCATTAATCAAGATAATTAAAGATAATTACCGTCGTTACTATTCATAATGTCCAAAAACAAAAGAGTCTTAATTACATAATTTGTATCTTATGATTCCAAATATGTAATTCATTTTACCAAATTCCAAGCACATAAATTTCAATAATTAATTTAAAAAAAACTTCCCGTTGTCAAAACAAATAGCGGGTTTTTTAGAAACAATATTTATGAAAAGTTTGGCACTTGTTTATGCATAATTCCAATGTGAAATTAATCCCAATGACCATCATTGAATTACATGGTAAAAATATATTCTAATTAAACTTTAAAACAAATTAAAAAGATAATATAACCATATAATTAAATTATATGAAAAAGCAGTTTTGATGTAAAATGCAGTATTTTTCACTATTCATTGAAAAATGAACATTCTCAGAAAAATACCAAAAATTAACCCAAGATAAATTTAAATGTCCCAATAATAAATAATATGTTTATTTTAAAAAACAGATCTTATAAAATTGTCAAAAAGTGGATTTAAAAGGGGTTTGCCATCAAAAGGCGATTAGTCGACCTTTTAAAGAATATTAGAATGTTTACGCTTAAAAACTGGATTCATTTGCATTTTTAATCCTCTAACATTTATTGTAAAGAGTAAAAATATTTGACAAACATACATAATCATTTTTTAGTTAGTTATGTTCATTCCCGCCATTATAACGTCTAGGCGTTAACTACCATTTAAAATAATATTATTTTATTATTAGAGTGCAACGTAAGATTCCCAAGAAACTCGTTATTGCGTATTGGGTACGCCATCGAGCATAGCATCCCCTTTAAAGTAATATTAATATTTTATTCAAAAATATGGATAAATATAAAGATGTCATATTCTTTATTTACCTGGGGTGTTACAGCTGTGACTACCCCAAGACCACCTTCGATAGGTTAGGGGTTGGCGACTAGCGCCAGGTAGGCATATCCCACACATGGGAGGCATTTTCCTAAGAACCTATACACACACACCCACCTCCAAGCCACCATGGATGGAGAAAGAAAACACCAAGTAAAGAAAATTCATGCATACCACTACATCCCAACAATAGTGTATGATAGAAAGTAAAGAAGTAAAGTACAACTAGGCCAGAATAAAAGCCCACTAAAAGAAAGACAACTGTAAAGTCTGACCTGTAAAAACAGGTACTGAAACTGCTATAGGAATCCACCAGAAACACCTCATCTCAATTGATATCACAAGGCACCGTCTAGTCCTAATCTTGCTCTTCCCAGAACTCCACCAAAGTGTTAGTCAACTACATAAGAAATGACACGTGCAGGCAAAGCCTATGAAGGGGTGAGTAAAACAATACTCAGTAGGGGACCCCAAAACACAAAGTAAAAGACCACAAAAAAACCACCAATAAGGTATAGTCATCTCAATATAGGTATATGTCAACAACACATATAATAAGAACATTCAGGTATACTCATAAAGGATTCCAAGATGCAACGTCTCATCCACTGCCATTCATACGGTTCCGCTCGTAGCACGCTCAATTCTGGGAGATCCCACTCTTCAATATATCTGAAATAAAGTATGTAGAAAAAGTATACCAAAATCATATAAGTGAAAATTTGGTCTCAATACATCACAAAGTTTCCCTGATACATCTGTTCTTACTAAGATAAGAAGTCTCGATATCGTAGCCAATCCTTGGTCACATGATTCTACTTAAGGCACGCTCGTTCTAGGGGAACTCTCTCCTTGAGATATGAAGTCATCAGAGACCCTTGAAAAGAGGTCCCACTTATTTGGGACCCGACCAAAGAGAACACACTGAGAACTACCCGAAGTACACTGATTAGGTCAAGTCATGAAAGAAGGAAAGACCTTGATACACAGATAGGGGGTCTTATACCCATGGCTCACTAGGGGACATCCTGGCCCTACTAGAATTATCATCCTAGATAGGGGATGAGCTCCCACATAAATATTGGTCAAACCCATGATTCAAACCCTATATAAGGTACCGTGAAGAGAAGTGAGGACCAAACGAGCCTCTTGGTGCAGTTTATACTCCACATAGACCCACTGGGGAACTTAGACCCACTGAGTCTCTTAGACCCGATGAGTCAACTCACTTTTGAACACATGCCATTATATATGATAGGAACATGATCTTATATCAAAGATTCATAGAGAATCCCAAGGGTATGGTCTCAACCTATACTGTCACCCTCTATGATAGGATCGAGATCCTGCGTCGATCCCTCATATAAAAGACAAATAGAATGCCACCATCACCTGATGGTCCAAATAAAACCCCACCAAGTCATCTCAAAAGGACTTCCGCATTGAAAGGGTACCAAATTCGCAAACGGCTCATCAATCAGACTTACATTTTGAAAGTTATAGGCATTTTAGTGAAAGAGAATCGATTGGGTCCCTATCCGACCTGACCTAACCCGGTCCGGGGTCCATCGGCCCGACCCAATCTGCTGAACCAACCTAGTCTGTAGACCCAACCCACTGGCCATGGCCCGCTCTGATGGGTCCTGGCCCGCGTCGCGTGGGCTGGTCTCCTTCAGTACACGGCTCGTCCACGTGCCCCATCACCCAGCACAAGGTGGAACACCACCCCTTCCTCATCCATCTGGTCTAATTACATAGATCAGTATTCTCACATGAATTTCATTGACCGCGTACCATTGGCTCGACATGGAACAACCACGTCACTGACCCACTTCGCCGTGGCCTGTCCTGGCCACGACCCCATTACCACCCGCGATCGAGCTGTCACAGGTTCCTCCGAACACCACCGCGAGTTTCCAAATTCTGCCTCACCGGCACGAAGCCACTGACAGAGTGCCGATGGAGTCTTTCTTAGGCCACTATATGTGCTTTGATGTTCCATTCTTCAATCCAGATTATGTTACAGAGTCCTTGGGCCACATTATTCATCACCAGGGGTTTGAATCCATGCCATGATCCCTCTCGGTGCAAAGTCATTTGAGTGGGGATATTTCCCACATCGCCTATTTCATTTTACATTTTTTCATCTCACCTCTATCATGCCGTGTATATCCCGAATCTCCAATACCTGATTGTTGACCCAAGGATCGATTACACAATGATTGATTGATTGGAAAATGCCGAGTTAAGGGCCAAACGAAGAATGCCCATGAATAATGAAGAATGGGGGGGGGGGGGAGGAAGGAATGGATCAAAAAAAAGGGATGGACCTCGATTGATGTTAGTGCTGATTGTGGCTCATCGGCATTATAACGACATTCATAATCCAACATAAATTACAATGTTGTTCTCCCATAAAAACCCTGCAAGAGTAATCCCATCCCACAACAACAATTGATCCACAAGCTAATTTATTTGTTAATTGGTCCGTGTTCATTGTGGAATATAAATAATGGGGTAAAGTAGAATCAAAACACAACACCCTACCTAGAAAACATGATCTGTCGGCATCGGGGTTTGATTGTTGTTGGTGATCCGTTAAGAGACATCGCGATCCATCGTCTCGTCAACCCTCGATCTACGATCCGTCGTCGTTAGTGATTCATCGTTCGGTGTCGTTCATTTCTCACCAATGGAATTCCCACAAAGCCTCAAATAAATCTCCAAGGTCATCCCTTAATCTTATAGCTCTAATTATCCATTAAAGGAGGAAACACGTTTCAGCGTTTCTGTTATGCTGAGTCGCCACGTCATTACCCTATTTAATTTATGAAACAACATTTTTGTTATGATTGAGTTGAATAATTTTTTCATTTATGAAATGAAACAGTTGCGTTGCAGTGAAAAATTATTTTTTAATAAAATAAACTTTCTTATTTTTTTTATTTTTCTTTAAAATTCCAAAAAAAATCGCAATCGACCTGCACCGATCAAAGTTATGTCCTGCCTAAGAAAAACCCACTACTCTTAACACAACAGTGCCATCAAATTTCAAATCTAAGAACTCATTTAAAAGTTACCAAAACTAAGCATAAGTGTTATTTTTTATAAACTAAAAAAAAGTTCAAATGATTATTCTGGGCACCACGAGCCTCATAATCGTGTACCATCTTAGTGCCTGATTTCAAATTAATCCATATAAATCTAAAATAAATTTACATGGAAATTATGGGATATTATATGGTTTGATTAACTCATCAGTTTCTAATATTTCTGATTTCATGAATAGTTGGTTTACCAGTATTAATTTTAGGCCACCTGTAGTCATGTTAAGTTAATCTTTCCCCACCCCTTCCTTAATATTCTCATATGATTTTAATGCCTATGTTGTCATTTTTTTCTTTTTCTAAAGTTATTTTCTACTATATCTCAGATATCATAGGGTTGAACTTCTTCGGACGAGCACTTCATCTCTTCTCTCATAATAATATATTTTAACTTTTTTACCTTATATGTTCACCAAATGCATGAATTAATTATACTAGATAATGTTAGCTTATTTTGTGAATTTTTACTAGAACTAACTCCATAGAAATTAAATAGTTATATGTGTTTTTTCTTATAATTAACATAATATTTAGTCTACCTAGAATAGCGAAATAATTTCAAATAATACAAAGGCAAGACTAAGGGTTCCTTTGACTTGTGATTTCAAAATATGAGGTCCCCCCCATTTTCATAACCAAGTCATTAATCCACCCAATGTTTACAAATTGGTTTTATTATGAAATAATTATCATGAATCTATATATCACACATAAGCACTAATTCTACAATTGATGGATTTTCCTAGATGTAATGACATATAAAATTTTAGTTTCTTTATTTTGTTCCATTTCATGTAAAAAAGAATTGTATGAATTCTCAATTAAGTTGGGAATTTTCATGATTTAATCATAGAATCTCCAATAAACTGATATTCTTAATTACCATAATATTTTTTATGATTAATTTACTAATATTAAAGGAATTTTTAACTAAATTTATTTCTTCATAAAATAGAAATATTACAGAGGTATGTTTTATTGTGTAGCTTCTAAAATAAAATTAACACACTAACACACATGAATTCTATGGAATATATATTACTATCTAATCGACTTGAAAACAACCTATATATCATCTTTCAATAAAAAATTGTACACAATAGAGGCTTATGTATTGTATTATGCCAATGGATGGGGTATAATTTCCTTTTAATATCTCATTGACCATGTCACACAATAAATTTATTGAAAGGTTTTGAAATGGTGATTGTTGTAACTATTTAATATAAATCATGCATGATAAACATTCAAATTGTAAAAAAATAGGTACACTTGGGGAATCTGCTACTTAGAACATTGAATGATTTGTTCCTTGGTTGTATTATTTTATGTTAATATACCATTTCACCCATGCATTCGCATGTGACTATGTTGACTTCCACAAGATATTGTTTTCCCGATGTCTTAATCTTGATGATGATATTTCATGTTAATGATGATATCCTCATCACCTATTATATTATTTCCTTTCTCACTAATAATGTTCCTCCAACTTCAATTTTTAGGTTCAATTAATGATGATTCATCAGATCACTGTAATTTTGTTGAAGTTACACCACCCTAATGAATATTTATTGTAGTTTTGTTTCTTTATCAATATTTCTTGATTCAGTAGAGGGTTTTTGGGAAGATAAAATTATGATGAATCCAAATTTTATTTTTCTGTGAAAAATGGTTAGTTGCCTATGAGTTTTTATGGTTAATATTTTCTAATTTTTGTTCAACATTGAATTTTTATTTTCTATGGATTTTCACTGTTATTTTGTTTTATAACACAACTTAAATATTAATAAAATAAGTTTTTTTGTTTTTATATTTGAAATCATGTGATCACATGGTGTAATTTTTACCTATATGTGTATGTCCTCTAAGAAAAATTGTATCACCAGTTACTTTGGATTTGAGTTGTCACGCTATGAGTATCACTTCTGGTTAGTCATTTAACATCAATTTTGTGTTTTTTATGGTTATTAATAAAAATTAAATTGTGTTATAAATGAAAATTCTTAATAAACCAATGTGAAAGGATTTTAGACAACATGATGGGAGTTTCCATTGAAGTTATATTTCTTCCATATATTTTTTAACAATTAATTTTATGATCAAATATAGAATGCTTATTATTATTTCTACTATCAGAATGTTTTATATTTCAATTTACTTTATTATTTGAAATGTTTTACTAATACTTATTGAAATTATATTATATATAAAATATATTTGTCCCACTTCCATAGTTTCATTTTTTAGTATTATTTTATATGTGTCATTTATTAAGAAAATGATTTCAAATAAAGCCTGGTAAAGTTCAATGAAAACACAACAACATATTTCTTAGTCTTTGAAGTGAACTTGCATATTTTAAATTATAATTGATATTATATAGAATTTAACCACTACCACTTTTATTTTATCAGTAATTTTTGACCACTATCATTTTATCTATAATGAAACAACACATTTCCCCTAGTTTCATTTATATAGTAGTTTGTTCACTACTATTCTGGAGTAATTGAATCTTTTAAAACTCAATATTTAAGTACTAAAAAAAATGTTATATTATTCATTTTTTTCATATATGTGTGTGAAATCATGATAATATATGTTGGTGTTACACATTATATATAATGATGAAATAAAATATTTGAACTACTTCCACATTTTTATTCTTTCAGTTTCATTTAAATAGTTTTGATATTTTAGTATACAGAGTAATTTAATAAGATGTTTGTTCGATTCCCATGGATTTATAATTTATGTTTCAAAATATTAAATAAATGATAAAATAACTTTCTATCATATTAAATATAACATGTATTTTATGTAACATATATTTATATTTTTATAATTTTTACTTTTGTATAAAGAAAGGTTGTATACCCATACTTCTATCAAGATATTTTAATAAAAAATATTTAAAAACATTTTTCTTCCATATGAATATTGAACAAAATAAGAATCATAAAAATTATCTACATTTAAAATAAATTAATAACATTCATTTTCAACACATATTGAAATCCAATGTTTCGTGTTCATATATATTGTCTCATCTTTATCCTTATCTTATATCACCCTACCCTATTTAGTATTGAAAGTTGAATGGTTTATTTATTTTTTGATGATAAATTTTCTATAATATTTTCATGAAAAAATATTTCCACACGTTGATAAAGGTGTAATATATTTCACTATTGGAAGCTTGAGATACACAGATAATCTAATTCAGTACAGTGGGGATTTAAACAAGAAGAAAATGAAGTCTGAAAAGAATAACTAAACTACAATTTAGAATTTCATTTTAATTATTAGATTATGTTTTTAATAATTTTGGAAACACTTAACAAGGAAGAAAAATAATATAGATACAAATACACTCATATAAAACTACTCTCTTTAATAGATAAGACTGCAGAAATGGGATACCCACACTATTTATTTTATATGATGAGTGTTTATGTAAGATTGTCTATTTTATCCATTATCTTGAGAATATTGAATATTATCTACATCTTACTATTATCTATTTTTTTTCAATATACTATGTGAATATTCTGTAGGCATATTCTAAATAATCATACTATATATATAGTTTCAATATATTAATTTTCTATATATGCATAACATATATTCTGTTACATGATGTTGTGGTTTCTTATTAAAAGTTGTCTAATGTTATTTGTATACTTCTTATTAATTATCTACATACTACTTATTGCATATAGTACTGCACTCATATCATAATATGAGTACAATCTAATTTAAAAATCTTGTTTTTGGTATTTACAACCTAATTTAAAAATATTGATTTTAGTATTTACAATAAAATTTAAAAATGTTTTTCAATTTTGTTATTTCATAATATGTTATATATTTACATTATTGAATATCATAATTTCATTGTACTTCATATCAAATCATTAAAAATATGTCATACATGAATTTCAATTCCCTAAGATACTTCCATAGGTTAGATATTTCATAAGATGATTAACAAGGGTGTAAAAGAAGTCTTCTACTCATACATGCTTTTTTACTATAGTTCAATGATACACTTTAAATATATATGATCTTAAAGATGTAATAACTACAATTAAAATTATTTTAGGTATATCTACTACTTTAAATTATATCAGGTACATTCTACACCACTGTATTCTCCCAACCTGATATATTCCAGATTGTCAACATCTTAAGGTATCTCTTCCTATTTGTATGTCCAATTAAATTCTTATTATTTATAACTTATTATATTGAAATTTTGTGTATTATCTCTATCCTATGTCTCTCTCTACTATTCATCACCCTATATGTATCATTTACATATATAATCCATTATTAACTACTTTAGTGAAATTGTTACACTCTTCTATTCTCTTTGTTACTTATCACCAATAATTTTTATATATATACTATTTTAGGGTTCTATATGTTATTTGTTATAATATAGAATTTAAACGTTTTATTAAATTTACCTTTTATATTCTATTTATTTATTACTTATAGCCAAACTAAACTATCTATGAATATTAAATATCATGGATATTTCATGTATTTCCATAGATATTTTATGTTTTATTTTCCCCCTCAAACATTTTGTTCATCTTATAAATAATCCTATTGTAAAACCACTACAAGAATGATTTCATAACACAATACAAACACTATGTTTTCTAAGCTAGGAGTGATCTCATAAATAAATAGATATCTTGAATTCATACCTAGGTGTTGTTCAGTTTAGGTGTTGTGAAGGGGGCCTCTTTGTAAACAACAGATGATAAAACTCGAGTTCACGAGAATATTTCACACACCAGTGGAATTTCACTAAGTAATTCAAACCACAAAAATTTATCACATCATAGAGAACTGGAATTAAGAATTCCGCTTCACCCTAATAGCCTCCATTATGTCATAATTCATAAACATGATTTCAAGAAAATCACACACAAACATTCAATCAAGTGGACAATTTTAAAATTAAAATGAATATAGAAATATTACATGGTTCAAAAAAGTGTATAATTTTTCCCATTAAACAAAAAAGGAAACATTTTAAGATAAATCAATAATAAAAATCATGATCTTATTCAAACATTAAAGATCTTTCTATTATCCTAATAATTTTCAATATATGCTTTAAATAGTCAAAATATCTTCAAACATAAATATTTTTTTTTCAAACCACTCATTTTGTTTCTTCATTTACTCTATTAATATTAAAAATCTATATTTATATTATTTATTCATTTCTTATCATTTATCATGTACAGTTTACTTGGGTGTAGTATTAGTTTTTCTGAATGTGGTAGAATTGAAATTGAAAAAAACTAGGACAAAGTACTGTCTGATTAGACATATTTTCCACTATTCTGATACCCTTTTCATTTGATCATGTATTTCTTGGTTGGGAAGATCTTCATGAATGATTGTTTCATCTTACTAGGTTAATAATATAGTTGTTCCAATAGGAGTGACTCTTACATCAGAAGTGTGTGCACCACTTGTAGATACCCTTCCTCTTGAGGTATATCTACTTGGACTTTTCTTGGATGGAGTGGATATTTAACTTTACTACCTTTTTAGTTCATAGAATTATTCAGAATAGAGAATAGAGAAAAAGTAAATAAAATTGAATGGTTTGATTAAATAAAATCAGTGGATAAGGTTAAAAATGAATGCATATGAGAGAAAATTAGAGTGAAACTGATAGATAATTTTTTTGAGATAAGATTAAGATGGTTTGATCAATATATGTGACTCCTTATAAATGAATTTAAGCCTGATTTTTTGTTGTTTCTATCAAGTAAAGAATAACTATATTTTTTTTCTAATGTCAGAGTGGTGTTTTTTAATTCATATTACCAATTCTATGAAATTGGGTCGACACCCCTTGAGTTTTCATTGCTCATTCAAATGTTTTTTTAGAATAATTTCCCTACAAATTATATTTTCATCTAATATAATGGTAGAATAATATACTATCTCCATTTTCAAGATACTTTGTACTATGATAAATATAGAAACTTTCATGGTGTCATTTGTAGCTCCTTTATTTATGGAGTGAGGTTCTTCTTCTTCATTATACTGAGCAACGCATAATTATTCTATGTATTTACATTCATTGGATTATCATTCCTAATTATATTCTCATTTATATTTCTAAAATTTAAACTACATTAATTGAATATATTTTATAGATTTTTGTCATATATTCTTTGATCACATAGTCAAAAAACGTCATATTTTAGATATTTGAATACTTTTTAGAAAGTCTTACACACAACATTTTCATATGACATTAAAAGTCATATGTTTATGAATGCTATACAACATAACCAAAATTTTCATATAATTTCCAGTACTTCTTGGGACTTTACGTCCAATGAAATACCATTATTATTGACACCATAACATTTAGTGTGAATCCCACACAATTTGATTTGGTGCATCCAGATCATAGCTATATCTCACACCATTACAATGATAACCGCTTAGGTAAAAATAAGTGTCTTCCCACACTTGAGAACTCTAAAAACTTTTTTATGTGATGTTTTTGTATTATTCATTTTCCTCTCTTACTGTCACAATAATATGAAATTTCTTCCCTTTATTTTGTATGTAAATAGTGACACACAAAACTTTATTACACTTCAAAGAATAAAGTCCAAGTGTTTTATAACTTAATAGAAATATTTTTTATATATATAACATAAATTGAACTTTATATTCCTTAACTTACCTCATCTTCTTCTTAAGTGCACATAAAATTGAGTTGGATATTCCTCTTCTATTTATCTACAACACAAAATGTTTCTTTGAGAATCTATTAGTGTTGGGACTCTTTATCTATCAACATCAATACTCAATGATTTTCTTTTACTATTATAGTAACTGATATCTAACTATTTTCTTCAAAATAAATATTTTTTGAGAATGTTGTGTTAGTTATTTTTTATATTTCTTTAACCTGAAAGTATATATATATATATATAAATATATATATGTATATAAAATACAATGAAACAAATTTTATTACTCTATGATCTTATATTCTTATCTAATTCCCAATACCATGTGAATATTTATTTTTGAATTACCAAGATTATCATTAATTTAAAATATTACAAACTCATTACACTGTTATTCATAAATAACTATAGATACATGAAACATGAAGTAGCTATCAAGACTCTCTTCCAACCGTTAAACCTACATATTCTTATATCCATGATATCCACATACATTTTTAATCACTGTGTTTACATTTAATCTTCCCACAAAAAAATTCATATATCCATGCATGAGGCACCTACACTTGATGGAAAAGAGTTCATTTGTTAGCCTTTAGGTAAGTATATAATACATGACTAATTGATGGGAAAGATTTAATTTTCCAATTCTAGTTAATAAATTCTAGTTTTATTTTTCTTGAACTAAAATGATATAATCTAATGTTTATTTTTTTTCTTTTTTAGGTACTTAATGATAAAAATCAGGTTGAGTGAAATTTATAAATAGAAGTATGAAAGGTTCATCTACTAAGAGGAAAACATACATGAATTATAGGGGAGTAATTTTTTTAACTTTTATATAGAACCTTGATTTCATATTTACACTTTTTGGAACAACTTTATATATGTGATACTTAGATGAGTTGTTGGAGGTAGTGGTGTTTCATGAATGGTAGGCATCGGTTGGCTTCAGATGATGAGTTCTATGGGATATCCTCTTGGTTAACTGGATTTTATTTTAACTATGATAGTGATAGGTAACTTATTTTATGTGATTTTTTATGTGTTTCTAATGGGTGTAGAGTATACCTTTTAATGGGTTACAACTCAGCTGTGTGTTTGGGAGCACACCTTCATTATTATTTCTCTTTTATGTTCTATTATTTTATAGGGTTTGAGTTCTATTTAAAATTAAGAGTATGAGATGAAGGATATGAGTGGATATAAGTCCCGGTGTCATGGTTCTTGGACCATGGGAGATGACGCCAAGCAGCAGCTCAATGAAGATGATTTGCAGTGTGCATTCTTAGATAATGATGATAAATCTAGGAAGTAGTGTTGATCTTGGAGGATTGGACCTGAAGAAATTGATGATGATGATATTTGAACATTTCAATGACCATATTCTTCGATAAAGGTTTGAATGATCCTTCCATGTCAATAATTCTTGGATTTATTATCCTATATGTTAAATTTGGATGAGAAATAATGATATTTATGAATTCTATTTTTCTTGTATTTAAACGATTCTTGTTGCTGCTTCATCCAGTACTATTATATATCTTTTTTCTATATATTGATTCATTGTATGTTAGAACTTTATTTCATTTCTATAAATTATATTAGTGAATCTTCATGAAACTATGACAGTATAAGTTTTTTATGGTATCTACAGGATATAGCCACAATTATAAAATGTGGCAGTAATCCTATTTCCATGGTTTAAACTGTGGAAGTGGACCTATAGCCATGGTGGAAAATATGGCTATAACCCTATATACATGACTTCAAACCATGGATATAATTTGGAATGGCTATAGGTGTACTTCCACATTGTCAACTGTGGCTATATTTATTTCCCTATTTCCACACCAATAGGATCCACGGTCTACCAAACCATGGATATTACCTATTTATATGGTTTCTTGACCTATATACATAATTTATAATGTGGATATAGTTGTAATTTATAGTAGTGTTGATTCATACTCTTTCATAAATCTTTCCACTACCAAGGCTGGCTCAAGAACCCCAATATAGGTGGAAATGAAATGGGATACCACTAAATCCATGATGTATCAGTTTAATCCCTGCTCAAAGGTTTGAGCTCTGAAGAATTGATATCACACCATATCCAAGGAGTAACATAATATATCATTAAACCCCATTGAGTACTCCACCACATTCATACTTCCCTACTACAGATGCAGAAGCTTCTGTATGCGTACCTATTACAACATGTATGGGTAGAACTATTCTTTGAAGAGATGCTCAAATTATGAACAAGAGAGAGCTATATCATCATGTGAATGAGTCACTAAGCTCCACCATATCCTAGTAGATACCTGAATAAGACTCCCCATGAGGACTATATCTAATATAAAGGTGTCCTCACATGGTGGAAAACGTGAGTGACTACCACTAGTGAGTCCTTCGCCACTTGGGGGTATAGATCACCCCAAAACCTGGGAGGTTTTTGCCTCTGAAACTAATGCATCACACTTACCCTATGTGCATCTTCAACTTGTACTTCCAACTCTAGTTTCTACTCAACAGGTGGTGGTATAGATGGTAAACCACATGGAGGTACTATCTCCAGTACAAGCCCCTATACCGATGCCTCTTCACTAGGAGGATACTTCTCATGATCACATAATGGGATCCTAGATGGATGTCTATGTGGAGGCATCCTGAAATAAAAACAAGATATACCATGGTCAAAAGAGTATATCTAGGGAGATGACTAAGGAAAGAAATGTAAAACACAACCCATTCGTATATAATGAATGTACACATTTTTTTCTCTACAACTAATGTTTATTTATACCAAATCAAAAGGTAGGTGATCAGAGCCCTGGTGTATAGATATTTTGGGCACCACACCAACATTGGAGTCCCTGGCCTGAAAGCCGAACTCAAAACACTAAAGAATTAGCCTAAAATACCGACACACACACACACACATCTCCAAGCCCACAAAATGCTGAAATGTAAAATAACTGAAATCAACAAATGCATACATCTAAAATACCATCATAGAGTACTACAGGTACTAAAAGCAGAAAAAGGGGCCAAATACAAGCCCAATAAAAAAAAGTAAAGAGTCCAAATTCTCTAAGGGTGAGGACTAAAGTCAAATGTAGGCTCATGGTAAACACTTCAGTCTGTCAAGCTCCAACCATGCTCCACCTATTCTCTATCCTCCTAGGACACCATCAAATGGGTCGTTGTATGCATAAGAAATGTCATGTATGGGAAAATACCATACATGGGTGAGTATAACAATACCCAATTGAACACCCCAAAAAAACTAAGCACGAAGCACCGAGTATAGTCATCTAAATACAAGATATCGCAATCAATGTTTAATAGAAACACCTAGATATACTTAGGAAAGACACCACACCACTAGGCGGTCATAAAGAACTTCCAACCACATGATTCTGCTATAAGAAACACACGTTACAAGAGAATCCACTTCATGAGACATGATATCATTAAAGACACTTGACGAAGAGGTCTAGAACATCAGGCCATATCCAATAAAGCTCACTGGTCTAAGAAGACCCTGATACTCAGATAGGGGGTCATTCCCAAAATTTTTGAGGGATAACAAAAACCCAATCTAGATCAAACTAATATATAGGGGATCATATGGAAATGATACCACAAACCCTATCAATATGGCATATTAGATGGAGGATCAACACCCTACTCAGGGAGGTCACGCCGATTCAACAAAACCCACTTAGGGAAAAAAGATAATAGAGGATCACACTCTTGTCACATGGAGGGACACAAAAACTCTATCTGAAGCTCAACCTCTAGAGGGGATCAAAATCCTATGATGTAGATGCAGTTCCACACTATAAACTTGAGGAAAAGGACCAAGGGAACACACTACACTAAGACTGGTCCAAACTAAGAAAACAAAGATCTACAAACACTCTTAAAGGGAGTACACGATGTGTACTGAGTATACACAATATTTTTAACTATCACCAAGCCTAATAATGTGGTAAATCCTCAAAAGTCATGTAAATATAAAGATAAATGGTGTGTATAAGGAGTACACAGTGTGTAGAGATCACCCGGAACCTTACCATGTGCCGTTGGCCATGTCTGTGTACTTTGGCATGCCCATGTACCAACCCATGTACAGGTGGCCATGTTCATGTACACTTAGTCGTGTCTGTGTTTGAGTACACGACGTGCCTATAGACATGTACTTTTTCCCATGCCCATGTACTTTTGAATCACATATCAAACCATCATAGAGGGGTCACATGGCATGTGATCGAGTCACACGATATGTGATACTTAACTCTATCTAAAACTCTAGCACCGCAACCAGGGGGCACACACGACATGTAAAACCACATTACACACCATGTAACATGGGATTTTCTAGATCTGTTGGTTCCTCCATCGTACCTTCCAC
Source organism: Viscum album (assembly GCA_963277665.1). Classification (NCBI taxonomy): domain Eukaryota; kingdom Viridiplantae; phylum Streptophyta; class Magnoliopsida; order Santalales; family Viscaceae; genus Viscum; species Viscum album. Next base: position 777,921,332 of record OY728135.1, on the reverse strand, counting down.
CACTTTTCTGGAGCTGTTTTCCTCACCAGATTCTGTAGATCGGGGGTTAGCCAAGCCTATAGTCACCAGATCTTTGGATTCAGGGCTCTGGATCCACTCAAGAGTTATTTGATAACATCATTTGTATCTGCGCCATGTGTACCTTAGGAATAAAAAATAACACCTGATTCGATCTCTTTCTCCCACGATTTATCCATCATCATCATCATCAATTCTTGAAGTGAAACCACCATCTCATGTCATACTCGCGGTTTTGATTTGTCGCACTGAAGAATAGTCACAAAATGATTGGTAAACATGTATTGGTCAAACTATTGGCCAAAATAAATACCAATGATGACCGAACAAAGTAATAGGGGTGAAATCCATAAGCTAAGTTTTTTAGGAATATACCTCTACTAATGTTCGTTTTGCCTCGATCAGTTTTCGTAAAAGAATATGAATGAAGAGGAATAAATCATGATTAACAAATAAAAAATTTCATCAATTTAATTATACTAATGATACACCTATTAGTTATATTCATGAAATTTATCTGTGTTCATTTATTTTTAAGAAACAGGATGAAGATAAAAAACAAAACATCCTACCCATATTTTGGATTGATCATTGATGCAGGACTATGGCATTGCCATCATTAATGAGATCCACAGACTCTGTTGGTGCAACAATCCATGATCTGATCCCAATCTATCATTGTTATCCAAGAAATCCCACCAATTGTCTTCTAAATCTCCAAGGTTTGAGAATCCAAAACTAAGGAAAGCCTATAACCATATACATAGAGAATAAAAAGGGTTGTTGCGTCAAAAATAAAAAAAATAAATAAATAAATAAATTTATTTTATTTATTTACATCCGTGATGAATTTTTGAAAAACGGCCCATGCCGCCAAAGTTTATGTCACATATAGGGTAAAACATGAATTCTGAACTCAATGGCGCCCTCATATTTTTGATCTAGAACCCATTTCAGGAGTTATTCCACCTTTTTAGGAAAACTATGCATGTGTGCTATTTAATATATTTCAAATATTTATTCAGAGCACACCATGCCTTATAATTGCAATCCATATTAGAACTTGGTCTCAAAAATAATTCATATAATATCTAAAAACAATACATAGGAAATCCGAGTCATTACAATGGTGAATTGTTTTCCATAGGGAGCTTAACTTTGGATAGCAGAGTTAGGTTGGGACCACTCTTTGGTTTTTGGGATACCAAACTCTCAATATCAAATAAGTTAAGTCATGATATTATCCTACATTCATTTAGGTAGTATTAGATCACGTACAATGGATTTTTTTCAATGAAATATAAATACCATCCAACTAGGATCACCTTGGCTTCACAGGGGCAGTGTTGGGTGATTTTTTAGCAAAGGTGTATCATAAATTTTTTCATGTTATACCTATTCATAATGACTATAGAAGGGGCCTTTAGTGTAATGATATTACTAGGAAGTATAATTTGTGTATGTGTCATGTTTGGAATAATGTGGTACCTATAGATGAAGTTACCAAAACGATGGTGGTTAATATGGCCTCCAAATGCTGGTGCTAATAGAATTCCAAGGAGGAGATGACTGAGCATCTCTTTTTTGATGGGGACTGGGCACATGTAGTTTGGAGTGGCTTGGGTAATCTGATTAATTTTAGATATCAAGGGAGTTCTGGTATTTTATTTTTATAGTCTTGAATCCAAGTTGTGGGGATTATCTTGGTTGAATAGAAAGTGATACTAGTATTATTTTCCATGGGCTATTGGTGTATCTAGAATGCAAGGAATAAGGCTCATATTGAAGGTGTTTATAGCTCATGCTTGGTCATGCAAGCCCATTCTAGATTCCTTGAGGTAGACAATGGAGTTACCCTAAAGCATTATGATTATTCCTCCTCCATGAGGATGGTGGTGGTGGGTAGGAATCTGTTGGGATTCATCACATTTATTAATGAGAGAGGAAAATTATTAATAGAGAGATTTATATCACCATTAATTAAGGATTTTCTCCCAACATTAATGGATATTTAATTATCAATATTAATGGATGGAATAATGGATGTTGACTGCATTAATTGGTGATTATAGACCTGATATCTATATAAAGAGGATGCAATAACATATTTTGAAGGGGTGTGCTAGCAAGATGTAGTTGGAAAGGGATACTTAGGAAGGGGTTTCCATGTTTGTGGTTGCCCATGGGATAGGATGACAGCGACACAATTATCTTGTACATGTGGAGAGGTTCTTGGAAAGGTGTTCAAGATGTCATTCAACGAGAGTAAGAAGTGGGATACTGCATTGGCGGTAGCATGTGCGAAACATCAGCATTTAATAGGTGTGGATCAGCAACAACAGAATTAGTGATCAGATCCATGTATCGAAAGTCTCCCTGATATCAGTCATCTGGTGGTGTGTCCTAGTTCATGATCAGCAGTACATCATGATGGTGAGATCATTCGGGTATCACAAGATGGTGCGAGATGATGCATGTTTGGGTGAAGATATCTGAGGTAGTGATATTTCATCAATAGAAGAGTGATGTTTTGTCACAGATTGATCTTCCAATACATGGCGTCAATGGGATGTTTATAAGAGAGAAGGAAGAGGCGTATCAGAGTGTGGTTTTCACACAAGTTTTCTACGCTCTCTCATTTGTAATTAAAGTTTGGGAATTACTTAGATTCTTGTATTCTCTGATTTATAGTGGATATTTTTGGGAATTTTCCCATGGTTTTTTAATCCTCCACATGGGAGGGTTTTTCTACATTAAAAAATCCTGCATGCTGATTTATTTATTATACTTATATTACTTCCATATCTCATCAGGTTTCTCACGATAGTTTTTGGCAAGAAATTTTTGGATCAGAATTGGGATTCTCCCCAAAAAGTGGTATCAGATGAGGTTGATTCGTGCTTTCAATTTTTCATGAGAATTATAGAAGTTTTGGAGAGGATCACTGATAAGTGCACAAAGCAGAATAAGGCTCGAAAATTAAAGCAGGTTGAGAGAAGTGATACACATGTATGCTCATTGGATGTTGAGAAAGGGGAGAATTTTATTCCTGCAGGTTCTCTAGAGTATGCGGTAATCACTATTATGGGGGTTCCATATGTTTCTAGTTCTGGTTTTGTTCAGTAGGACAGTACAAATACAAATGTGATGAAGATTTAGGCATTTCATTTTCTTTTTGTAGGGGGAGATGATATTTTTTTTATTAGAAGTGCAAAAGAACATCGTCATATTTTCTACAGATGATGATGATTGGTGTGATACTGACCTATTTTCTTTCCAACTGGGTTTGTTGGATGGTTCCATTCATTAATGTGATAAAGGGGGATATTGTTGGGATTCATCACATTTATTGACAAGAGAGGAAAATTATTAATGGAGATATTTATATCACCATTAATTGAGGAGTTTATCCCAACATTAATGGATATTTAATTATCAATATTAATGGATAGAATAATGGATGTTGACTGCATTAATTGGTGATTATGGATTTTGTGTCTATATAAAGAGGATGCAACAACATATTTTGAAGGGGTGTGCTAGTAATATATAGCCAGCAAGGGAGACATGGGAAGGGGTTTCCGTGTTTATGGTGGAATGTGTGACACGATGATGGTGACACAATTATCTTGTACGTGTGGAGAGGTTCTTGGAAAGGTGTTCAAGATGTCATCCATTTGGAGCAATAAGTGGGCCACCATGTCGGCGTTAGCATATGCGACACGTCGGTTTTTAACAGGTGAAAATAAGCGGTGACACAATTGATGATCGAAGCCACGTATCAAAATTCTTCCTGATAATAGTGATCAAGTGGTGTGTCTCGGTTCATGATTGGAAATACATCATAATGGTGAGATCATTTGGGTGTCGCAAACTGGTGTGAGCTGACACATGTTCGGGTGAAGATCTATGAGGTAGTGACGTTTCATCAACAGAAGGGTGATGTTTTTTCACAAATTGATATTCCAATACATGGTGTCAGTGGGATTTTTATAAGAGATAAGGCAGAGGTGTATTGGGGTGTGGTTTTCACATAGGTTTTCTACTCTCTCATTTGTAATTCAAGTTCGGGCATTACTTGGATTCTTATATTCTCTGATTCATAGTGGATATTTTTTATAATTGGCCCATGGTTTTTTTATCCTCCACATGGGAGGGTTTTTACACTTTAAAAAATACTACATTCTGATTTATTTATTCTTCTTATATCACTTCCATATTTCATCAAGTTTTTCATGATATTTTTTGGAAAGAAATTTTCAGCCCGGAATCGGGATTCTCCCCAATAGAATCCCCTTCCATCAACACACATAATTTCTTCTTTAGGGAGATAGGTTTTGTGTGAACCACCTAGTCATAGGTTTAAACTCAATATTGGTGGATATTGTCAGTGATGGTCATGCAGGGTGAAGGAGTGGTGAATGATAGAAAAGGCTTGGTTGCTGTTGTTTCTTTTAGATACTTTTATGATCAAGACAATTATATTTTGTGGAGGCCAGAGTTTTTCGTAGTGGGATTGGGGTTTTTATTTCCTATAATATCAGATTTGATGAGGTTGAGTTGGACTATCTTGTTATCCTAAATTCTTTCCATAATATGATTACCATATCATGGTCTATCATTTATCATATATGTAGGTGTAATGGGATCATAAACCATGTACAAATGAGGCATAAATGGTGTGAAGTTAATAAAGTGGAAGAAATATTGGCTTCTAATGGATCTCATGACAACCCTTGTATGGTATTTTCAAACTTGGGCTCCCTACCTACTTAGTGTGTTGACCTTGTACGTGTATATGCCCCCAAAATCCATTAATTTAGCCCCCATAACCTTGTTGGGACTTTAGTCCATACTAATACTTTTTTTTTTAATTTGGATGGGTAGTGAGGTGGTCTTCCTCATGGTGGTTCTCAGGGATTCTTCATCTTGGGTGCACGACATGGAAACTTTAGTTTGGGGTTCGCGACTAGAGTGGGTTTGGGAGGGAATTGTTCTATTCTTCTCCTGTGATATGGGGATGGTCATGATGGTGGTTTGTATTCATCTGGTGGTAGAACTTGGTGTGTCGGTGTCTTGGAGTGATATTATGGGGAGGAGGCAGTGGTGGTGACAGTACCATGGGTGAGAGACAGAAGGAACTAGAATGGTGGATTGTGAACTAGTGGTAGGAAGGAGTGGCAGTAAGAGTCTGTTCCACCATGGGGTTGGTACCATGGGTGAAGAGGAGTGGTAGAAGAGTGAAGAGGAGTGGTAGAAAATTGTTACCATCAAATAATGGAGATAAATATTAAAATAACAACAATTTTTTTACACTATGGCGGTTAGTGGTGGTTTCATGACTTGGGGCATCAAAATATTTCCATTGAAGGTAGCATACATGATGGTAGAAAAATAAGGGACTGGCAGTAGTGTGTTATTGTAATTCACATGGTAGCACTACCCTAGCAGTAGTAAGAATTTTTCATGCACATTCATTTTAAAAAAACTAAACATTTTTTCAGAAATAAGATTTTCAAATTAAACTCAAAAATATTAAACAATAAAAATATGATTTTATTCTATTTTCAAAATTAAAATCCATTGTCAAATTCATTTTCAAATTAATCAATTTTAAAACTGATTTTTCAAAACATAATTTCCATGATTTTAAAAATCACACTCTTTAAATTTAAAAATTTCACTTCAAAAATAAAAAAATTCATTTTCAATTAATTTATAAATTTCATTTAATTTGAATATGAATGGAATAATTAATTCTAAAAAAATTTAAATCCATTTTATAAATGTAACTTCAAAATTAAATATTCATAATTTTTAATTTAAAAAAGAAAATATAGATTCAAATTTATATAAAAAATTAATAAATCATTGAAAACCAGTATTTTATCCATTTATCAATTAAATATAGAATTAAAAAAATTTCAAAAATCACTATTTTTATCCATGAATTGGATTAAATTAGGGGTATTTTCAAAGAAAAGTATACAAAAAATGTTGAAAATTTCATCTCACATCACCCCCGATCAATTTTATCATTGAATTTAATTTATTTGAAAACAAAAATAAATAAATTCATCCTTCCTATATTTTAATTAACAAACCATAGAAGGAAGAAAACAAAAATTCATTTAGTGTTTGAAATAACATGCCACTTCTATGAATTTGTATATTGTATCATTCCAATCTAATCAATGTCTCAAGTCTAGGAGTGGATCAAATGATATTTAAGTGGAACCAAAGTTTTAATAAAAAGAACTTTCATTTTCCCCCTTTCCTAAGTTTCCTCAAACTGAAGTTAATTTTCTTCTTTATTGATACAACTCAAATGAATTTTTTATAAGTCAATTTCCCCTTCATGGGTAAAATATTCCTCTCACCTAAATGAATTCATTTTTTCATAATCACTTATTCATTATATATATATATATATATATATATTTTTAATTATATATTTTTTTAATTTTTACCAACCGTGTATGTGTGAGGAATTGTGAAAAAACACTTATTAATATGTATAGAGGGATACTCACACACACTGTTCCACTGTCTCAAAATTCATTGTAGGATCCCAATTACCTATTTTTATCTAGGTTTAAAGGAATTATATAAATTTTATTTGATTTATATCCCTAAAGTGTGCTTTCATATAAAGTTCAAGTTACCTCATATTAAGTTCTCAATTCCAGTGACTTTTTATTATAAAATTGGTTTCACATAAATCATTCCACTGACACTCCATTTCCTAGTTCTAAGACTAAAATTCTATTAAAAAGGTAAAAAAGTCATTAAAAAACCATTAAATTAGTACAATTTTAGAACCAATGAATTACTCTAACTTAGCATAGTATTTTCAAACTAAGCAGGAAAACATTGAAGTTCAAGAAAGGTTTGAAAAATCATAACAAAAACTATACAAGAAAAACTATGTACAGATTACCAAAACAAAATTAATTTTTTGTTTTGTTTTTTTTTATATTTTTTAATGTAAAATAGAAAAAGGGTATTTAAAATATTAAAGAACATCAAAAATTATTTTCATTTATTTTATTTTATTTTACTTACAACTTTACAAAAAAACTTACTAAAAACAATGAACACTTATTTATTTAGAGTTCCTAAGACATTATTTTTTTTAAAAAAAAATTGTCTAACTAGTTGAATTCCCTTCCCCACACTTTTTCAACACTGTACATTTAAATATCAATAGAATTTAACAAATATACAATGACTAAACAGTGAAAAGGATTTGACATAACTTGGTGTTTATTTCCCAATAAGTTTGAGGGAAGCTCCCCCTGGGTATGTTGTTCTTTCTATGGACTTTTGATCTATCCTATTGAGTTATTTCAAATTTGGGAAAATAAAACCTATATAAAAATAGAATTAGACATGAGATTTTTCTATTAAAACCCAAAGTAAAATAAATAAATAAAAAAAGATAACGGAGGAGAGTCTTGGGTTATCCCTCCCAAGCGAGGCTATGTTTAAACTATCCACAGCTAAACAATCTGGTGGTCATCCCTAATCTATAAGAGGATGGTGTTTCTATGATGTGAACCACCACATTCTTATTCTTCTAAAATTTCTTAGCTTCACCTATTGGAGACCCCCGAAATAGAGTATTGCAGTGAATCCATCCCTTTAGTAGTGAAAAATGGATTGAAATGTTGGGTTAAAAACATCAAGTATGGGGCCTCCACGGTCCTTTCCACTACTAATTCAGTGGATTCTTCCTACTATAGTGGAAAATACACTTGTTATTCTTAGATAAGTTCAAAAAAAGGTGATTCGATAAATAATTCAGATTGGATAGAATTAAAATAGGTTGAGTTAAATCAGGATTTATCCCTTCATGTGTAGGATCTTGGTTCTATGTTTCTTCATGGACAACATCCAATGGGAACAATTCTACTATATCTTCCTCCATTTGATGTTTAGGGTATTTAAGAGGGGGATATTCCTCTTAATCAATGATCTCCTCATGTAATGAAGCTAAATTTTAAAGATCATCACACAAAATTCCATAAGAAAATTCATCTTGCATGAGATAAAGATTGAAAGAATTAGAATCAAATTCATCTCCCTCCAAGGAATAATCCAACACTGATGAATCTGTATCATCAAAACAAGGGTGTTTAGGTTCACATTGAATTTGAAAATAATTAAATTAAATAGGTTTAAGAGATTAAACAACCCCTTAAATGATTTATATGAAATTTATTATTTCTCCTAGAGTTCCTCGAGTATCATATCAGCAATGTGTGAGAGTACAAGATCCTTCATAAATTACACCTCTAGGATAAACTCTATAAGTTTTTTTAGTTTCTCTCTATGATCATCTGATACTCTACTTTTAGTATTATTTTTATAAAAATTCAACAACATTTGTTCCAATTAGTCTATTACTTCATCAAAGTGTTCAATTATAACACTCCTATCTATTTGTTTGAGTAAAAAAATAGTTTTTTTTGTGACATGGAGTGATGATCCATTTTTTTGTTCTTATTTTTCTACGAAAATTTTAATTTTTTTAAATAATAGTAATATTTACAAAGTGAAAATGATTAATGAGTTTCCATCCTTATGCCACAACAACAGTGCCAAGTTGACCATGCAGTTGTCATGGGTCACGATCAAACCAAAATTTTATTCTACAAAAAGATCGGAATACATCATAGGTATAACTAAGATAATTTTCCAAGGAGCATTTGTGGTTTGGATTAAAAATTTTTTAAATCACTTATGAATTTTTATTTTGTTTTATTAATTTTTAAAATAGTCAGAATGATGTTTTTTGGGTTTTTGATTGTATGACTTTAAAACAAAATGAAATAAACACAACAAAGACAGAGTGAAAGGGGTTTGGATCTGGTGTCAATTACATATATTATTCATTATACTATATTTCTCATCCAAAATTCATTTAAATATCAATATTTGATTTCTAAAATTTATCTAATTTGAGGTTCTAAACATACAAAAAGAGAAATCTTCCCTAGTACATCTAGTTCCACCTCCTTCAGGATGAGGAGCTAATGAACACACTCAATCAACGTATTCACCATCTCAACACCTAGATCTATATTATGATATTCATTACTCAGTCTCTAATGGTCCATTGGTATACACTATGAACCAAGAGAGGGAGGGAGAATATATCTAATAAAGTGAATAATGTAACATTTCATCATAAAGAGAAAATGAATATCATTGACATGTTTCTGTCTAATGCACTATTATATGGTGGCTTATGATAAGTAGTTTGGCTCAATTTCAATATATTTAGTGAGGTTCCTTCCCCACAGTGGTGCTTGAGAATTATTTATCTTGGTCACATGACATGATAATTTCAGTTTGGGGTTGGTGGTTGGATTGGGTTTGGGAGGGAGATGATATATTCTTCTACTGTGAGATGGGGGTGGTGACGATAGTATGTTGTGTTCATCTGGAGATATCACTTGGAGTGGTGGTATCTTGGCATGCTACCATGGGGAGGAGGAAGTGGTGGAATTAGTATCATGGGTGGGTGGAAATCGGTAATGAAATGGTGGATTGTGAAGTGGTGGTAGGAAGCATTGGCGATAGAAGGCTGTGCTGCCATGGGGGTGGTACCATGGGTGAAGAGGAGCAGTAGGAGAGTGAAGAGGAGCAGTATTAGAGTGCTACTGTTAGATAAAAGATTAGTATATTGAAATAATGATAACAGAAATTGTTTTACACTATGGCACTTGGTGGTGGGTGCACACGTATCAAAATAGTTCCATTGATGGAAGCATGTACAAAAATAGAAAAATAGGGGACCAGTAGAAGTGTGCTATCGTCATTCTCATAGTAGCACTGTATTACAATAAATTTTTTCATGCACATGAATTTAAAAAAACCATACATTTTTCTCAGCACTGATATTTTCAAATTAAAATTATAAATAATAAAAATATAAAAATAAAAACTGAATGTATTATAAAAATTAAAATCCATTTCAATTCCATTTTCAAATTAATCAATTAAAAAGACATTTTTCAAAACATAATTTCTGTGATTCTAAAAATCACATTCATTAAATTTAGAATTTTCATTTCACAAAAAAAAAATTCATTTTCAATTAATTTGTGGATTTCATTTAATTTGAATATGAATGAAATAATTAATTCTAAAAAAATAAATCCCTTTAAGAATATAAGTTCCAAATTAAATATTAAAAATTTTGAATTTCAAAAAGAAATTATGGATTCCTAATTTATATCAAAAAACAAATAAATCATCGAAAACCAATATTTGATCCATTTATCAATTAAATCCATAATTCACAAAATATAAAAATCAATATTTTACCCAAAAATTGGATTAAATTAGGGGTATTTTCAATGAATAACAGAAAAAAAGTTAAAAATTTCAACTCACATCACCCTCCCACACTTAAAATATTTCACTCCAAAGTAATTTTATAATTTAATATTAATTTATTTAAAAATAAAATAAATAAATTCATCCTTCATATATTTAAATTAACAAACCAAATAAGAAAGAAAACGCATATCCATCTGGTGTTTAAAATATCATGCTATTTTTTTGAACCTTTCTACTATCTTATTCTAATCTAATCAAAGTCCTAAGTCTAGGAGTGGATTGATTGAGATTTAATTAGAATCAAAGTTTTAACAAAAAGTACTTACATTTCTATAAGGCCCCAGCCTTAAACCTTACTTAATCTTGAGTTATTACAAGATTACACGTTGAGGATCTTTTCGGGTTTAGAGTTTTAGAGAATTAGATCATAAGACTTGCATTACATTCCACATATAAACAAAGTGGTTACATAAAGACAGTATTCTTCATTCCCATCAATGGAAACACATTTAAAATAAAACATGGATTATTTCTTGACACATCCTTGACACTATCATCTTATCATGTACCTTTCCCTTGACCTGTGAAAAACATTTCAAAAACTTGGGATGAGCATAAAAACTCAGTATGGGTTATAAAAAAAACATGGAAAGGAAACATGAATTCATATATACATAAGAATGAAATCATACTTTACCCATAAAACATAGGCACTTTAACATACCTCATAAAATCATGAATAAATCATAGAAATCATAAGACATAAAGGTAACTTGAGGCATTCATAACATTCTTACATAGGGAGTAACCCTCTTGGTTACGTTTGGAATACCCATCACAGTATATTCCCTAAAATCTCTTCGGAGAAACCTTAACGTTTCACTCCTTCGCGTTACCCAATGCATTGGAGAGCTATAACGGGCTCACCCGCCCTTAGTTTATCACAGAACCACCCGTCTTCATAATAATGCCCAAGTACCATAACATAATCATATCACATAAAACATGCATAAAGGAAACATAGAATTTCCACATTTCAATCACGAGATATCAATACAACACATTGATATAAAAACATTATGAAAACCATTTTCAATACCAAAATAAAAGAAAAGTAAAACATGGTATTTAATTTTCTTTTAAAAAGAAGGTATGGCTTGTAGAGGAAGCCGAAACTCAAATAACGGTTACGACGGCGGAGAAGTCGTTGTCGCCGCATACGTACGACAAAAACATTCCCTTTTGTCGTTTAGTAAACGCTTCGTATAAAAAAGATTCCTTTTGAATAAATTTAAAAGTCAAAGGGGTTTATACACCGTATAAAAGAAAGTTGTGTATAAAATAAAATATGCCTCAACGAAAGGAGATTGAGACGAAGTCCCAAACAAAGATAATTTTTAAAATAAAATAGATACATTATGTGTATTCACTATAAGTACACATAAATAAAGTACAAATACAAGATACGACATAATAATATAATGACATAATTTGAAAGTAGGAGATTAACCCAACGAATGGAAATTGGGTTAAGAAGTTCCCATACCTCGTATCTGACTTGACCCGACCGTTCTTTAAACTCCTGAATAATAAAATTTAGTTAATCTCTAATTGATTATGAATCTTTTCCAAGTTCATTATTCCTTTTATACCATGTTATGAACATCATGTAATCATTTAAGTTAATAATGTTCATTTTGTCGGTATTTGGTTCTTAAGTCAAAAATAGACTTCTTACACTTACATGTTGTTAATTTGGTCAATGTTTCATTATATCCAGAATGGTATTCATGATGTAGATATCATATATGTCATATATATACAGTAAATACATGTATTTAAAATATTACATAATCATTTAGAGGTAAGAAATGAAATGCACCGTTCATGGAGACGGTAAGCCGTACGTACGCATGAACGCTACTTTCATTTCTTTGTCATATTAATGGAATTAAAACTAAATGAGACTTATGTATATTTTAATTCCAGAATTATATTCATCATTTAGATATATCATTAATTATATATATCCATTATATACATGTACTTTTAATAGTACATTACATTTGGGGATAAGAAATGAAATGCACCGTTCATGGAGACGGTAGTCCGTACGTACGCATGAACGCTACTTTCATTTCTATCTCATAATTTAATGGAAATAAATGATAATGATATATATAGGTATATTATAATTCCAGTATAACATCATATATAATAACTTTAAATCTATCCTTTACACGTCCCACATATGGCATTAACGAATCACATCACTTTGAGGGGGCGGTAGTCCGCACTTCCTTAAATGAAGATATCGCGTATACCCATAATGGAAGCCATAAAGGTAAGACACAAATGAAAAATACATAAGCATAAGTAAAACATAAACATATTAAATATCATATATAAAAATAGTGACATCATAATGGCCACCTTTGAAGGTGTTAAATGAGTATTGAACAATCATCGTTTCGGGAGGCAGAATTTCGCCATCCACAGAAACCGTATGTTCTTTAACCATTTGATGTAGTTGTGTGAGAGTGTAGATCAAATAAATCTTATAACAACATCCTAGTATATTGATTATACTGGTGTTGTTACAAAAGAAGTATATAAAAAGAGTTTAGGGGGTTGGAGAAGCAAAATAAAACAAATGAACATGAGAGAATGAATTACCTTAAAAAGTGTAACTCCTTTTGAGTTGAGCCTAAAGGCTTCCTTTGAAAGGATTCTTCCCAAAGAGAATCCTCTAGGTTGAGGAGAGGGATGTGGAGAGAGCAAATGGGCAGGGGTTGGCCGAGCCAAAGGCTTGAAGAGTGTGTGAAATGAGGTAGAGGTGGGGGCCTTTTATAAGAGGAGAGGAGGGGCACTTTTGGAAAGTAAAGAAATATAACTTAATTTGAAAATGTGTTTCGGTTTTAAAAGGTCCCACATTGATAGGATTCGTGGATAAGGTGATAAGGGTTCGAAATCCACTCATCCAATTGGTTTTGGACATGTGTAGTTCATAGATATTACATTATCTTTCCATTTTATTTAAATCGTCAAATAATGATGTCATCGCTGCATCATTATTATGTCATAAATAATTAAATTTATTTAATGTCTAAAAATTATAAAAAAATTACTATGATGTAGGAAAGCTTTTTATCTTTCCAATGACTATTTATAATCGAAAGTTGGACTTGTATAACCCCACTTAAAAATTGTTTTCGCAAAACATATTATGTTTGTGTCATTTTCACTTTAACATTTAATAAAAAGTAATTTATGTCATTTCCCAACAAAAGTGGATCCATGGGGTCCCCAAGTTGACCCATGGCTTGTCTTGGTCGGCCATGACACAACCAATAAGGTTGGGACATGTGTCTAGGTCATTTTATATTATTAAAGCATTATTTATTCCTTAAACTACACTAATTACCACTAATCGCGATTAAAAACTTAATAAGTTACTATTCACCAAAAAATTATTTTAATCTCATTGAACCACATTTTACTTCTTAATGAAAACCATGTATGTCGGATTTTCAAAATTCAACACACATTAGTGGTAAAATTTCATTTAACCGAAAAATCAGTTTGCTTGATTACCACTTAGTGGTTTCACTATTCATCAAAAATTGAAGTTTTTCAGAAAATTACCAAAAATTCACCCTAAGCTATATTTGATATTCCGAATTCAAAAATGAAGTCCATTTTACAAAATTCAAATCATATAAGTCACATTAATTAATTTAATAATTAATTCCCGCTGCCAGAGCAAATAGCGTGTTTTTACAAAACAATAAGTATCAAAAGATTGACACCAGTTTAAGTCTAATTTCAAATCGAAATTGATTCCAATGACCACCATTGGATAAAATGGTAAAAATATATTCTAATTTCACTTTAAAACCAATTCAAAAGATAATCTAATCATATAAATAAATTAGATCAAAAAGAGGTTTGGAATTAAAATGCAACATTTTACACTATTCATAAAAAAAATGAACTTTATCAGAAAGGTACCAAAAATTACACAAAGTAAAATTTGATGTCCCGATTCTTAATAAAAGTTTTATTTGGTCCAAAAGAATGTATAAGAGTGATCAAAACTATATTTAATGACGGTTCACCATTAAAAGGTGATAAGTGAACCTTTAGTGAAAATTAGAGTATAAAAGCCTAAAATTGAACTCTTTCCGTATTTTAAGCCTTTATCTTTTATTGGGTAAATGTAAAAACATCTAAAAATATATCTATTCATATTTTAGTTATTTCTATTCATTCCCGCCAGTACAACGGCTACTTGTTAACTAACATTTTAAAAAAAAAAATTATTTTATTACTAGTGTGCTACGTAAGTTTCAAAGAAACTCATCGTTGCGTATCGGGTACGCTATCGAACATAGCAACCCCTTTTAATTAAAATTCATATTTAATTCTCTAATATTAATAAATATGAAAATTATTTATTCTTTAATTACTTGGGATGTTACATCCTTCCCCCCTTTTTGGAATTGCGTCCTCGCAATTTTATTCACTTATCAAAATAAGTGGGGGTATTTATCCCTCATAGCATTTTCAGATTCCCACGTTGCCTCTTCAATCACATGGTTTTTCCAAAAAACCTTTACCTGATGAATCACCTTATTCCGTAACACTTGCTCCTTATGGTCAAGAATCTGGACCGGTTGTTCCTCATAAGATAGGTTCTCTTCCAGCTGAACTACCTCTGGACTCAAAACATGAGATGGATCTGGCATATACTTTATCAACATCGAAACGTGAAAAACATTGTGTACCTGAGATAAACTCGGAGGTAAAGCCACTCGGTATGCAACTGATCCAACTCTCTCCAGAATTTCGTATGGTCCAACAAACCTTGGACTCAACTTTCCTTTCTTACCAAATCTCATCACACTTTTCCAAGGAGAAACCTTGAGAAAAACATGATCACCTACCTCGAAAGATAGATCCTTCCTCCGGTTATCCGCATAACTCTTCTGCCTGCTCTGAGCTGTTCTCATGTGCTTCTGAATCAGCTGAACTTTTTCTGCCATCTCTTCTACCAATTCTGGTCCCATCAACTTCCTTTCACCCACTTCATCCCAGAAAGTTGGAGTTCGACACCGCTTCCCATATAATGCCTGAAATGGTGCCATCTGTATACTAGAATGAAAACTGTTATTATATGAAAACTCAACCAAAGAAAGATGTTGGTCCCAACTTCCCTGATAATCCATAGAACAAGCTCGTAGCATATCCTCCAATGTCTGAATTGTTCATTCTGACTGCCCATCTGATTGAGGATGAAAAG
The DNA here is from genome assembly GCA_963277665.1 of Viscum album. Lineage (NCBI taxonomy): Eukaryota > Viridiplantae > Streptophyta > Magnoliopsida > Santalales > Viscaceae > Viscum > Viscum album. The sequence goes on along the minus strand of OY728135.1, from coordinate 777,905,662 downwards.
CTGTACTAAAATTTAATTCAGTACCCAACGACTTCTGAAGGCCTTTCCAAAAGTTAGAAGTAAACCTGGGATCACGATCCGATACAATGGAGAGAGGAACTCCATGTAACCTGACTATCTCTTTAAGATACAAACGGGAAAGTTGATCTAGATAGAAAGTATCTCGTATAGAAAGGAAATGAGCAGATTTAGTCAAACGATCAACAATAACCCAGATTGCATTATTACATCGAGATGTCTTCGGTAATCCAACAACAAAGTCCATGGATATATTCTCTCATTCCCACTCTGGAACTGGTAAAGGCTGAAGCATCCCTTTCGGTAACTGCCGCTCTGCTTTAACCTGTTGACAAGTCAAACACTTCACAGTAAAATCAGCAATATCTCTTTTCATTCCATCCCACCAGTAATACTCCCGCAGATCTCTATACATCTTAGTACTGCCCGGATGAACTGAAAACGGAGAACTATGAGCTTCACATAACAACTCTCTCTTCAACTGTGAATCACAAGGCACACATAACCTCTTCACAAACCTCAAAACACAAACACAAACTTATCCAAGAACTCATGGAAAATTTTATTCATAAGGTCCATGAATACAGCAGGTGCATTGGTTAACCCAAAAGGCATAACTACAAATTCATAATGGCCATATCTAGTACGGAACACAGTCTTCGGAACGTATGCTTCTTTTACATTCAACTGATGGTACCCCGAACTCAAGTCAATCTTCGAAAAATACTGAGCTCCCTGGAGCTGACACCACTTCATTCGATGGCCCAACATCTACTGAAGTAGTTGCAAAGGATTTAACCACCCCTTTCTGCTTGTAGTCTAACTGCTTCCCATCACTCAAGCTCCTTGTCGGACACTCGTTTGCATAGTGACCCATCTCATTGCACTTATAACATTTCACTAACTGTAAATCAAATTTATTCTTACCTTCACCTTGATCCTTTTCAGTGCAATCACGAGCCTTATGTCCCATCTTACCACATCGGTAGCACTTTCCAGAATTCAGAAGACATTCCCCAGCATGCCTTTTGCCACATTTATCACAAACTGGAAACTTAGTTCTCTTACCATCAGACTTTTTTGAAGAATTCTTACCTTTCTCCTGCCACCTCGGTCTCTTCTTCTGCTGGTTGTTATAGAAAACTTGGTCATCGGAAAACTCCATTTCCACCTTCTCAGCACATCGAACAAGCTTTTCATAACTTTTAAACTCACGAGAAGCTAATGCCCTTCGATACTTTGGCTTTAATCCTGAGTAAAAATGATTGATTTTACTATCAAGGTCTCGGATAAAATTTGGAGCATACCTTGCCAATCGAGTGAACCTTTCTTCATAGGAAGCCACTGAGTCTTCCTCTTGCCTCAATTCCAAGAATTGCTTTTCCATCCTAAGTCGAACAGCCTTAGGAAAATACTTCTCAAGAAACATACCTTTGAATTCATCCCAGTCAAGAGCATCAATCTCATCGGCATCCCTGATATTTTTAACCATAGACCACCACTGATCTGCTTCACCCTCCAAACGGTAAATAGCAAGACTAACCTTTTGATTGTCTGAACACCCCATGACATCAAAAATCTTCTCCAGTGCTTTAATCCACCCTTCAGCTTGCACAGGGTCAGATGATCCTCTGAATGATGGTGGATGTTGCCTCATGAAATGTTCCACCACTGACATGTTCCTCTGCGGTTGATCTGGATGATCTCGTGCATGGATACCACCACCATTTATAGCCTGTGTCAACTATGCCATCACTGCAACAAACTGTTCAGTTCCGATTCCGACCATCTCAGGTTGCTGATTTGGAAGGTTGTCTTCCTCCTGATGTCGTCCCAACATAGCTGCTTTGTTTCCTCTGCGGAAAACCATTCTGAACACCGAAATATCTTAGGCGAAGCAACATGGTAATCTGTAAATGCTATATCATTTAAATCATATTATAATTTAACACTTTTCTAACTCCTAAAGTTGTCTAAACCGACCTTTGATACCAACTATAAGGCCCCAGCCTTAAACCTTACTTAATCTTGAGTTATTACAAGATTACACGTTGAGGATCTTTTCGGGTTTAGAGTTTTAGAGAATTAGATCATAAGACTTGCATTACATTCCACATATAAACAAAGTGGTTACATAAAGATAGTATTCTTCATTCCCATCAATGGAAACACATTTAAAATAAAACATGGATTATTTCTTGACACATCCTTGACTCTATCATCTTATCATGTACCTTTCCCTTGACCTGTGAAAAACATTTCAAAAACTTGGGATGAGCATAAAAACTCAGTATGGGTTATAAAAAAAAACATGGAAAGGAAACATGAATTCATATATACATAAGAATGAAATCATACTTTACCCATAAAACATAGGCACTTTAACATACCTCATAAAATCATGAATAAATCATAGAAATCATAAGACATAAAGGTAACTTGAGGCATTCATAACATTCTTACATAGGGAGTAACCCTCTTGGTTACGTTTGGAATACCCATCACAGTATATTCCCTAAAATCTCTTCAGAGAAACCTTAACGTTTCACTCCTTCGCGTTACCCAATGCATTGGAGAGCTATAACGGGCTCACCCGCCCTTAGTTTATCACGGAACCACTCGTCTTCATAATAATGCCCAAGTACCATAACATAATCATATCACATAAAACATGCATAAAGGAAACATAGAATTTCCACATTTCAATCACGAGATATCAATACAACACATTGATATAAAAACATTATGAAAACCATTTTCAATACCAAAATAAAAGAAAAGTAAAACATGGTATTTAATTTTCTTTTAAAAAGAAGGTATGGCTTGTAGAGGAAGCCGAAACTCAAATAACGGTTACGACGGCGGAGAAGTCGTTGTCGCCGCATACGTACGACAAAAACATTCCCTTTTGTCGTTTAGTAAACGCTTCGTATAAAAAAGATTCCTTTTGAATAAATTTAAAAGTCAAAGGGGTTTATACACCGTATAAAAGAAAGTTGTGTATAAAATAAAATATGCCTCAACGAAAGGAGATTGAGACGAAGTCCCATACAAAGATAATTTTTAAAATAAAATAGATACATTATGTGTATTCACTATAAGTACACATAAATAAAGTACAAATACAAGATACGACATAATAATATAATGACATAATTTGAAAGTAGGAGATTAACCCAAAGAATGGAAATTGGGTTAAGAAGTTCCCATACCTCGTATCTGACTTGACCCGACCGTTCTTTAAACTCCTGAATAATAAAATTTAGTTAATCTCTACATGATTATGAATCTTTTCCAAGTTCATTATTCCTTTTATACCATGTTATGAACATCATGTAATCATTTAAGTTAATAATGTTCATTTTGTCGGTATTTGGTTCTTAAGTCAAAAATAGACTTCTTACACTTACATGTTGTTAATTTGGTCAATGTTTCATTATATCCAGAATGGTATTCATGATGTAGATATCATATATGTCATATATATACAGTACATACATGTATTTAAAATATTACATAATCATTTAGAGGTAAGAAATGAAATGCACCGTTCATGGAGACGGTAAGCCGTACGTACGCATGAACGCTACTTTCATTTCTTTGTCATATTAATGGAATTAAAACTAAATGAGACTTATGTATATTTTAATTCCAGAATTATATTCATCATTTAGATATATCATTAATTATATATATCCATTATATACATGTACTTTTAATAGTACATTACATTTGGGGATAAGAAATGAAATGCACCGTTCATAGAGACGGTAGTCCGTACGTACGCATGAACGCTACTTTCATTTCTATCTCATACTTTAATAGAAATAAATGATAATGATATATATAGGTATATTATAATTCCAGTATAACATCATATATAATAACTTTAAATCCATCCTTTACACGTCCCACATATGGCATTAACGAATCACATCACTTTGAGGGGGCGGTAGTCCGCACTTCCTTAAATGAAGATATCGCGTATACCCATAATGGAAGCCATAAAGGTAAGACACAAATGAAAAATACAGAAGCATAAGTAAAACATAAACATATTACATATCATATATAAAAATAGTGACATCATAATGGCCACCTTTGAAGGTGTTAAATGAGTATTGAACAATCATCGTTTCGGGAGGCAGAATTTCGCCATCCACAGAAACCGTATGTTATTTAACCATTTGATGTAGTTGTGTGAGAGTGTAGATCAAATAAATCTTATAACAACATCCTAGTATATTGATGATACTGGTGTTGTTACAAAAGAAGTATATAAAAAGAGTTTAGGGGGTTGTAGAAGCAAAATAAAACAAATGAACATGAGAGAATGAATTACCTTAAAAAGTGTAACTCCTTTTGAGTTGAGCCTAAAGGCTTCCTTTGAAAGGATTCTGCCCAAAGGGAATCCTCTAGGTTGAGGAGAGGGATGTGGAGAGAGCAAATGGGCAGGGGTTGGCCGAGCCAAAGGCTTGAAGAGTGTGTGAAATGAGGTAGAGGTGGGGGCCTTTTATAAGAGGAGAGGAGGGGCACTTTTGGAAAGTAAAGAAATATAACTTAATTTGAAAATGTGTTTCGGTTTTAAAAGGTCCCACATTTATAGGATTCGTGGATAAGGTGATAAGGGTTCGAAATCCACTCATCCAATTGGTTTTGGACATGTGTAGTTCAGAGATATTACATTATCTTTCCATTTTATTTAAATCGTCAAATAATGATGTCATCGCTGCATCATTATTATGTCATAAATAATTAAATTTATTTAATGTCTAAAAATTATAAAAAAATTACTATGATGTAGGAAATCTTTTTAGCTTTCCAATTACTATTTATAATCGAAATTTGGACTTGTATAACCCCACTTAAAAATTGTTTTGGCAAAACATATTATGTTTGTGTCATTTTCACTTTAACATTTAATAAAAAGTAATTTATGTCATTTCCCAACAAAAGTGGATCCATGGGGTCCCCAAGTTGACCCATGGCTTGTCTTGGTCGGCCATGACACAACCAATAAGGTTGGGACATGTGTCTAGGTCATTTTATATTATTAAAGCATTATTTATTCCTTAAACTACACTAATTACCACTAATCGCGATTAAAAACTTAATAAGTTACTATTCACCAAAAAATTATTTTAATCTCATTGAACCACATTTTACTTCTTAATGACAAACATGTGTGTCGGATTTTCAAAATTCAACACACATTAGTGGTAAAATTTCATTTAACCGAAAAATCAGTTTGCTTGATTACCACTTAGTGGTTTCACTATTCATCAAAAATTGAAGTTTTTCAGAAAATTACCAAAAATTCACCCTAAGCTATATTTGATATTCCGAATTCAAAAATGAAGTCCATTTTACAAAATTAAAATCATATAAGTCACATTAATTAATTTAATAATTAATTCCCGCTGCCAGAGCAAATAGCGTGTTTTTACAAAACAATAAGTATCAAAAGATTGACACCAGTTTAAGTCTAATTTCAAATCGAAATTGATTCCAATGACCACCATTGGATAAAATGGTAAAAATATATTCTAATTTCACTTTAAAACCAATTCAAAAGATAATCTAATCATATAAATAAATTAGATCAAAAAGAGGTTTTGAATTAAAATGCAACATTTTACACTATTCATAAAAAAAATGAACTTTATCAGAAAGGTACCAAAAATTACACAAAGTAAAATTTGATGTCCCGATTCTTAATAAAAGTTTTATTTGGTCCAAAAGAATGTATAAGAGTGATCAAAACTATATTTAATGACGGTTCACCATTAAAAGGTGATAAGTGAACCTTTAGTGAAAATTAGAGTATAAAAGCCTAAAATTGAACTCTTTCCGTATTTTAAGCCTTTATCTTTTATTGGGTAAATGTAAAAACATCTAAAAATATATCTATTCATATTTTAGTTATTTCTATTCATTTCCGCCAGTACAACGGCTACTTTTTAACTAACATTTAAAAAAAAAAAATTATTTTATTACTAGTGTGCTACGTAAGTTTCAAAGAAACTCATCGTTGCGTATCGGGTACGCTATCGAACATAGCAACCCCTTTTAATTAAAATTCATATTTAATTCTCTAATATTAATAAATATGAAAATTATTTATTCTTTAATTACCTGGGATGTTACAATTTCCCCCTTTCCTAAGTTTCTTCAAACCAAAGTTCAATTTTACACTTTATTGATACAAATATAATGAATATACTATAAGTAAATTTCCTACATCATGAGTTTAATATTCCCCAGATCTAAATGAATTCATTTTTTTATTAAGCACTTATTCATTTTTATATTTTTTTATTATCATTTTTTTGAATTTTCCTAACCATGTGTGTGAGAGGCACTGTGTAAATGAACTTATTAATATGTACAACGGGCTACTCAAAAACACTATGTAATTGTCTTAGAAATTCACTATGGTATAACAATTTACAATTTTTATCTAGGTTCAAAGGAATTATATCACTTTTATTAGAGTTGGATCCCTAAAGTGTTCTTTATTACTGAGGTCAAGTTACCTGGGACTATGTTTTCAATTCTACTAATGTTAAGTTATAAAATTGGTACCACATAAATATTTTCATTTTCACTACATTTCCTAGATCTAAGACCAAACTTCTATGAAAAAATTGAAAAATTAACTCAAAAATAATCTATGTATTATAGTTTCAAAAGCATTGAATTCCTAAAACTCATTATAGTATTTTAAGACTAAGTAGGACAACATTGAAGTTTAAGAAAGGTTCGAAAAATAATAATAATAACTATACAAGAAAAACTATGTACCAATTCCCAAAATAGAATTGAGGTTTTGTTTTGTTTTAGTTTTATTTTTTTTTATTTATATTAATTTAAAATAGAAAAAATGTATTTACCATATTTAAAAACCTCACATTTTTTGTGTTTATTTTATTTACTTATAGATTTTCAATTTTTTTCTAAAAATAGTGGAAGGATTTTTTTTTATTTTTTATTTATAGATCACAAGAAATTAACTTATAAGAATTTAAAAATTACCCTAACTTGTTGAATCCCCCCAACATTTTTCAACATTATCTATTTAAATCCTAGTAGAATGTAATAAATATATAGTGACTAAATATTGAAAAAAATAGACACAATATGGTGTTTATTTCCCGGTAGGTTTAAGGGAATATCTCCCTAGATAAGTTACGATTTCTATGGATAGTTGAGCTTGCCTATTGAGTTATGTCCTATCAGGTCCACTAGGTCAAATACCCTGGGGGGGGGGGGGTGAATTAGGGCATGGAAGATTAAAACAACTGCCCCTTTTGATCATGTTTTGTTGTTAAACAAAACTCTATTCTCTCTCTTTCCCATAGCAAGGTATGGACAGAAATTAAAGTTTGCAAAAGACATAATGATTTTACTTGGTTCACCCTCACCGAGCTATATCCAAGTATCATACAATGATGATGTGATGATATACCAAATACACTAAAAGTGAACTGCTATTTACAATGTTCAGAGTGGACTCATTGTCCCTCTTGGTTTACAACCAATCACAATTTGAAAGCTCACTGATCTCTCAATTAAAGTGTGCTCACTGCTTCTTTAGAAGATCCATTCATAATTTATAGAATTGTAGGTCCCTTAATTATCCCTAATGAATGCATCCTCTACTGTATTTAGATTCTCTATTGATGTCCCACTTTCATCCACTGATGAATACCACTTTACGTCAGATGTATCGAGTAACTTCAAATATTTCGTGCAACCCTTACTGCGCCTTACACGTAAGTTTGATTCCTTGCATGAAAACCTTTTATTACACACAACTTCATTCTTGCACGCAACTCCAATATTACACACAACTACCTTAGCTTTTGTGCAACTCAAATCTTATGCGAAACTTCCTTAGCATGCATGCAATTCCTAATCTTTCAAGAAACTCACTTTAATTAAAAATATTACTTGATATAAAGCTGAAATTATCTTTAAGTGTTGATCTTCTTTGAACAAGGGGGTCACCTCTTATTTATAGGCATATCTGAACCTTGTGCGGAAGATTCAACATATCACGCAAGATCCCATATGTGCGTGAAAAACCCAATTTCAGATCGCATTGGGCGTGCATGTTTCTTTCACATAACCTCATATTTCACAGACATTTCTAAATATTTCATGCACTTCATGCCTTTTCAAAATTTTGACATTATGATCCTAAAAAATTCCTTACACGCATGTTTTCATACCATCTTCAATCTTGCGCGCAACTCCCTTTTCCAAAAAAATATATTTGAGGCCCAAAAATTAGGCAAATACTAGAAAATGGTGCTACCTTGTATCTTTTCTTTTTGTAACACATCCAGATAATCTATTACTTTTTTATGATTCTTTTTCAACATAGGTTGTCAAAAATATCTATGGAACACCACAACTGACCAAGGAAACCCTCTTTGTCAACAAATATAATCAACCAAAAAATGCTTCAATGTTACCTTGAGGGATTTTTTCCCAACATGTCCACTTAGGGAAAATAAAACCTATAAAAAATAATTATACATTATATTTTTTTATAAAAAAGTCAAGTAATGAAAAATCAAATAGAAATAGAAGAGAGGAGAGTCTTGGGTTACCCCTCCCAAGAGGGGCTGTGTTTAGACTATCCACATCTGGACAGTCTGTTGTTCATCCCCAATCTATTGGAGGATAGGGTTTCTCTTCTGCGAACCACCACATTCTTCTTCTTCCAAAGATGCTCAAATTTTCTTCTTAGATTCCCCTTTGAATAGAGTACTACAGTGAGTCCATCCCTTTAGTAGTAAAAAATAGATTGAAATGTTGGGATAAAAAGATTAAGTATGGGGCCTCCTTAGTATTTTCCACTACCAATTAAGTGGATTCTTCATCCTCTAATGACGACGACAATTTTTATTCTTGGAAAAGTTTAAATACGGGTGAGTCAATAAATAATTCAAATTGAATATAATTAAAATAGGTTGAGTTGAGATAAAAATTTCTCCCTTCATGTGTAACATCTTGGTCCTCTGTTTCTTTATGAGCAGTATCTACTAGGAAAAATTATACCATATCTTCCACCATTTTATATTCAGGGTATTCTGGAGGGGGATCTTACTCTTAATAAATTAGATCCTAGAGTAATTCAATTGAATTTTTAGGATTTGTACAAAAAATTCCATAAGAAAATTCAGCTTGCATGAGATGAAGATAAAAACAATTAGAATCAAATTACACTCTTTTAGAGGCATACTCCAACACTGATGAATCTTCATCATCAAAAAATGGTGGTCATGTGCACATTAAATTTGAAAAGTATAAATTTAATAGGGTTAAGAGATTTATTACTCCCCTCAAATGGTTTAGTTATAATTTCTTGTTTCTGCTAGAGTGCCTCAAGTATTATCTCAGAAATGTGTTGTTGGAACTGGGCATGTAGCAGAAGCCCCAAACATGTGAGTTTTTTAAAATTTTCCATAGATGATAGACATAAACTTGTTGATGTCAGTGAAGAGAAACCCGTTCAAAACTGATGATCTTGCGTGAATGGTTTTAAGCACAAAATAAACCGTAAAATACATGGCTTAAATCTGAAGTCGCGCACGATGTCTGCTCATCGTTGGCGATCACTGATCGAAGAATATGAAGCCAAATTCCTCTAGATCGTCCACACATGCTTCAAGGAATTTGCAGGAGCACTGTTTATCATAATCCAGGTGCTAGCATGGAATTGTGACGACGCCTTCGACACTCCAACGATCACTGCATCGCTTCACAAGAAATTCCTGAGAGAGTGCTTGATCCATGATCTTTGGATCCAAATCCTCTCTCTCTAGATCATGGGAGATAGGAGAATAGAGAGAATCTCCACGAATAGTACTTGGAAAAATCCCCTCCGCTTCTATTTATAGTGCTTAATTAAAATACCTAGTATAGCCTCACTGGCCCCGAATACTTAATGCACTATCAACGAAATTTTATGACTACTAAAATAAGTCATAAATATTATTATCATTTACTTTTAATATATTAAAATATATTACATGATAATAATTAAGTTATTAACTTGACTTTCATTCCCATAAATATTAATTGAACCTTGAATAAATTTAATATTCTTCAATTAATATTTTTCATGTATTTACTTAAAACTCATAAATACATTTAATAAATAAATTCAGTGCTCATTATTCTAAACATGAATAATATGAATTTTTTTATTGCATTGGAGATCATTTAACCTTAGACAAATCTCAAACCCCTATAGTGGGGGCCACCATGTCCAAAAATCATATTCAACTGAATAGAGAATATTCTTGAATACGCTATTGTGTGTGACCCTCTAGGCCCTTATCTCGATAGCAGTGAATAATATTCACAGACCAACAACGAGATCTAGAAACCATCTTGGCCCCTAAAGAGATAAGGATTATCATGGCAGCGAAAATCAACCTATGAACACATACTATGTAATATAATATCTTTTTATGTAATATCTCATAAAGTAGGATGCACTCTCGTGTCATTGCCTTTTTCTTACTTTATTGTTTGTTGATTTAACTGGATGGATTTACCCTCGACTGCCATGGATATGGTATTATAAAGCTACTTACATCCTTATCAACATGTCCTAAGATATATTAATTTTTTAACCCATAAGTGAAAAATCCTTTCTTGACCATTCAACCAATTCCATGCCACCGATGAAACACCCAACACAAACTTCCTCACTACGACTTCATTGCCATGGTTTTCGTCTTGCATCAAATTACGCAATCAAATGAATCACATTGGTAATGAACTCAATTCAGGAGACCATTACACATGATCATAGATTGGAACATCTAATGACACCCGAAACATGTGGTGTTCCTATTGGCGGGCCAGTCCTCATGATCTCACTACTAGCGATCACTAAGTGAAAACTTCATAAGAAGAAGTCTAAATGCTTATAATCCCCCAACACCTGATAGTAAAACATATACTATGTCCAATCAGTAAGATGTATCTAGACCATAGAACATATATTTAAGATTAATGTCATAGTATCTTGAGGTTCTCATTATATCTTGGGAAATGGTATAACCTCTCGACACAACAATTAATCTATGGACATTACTATTTCAATAGTGGACACAGAAAATTCTACACTATAATGGTAAGATGAAATCATGCATAGCTAACTGTATACATGATATGGTAATAAAAACAACTGAATAGTTGGGTATAGGGCACCTAATATTTCAACATGTGTAGGAGAGCATGATCCTTCATCAATTATTCCTCTAGGATGTACACTCTAGGTGATTTTGGTTTTTTCCCATGATCCTTGAATACTATCCTTTCTGTATTAATTTTATAAAAATTCAATAAGGTTCATTCTAATAGGTCCATTACTTCATAAAAGTGTTCAATTATAACACTCATATCTATTTGTTTGAGTAAAGAAAGAAGTTATTTAATTTTTTGTGATAATGAGTGATGATCCATTTTTTCAGTTTTTTATGAAGGTTTTAATTTTTAAAGAAGAAAAATATTTACAAGGTGGAAATGAGAAAAGGATTTCTGACCATTCTTCCCAACAATGGTGCCAAGTTGACTGCATAGTGTTCATGGCCTGCGATCAAACAAAAAATTTAATTTATTAAAATCTTGGAATGTAGCATAGGGCCAATGAAGATCATTTCCCAAGGAGTGTGTGTGTGGGTTGGTTTATCACTATTCTAAGTAACTTATGTATTTTAATTTTGTTTTCTTAATTTTTAAAATATCCAAAAAATTATTTTTGTAGGTTTTTGATTTTTTGAATTTAAAATAAAATGAATTAAACACAATAAATACAGAGTGAAAGGGGTTTGAGTCCAGGGTTAATTACATATATTATTCATTATCCTCTAGTTCTCATCCAAAAATCATGTCAATATCATTATTAAATTGTAACACTTTATCTAATTTGAGGTTATAAACATACAAAAGGAAAATCTCCCATAGTACATCGAGTTACACCACCTCCATAATGAATATCCAATGAATACACTCAATCAATACATTCTCTATCTCAACACACAACTCCATCATATGCTGTTTTTACTCAGTCCACAATGCTCCACTGGTATTCACTATGAACCAATATAAGGAGGGATAATTGATATGATAAAGTGAAGAATGTTTTAGTTCATTAGAAAGAGAAAATGAATATTATCGCTCTTCTTATATCCAATTCACACCCGCATCAAGGATGGATGTCAACAAATTAAAGAGAATAAGTTCATGTGTGATCACCTATGGGGTCTTATCCCTCAGGTTAGTTCTCTATGATTTGGAGTTGAGGAGATTACTGAAATGACATAGAGGTTTGAGTAAAACATAAATAAACAAGTGGATAATATAATGACACATAGATTTGAACAAAAAACATAAAAAATTAGAATTAAAATTGCAGAAATAAAAATATAGAAAAAAATCAACATCAGAGTCGAGATAACATTAGAAGATTCCGAATACCTTTAAAGTGGGGGATTAAGAGAATTATTTATAAAAAATGACATCTTCTTCCTAGATTTTAGTATAGAGTTACCCAATGATGTGTAGTGTCTAGATTTTATTATCAAGTTTTTTAGGTGCATCTTCATCCCATGATCATGCATGAAAAGGTTTAGAATCATATTAGTGCTTCACAGCTCTAGTGGTAAATCAAGTGTTTCCAAATGTATTCTCTTAAATAATTACTCATGCTATAAATTAGGCTTAAATTTGATTGATATGGCATGATTATATGGTGGTTTGGATACTCTAGTGGTGGTATGGAAATTTATCTCCATCTTAAATTATACCTTCACTGGAAAGAAATTACAATAATCAATTATTAATGTATTTAGAATTTTGACTCACCTTCAATTTATTTTTTTATTTAAATTTTATCATGATATATATGTTTTTTTTCTATTTTCTTTTTCTTAGGGTGAAGCTCATGGTGGTCTTCAAGGTTGTGCATTCTTAGTGCTTGGACACTACTACAAGAGAGTCGAGCTTCAACAAGGTGGTTTTGGTGACCAGGTCTTCATCAACATCAAGCTTCATCAATTAACGATTACTATATTTGGAGTTATTAAATAATGTGAGTGGTTTAATTTGTCTTCTTTAATCAACGATGACTGTTCGAATGCGGGTGGAGTGAGGAGGAGGTGTGGTGGTCTAGATCTGGTTCAACCTCCATCCCTGGATTAAAGAAGCGAATCTAGGGATGGAGAAGGGAGAAATATATTGAAAGAACGGTAGCATGATTTTTTACACTGGTTTTTTGGTGGTGATCACATGACTGGTGTTAACAAAATATTTATATTGATGGTAGCATGCATGGTGGTAGTAAAACAAGGGACTAGTAGAAGTGTTCTACTGTCATTCTCAGGGGTGGTAGCAAGAATTCTTCATGCACCTATATTTAAAAAAACCAATTTTTTTTCATAACTAACATTTCCAAATTAAACTAAAAAATAATAAAATAATAAAAATAATAATTTAATGCATTTTCAAAATTAAAAGTGAATTTAAAATTCATTTTAAAATTAATTAATTAAAAAAATGATTTTAGAAAACCTAATTTCCATGATTTTAAAAACGAAACACATTAAATTTAAAATTTATATTTCACAAATAAACAACTCCATTTTCAATTAATTTTTAGATTTCATTTAATTCAAATATGAATGAAAGAAATAATTCAAAAAAATAAAATAAAATAAATCCCTTTAATAATGTATGATCCAAATTAAATATTTAAAATTTTGAATTTCATATATAAGGTATGGTTTTCCAATTTATATCAAAAAATAAATAAATCATTGAAAACCAGTATTTGATCCATTTAAGAATTAAATACATAACTCACAAAATATCAAAAAACAAAATTTTTAACCTAAAATTGGATTAATTAGGGATATTTTCAAAGAATAAAAAAAAATGTTGGATATTTCATCTCAAATCACTCGTACACTATGAGAAAACAAGGAGGTCTACCCACATACATCAAAGCTCATGTTGTGTATGTGGGTTGGGGGTGAGTCCAATGACCTATTTGGAATCTTTAATGCCTCGATATACTAAGTGTTATTGTGATCAAGTGAATGTGTGTGAAATACATATAAATAGGTGTATTTGTGTCTATGAAACACACCCACCTATAAATATAACACACAATACACACACATGTTTACACGTTGGCTTATCGTGTGCTAACCAGGCCACCATAAACCTTGATCATACCAGATTCAACCAATAATGGATGGAAGAGTCACTATATTCCATGGTCCCAAACCATACCCAAAGAATTTTTGTGAGGTTCCATGAGAAGTATGATCCATACCCAAATATGAAAGGTTGGGTCCTATTTCCAATCCCCAGATTCACCTTCTCACTCAAGGTGGTCCCTCATCCCAGTTCCAGACTATCCATTATCACTCAATAGAGGCCTTCTATTACATCCTGAACTCTACCCCTCACTCAATGTAGTGTTATTTCCATATATTTGGACCAACCATATTACTCATGAATGCTCATGACCAAACCATATCACTCATGGGTTCCAATGTCACAATCAGGGCCAACCATATCGCTTATGGATTCCCAAGGACAAACCATATCACTCATGGATTTCTACATCACAATTGGGTCCAAAATTATCAATCATGTATTTTCACAACTCCCCCTCCATTGGAACCCATTCTGGGACAACATTGATGATAGGGAGATAATCTATGAAGCTTTCCTCTAGTAGGACAAAAAAAGGATTATAACTAAGGGTGTATCACACACAAATGGGAGGAATTACCCTATAATATGAATTTTTAGATAAGAGATAAGACACAACCACCAAAAAATAAATAAGATAAATAAATAAGTATCTTAGTACATGAATGTAATTTCATAAATAAACAAATACAATATAAATGAAAAATGCGATAACCAATACCTAGGAATTGACCATGAAATCCATCCCCTCTCTGAGCTAGTAATTCCCATCCCAATCACCATCCATCTCTAGTGGACCTGAAAAAATATTTTATATATATGTAGGGTGAACGTAACATGTATAATTAGTAAGACCCTACCTAAAACCCCTCTCAAAAAATGTGAATGAAGCATACTAAATCCATGTGAATAAAGAAATGAAACTAGATCATCATCTAAATTGGTAAATTTATATTCCAAACCTCATAATGGATCATCCACCAATTAATGCAAACAAGTAACTTATAATCGAATCATATATATATATATATATATAAGTGTATCCCACTTACACTTCCCCATTGATTGGTCACTCTCACATCCCAACGACTCACATATTGTGTTAATACCTCTCAAAAATAATCCCAACTAATCATGAGAAAATTTATTGTATCATAATAGTCATATCATCATACATGCCATGCATACATATCCTAGCCATTTTGCATCCCATGTAAACTGGCACAACCTTATCACCCTTATGTCATCCATAACCATGTATAATTATAGGAGCCACCATAGCCGGTGTACATGTATTATACCTCAATCCATCATAACCCAAGCTTGTACATCCATGAGAAGTCATAGCCACTATTTCTAGATACAAATATATGGTATAATCTCAAGATATTACAACCCACACATAAATATATAGAAATATCAAGATCCATCACAACCCATGTGATACCATAACCTATAACTTAATCCATCATAGTCTAGATATGATAATATATTAAATATAGTTGAAGGTAGACTTGGGGAGAGAGAGTAGTCAATCATTAATTCCCCCACCAACTTGGATTTTGGGTAAAACACCCCCAAAATATTTGGATGTCAGTTTCCCTACCAACTAGTGTGGTGAAGCGATGAAATCATAAAATATAAAGAATATATCACACACAATCCACACTAATGGAAACTACATATCCATATAATAATATGTATATATCGTCATTCAAGACACCCATATGCCATTGTTAAGGCCTAGGAGACTAAATCTCATAAAATAACACAAGCATAAACGTTCAATATTAATATTTACTTTCATGATTATCACTATAGACTTTTAATTTATTCCATCAACACTATAGTTCCATTATTATTATCAAGTATTTAATCACCATCTATAATCACCAATAACCATCCCCATTTTTTTTATTAATTCACTTATCATTTAATAATTTAGTGGGTACTCTAGGACTCATCTTAAACTACCACATATAAAGAATTAACCCGTCTTTTATAGAACCAAATCATGTCTGGAAGTTAGAAAATCATGGAAATCATCCATCTAGATATATAGACATCAAAATCAATATCAAACATATAATCAATGAGAAATACCAAATCTAATCTCATATCAAATTCAATGGTTTCATCTCTGACACCATTGTACACATCTCCCTATCACCAACATCAACCATCGATAGTGCCCTAGGTAATTCCCACCAAATTCTCACCAATAATCTGACCATAACAGGTTCATTTAAAATCACAAAAAGGGTATAACATCCTAGAACATACACATAAGAAAATAAAACATATTTTAAGAAAAAAAGTTCAAGGGAAAATAATTCCATAACATTGGGGTAGTCAAGCCTCATGTAAACAAGAATTTTCTCACTCAGACCCAATAAATTATCTTTAGTAAACAATCATTTTAATTACCACATTAAATTAACTAGTTTATTATGGATAATTTTTCAACAAAAAGAAACTTACAATAAACAAATAACAACAACTAAATAAGTTATATCATTACTTAAACATAGCTTTGAAATATAATAAATTCAATGAAGAATGATAATTAATTCACCCAACTTTCCTTTAATCAATTACTCATTTTAGTTTTACATTTTTAATAAATTTATAAGATATTGAATCATGTAAAACATAAAAAAAATTGAAACCAATAATAGAACACTATCTAGTAAATTAAGAGGCATCATAAACATATTAAAAAACACATGTGATCAAACATCCCAAATTATTTATTTAATTTATGGTTATAAAATGAAAACAGCTGCATGCTATTATTATCTTCTTATTATCCTCTTAGATTCATAGATAAATATATAAGAATACAATGTGATAATATTTTCTGCCTCTTTGAAAATTTATAGATTATAAAATAATAATAATAACTATAATTTGGATAATTTTTTCTAGATTATAAAAACAACAATATCATTCTTATTCATGAAAATTATGAATTATGAATATTTATTTTAATTTACTACATGCAATAATACTTCGTCCTTTAATTTTCCAGATTAAGATACATTATCATTCTACAACATGTTATAATAATCTTCTCTCTTTTACTTTATTGATTGTTCAGATTATTATCTTCTCTTATAGTCGATTTTATCTATCTAACCAAATAATCATGGGCATGATAGATTCACACTTTCATGAAAATAAAAGAGAGGTTTCATATCCCCTATCTGTAAGAGAAGTTTCAAACAAATTACTACACCCAGAAAAAGAGGGATAAATATGATAGTGTAGAGGCATTGAAATATCATAGAAAGATTCAAAAGAATTGAAAAAGGCTTAAAAATATGAAAAAAAGAGTTATGGTTTTCCAGGTTTGAGAGAAAGAAAGAAAATTCGAATGGGATAAAATTATCTAATTTTTGAATAATTGATATGCACTCTATCTCTCTCTCTCAAAGTTTCCAAAATGATCATAAAACTTCCCATATTTTAAATTATCATTATCCTATTTTTATTTTAATATTCACATACCCATTTTAAATATCCTAAAATCAAAGAAGATTTTATATTAGATTAATATTCCTTAATTTTCATCGAAACAAATTTTTAATACATATATTTCCATGATTTTAGATAGTTATTTCCATTAAAATTCATTATAAAATGTTGAAAAATCATAAAAAGGAAGAAAAAAATAATTCTGTATAAAATATATCACCCATACATTAAAAATATGTACTGCATTATGGTAAGTTGAATTTACACATTATGCAGCTTCATAATGATGACCCACACACTATATATATTATCACTTCTTAAAGGTGGATCAATGTAACTTTATACATATTTAAAACACCCTGATGTGAGAAGGAATTAACATTTATAAATCCATAGGATTAACCTTTACATAATGATAAAACAAGACCCAAATGTAAGACCTTTATGTTAGTGGTTTGGTTGAAGTACCTTTATGCAACTGATTACAAAACACGCTTACCCTAACATGAGACTCTATATACCCTTACACAGGTTGAAGGATTCTCATCTTACCCTTTCATCATAGAAAAAATTCACGAGGTGGCCTTTATGTGATATCAGATGACTACCCTTATACGAGATAAAAAAACAGCCTTTACATGACTATTTTAAAACCAAACTACCCTTATACAGACTTAATAAAAATTACATTTATACAACATAGAAAACTATGTATAGGTAAAACTAATGTTTAGAAAAATTTTAATTATAATTAAATAAGTATTTTTAATATTAAGAATAAAATTTATTAAAATTTTGAAATTCCAATTAAATAAAATTATAATCAATAAAAGGTAAAATTTATTATTATTTCCAAAATTCCAAATTACTTATAAAACAAGTGCATCACTTTTAGATATTCTAATAAATTCCAGACTTAACAAAAATAAATTTTAAAACGATAAAATTACTTTTGTAATTTGTAAAATCATTTCCAAAACAACTTTTAAAAAATATAAAATCTCTCTTGAACTACTAGAAACTCGAGAATGAAAAAAGAAAGGCTCTGAAAAAATACATACATTTATATTAGATAACTCTCAAATAATTATCACCCATGAAAATTAAAAAAAATATAGGAAGGATTGAGAATTAATGAGAATAAATCAACCATCCCATGAGATACCTCTTAGGGATATCTCTACATCAAGGACACAACAAAAACATTATAAGAACAAAGTAGATAACCATGAGACATCATTAGTAAATCTAAAAACACACCTTTAGGGAGATAAATATTAATAATTCCATCAATAAAACATAACATCAAGGTAGATATTCAATTTAATATATCAGTATAAGGTAAAATAAATCATCTTAGAAATGATCAATCCAAACATCTCAACAAGGAAAGATCAAACATAAAAAAACCAAGGCATGGATCTTGAATCTACAACTCCCACTCCCAAGTGATCTTCTGTACACCATAGTGTTTCCACAAGGCATAAACCAAAATAATAACACTCCCATGTAACACCTCAAAAGGTCTAATCAACTTGGGAGAAAAGTTACTCCCATAGAAAAAACATTATTGCCCACTATAAGAAGACACCTTAAAAACACATGATCTCCAACATCAAAATCTAGAGGCCTCCTCCTATGATCAACATAGGGTTTTTATCAACCCTTTGTTACAAAGACTCTTCAAATGGATTAATACCAATTTTAGAATAATAACTGTCTGTAACACCCCAAGCTTCCACAATACATTTTCCTTTGAATAATGCAATAGCTTGCATTGTACGCAACTTCGAGATTCTACCACACCGTGACTAATCAAACTAGCCATTATGAATAGTAATATACACCTTTTGAAATTTTATAAATTTTATTTTTCAAAATGGACTTCATTTTTGAATTCATAATATCGAAATTAGCTTAGGGTGAATTTTTGGTATTTTTCTGAAAACTTTCAATTTTTGATGAATAGTGAAAAACACTGCGTTATTGGTTAAAACCAACTTTTTATTTAAATAATTATTTATTTTATTTAAATTTATTTTAGGTCAAAATAGATACATAATACCTATATAAGTTCAATGTAATTCATTGGAGTCATTTTATAATAAGTTTAGATATATAAAAATTTTATTGAACTTTTTACCGTCTTTTACCCACCTCCAAGGAGCATTTGAAAATTTGCATAAAACATAATTTTACCGCTTCTGTGAGTTTAATTTCAAAAATCCAAGACACACTGTTAATTTCAGTAAGTAAAATGTGGTTCAATAAGATGAAAATAATTTTTGGTGAATAGTAACTTTTGACTTTTATTTACCACGGTTAAAAGTAAATAGGGTAATTAAGGATAAAAATGGTATCATAATTACCATAACACATGTCCTAATTCTATTGGATAATTATAATTTGACAAAAAAAACATTGGGAATAAAATATGACCCCCTTTGGTCCACTTGGATTAGATTAAGACATTTATTATTATTTTATTTAAAGTAGAGTTAAAAGAGTTAAATTCAAAGTTTAATAACTAAACCATTTTTAATATAGGGTTACACACAATATAAATTCGACTATAAATATTAATTATAAAGATAAAAATATTTCCTACATAATGGTATTTTATTTATAATTTTTATACATTAAATAATTTAATTTATTTATGACACAATGATGATGCGGTAAATACCTTATTAATGAAATATGAAAATAATTGATATTTAAAATATCCAAATAAATGTAAATTGAGACTTATAATGAATTAAAATATTTTTATAGGTTAATATGACATGTTAGTGTTGGTTAAATAAATTTTATTTTAAGTGATAAATTTTTAATGGCTTTTAAAAAAATCAAATACTAAATAGTGTCAAAATTGACATAATTGAGTTTTTAAAACAAATACAATATTATTAATTGATAAAATATTCTTAAAAATATAAGGTTCTGAAAAATGACTTATATAAGGTTATATATATTAATAATTAGCTACTTGGGGTTCTCTTGGCAGTTTATAGTAAGTTTATTAACCATATAATATAAAAATACAAAGAGACATGGTAAATGTCAAACTATTTAACTAAGAGTTAAATATAAAAGATAAGGTTAATATGGTAACCAAAACCTATCTAAAACCTATTGGTCGAGAGGTTTTCGACCCATACATACCTTATCCTCTAAATAAATCATTTTGGAGCCATTATAAACTGAAAATAAATTTATTATAAAATATTATTTCAAGCTTTTCCTAAAGTGATCCTCACCTCTCTTATAAAAGGGTACTTACCCTTCTCTTAATTTCACACCTCCAAATCCATTTGGCTCAGACAAAACCTAACCAAATATCCTCTCAAATATCCTCCATTAAACCTAGAGGCCTTAATTTGATATTAAATCGAACCTAAGGATCCATTTTGATCAACTCAAAAGTAAACACCCGAAGAAGAGGTAATAATTTCACCACCCTCTTTCAAATTCTTTTCTTCTTCAAATTCCTCGTTCTTTGTTGTTTCCTTACAAAAATAATAAATCCAGTAAATTATACATACTGTGATGTTATTATAAATATGGTACAACCATATTCATTATTCTATCCATCTTATAAATGACAAAGTCACCATACGTGCGTACGTACGGCTTACCGTCTCCACGTCGTGGTGTAGTTTGTTATTCAAACACTTAATTATTTGGATGGGTATAATAATGAGTATAACTGATGTAAATAATAAATATAACATGTTAATTATTCTGTATATATGATATACCATCCAATTACATATGATGTCTCCATCAATATAATGATATTGTCGCTCGTGCGTACGTACGTATTACCGTCTCCATGAACGCGATGAGATTCATTTCTCCATTGTAACCATTCAAGAATAATTTTCATTTGATGACTAAAAATAATGTTTATGAATATAATATCATTCTGTTTATGAATCAAATACATCCTATCCATAACAAACATGGCTTACGTTACCAAGAATATAAAGGAAAATGAATCAGTTAACACCCGAAACGATGATACTACTGAAATATTATTAACAAAACAATATTAGAGGATCATATATGATATCATATTTATGTATATATTTCTTGTATAATTTAATAACAATTATTTAACTATTATATAGGATGTTAACTTACCATCGACCAAGGAAAAGTACAAGGTAAGGGTTAATTTCACAATCTCTTTATTATCCGAGGTTGTTTTTACGTAAGTATCTACTGGGACATCTTTATCATCCACATCCATGTTTTCTTAAAAATGTATTTCAAAACATTTTTTCTATTTACTAGAATATGGGTTAAAGTCATTTATAACTTTATTTGACCTTATATGTTTTGAAAGGAATCTTTTCGTCATTTTCCAAACCAGGTACTTTATGACCTTTTCAACAAAATTAAGGTAAGAATGTTTTTTAACTTATATGTTAGGTGCGACTATTTTCTACCATTATAACATCATTGAATATTTCCTTAAAATATTATAATTATATTTTCAAAATAAATATTTTATTTTATAATTATGTGACTCTTAAATGATTTCAAAATAGAAAGAGGTATTTATTTGGAATAGTTTTCATTTCATCTATGTCAACATCCTTTGATGGATTTTAAAATTTTTTGAAGTTGATTTATTATGATACAAATCTTCCATATTGTATTGAAGGTTTTGTGATATGTTTGACTGTGGATGTGTTATTTTTATACCATTCATGGTTTATAGTTAAAGTATTGACATTTCATATGCTAGTTTTAATACGAATGTTTATGTTATGTTTCAACCTTTTCATATGAAAAATGTATTGGACTTAGTATGCGATGGGTGGAGCCTGCTATAGCTCCTCGATTCATTGGTAGGTCTCATGAGACAATTAGACATGGAATTGTTCAAGGCCTTTCCCAATTTGATATATGGTTTTGGATGAGGCCTAAATAATTTCTAGAAGTCTTAGCTGAGGACTTGACAAGATGTTTCAGAATGTCCAACATTATACATTCCCTCATTATGAAAATAATAATGATGGTTCATGTGGTTATTTGACTAGTAAATTACTCATGACTATGTTTATTATGGAATTATTTACTCAACTCATATTCCCACCATAAAGTGTTCATGTTTATTATTTATAAAGGCATGTGTTTCTAATTATTCACCGTGCCTAATGTTTATGTTATCTTCTGTTGTATTGATTACCCTTACTGAGCATTTGATCTCACCCCTTTCTTATGTTTCATTTTCCCAGGATATGAATAAGTTAGTTATGAGTGACTTTCAGGAATAATCTAGGAGGATTGGATGTTTCTAATGGAATAAATTAGTGTTGTATTTATTTTCAAGTTGCAATGTTTAACTTATGTATGTATCTTGTTTCCAATAATACTAAACTGATCGGTATTTTAGGAAATGATTTCTTGTATCATGCCAATGTTATGTAATAAAGAACCGACTCTAGATAACTAGGGTCAGGGCATTACAGTTGGTATCAAAGGAATTTTAGTACAAACCTTGAAAAATAGATTTAGAAAAACTATGATTAGAGCACATTACCCTAAGATAGACTTTGAGGATTACTATAGAAGAACTTACTAGAATTTTGGTACTATAGATATTTTTTGAGATTTCAAGCAATAAATACCTGTCTGGATACGAGCAGGTAGAGGTGGCTCTGGTACATATGTTCCTAGGGGTAAAACCCAAAAACACCACTTTGAGCTAGACTTGAATGGGAACTGGTGCACAACAACGGGCCTTGCTGCACTCTTGGTTATGAAACTCCCAAGGGATATTCTTAGGATAATTCTCATTTTCCATACAAACCATTATGAATGATTTATGAGTATATACCTCCTCAAAGAAAAAAATTGTATGATTATAGATTATATCCATAAACTATTCAATTTATTTTAAGTGTTTTACAAGTTTGGAATTATGTATTGCGATTCATAAACTAATCTACTGTATTCCATTGTTTAGAAATGGAACCTAGTGAAAGGAATGTTAACCATATCAACACACATAATCTATTTAGAGATTTCCCTCCTACTCAAGATAATTATAGTGGAGCTGGTGATGAAACTGGTGCTGATTAGCTTATCACCATACTGGGACAACTCACTCAGGTTATGAATAATAACCTTACCCGTATGGATCACCCTGATCCACAATGTGGAGGATCAATGTTAGACCGCTTCATGAGGCAACAACCACCAACATTCAATGGGTCTACAAATCTATTTGTAGCTGAACAATGGATAAGTTACTTAGAAAAAATATTTCATGATTTGGGGAGTAGCGAAAGGGAAAAAGTTTTCTGGGTAGTTTATTGCCTCACGAGAGATGCAGATCAATGGTAGTCATTGATTCCAAACACAAAGGAAGATGAAAAATTATCAAAAATAGAATGGAGGGAGTTTAAAGAGATTTTCTTAGAAAAATACTTTCCTCGTGACCATCGAGTGGATATGGAAAGACAATTTCATAGTCTAAGGCAAAAGGAGGATGAGAATGTCACAAAGTATGAGGCTAAATTTACAAGGTTAGCAATGCATGATGCAAATTATATATGTAACCCAAGAAGTGAAATTGATTGTTTCTTTGATGGGTTAAAACCATTTCTCTATCGAACATTAGTCTCAAAATCCTTCTCATCATATGAAGATATTGTCTCATGTGCTATCAAGATAGAAAAGAAATTATCTAAGTCTTATGACTATGAAGCAAAATAATAGAAGAAGAGATATGTTGAACACTCTGGGAAAGAAAATAAGGAAACAAGGAAGAAGGGAAGAGTTGGATTTTCACCCTGTGATAATTGTGGGTGGAAGCACCCTGGTTCCTGTCTAAAAAGAAAAGGAGTATGCTACAAATATGGATAGAAAGACCATCTTTCTAGTGATTGTAAGGGAAAGAAATAATCTACCAATGTTCAATGCTACAATTGCAGGGAGATGGTACATTATGCAAATGAGTGTCCTAAGTATCAGGGAAACTTACCTTAGAAAAGGCTAAGGGATCAAGGCCAAGTTTATGTGATCACTACTATTGAGGTTGAATCTCCGAAAGATGTGGTGGTAGATAATTTAATGGTTTTATCAAGTTTATCCAATGATTTATTTGATTCTAGATCATCACATTGTTTCATATCTTCCTAGTTTTCTAAGAAAATTAGATATTTTGAATTTGACTTAACAAGGTATTTTTTAGTCAAAACTCTTAAGGGAAATATCATTGCAACAATGTTTTGTGAATTAGCCCCTATTAAGGCATATAAATGATATTTATCTACTGATCTAATCATCATACCCATGATTGAATTTGATATAATCCTCAGTATGGATTGGATTTTGGACCATGATGCGAAAATTTATTGTAAGAAGAAGGTGGTTACAATTCTCGATGATGATAAAGAGTACCTTATCTTTAGAGCAGAAACGTTGCCATCTGATTCTTATCTAGATCCACCTCCATTAGCTCTACTAAATTCAATTATTTGGGATGATGAGAATGAAATAATTATGGGTGAGGAAAATAATGTTCGAATAGAGGATGTACCTATTGTGAAAGAATATGTTGATGTGTTTCTAGAGGATTTACCTGGACATCCTCCAAAATGAGAAATTGAGTTTTCCATTGATTTAATTCCTGGTTCAAGACCCATATCAAAGACCCCTTATAGAATGACCACTATGTAATTAGTGGAACAAAATAAATAACTAGAGTAATTGAGTAATAAAGGATTTATTCGCACTAGTGTTTCTCCATGGGGAGCCCCTATCCTTTTTGTTAAGAAGAAAGATAAATATTTGAGGTTGTGCATCGACTATAGGGAGATCAATTCTATAACAATAAAGAACAAGTATCCCATACATCATATTGATGATTTATTCGACCAACTTCATGGAGCTCAATATTTTTCAAAGATTGACCTTCGATATGGATATCATCAGTTGTGTTTGAAGAAGGAAGACATTCTGAAAATAGCATTTCAAACCATGTATGAGCATTATGAGTTTACAATAATGCCTTTTGGATTGAATAATGCACCCTTTGTATTCATGGATCTAATGAATAGAGTTTTCAAGGAATATCTTTATGAATTTTTAGTAGTATTTATTGATGATATCTTGGTATAATCCAAAAGCTACGAAGATCATGAAAATCACTTGCGCATTATTCTAAAGACTCTTAGAAGAAATGAATTATATGGGAAGTTTAGAAAGTATGAATTCTGGATTCTGGATATTTCTTTTCTTGGATATATTGTCTCTAAGGATGGAATCTTTGTTGATCCTTCAAAGAATAAGGAAATCCAAGAATGTCCAGCACCGACGAGTATAACTGAGGTATACGGTTTTATTGGTTTAGCAGGTTATTATTGACATTTCGTCCACAATTTTTCCCGATTGGCTAACCCATTAACCAAGATCACACGTAAAGGGGTTAAATTTGTTTGGATAAAAGAGTGTGAATAATGTTTTGAATAAATGAATAGAATATTAGTCAACTCTTCTATCTTGACTCTACCATCAGGGAACGATGGGTTTGTTATTTATAGTGATGCTTCAAAGAAAGGAATTGGTTGTGTCATTATATAGAATGATAGAGTTATTGATTATGCATCACAAAAGCTAAAAATTCATGAGAAAAACTATCCCACTCGCGATCTTGAGTTAGAAATTGTAATATTCACTCTGTAGATATGGAAACACTATCTCTATGGTGAAAAATGTGAGATTTATACTGATCACAAGAGTTTGAAGTATATTTTATCACAGAAAGAACTCAACATGAGGCAAAGATGATGGCTTTAACTACTCAAGGATTATGATTTCACTATACACTACCACTCGAGGAAGGAAAAAAAGGTGGCAGATGCTTTGAGTAGAAAGGACCATGGAGTTTTGAACAAGACGAGAGTTGAAAGGGATCCTATTTTCATGGATCTAGTAAAGATGAACATGGGAATAACCATGGAAGGTGAACCATCAATACTTTTTCAAATGGTTTCCAAACCATCTTTAATATAAAGGATGAAGAGTTCTCAGACTAATGATGAGGAGTTTCAAAAGAAGATTAAATCTGTAAATGATGGAATATTGAGTGACTTAGTATATGGAGATGAAATTTTGAAATTTGGGAAGATACTTTGTGTTCCTGATATACCTGATCTAAAAAGGGAATTTTTGGATGATTCTCATAGCTCTAATTTCTATATACACCAGGGGAGCACCAAGATGTTTAGATATTTGAAGGAACAATTTCGGTGGTACAACATAAAGAGGGAGATTACTTATTTTGTGTCAAGATGTATGGTTTGTCAATAAGTGAAAGCTGGAAGGCAATAGCCTGGATGAGTCATGCAACCTATTCCCATACCTAAGTGGAAATGGGATGATATTATGATGGAATTTTTCATGGGGATACCAAATACTCCTAGAAGTAATGATGCAATATGGGTCATTGTTGATCGTCTTACCAAGTCAGCACATTTTCTTGATATAAGAGAAGATTTACCACTTGAAAGTTTATAAAGAATATATATTAATAAAGTTGTAAGACTTCATGGAGTACCCCTATTAATTTTTTATGATCGTGATCCCCATTTTATATCAAGATTCTGTAAAAATCTTCAGAAATCCCTGGATACTGAACTTCGTTTGAGCACTGCCTACCACCCTCAAACTGATGGGCAATCAGAACAGACTATTGAAACCTTAGAAGAACTGTTGAGATATTTCTCACTTGACTTTCAAGGTATGTTGGATCAATATTTACCATTGGTATAATTTTATTATAACAATAGCATCCATTCAAGTATTCAGATAGAACTATATGAAGAGTTATATGGAAAGAGATGTCGCACACTAACTTGTTGGGATGATGTTGGTGAAAGAAAACTCATAGGCCCAGAACTTGTTGAGGAAACGATAGAAAAGGTGAAGGTTATCCAAACCCATATCAAAGTAGATCAAAGTAGGCAGAAGAGCTATGCTGATAACTAAAGGAAGGATTTGAAATTTCAAGTAGGTGACCATGTTTTCTTGAAGGTATCTCCATGGAAGGGTGTTATAAGTTTCAGTAAGAAGGGTAAATTGAGTCCCAGGTACATCGGACCTTTCAAAATTTTAGAATGAATTGGAGTTGTAGCTTATCGTTTGGCAATGCCTCTAAGTCTTTCCAAAGTTCATGATGTGTTCCATGTATCACTATTGAGAAAATAAATGCCTGACCCAATGAATGTACTCACCTATGATAAAATTGAACTGGAACCTGATCTGTCTTATTGTGAAGAGCCTATCAAAATTCTTGATACTAGGGAACAAGTGTTGAGAAACCGGATGACTCATCTGGTAAATGTTATATGGAGAAACCATAAGATAAAAGAGGCAACGTGGGAACTAGAGAAACTTATGATGAAGAACCACCCGAATCTTTTTGTGTGGTAATATTATAGAAATTTTGAGGATGGAATTACTTTAAGGAGGGAATAATGTAACACCCCAAGCTTCCATGGTACGTTTCCCTTTGAATAATGCAATAACTTTCATTGCACACAACTTTGAGATTCTAACACACCGTGACCAATCAAACTAGCCGTTATGAATAGTAATACCCACCTTTTGAAATTTTATAAATTTTATTTTTCAAAATGGACTTCATTTTTGAATTTGGAATATTGAAATTAGCTTAGGGTTAATTTTTGGTATTTTTTTGAAAACTTTCAATTTTGATGAATAGTGAAAAACACTGCGTTATTGGTTAAAATCGACTTTTTATTTAAATAATTATTCTTTTTATTTAAACTTATTTTAGATAAAAATAGATAAATAATACCTATATTATTTCAATGTAATTCATTGGATTAATTTTATAATAAGTTTAGATATATAAAATTTTTATTGAACTTTTTATCGTCCTTTACCCACCACCAAAGATCATTTGAAAATTTGCATAAAACTTAATTTTTCCGCTTCTGTGAGTTGAATTTCAAAAATTCGAGACACACGATTAATATCAGTAAGTAAAATTTGGTTCAATAAGATGAAAATAATTTTTGGTGAATAGTAACTTTTGACTTTTATTTACCACGATTAAAAGTAAATAGGGTAATTAAGGGTAAAAATGATATCATAATTACCCTAACACATGTACTAATTCTTTTGGATAAGTATAATTCGACCAAAAAAACCTTAGGAATAAAATATGACCCCCTTTGGTCCACTTGGATTAGATTAGGACATTTATTATTATTTTATTTAAAGAAGAGTTAAAGAAGTTAAATTCAAAGTTTAATAACTAAACCATTTTTAATATAAGGTTAAACACAATATAAATTCCACTATAAATATTCATTATAAATATAAAAATATTTCATACATAATGGTATTTTATTTATAATTTTTAGAAATTAAATAATTTTATTTATTTATGACATAATGATGATGCATTAATTACCTTATTAATGAAATATTAAAGTAATTGATAATATTAATATCCAAATAAATGTAAATTGAGACTTCTGATGAATTACAATAATTTTATAGGTTAATATGACATGTTAGTGTTGGTTAAATAAATTTTATTCTAAGTGATAAAGTTTTAATGGATTTCAAAAAAATCAAATTCTAAATAGTGTCAAAATTGACATAATTGAGTTTTTAAAACAAATATTATAATTTTAATTGATCAAATATTATTAAAAATATATGGTTCGACCAAATAACTTAGATAAGGTTATATATATTAATATTAACCACTTGGGGTTCATTTGGCAGTTTATAGTAAGTTTATTAATGATATAATATAAAAATACAAAGAGACATGGTAAATGTCAAACTATTTAACTAAGAGTTAAATATAAAAGATAAGGTTAATATGGTGACCTAAACCTGTATAAAACCTATTAGTTGAAAGGTTTTCGACCCATACCCACCTAAAATTCTAAATAAATCGTTTTGGAGCCATTTTAAATTGAAAATAATTTTATTATAAAATATTATTTCAAGATTTTCCTAAAGTGACCCTCATCTCTCTTATAAAAGGGTACTTCCCTTCTCTTAATTTCACACCTACAAAGCCATTTGGCTCAGACAAAACCTGACCAAATATCCTCTAAAATATCCTCCCTTCAACCTAGAGGCCTTACTTTGACCATAAAGCCAACCTAAAAAGACCTTTTGATCAATTCAAAAGGAAACACACGAAGAAGAGATAATAATTTCACCACCCTCTTTCATGTTCTTTTCTTCTTCCACTTCCTATTTCTTTGTTGTTTCCATACCAAAATAATAAATCTAGTACCTTCTACATACTATTATGTTATTATAAATATGGTAAAACCATATTCATTATTCTATCCATCTTATAAATGACAAAGTCACCATACATGTGTATGTACGGCTTACCATCTTCATGTCGTGGTGTAGTTTGTTATTCAAACACTTCATTATTTGGATGGGTATAATAATGAGTATAACTGATATAAATAATAAATATAACATGTTAATTATTATTTATATATTATATACCATCCAATTACATACGATTTCTCCATCAATATAATGATATTGTCACTCATGCGTACGTATGGATTACCGTCTCCACAAACACGATGAGATTCATTTCCCCATCATAACCATTCAAGAATAATTTTTATTTGATGACTAAAAATAATGTTTATGAACATAATATAATTATGTATATTAATCAAATACATTTTATCCATAACAAACACGTCTTACGTAACCAAGCATATAAAGGAAAACGAATCAATTAACACCTGAAACAATGATACTACTGAAATATTATTAAAAAAGAAATAATAGAGGATCATATATGATATCATATTTATGTATATAGTTATTGTATAATTTAATAAAAATGATTTAACTATTATATAGGAGGTTAAAGTACCCTCGACCAAGGAAAATTACAAGGTAAGGGTTAATTTCACAATCTCTTTATTATTCGAGGTTGTTTTTACGTAAGTATCTTCTGGGACCTTTTTATCATCCACATCCATGTTTTCTTAAAAATGTATTTCAATTTTTTTAATATTTACTATACTATGGTTTAAAGTCATTTATACCCTTATTTAACCTTATATGTTTTTAAAGTAATCTTTCCGTTGTTTTCCAAACAAAGTACTTTATGACCTTTTCGACAAAATTAAGGTAAGAATGTTTTTTTAACTTATACGGCGGGTGTGGTTATTTTCCATCGTTATAACATCATAGAAGCTTCCCTTACAAGATTATAATAATATTTTCAAAATAAATGTTTTCTTTTATAATTATTTTACTCTTAAATGGTTTCAAAATAGAAAGAGGTATTTATTTCAAATAGTTTTCGTTTCATCTATGTCAATATCCTTTGATGGATTTTAAAATTGTTTGAAGTTGATTTATTATGATACAAATATTTCATATTGTATTGAAGGTTTTGTGATATGTTTGACTGTGGATGTGTTATTTTTATACTATTCATGGTTCATAGTTAAATTATTGATATTTAGTATGCTAGTTTTAATACGAATGTTTATGTTATGTTTCAAACTTTTCATATGAGGAATGTATTGGACTTAGTATGTGACGGGTGGAGCTCGCTATAGCTCCTCGATGCATCGGTAGTTCTCATGAGACAATTTGACGTAGAATTGGCCGAGGCCTTTCCCAATTTGATATATAGTTTTGGCTGAGGCCTAAATCATTTTTAGACGTCTTGTCTGAGGCCTTGATAAGATGTATCAGATTGTCTGACATTATACATTCCATAATTATGAAAATAATAATGATGGTTCATGTGGTTATTTGACTAGTAGAATACCCATGTCTATGTTTTATTATGGAATTATTTACTCAGCTCATATTCCTTCCATAAGGTGTTCATGTTTATTATTAGTAAAGGCATGTGTTTTTAATTATTCACTATGCCTAATGTTTATGTTATCTTCCACTGTATTGCTTACCGTTACTGAGCGTTTGAGCTCACCCATTTCTTATGTTTCATTTTCCCAGGATATGAAGAAGTTAGTTATGAGTAACTTAAAGGCATAATCTTGGAGGCTTGGATGTTTCTAATGGAATAAATTAGTGTTGTATTTCATTCCAAGCTGTAATGTTGAACTTATGTATGTATCTTGTTTCCAATAATACTAAACTGACCGGTATTTCGGGGCATTATTCCTTGTATTATGCCAATGTTATGTAATAAAGCACTAAATTTGGGTAACTGGGGTCCGGGCATTACACTGTTATTTTAAGAAAACTCTACTAAGGTTAGGTTTCTTATCCATTAACCTCCAAAATTAAGGACACAAGCACAAAACATGTATTTAAGATTCTGAATAGTCCACCATGTTTGACAATCCATTCAAAAATGAAAAGAAATGTTAATAAATAACTATGATCCAAAAGTAAAATGGAGACCTCTCTAAAACCTAGTGGTAAAATGGGTATCACGATCATAGATGATCATCTTCGGTACCCCATGAATCCTCATTACCTCCTCCAGATACTACCACAACCAAACCTCTAGTGAGCTTGACTCCTTAATCACTAAGAAGTGATATGAGTTCCTCTAGTGGTCTGTGATCACACATATCACATCAAAACCTCCCTAAGAAAAATGAAAACTGATATAGGTAGTATTTTCATTACTTTTCACATGATTTTCAAGGAATAAATTCCCACCAATTTTTCATTATTGTAATGAATTACATCACATTTAATTATCAAGGGTGTTTTGGTAATTTTAGTGAAAATGAATCAATTTATTAATTTTATGTATTTTAAATCATTTTTAGATTTATTTGATCAAGCCATTATATTTACAGAAATTATTTGAAATCTTTGAAAATTCTATTTTTGATTTTGAAATAGTGAATTCTGAAATATTTTGGGAGTTAATATAAAATTTAATTCTACCTTAATAGATATATCATTCTCATACAATATTTTACTTTATCAAAACTTGGTATCAAAGGATATTTTTTAGGCCCATAAGACATTTTTTACTTGCATAACAAGTTTTGGAAGCGCATATTATATTTTTGGAACTTTCATAGGACAAATCCATTTTCCAAAATCTGATCTTGTATAAATTTTTTTAGATTTTAAGATATTTATCCCCATTTATGATATTTATCATCTCGTATAATGAATTAATTTGTGAAATTTTCAAGAATTATGGAAATGAAACTTCACACTACTAGATTTCATCCAACCACATACCTTGACCACATGGCTTTGATTGAAGAGGGGGATGAAGAGGAGATTCTTGATGGATAATTCCAAGAAAAAATAAAAGATGAAGGTGCATGGAAATTAATTTCTTATCCATGTGGATGAATAACTTGTTGTCACTACCACCTAGAGCTAATAAAAATGAAGCTATTGTATTCAATGAAGCTTCCCGAGGATAATAAAATATAGAAATCAAATTAAAATAATTTTCAATCCATTTTAATGGAACAAGAAAGCTATAACAATATGGGAGATATCATAAAAATGGTGATCATGTGGATTATTAAGGTGAAAGTACTGAGATAGTTTTTTCACGATGAATAAGGAGGTATATGGGGACTGTGTTTACCATGATCTGCTAAAATCCAAAGTAGTTGTGGTTGTGTGATCCAAGAATGAACCCTTTTGAGTGTCTATACTTTTCATTGTATTCTCTTCGTATTTTTTAGGAACTATGTTTTGGAATGAAGGATCTATTTTTCTTTCTTCAATGATTTTATTTTAAACTATTCTAATTAGTTTCTCAATTTTTAAAAGAAAAGTAACTATTCTCATTATTTAAAGTTATTTAAAATGTCTTGTCATTTATCATAGTGAGTTCATTTAGGTTTATTTTCTTGGAGGTATTTGGGCTAATGAATCACTTTTATAAATGAAAAAACACCTATAATAAGGTCTTAGTATAGTGTTTATAAATATTTATGTGGTTTCTTGAATTTATTTGTGTGAACACTGGGAGATAAAAATTAGACAATCATTTTAGACAAGGAAGAAGGGGGGGGGGTCTAACTAATCCACACTTTCCATGAATACTACTTTAAAATATGATTTCACTCTTCTTTTTCAATATATTGTTGTTCCTAAAATTTTCATTTTTGAATTCTAAAATATTTTTTTTTGAGTTTTACATGTATTCAAACACAAAAATTTACGATTTAGTTATAATTTCCATGAAAAATTAGAAAACCAAAGTTAGAGTTTGAGAATTACGTCTACCAACCTCTTTGATAAAAAAATCAGGACTCGTATGCTCTATTCTTTAGGGGATACATTTTTATAAGAGGCCTACGACAATTATATTCCATAAGAAAAGTAGTAAAAATTTCTATTGAGATATCCTACCACTTATAATGGGGAATATTAAGAAGCTAAAGAAAACCACTAGGAAAATGATGACCAGCCTTCACCTTATGGTATAATAAACATCAAGATATAAACTCAACAACTGAACACTCCACACCAAACCAAAAAAACTGAATCCTTAGAGCACGATATGTCTTATTCACACATTGATATACCACCAAGGGTGAACTATGAAACTCATGGAGAACCACTTTATGCATATATAAAGGAACAAAAAAATCCCTTGAAACAACAACCAATGTTGAACATCCTTAAAATATTCCTCAAGGGTATCACCACTGAAAAGTCGATCTCATAAGGCCTTCACCTCAGAATCCACCAACTGGGACTCCTCTACCTACTACACCAGAGATTAATACACTATCATACGATAAGGAAATATTCTTACATCAACACATAACTCAATCCAATATGTGAATCATTGTATTGAACTTTGAATGCAACACCCTCCTATGGAAACCAAAGGACCAGAATATTGACCAAGAACATTTTTCACTTTTATAACATTATTAATGGATTCCCAAGAAACTACTACCTATAAATTCAAAGGACCCATGAATACTTCATGATGAGTCACAACATACCGCTAAGAAATAAACCTCACAGGCACTAAACTCACATTTACTCATCTTCCTGAATATTTTTTTGATGATGAAGAATTCCCAAAAAAACTCACAGATTGTAACACCCTAAGATTTTATAGTATGTATCTTTTAAAATTTAATATCTTCAATAATTTATGCTTCACACAACACCAAGTTTAAAATCATAATATACTATTAAATATGATTGTTGGAATAGTGATGTGACCATTAGGAATAGTAATATGACAGATAGAATAGTAAACTCACCTATGAAAATATAAATAAAATTTGGGTATTTTATAAATGAAAATATGGTATATTTACATCATGGAATAAGTAAATTAATGTTTTAAAAATGATAAATTAAGTGTTGGTATTTTTGTTAAACATAAATATTTATTTAAATTTTTTTAATTAATATAATAATTTAAAATGAAATTTATTTTCATAAAATATATTCATAAATTAACATTTTGTTTTCTTATGATTATAATATAATTTTATGAGACCTTAATTATTTTTTATAAGTGTCATAAAATTGGTCATAATTTATAAATTTGTATTTTTTGAATAAATAATGATTTTAATTTAAAATTAAATTTATCATATTTATAAAATTATTTTCAAAAAATGGAGTTCATTTTTGAATTCTACACATCTAAAAATGGTTGTGGTGGAGTTTTGGGATTTCTCTGAAATAGTTGAATTTTTGGTGAATAGTGAAATACAGTAATTTACGATATATATACATTATAAGATAAATATACTATTCCTTGAGTCATGAATGATGTAAGAACCATAATCTATAAATTACCTCCATTATTTAATATATTTAGTGATAATTCTAAACTATTCATAGTCTTGAGTCAAAATAATAATCTAACGATTAAAATAATAAAAAAAACACCCATGTCCTCCACTATAAATACCACCCTCACCACCTCTTATCCTTATAGTTAAAAAGCCTTGAAGCTTGATTATATATCCCCATTTAATCTCACAAACCTATACCCCATGTACTAGTGTTTTTGGTCTCACCAAAATTCCATTTCAATATTCCTTAAGGAGGTTCTCAAGGAGAAGAATTCAAGGGGTAAGTCCTTTTTCATTATCTTTCAATTTATTTTAATTTATCTTAATTTATTTTCCTCTTATTATATCCTTAAATATTCTGTAAAAATAGGAATTATAACTCCAATATATTATATATACTGGAATTTTATTACGTTAATAAAATATCCATCATCAAACCCCTTATCCCCCCCTTTTATTCTAAAAATGAAAACATCGTTAGTGATGTGCCGATTTACCGCCATCGTGGATGATGTGACTAAATTTTCCATTACCACCTTAAAATATGGTTATAAAAACATAATTTTTTTTATTTTTTTATTATACATATTATAAGTTATTTAGTGTTCTGTAATCGTTATATATACATGATATTAATTAATAAGAAAAAACTAGTTCGTGACGATCAAAAAACCACCAAAATAATCTAAATGATTATAATTAAAGTTCTATCTAATGAATCATCCTAATATATAAAAAAACCAAAATATTATTTATTTTCATTAACAACATATAATTTCAATTATGGAGAATTATTTCCATTTTACATGATCTTTTATACATGTAAACAAGTGAATCAATCATGAAAATCAAGGAAACAAACACTCCCAAACTACGAAATTGAATATTATAACTCATAAAAAAGGCCAGAAATGAACTTAATAAAATTATAATAAATCAAATACATGTTTAATAGGTTCTGAATTAAATTATTAATGAATCTAATTTCATTATCCAGGACATTAAGTACAAGTATCAAACACTTTTGGACATAAGTTAAGGGATTCCACCCGAACATCCATTTTTCATTCGGGTTACGCTCTCTTACTCTTTATCACAATGTGATTATTATTTATTTTTATATAATTATTCTAAATTTTGTTTATATGTTTAAAAATAATTTATCTAGATCATTTCATCTTTTATTTATGGGTAAATACATGTTTTATAAGGTTCCCTTCTCATTTTTTCCTGATACGTAAGCCTGATTGAAGGGAACTTCTCGACTTCTTACCCATTTTCAAGTACCACCCATAATCTTTTTCAAGACACAATTATTTTTCTAAGATCACTAATTTTTCATGAAAAACTATATTTTTTCATTTATGGTTTTATAAAAATAATTATAAAAAATACAAATTATTTTTCCAAAATAACTCTTCTTTGGAAAGTAGAAAGGGTATTTGTCTCAAGAATTCCTCAATGATTTTATTAGAGTATTTTCATATATTTCAACACCGTAAGTTGAATATTATTCTTAATTGGGATTAATATTCTATGATATCATCTACCATATTTTATTAAATAGTTTATGATCAGTTTGACTATGGATGTTCCATCTTGATACCATTCACCATATTACTCAGAATGGTTAGTGATTATATTTAATATTTGAGGAAAGTTATTTACATTTAGTGTGTATATGGTGTTTATGATTCACCAAATTCATATGAGGAATGAATTGGACTTAGAAAGTGATGGTTGGGGCCCTCTATATCCCCTAGATTCATCAGTATGTCTCATGAGACAAAACATATATGGTTTTGGTCAAGGCCTTAACCATTTATTTTTAGATATCTTGGATGAGGCCTCAATGATATGTTTATGATGTTAGAAATTATGAATTCCCTAATTATGATATTATTAATCTAAAATCCATTTGATTATTCTACTAGTAAATATCCATGGTTAATTTTCATTCTCATGTGATTATTTATATGCCATTATTTATTTAGCTTTTATTCCTGGCATATTATACTCAAGATTATGTTCTAATGGAATGCGTTTTTAGTAATTCTGCATGTATTATTGTTTACATTAGATCCCACTATATTAATTACCCATAATGAGAATCTGAGCTCACCCCTTTCTTATATTTTATTTTTCTCACGATGCGAAGATGTGTATTATGAATGAATTACAGGGTTAATCTAAGAGTTTATGGATATTTCTAAAGGAGTTTCTATATTGAATTTCATTTAAATTTGTAATGTTAAAATTATATTTGTATCTAGTTTTCCAAAGATACTAAACTATTTTATCCATCAAGATGTTTCTTCCTTGTTTATTATACCAATGTAATAATGTAAGGCACCAGATCTAGGGTACTGGGGTCAGACTCTTTACAGTTGGTATGAGATGATGTTTAGTAGAAACATTGGAAAATAGATTTACAAAACATAGATTAGGGAACATAACCCTAAGATAGAATTTTAGGATAATCATATAAGAACATCCTATATTTTTGGTAAGGTAGATATTATGTGAGGCTTCTTAGAAATACATCCCTGTTTGGATACTACAAGTGGATGGGGTTCTGACATTGATGTACCTAGGGGTAATAAATCTAACAAGGTGCACCGGGCTTGACTTAGCGTAACCTGGTACACAAAAATGTGCCTTAATACACACTTGGTTTAACACTTTTGGGGTATATCCTTAGAATAATTCACATTTTATTTACAAACCATTATGAGGGATTTAAAAGTAAATATGCCCCCAAAGAAATCATGTTTATGATTATGATATTAGCTATGCATAAATTTTCAATTTATGTTAATTGTTTTTCTAGTTCGAAATTATGAATTGTGATTCATAAAATAATTTAGTTTATTCAATTGTTTAGACATAACACCTAGTGGAAGGAATAAAAACTGTATCAATGCACATATTTTATATAGGGATTTCCCTCCTATCAAGATAATGATGTTGGAACTTGAGCTACAATTGGTGCTGAAAAATTTATAACTATAACGGGATAACTAAATCATGTTATGAATTACAAACTTACCTATATGGAGCATCCTAATCCACAATGTGGTGGAGAAATGTTAGAACACTTTATGTGACAATGACCTTTGTCATTCAATGGGTATACAAAACCATTTGTAGCTGAGAAGTGGATAAGTTTTTTAGAGAAGATATTTCTCAATTTGGGAGGTAAGGAAAGAGAGAACATTATCATGGTGGTTTATCATCTATCAGGACAACCAGATCAATGATGGTAATTAATTCAAAACACAAATGAGGAGGAATAAATTGAAAATATGTAATGGAATTATTTTAAAGAATCTTTCTTAGAAAAATATTTCCCTTGTAAATACTGAGCATATATAGAGAGAAAATTCTTATGTCTGAAACAAAAAGAAGAGGAAATCATTTCTAAGTATGAATCCAACTTTACAAGGTTAGTAAGGCATGCATTGGACTACATATGTAATCCAAGGAGAAAGATTTATCAATTATTTTTTGGTTTAAAACTATTCCTTATAAGGGCAATAGTCTCCCAAAATTTCTCATCACATAGAGATAGCGTCTCATGTTCTATCAATATTGAGAAAGAATTCTCTTAGTATTATTAATTTGAGGGAAAATGAGAGAAGAATAGGTTGAAGAATCAAATAATGGATAAAGGGAATAATAAAAAAATGAATTTTCTATTGTGAGACACTTATGCAAGGAAACACATTGGAACATGATTAAAAGGAAAATGAGTTTGTTACAATTGTAGAGAAAAAGGCCACCAAGCCTATGATTTTAATGGAAATAAAGAAACTACCAATTTTTAATTCTACAATTGTAAAGATACGAGGAATTATAAAAATTATTGTTCTAATTATCAAGGAAAAATTCTCTAGAAAAGTCCACTCTTATGTGATCATGACTGCAGAGGTTGAAGTTTCTAATGATGCGGTGATAAGTACTTTAGTCATCTCTGAAAATTTATCTAAATATTTATTTGATTTTGAATCATTGCATTCCTTTATATCTTCCCAATTTTATTTAAATATTAAATACTTATAATTCACCTTAACAAGGGAGTTATCATTAATGACTTATAATGAAAACCTTATTGTAATAAAGATGTGTCAAGCAGATCCAGTTATTAAAAATAAATGTGATCTAATTGATTATTTTATCAACATTTCTATGATTTATTTTGATATAATAATTGGTATGTACTATCTTTAAAAATATAATTCAAATATTTATTTCAAAGATAAGGAAATTATGATTCATGGTGAAGGTGTAGAATTTCTAATATTAAGAGGGGAGACCTTGTCATTTGATTCATATCTTGATCCACCTCCAGTAGCTCTTATAAATGATATTCTTGGGGAGGAAGAGAAAAAAACATATATATATGAGGAAAGAAATATTCAAATTGAATATGTACCTATTGTGCAAGAATACATTGATGTATTTCTATAGGATTTAACTATACATCCTCCAAAGTGAGAAGTTGAGTTCTCTATTGATTTAATTCTTATTAAAATACCTATATCAAATACTCCTTATAGAATAGCCACTGTGTAATGATTAGATATAAAGAAACAACTAGATGAATTTAGTGATAATGGATTTATTTACCCTAGTGTTTTTATATGGGGATCCCTTGTTCTATTTGTCAAGAATAAAGATGGATCCATGAGACTGTGCATTGAATATAGAGAAATAAATACTATTAAAATAAAGAAAAAGTATCCTCTACATCACATTGATGATTTATTTGATCAACTTCACAGAGATCAATATTTTTTGAAGATTGAACTTCGATATGGATATAATAAATTTCATGTGAGGAAGGAAGATATTTCAAAGACAACATTTTGAACCAGTTATAGAAATTATGAGTTTACAGTAATGCCATTTGGATTGACTAATGAACCCTTTGTTATTATGTATCTAGTGAAAAAAGTGTTTAAGGAATATATTGAAGATTTTTTATGGTATTAATTGATGATATTTTTATATATTCCAAAATCTATGAAGACCATGAGAACCACTTACGGGTTGTTCTGGAGACTCTTAGAATGAAAGAGTTATATGGGAATTTTAACAAGTGTAAATTCTGGCTTCAAAAAGTTTCTTTTCTTGTCCATATTGTCTATAAGAATTAAATCTCAGTTGACCCTATGAAGAAAGAGGTAGTATATGGATGGCCAACACCAACAAACATAATTGAGGTTTGTAGTTTCATTGGTTTAGCAGGTTACTATCGGCGTTTTGTTCATAATTTTTCCTGATTAGCTAACAAGTTAACCAAGATTACTCATAAAGGTGATATGTTCATATAGAAAAATTAATTTGAATAATTTCTTGAATAATTGAATAGGAGATTAGTGAATGCTCTCATATTGACTCTACCATCGGGAAATGGTGGATTTTTGATTTATAGTGATGCATCAAAGAAATGACTTGGTCGTGTCCTTATGAAGAATGATAGATTTATTACCTTTGTATCAAGGTAATTAAAAACTCATGAATAAAACTATCCAACTAATGATCATGAGTTAGAAACTATAATATTTTCTCTGAAAAAATGGAGACATTATCTCTATGGTGAAATATATGAGATATATACAGATCACAAGAGTTTGAAATATTTATTATCACATAAAGAACTCAAAATGAGGAAAATGAGATGGATCGAGCTACTCAATTATTATGATTGTTCAATGCACAACCAACCATGGAAGAAAAATAAGTTAGAAGATACATTAAGAAGGAATGATCATGGATTTATGAACAAGATTAGGATTGACAAGGACCCCATGTAGATGGATCTAGAAAAGATGGATATGGGAATTATCAAGGAAGGTGAAACATCATTACTTTTTAAATTGTTTTCTCAACTATATTTATTGTAAAGTATTAAAAGTTCTCATAATTATGATGATAATTTTCAAAAGAAAATTAAATCTATGAATGATGGGAAGTTGACAGAATTCATGTATGAGGATGGAATTCTGAAATTTGGGAAGAGAATTTATTTTCCCTTTATACCCAAGATAACAAGGGAATTATTGGACGATGTTAATAGATTGAATTTATATATACACCCTAGTAGCACTTAAATGTATATAGATTTTAAGGAACATTTCTATTGGCATAATATGAAGTGGGAAATTTCTGATTATGTATCAAGATGTTTAGTCTTTCTATAGGTGAAGGCTGAAAGACAACATCCTAGAGGGGTCATGAAACCT
Source organism: Viscum album (assembly GCA_963277665.1). Lineage (NCBI taxonomy): Eukaryota > Viridiplantae > Streptophyta > Magnoliopsida > Santalales > Viscaceae > Viscum > Viscum album. The sequence goes on along the minus strand of OY728135.1, from coordinate 777,863,883 downwards.
CTTCCTATTCTTAAATGTAAATGGTATGAAATTACTATCTATTTTTTCATTGTATTTCACAAAACTCCATGAAAGAATGATTTAATATGGGTAATTTTTGATTGGATTACCAAATATTCTAATTTCCTCACTATAATGGAATATTTTCCACTAGATCACCTTACATGAATCTATATTAATGAAGTTTTAAGACTTCATAGAGAACCTATTTCTATTTTTTATGATCTTGATTCACGATTTACATTGAAATTTTGGATAAGTCTTTATAAATATTTAGACACCGAGATTTATTTGAGTACAACTTATCACCCTCAAACTGACAGGTAGTCTAAAAGGACCATTCAAACTTTAGAAGACATGTTGAGATCATGCTCACTTGACTTTCAAGGTATGTGGGATCAATATTTAACTTTGGTATATTTTTCATACAATAATATTTTCCATTCAAGTATTAAAATGGAACTATATGAAGCATTGTATGGAAAGAGATTTCATACACCAACTTGTTGAGATGAAGTTGGTGAAAGGAAACTTGTAGGCCTAGAACTTATGAAGAAAACAACATTAAAGGTAAAAAAATTTCAAACCCATACCAAATAAGCTCAAAGTAGACAAAAAATCTATTCCAATAAATGAAGAAAGGATTTGGAGTTTCAAGTGATAGATCTTGTTTTTTTGAAATTATCTCCCTGGAAGAGTGTTGTAAGATTTGGAAAGAAAGGGAAACTAAGCCCCAGATACACTGGACCTTTTAAAATTATGGAGAAACTTGGAGTTGTGGATTATCATTTGGAAATTACACCAAGCCTTTATAGAGTACACAATGTGTTCCAAATCTCTTTATTATGAAAGTATATGCGAGACCCAACACATGTCGTCACTTCAAAAGGAATAGGATTGGAACTTGATTTATCTTACTATGAAGAGACTATACAGATTTTGGACACTAGAGAGTAGGTGTTGAGGAATTGTATGAATCTATTGGTAAAGGTACTTTGAAAAAATCTTAAAATTAAAGAGGCAACAAGGGAACCAGAGAAATTTATGATGAAGAACTATCCAAATATTTTTATGAGGTTACATTCTGGAAATTTCGAGGATGAAATTATTGTAGGAGGGGAGAATGTAACACCCCAAGATTTTATGGTATGCCTCCTTTAAAATATAATATCTTCAATAATTTAATCTTTACACAACACTAAGTTTAAAACCATAATATACTATTAAATATGACCGTTGGAATAGTAATGTGACCATTAAGAATAGTAATATGACCAATAGAATAATACACTCACATATGAAAGTATATATAAAAATTGGGTATCTTATAAATGAAAATATGGTATATTTACATCATGTAATAAATAAATAAATGTTTTAAAAATGATAAATTAGGTGTTGGTATTTTTGTAAAACATAAATATTTATTTACAATTTTACAATTAATATAATAATTTAATAAAAATTTTATTTTCATAAAATATATTTATAAATTAACATTTTGTTATCCTATTATTATATTATATAATTTTATACGACCTTAATTAATTTTATAAGTGTCATAAAATTTGTTATAATTTTTATATCGGTATTTTTCAAATAAATAATGATTTTAATTATAAATTAAAATTTTCATATTTAGAAAATTATTTTCTAAAAATTAAGTTAATTTTTGAATTATACTTGTCAAAAAATGGTTATGGTTATTTTTTTGGGATTTTTCTGAAATAGTTGAATTTTTGGTAAATAGTGAAATACGATAATTTACAGTATATATACATTATAAGATAAATACAATATTCCTTGAGTCATGAATGATATAAGAATAGTAATCTATAACTTCATTTAATTATTTAATATATTTAGTGATAATTCTCATATTATACAGAGTCTTGAGCCAAAATAATAAACTAATGATTAAAATAATAAAAAAACACCCCTCTCCTCCACTATAAATACAATCCCTCACCACCTCTTGTCCTCACACTTTAAAAGCATTTAATATTGATTATATTATGACCATTTCATCTCCAAAACTCCCCCTCATGTTCTGTTTTTTTTGGTCTCATCAAATGACCATTTCAAAGTTCCTTAAGGAGGATCTCTAGGAGAAGAATTCAAGAGGTAAATCCTTTTTCATTCTCTTTCAATTTCTTTTATTTTTTTATTCTATCCTTACCTATTCTATCCAAAAATTAATTGTAAATACAGTATCTTATATATACTTTAATTTAATTATTTTAATGGATGATCCATCATCAAACCCCTTCTACCCCCTTTTATTTTAAAAATGAAAACATCATCTGTAAGGTGCCGATTTACCGCCATATTGGATGATGCAACTTCATTTTCCATTACCACCTTTAAGGATGGTTATAAACCCATAATTTTGTTTAAACCATATTTTATTATACATTTAATAATTTATTTAGTGTTCTATAACTAATATGTATACATTATTTTAATTAATAGAACAAAACTAGTTTGTGATGATCGAAAAACCGCCAAAATAATCCAAACGATTATCATTAATGTTCTATCTAATGAATCATCCTCATATCAGGAAATAAAATAATATATAATACAATTAAATATAATTTATTTTCGTTAATAACATACAATTTAAATTATATAGAATTATTTCCATTTTACATGATCTTTCATACATGCATACAAGTGAATCAATAATGAAAATCAAGGAAACAAACACTCCCAAACTACGAAATTGAACATTATAACTCATCATAAAGGCCATAAATGAATTTAATAAAATTATAATAAATAAAATAAATGTTTAATTGGTTCTAAATTAAATTATTAATGAATACTATTTCATTATCCAGGACATGAAGTACACGTACATAACACTTTCATACATAAGGTAAGGGATTCTACCGGAACCTCCATTTTTCATTCAGGTTACGCTGTCTTACTCTTTACCCCAAAACAATCCTTATTAATTTTTATATAATTATTATAAATGATATTTATATGTTTAAAAATCATTTATCCATATTTTTCTATCTTTCTATTATGGGTATATACATGTTTTACAAGGTTCTATTCTCAATTATTCCCGATAAGCAAGCCTAATTAAAGGGAACTTCTTGAATTTTTACCCATTATCAAGTACCATATATAATATGTTTTAAGACATAATTATATTTATAAGATCACTATTTTTTCATGAAAAAATATATTTGCTTCTTTATTTTTTTATACAAACAATTAAGAAAAATACAAATGATTTTTCCAAAAGAACTCCTTTTTCAAAGTAGAAAGAGTATTTCTCTCAAGAATTCCTTCATGATTTTATTAGATTATTTTCATCTATTTCAAAAGCCAAAGTTGAATATTAATATTAATTGGGATTAATATTATATGATATCATATACCATATTTTATTAAATGGTTTATGATTAGTTTGACTGTGGATGTGCCATCTTGATACCATTCATCATATTACTCAGAATGGTTTGGGATTACATTTACTATTTAGGAAATGTTATTTACATTTAGTATGTATATGGTGTTTATGTTTAAACCCATTCATATGAGGAATAAATTAGACTTATTAATTTATGTGTGGGTCCTTCTATATCTCCTATATTCATTGGAATGTCTCATGAGACAAAACAAATATAGTTTTGGCCAAGGTCTCAAAAATTTATTTATCTTGGTCAATGACTCAATGATATGTTTATGATGTATGGAATTATTCATTCTACAATTATGATATTATTAATTGATAATCCATGTGATTATTCGACTACTATAATACACTTGGTTAAGTTTCATTCTCATGTGATTATTCACATGATATTATTTATTCATCTTTTATTCCTGGAATATTATGCTCAAGATTATGTTCTAATCACATGTGTTTTTAGTCATTCACTATGTATTATTGTTTATATTAGCTTACACTATATTACTTACCCTTACTACGATTCAGACATCACACCTTTATTATGTTTTATTTTTCTTAGGATACAAAGATGTGTATTATGAATGACTTGTAGGGATAATCTAGGAGTTTATAGATGTTTCCAAAGGAGTTTCTATGTTGAATTTTATTTCAAGTTGTGATGTAAAACTTAGGTTTGTATCTAGTTTTACAATGTTACTAAACTATTTGGTCCTTAAGGATGCATCTTACTTATTTATTATACCAATTTAATAAAGTAAGGCACCATCTCTAGGCTATTAGGGTTGGGTTATTTACACAGATGCTCTCCATGCTCCTCCTCTAATTCAAGAAAACAAGGATATCATTGATAAACACCACCATGAATTGATCCAAAAACTCAAAAAACACCACATTCATTATTACCATGAACACAAAAGGAGAGTAATACACACTATAAAGAATCATAATGAAATCATAATTCCCATAAAGACATTTAAATGTTTTCCTTGGGATATCCTCATCCTTCACTCATATATGATGATATCCATACAAAAAATCTATCTTTGAGAACCAGCTAGCTTCTTTCAACTAATCAAATAAATTTTCAATTCATGGGAGATGATAATGGTTCTTAAAATTCACTTGAATCAAGTTATGATATTCAATACATGATTAAAACTATCAACTTCCTACCCTACAAATAGAACTGCAACATCCCAAGGTTACACACTAGGGTGAAATAATTTTCTCTATAGAATATCATCAATATGAATCCATATATTCTGCAACCCATGAGGGGTTATACTATATGTATACATTGATATAATAGTGATGCCCAGTTGGAAGTATAGATTGAAATTTATCTCTCTTCAAAGGGGGTAGCGTCTTAATCACTTTAGGAATAAAAATAGGATTTTCTTCAAGAACCCTATAAAACACCACTGGTCGATCCAAAAAAAACCTGACGTCATCCAGGCCATCAAGGATGACATGGACACGAAATACCTTCTACTCAATTTAAGGTCTCACTCAATAACAACCACAACCTACCCTTCATCAACATCATAGAATATAGAACACCTCCTGAATAAATCCAAAACATCCTATACCGAATATAACCAATCTATGTCATGTATGATATTGTATAGATGTATCCATAAACATGGGGAATATTCTTAAGAGTGATTTCACCCCAAACCAATAATAGTATCTTCACACATCATACAAGCTAGATTTACCTCTAACTAGTGTGTTCAATGCCATGGGAACTAGAAGTCTCTCCACCTTAAGTCCAAAATCATGGAAAAGGGTGGTGAAATGAAGGATTACATAACTCTAAATCAAATAAGGCACAACCCAAGCATGAAATAGGTAGACAATACCTCACATAATGTTTGGATTATTTGGAATTGAAAACTCTATGGAATTAATTTGACCATAACCTATATAGAAACCCTATCCCTTTACACATATTATTATCTGATTTTAAGCATAATTAACTATCAAATTATAATCAAAGGATTGTAAAGTCTAGTGTATTTGGATGATTAGGTACATAAAATTGAAAGCATGGAAATAAAATAAAAAGTTTTTATTTTAATCATCCATAAATATCTCCTAAATTTTCATAGTATAACCTGAAGAATACATGAACAGAATAGATTAGATAAAAATCCAAATAAGGGTATAAAAATAGGAATAAATCAAATAACATGGGTTAGAAGCATGACATTATAACATAAAAAGGAATGAATCATGAATAAATATAAGGAAGAATAACATGTAAATCATGGGGAAATGTAATCATGGAATCATAGGAATATGGAAAAAACACAAAACATTACATCAGCATGAGTCAAGGTTAACTTCCAAGACCATTATACATGGCGGACAAAGTCCCATAAAGGAATCATGTTCACTCCCGATCCCAACATGACGTCTCAAGAGAGTAAACATTACCCAATTCATTATATAACTATCTAGGAAAACCCATAATAACATGTTCATGCATATGTGTTCCACAAGAAGAATCAAACATGAGGTATAAACATAAGGGTTACCCAAGGAAAGAATTGGGTATCATAAATATGTCATAAGGCATAACCAAAGGGTGCATCATAAAAAAATTCAGAAAAGAATAGATTAAAACCATAAATGTACATTAATAAAGTAAAATAGGCATATATAATGATAAATTATGTCCAAATTATGTGAAATTTTTTAAAAAGTGTTTAAGAAACCTTAGAAATGAGCCACTTTAGTATGGTTTAAGGGAAACATTAAAGAGTCATTAAAACAGAAAGTTCATAATTGATTGTATAAAAAATGAACCAAGATTTTATTTCATAATAAGATGAGTAATTTTATAAAAATAATGGTGTATTAAAATATATTAAGGATGGTACTTTAAAATGAGTAAGAATTTGAAAAATTCCCTTTAATCGGGCTTGCTTATCAGGAGGGAATGGGAAGTGAACCTAATAAAACATGTATTTCACCATGTAAGTAAGAAGAATAGGGATAAGAACATATGTTTGGAACATAAAAAAATAATATAGTAGTATTAAATAATAATAATTAAGAATTAAATTGGGATAAATAGAGAGAAAACATAAACTGAAGGAAAAACGGAGGTTCAGAAAGAATCCCTTACCTTATGTATGAATGTGTTCTGCACTTGATCTTAATAGCATGTATAATCAAATTGAATCTATTAATTAATTAATTTAGAACCTTTTATACATGTATTTTATTTATAATAATTTTCTTAAATTCATTTATGGCCTTTTGATGAGATATAAGATACAATTTCATCGTTTAGGAGTGTTCGTTTCCATGGTTCTCATGATTGGTTCACTTGAATAAACGTATGAAAGATAAAGTAAAATGGGAATATATATATAGAATTTAATTTATATATTATTAATTAAAATACATAATATTAAATGGTTACATAATTTATTTGGTTATTTTATGTGGGGATGAATAATTAGATAAGACATTAGTGATAATCATTTAGATTATTTTGGCAGTTTTTTGATCATCACAAACTAGTTTTGTTTCATTATTCATTATTGTGTATAAAAGTTAGTTTCATAACAAAAAAAGGGTTATAAAATAAAATTTACAATCTGTAACAACCATTATAATGGTTTTATATCTATCCTTGAATGTGGTAAAGAAAAATAAAAACTTTTCATCCTCAAAGGTGATAAATCAACACCTCACGGACGATATTTTCATTATGAGAATAAAAGGAAGAGGAGAAGAGACTTGATGGTGGATTTTCCATTAACATAAATATATTAGAGTATATATAAGATACTATATTTATCATTCATGTTTGGATATAGGAGTTTAGAATAGTATAATAACTTAGTTTGAAACTGATCATAGAATATCTCCCATGAAACAACCAACACCTTGTGATTCTCAAAGAATAATAGCCACCACCACCAAGCGGTACCATGTTGCATCATCATAACTAATTAAACCTAATAATAATTCACAAAATTAATCAAAATGAATGAAATAACCTATAAAACCAATACTTTATCTTATAATTTGAATGGATACCTTATACTCCGACAAAATTTAGTGTTGAAACTCTTGAAGTGTTCTCCTTTGAGATTCATCGATGGTGAACTCCACTCTATTGAGACTTCTAGAACATCTTTTTGTAAAACTTCAGTATGATATTAATGGGGAAAAAAACTTAGAGTAAATCCTACAAAACCAAAAATTCAATGAACTCCCTAAACCTAGATTAAGAATATTTTTTGTTAATGTAATTAATTAATTTTAACCCATTACCCATTATCTACCTAATACAAACATAGGCATAGAAAACCAGGATGCATGATCATTACCTTGATATATACCCCAAAAGAAAAATCACTTTTTTATTATATTAAATGAACTTAAAGGTCCCAACATTATATTATATGGAACCATAAAATCTCATGTCCTAGATGGTCTCCCTTGTTTACATATCATACTAAGTTCAGCTAACACCGTTATGCTACTAACCCATGTATCATCACTAGTACCTATCTCCACACTCCATCCTATATCTCAAACATCATATATGATACCACTCTATAAAAAAACTCCTCAATTGATAACTCTATTGGGATTTTAGTGAAGAGAAGAATATGACATCCAAATCCCACCCCTAATAAGCCATGGGGTGGTGACTAGCACTGAGGGCGCATCACACACAAATAAAAGGTGTTAAACTCTAATATGAATTTAAGGATTGGAGATAATATATAACCTCCAAAAAACTCCATTATATAAATAAATAAGTATACTAAAACATGAATGTAATTTTATACATAAATAGATACAATTTGAATGAAAATATGACAACTAATAACTAGGTAGAGACCATGAACTCCAACCACTCCAGGAGCTAGTAATGCCCATCCAGATCACCATCTAGATTCTAAGGACCTGAATTTTTTTATATACATATAGGGTGATAATAACATGTATACTCAATAGAATCCTCCCTGAAACATCTCATGTAAAATATGAAAAAACTATGAATAAACAAATAAAAACAAATTTTCATGTAAATAGGTAAAGACATATTCCCAACCTCTCCATGGTTCAATCACCATATAATGAATAAAATAAACATATAATCAACTAATATATATATATGAAAGGGTATCCCACTTCCACTTCCCCATATATTAGTCGATATCCTTCCCATGAGTAATCCTACCCAATATTGGGAAACTGTATCATAAGAACACCATCATCTTATTTTGTATCCCATGTATATATAAACTATCCATTCTGTAACCCATAAATCCCAACAAAACCTCATCACCCTAATCTCAATTGTAACAAGGTAGAAGTTCATGAGTAACCACAACTTGTATACATGCATTATACCTCAAGCCATAACAACCCATGAATGTACACTAGTGGGAAGTCTTAGACAATATGTTTAGATAAAAATATGTATTATATCCACAATACATTATGGCTCATACATAAATTTATAGAAACAATGAGAGATATCACAACCCATGTGAGACCATACCGTATACCTCAAGCCATCATAACATGAATATGATCACATATTAACTATAGGTGAAGGAATAATAAGAGAGAGGGAGTATTCTTCCATCCATTCACTCACCAATCTGAATGTTGGGGAAAACACCTCCCATTTTTTTTTGGTTTTATATTCCCTACTGACTTGGGTGGTGTAGTGTATAAATAAGAAAATATAAAAAATATATCACATATAATCTCACAAACTAAAACTACCTAAACATAGACTCTTCTGTAACTATCATCCTTCAGGACACCCAACTTCCATCACTAATGCCTATGATACTAAATTTCATATAAGAACACAAGAATCAATATTAAATATTAACACTCACATCCATGATTACCAGTTTAATTTTTTTAAGTCCAGTGCCTTTGGAACCATCGTTTCATTCTTATTATCAAGTATGTCATCATCATCTATAATAATAATGAACCATACCCATTATTTTATTAATTTATTTATTATTTCATTATTTATTGGATGCTCTAGGACTCCTCCTAACCTAACACATGTAAATAATGAATCTTCCATGCATAGAACCAAATTATGTCAGGTAGTTAGAAAATCATAAAAATTAACCATCTGGTTATCCAACCATTAAAATAAATACCAAGATTATAATAAAAAATAAATCCCAAATCTAATCTTATCTCAAACACCCTAGTGTCATCCCCAACACTATTTTACGTATCCCATATCATCCTGCTATCACCGACATCAACCACCAATAGAGATATAAGAAATTACCATAAATTTATCACCAATAATCCAACCATACTAGGTTTACATCAAATCAAAACAGGGCTCAACCATCCTATAGCATTCACACAAAGTAACCAAACATATTTCCAGACCATAAGTTCAGGGGAAACTAGGTCCGTAACATCGAGGAATTCAATCCTCCCATAAAAAATAATGGAATCTCTTAACCCCAATCAATTATCTCTATCAAACAACCATTTTAATTCCCATATTTATTTAACAGGTTTATTATGGATAGTTTTTCAACAACAAGAAACCTATAATAAATAAATATCAATAGCTAGATAATTCATATCATGATTTTAACATAACTTCTAAATATAATCAATTCCAAGACGAATCAAAATTAATTTACATTCCTCATCCTTTAATTAATTCATCATTCTAGATTTATATTTTTAATCAATTTATAAGCAAATTAATGATAATAACCACAATAAAAATCACAACCAATAATCGTATAATATCTAGTAAATCAGGATGTGACATAAACATAACAAAAAAACACATGATATCACACAACCCAAATTATTCCTTTTAATTTTCTATTATAAAATAATAACCCACTTCATGCTATTATTATCTTCATCTTCTCTCATTAGATTCCTAGATAAATAAATAAGAATACAACATAAAATAACCCTTTATCTCTCTTTAATAATTTATATATGATTGAATAATAATAATAATAACAATAATTTCTAAGTTTTTTTTCTAGATTATGTAAACAAAAATACAATATTTTTCATTCTAATTCACAATTTTTAATATTAATAGTAATTTTCTAAATGAAATAAACATTATTCATTTTATTTTTAATATTGATATACATTATCATTTGATAACATGTTATAATAATCTTAAAACTCTCTCTTTCTTGATTTCCATATTATTATATTCTATTATTGATGATTCTATCTATATATGATGAAAAAATTATACATGATAAATTCACACTTGAAAAAAATAAAATATATGTTTTAAATCAATTAAATGGAAGAGAATCCTCAAAACACTTACAACACCAAGAACATAAATGAGAAATATGATAGCATATAGTCCAAGAAATATCATAAGAAGACTTGAATAAATTGAATAAGGCTTGTAGATGTGGAATTAAAGAGTTATGGTTATCTGGGTTCTAGATAAAGCAATCTAAATCCATTTGGAAAAAATTCTACAATTTTAGAATAATATATACACTATCTCTCAAAGAAATCCAAAATTCTTTGAAAAATTTCAATATTTTAAATTCTAATTATATTATTTCTATTTTAATCCTCACATACCCATTTTAAATCTCCTAAAATCTAGAAATATTTAAGATTAGATTCATATTCCTTCATTTTCATTGAAATATATTTTTATTCTATATATTTTCATGATCTTAGATAGTGATTTCCATTAAAATTTTTAATAACATGTTACAGAGCCAGTACAAGAATGAAAATTGTAACTCTATATAAAATATATCACCTATAAATTATAAATATGAAATGTATAAGGGTAAGTTTAATATACCCTTATGTATCTTTATAATTATTACCCACACATGATATATATATATGTTGTATAAAGGTATCTCAATATACCTTTAAATAGCTTCAAAACACCCTGATGTGAGAAGGAATTCACCTTTACACAACCATAGGATTGACCTTCACATTATTCTAGAATAAAACCCTAATGTTGAAACATATTTATGTGAGTGATTAGGATGAGTAACCTTTACACAATTAATTAAAAAAATTCTTATACTGACATGAGACTCCTACCTTTACACTGGTTGCGGCTTCTCAGAGTACCCTTACATCGTAGAATAAATCCATTGGATGAACTCTTCCTTTAATTAATTCATCATTCAAGATTTATATTTCTAATCAATTTTTAAGTAGATTAATGATGATAACCACAATAAAAATCACAACCAATAATCATATACTATCTAGTAAATCAAGAGTTGACATAAACATATAAAAAAACACATGATATCACACAACCCAAATTATTCCTTTTAAATTTATATTATGAAATGATAACCCACTTCATGCTATTATTATATTCATCTTCTCCCATCAGATTCCTAGATAAAGAAATAATAATACAACATAAAATAATAATTTATTTATCTTTAATAATTTATGTATTATTTAATAATAATAATAATAATAATAATAATTTCTATGTTTTTTTCCAGATTATGAAAATAGAAATATAATATTTTTTATTCTAATTCTTAATTTTTAATATTAATAGTAATTTAATATATGAAATAATGATTCTTCCTTTAATTTTTCATATTGAGACACATTATCATTCTATAACATGTGATAATAATCTTACCACTCTCTCTTTATTTATTTTCCATATTATTATATCCTCTTATAACTGATTTTATCTATCTATGATGGAAAAATTAGACATGATAAATTAAAACTTGAAAAAAAATAAAAGATATGTTATAGATTCCTTAAATGGAAGAGAATCCTCAAACCACTTACCGCACCAAGAACATAAAGGAGAAATATGATAGCATATAGTCTAATAAATATCCTAGAAAGACTTGAATAAATTTAAGAAGGATTATAGATGTGGAATTAAAGAGTTATGGTAATCTGGGTTCTAGATAAAGAAATCTAAATATATTGGAAAAAATCATCTAATTTTAGAATAATAGATACACTATCTCTTGAAGACATCCAAAATTCTCAACAAACTTTAAATATTTTAAATTCTCATTATCTTGTTTCTATTTTAATCCCCACATACCCATTTTACCTAAATGGTCTGAAGGACTTCTTTTTTATTGATTTTTGATAACCCCCCTTTCAAGGGATAAGGGTGAACCCTTACAAAGCCCTTAGGCTTAGAGATTATATTTACCATAGGCTTGGAGACATTTTAGGACCCATAGGCATTAAGGAAATAATATAGACTATGACTACTTGAAACCACCCCTCCCCATCATCTGCATCGTGATCAGCTCTCCACCTTTGTATGACTGTTTAGATAGCTATCCTGTCCAGAGATGCACAAGCCCGATACTAATGGCAATGCCATACCCTCTCATTCTTCCAAATCTCTCAGCCCTGCTCTAGTGAATGCATCATGCTCTTGAATCCTTCTATAGAGCTGGTTCCTTGTAGAATATCTCTGGGCATCTACATATCAGGTGGACATGAATGCATTGAGGTGTCCCAAAGGCCTTGAGGTGGAACGAAGGCCTTAAATGTGGCCCAAAAGCTTCACTGACTTGAAGGCCTAGGTGGCTCGAAGGTCTTAAGGACTCTAAGACCAAACTAGTGGCCCAAGGTGAATAGTTCTGGCTACTATAGTACTTGCTACAGTACCCACATAGTACTGCTATAGTTCCTGCTACAGTACTGCTACAATACCTGTTACAGTACTTCTATAGTCTGAAATTATTCCTCTTCCTAGTTTCAAACCTAGGTCTTGTGGATGCACTTAAAGAGACCTCACCAACTAGGCTGAGGCTCATGTGCTCACATAACCTTTTTAAATCTCTTAAAATCAAGAAATATTTAAGATTATATTCATATTTATTCATTTTCATCAAAATATATTTTTATTCCATATATTTCCATGATTTTAGATAGTGATTTCCATTAAATATTTTAATAACATGTTACATAGCCAGTACAAGAAAGAAAATTATAACTCTGTTTAAAATATATCACCTATAAATTATAACTATGCACTGCATAAGGGTAAGTTTAATATACCATTATGCATCTTTAGAATGATGAAACACATGTGATATATATAAGTGTTTCATAAAGGTATCTCAATCTACCTTGACATAGATTCAAAACACCCTGATACGAGAAGGAATTCACCTTTACACAACCATAGGACAAACCTTCACATTATTATATAATAAGACCCTAACGTAGAAATACCTTTATGCGAATGGTTAGGCTGAAAAACCTTTACAAAATTGATTAAAAAAATTCTTATACTGACATGAGACTCTATCTACCCTTAAGCTGGTTTTGGATTCTCCGATTACCCTTACAACATAGAAAAAATCCATGGTCTAACCTCTACATGAGAAAAAAAATAAAACTTTATAAAACTATTTTAAAACTAAACTACCCTTATGAGAACCTATAAAAATATTTTTACCTTGATAGAATATAGAAAAATACATAAAGGTAAAGAATGATGTTTAGAATTTTTTTAATTTCAATGAAAGAATATTTTTAAATAATAAGAATAAAAGTTATTAAAATTTATAAAATTCTACTAAAATAAACATATAATTAATAAAGGATAAGTTTTTATTATTCCTGAAATTAAAAATTATTTCTAAAAATAATTTCACCACCATAATACCTTCATATTAATTCAATAATTTCTAAAAATTAATTTTAAAACATTAAAATTACTTTCATTTGTAACACTATTTACAAAGTAACTTCTAAAAAAATATTAAAACTCTCATTATCCACCAGACACCATAAAATTAAAAAGTAAAGGCTTGAAAAAAACCAATACCTTTACATAGATACCTAAGGTTGAACCATTTCCCTCATTTTTAATAGCATCACTTAATCTAATAGCTCACTCTAGGATCATATCCAACCCTAAAGGGTTTCCCTATCTCTACCCAGGTCTCTCCCCAACACTTTGGTACCAAAATATCACATCATCGGTAAGAAACACCATAAAAAATGGGATCAAGTGTTAAACAAGGCATTCAAAAAATTCAAAATAATGGGATCAAGTCAAACTATCTAAAATCCATAATAGGACATATATACATGATATCTCAAGTCAATACCCAAAACTCAAAATAATTGGATAAAGTATCAAACAAGGCATGCACAAAAACTATATCACACAAGATTTATAAATTGGGGTATCACCCATACATGTTTAAACTAACTAAAACCATCTCAAACCCATCCCCTCTAGGATTCCTTTAAAAAAAGTCAAATATCCATTTCAATCCATTTTCAAAAGGCAATACTTGTTGGTTTACAGATGCTAGGACCTTGGCCAAAATCATAGTAAAACATTCCTTAGGAAAAATCCATAGCCATTTTTAAATATATAGTAATGAACCAATCTAGGTGGACCTAACACACCACCTGATATGTCCCATCACATGGCCCAAAGTGCATTCTTGATCGCCACGGGCTAGTGAAAATCTCTAAGCATAACCAAAAAACTATTAAGAATATTGTATCCTAAGGTAAACTAATTTAACTGATCCATAAAATGGGACAACCACACCAATAACAACAAATTCAACAATATAAAAATACATCATCCAGATTATGCACTAATTACTAAGAAGATACCACACACAACATGATACATCATAAATAAAACATGTCATAACATGACATATATACATGGTATATCAAGAAAAAACCCAAAACATAAAATAATGTGAGGAATACCCAAAAAATTTCTATATAAACATACAAATGGAAAAATAACCCTAAAATGACTCAACATAAGCCAATCCTTGTGAGACCATGTATCCTTCACAAAACATTGGATGCTGGTAATATCGAAGAGACACCCAGGTACATGGTGACCTTGCCTTTAACTGTGTCTTAAAAAACAAAGTTTACATATTCACAAAGGAATATGTAGTGATTAATAAACAAATCCTAGAAGGATACCACTATGAATCTATTTATTTCTTTTACCTATGAAAATAAGTAAACTAGTTTGAAAACATTTTTCAAAACTAAACCACTTTGAAAACATTATATTTTTAATCAAACCTTTGAAATAAATTTATATTTTCATTTCAAATAAAACATGTTTTACAAATCATTTCTCAATATGGATTACACAAGAAATCAAGGGAAAAAATTCTCTATAAACCCAAAAAAACATGTGAAATCATAACATCATCATTAAGTAACCATATAAATGGAAATGGGTATAACTTATCTTATCATATCAAACATGGAACTAATAAAATACATAAGAATATAAACCAATATAGAATGAGTAATGTGTATCTAGGGCTCTAACATCAAGGATCTAATGTGAGTGAGTCTAAAAAAAGTATTCTAGCTGGTTAAGTAATGTGGACGCTCTCATGGTCTTCCCTAGGTCCAACTCCAAGAGCTCTCATGGTATCTCGATAACCAAATGGAAGCTCTCACAGTCCCTTAGAAAAAAAATGAAATATATCACAATATTCTTTCCCAAAGGATCTCATGATCACTTAAAAACCCCATTTCTCATACCCCAGTTAACCCATGTGATACTATATACCAACATAATCACAAACAAATTCCAATCATGAAAAGAGATTTCACAGGAGAATTTCATAAAAAAACAATCCCATTTTATAAAAACATCTTTATCAAGGTAAAAAAATTATAAAACCAATTTATAAATCCATTTTAAACCATAAAACCTATTTGAACCATTTTATCTAACACTTAGATTGCATACAAGCCACTCCCATTTATAAAACCTTCTTTAAACACTGAAATTTCCAACCAAGACATAAAGTAAAATAAACATGGGATAAAAGTATACCATAAATCAATTAAATGAAAATTTTATAAACATAAACAAAAATTCGATTCATAATTTAAAGGTAATATATGGAAAAAACCCTTAAATAAAGACACCTACCTTATATTCACTTCTAACCATGTCACCTTCAATGATAACCACCCGAAAAAGGAAGACCAAGGCATTATACACCTAAGACACAAAAAATTGACCATTTTCCCCATTAAAACCACAGGTTCATACAACCCCACTCTCTAGGGTTCCACACTTCTATGAAAATGGAAGAATAAGCATGAATAAATGGAAATGAAGATGAAAACTAAAAGAAAATGACTTACCTCAAGCCAAATCAACACAAATCCAAGAGTAACCCACAACCAAAGGAGAAAGGAAGATTCCAAACCAAAGAGGAGGGTATACACATGATTGGATGAAGAATTTAGGGCTATAGGATGTATAAAACGAATAATGGAAAATAGTAAAATACTAATTTTTAAGTGACTTGGATAGATCGCATGGTTTGGCCACACGATTAGAAAAACTACGCGCCAACCATATGGAGTTACTATCTCCCAAAAATCCAAGCTACACAGTTATAATAGGGTGTCACACAGTTTTATAAACTATTCTCAAACCATTTAAAACTCCATTATCACTATATATATCCCCCTCACATGGTTAAAAAAAAATGGTTAAAAAACCATGATCCTTAGTCTGTCTTACGAAAAAAAATCCTATTTCTGATCTCTAAAACCCAGAAACTCCAAGAATAAACTAAAAAATAAATAAAACTCAGAATTTTATGGACAAATGACCCTATAGGTGTCACATACCATTTCAAAATTACCAATTTTTCTATGAAATCAGACTTAGAGTTAAAACCACTTTTTAAAATCACATTTTAAAAAGGAAATCCATTTTATTTACAAAATATAATGAATGAATCCAAAAAATACATAGTGAGAGAGCCACTGATTCTCATTCAACTTGGGCACCACCATGAAATAATTTAAGAAGTTATGTGGTCCATGTTGAAAATTAGATCAATACAAGACCATCATAATTTATGGATTAAAACATACACAAAATTCATGAAACATTCATTTATATAATATAAATGTCACACATGAACATAAAATCACCAATATACTAATAAAATCAAATATATAGAGTCTATCGACCTCAACTGACAATCATAACTCTATACCAAGGTTGTATTGACCTTTTGTAGTCAAAAATCAGCAATTTGATAAAAAATCATAAAAAAATTATTTAAACATTTAAAACCAAAGACCAAAATTGGAATAATCGACGCCAACTCATAAAGTAACCTCAAAACATAGAAACTTTGAGAAATGGGGTGCGATGCACTCTTGAAACACACACAGACCTAGGCAATAAAAATCCATAAATTATAAACCCGAATCAATGAACAATTTCACCCAAAATCACAAAAAACCCTAAATAAAATCATCGTAAATCCTATATAAAGGTAAATAATGAGTGAATTATTAAATAAACTCTCTAAAGACATCCTCTAGGAGCTACATATAGAAGACCCATCAAGTGGGATGATGTCACCATGATCTATTTAAATTTTCTCCCCAAATCTCTAGATGGGTGAACCAAATCAATAAAGAATAGAAAGGGAGGGAAAGCAGGAGAAGAGGAGAGACCTTACCTCAAATAAATATAATGAAACACCAAGGATCTACCCATATAAAAGGAACAAAAAGAGGGGATAGTGGGAGATACCAAGAGGTATTATCCTCTATCCTTTAGTCAAACAAGATAAAGGGTTCCCAAAGGGGGTTCCTAAAAAGGATCTCTGACAGAATTGACACAAATATATTGAAAAAATAGGGCTCTAAAAATGTTCATGGTGTAAAAAAAGGGTTCACACCATGAATATTCCTCTAGGAAAAGGGAAACCCCTATGCCTTGACACTTTCATGGTGTAAACCCTACCATCACACTATGAATTCTCCTAGGAAGGAAGACCCTCCCTTAAATACCCCATTCATGGCCTAAAAGGCTGTTATGAAGGATATTCATGACATGAACACCACCTATCAGATCATTAATAGCCCGCCATAAGAAGTTTTAGCAACTCTGCCACCCAAATACTACTTTTATGTCCACATAAACACATGATTCACCAACTAAGACTCAGACTTTGTCTAAAAACACTTCTTAAAGATATTCAAATAGTCAAAATCCTAGTTTGAGTCTTAGTTCATATAACATCCCCTAATCTTAAAAGAAAATTCATATTCACATGGGAATTCATAACCCATAATGATGTAGGTCATTAAATACTTCTTCTTTTATGTGTCAATTTATCTTATTCCTTGAATTACCTCTTGGCTATGGAACACTCAAATTTTATATTCCCCATAATTCCATATTAATAACAGAATATTTGTGGTGTATTTTTTATGTGTCTTCATTCATGTTCCAATGGTATTTTTGGTTTTTGAGTTTTTCCCAAATCAATCTTCCACTGTGGATTTGGTTCTTATTGATTAACATCAATGATGACTACATTTTCTTACTATCAATACCCATATTATATTTTAATTTTAGATACGATTTTTTTTCCTGAAGACAATATTCCCAATTTTTTGTTGTATCTCCATATTTTTTGTTCACCTTATCTACATCCCTCATGATCTAATTTTACAATGTCACACTGGGAGTTAAGACACCCTCTTGATCATTAATGTTTCATCATAGATTGGTGATTTATTATTTAAGACCCTTAATTAATTTGATTCAATATTTTACTAAGTTAGTCAAACCATTGATAATATGGGTTGGACCTTTAGATCAACCACCTTGATTAGGTTTTCTGGAGTTTTAAATTTTATCCTTTCAATATAAACCTTCAAAACATATTTCTTATCTTTTTATTATTGTATGTAGAATTTGGAATTAGAAACCACTCCACTAGACTCATTTGGTTTGTCTCTCCAAATATTTATCTATATGAGTGAATCCTCCAATTCCACTTTCAGGTATACTCTCCCCTTATCTTCAAAAACTTCAGAATCGTTATTTTCCTCCATATAAGTTTTTTTTCTATTAATGCTACAAAGAGTTCTTCATTGAGTCATTTTCACTCCTAAAATCATTTAAATTTAGTTTATTATGAGCTACCATCCTTTATTGAAATAAATATATGCTTCTTAAAGATTTTATATTGGGAGGTCCCCTTGCATTTCAAATCCTTAAATGATTTCTTTATGGTTTAATATTCATCTTCATAATCTAAAAATTTATTAAGAAACTTTACAATAAGGTTTCCAACATTTCCAAACTAAAAAAGTGGGTGTAATATTTCCTTTATCTTTCCCTTCCCTCTTTTTACATTTGAGGAAAGGAACAACATAAATTAATCAAATTCATTTTCTTTAGGGTAATCCTCCCCCGAAAAATTATTCAACACCTTGAATTCAACTTACCAAGATTTATCCCTTTCTATAAAATTATTCTTATCATTTCTGATCTCATATGTAATTAGATTGGTATGAAGAATATCAAATTTAACCTCCTTTGTATTCTTTTCAAAAATCACTAGAACCTTTAGTTTGTATTAACATGGAAATTTTATCTAAATTCTCATCAAAATATTGATTTCATAATTTTTTTTACAATTCCACTTATTTCCTACAAAATCATGTTCAACTATTCAAATAATGCATCAAAGTATTCATTTGGGAACATCATTAAATTCTCATATAAGAGAACCTGAAATTTAGCTTCACATACCTTTGAGTTTCCTTCATATATGTTAAGAAACATTATGACATGGTGTGTGAGGATTTTCATGAAATTAACTTCATGTATATCACATTGGATAAAGATCACCCTAATGAATTTTTTTATTTTGTATCAACATCCAGCCCTTTATAATCCCATTCAGATAAATATCATCTCTCTATGCTAACCATAATTCCATGTATGAAATCTATAAAGAAAAAACTCATAATTATTAGAAATAGTGTTGCATATAATTTTTTTATAATATAAATTTTTTTTATCTCTAATATTAGAATACTTTTTTGATTTAATACCACTACAATGGATTCCAAGATATAAAACTCCACCAATTTGAAGCTTTCACTTGGACACCACTTGGTTTTACCACACAAAAAAATACCTTAAGAGGGGGGTGAATCAGTTTATATCGATTATAAATAACCCTTTCCAAAAATATTATTCTATTATTGGTAAAAAACCTATTCTCCCTATAAAAATGAAATATTTAAGAGATAAATCATAACTATGAGATTTAATTGATTTTACCTGGTCCACTTGCATAGGGGTACATCCAAGGAGTATAAAGCAATCATGTGTTGATTTACTAAAATCCCCTGAGTATACTTATTTTTTATTATAAATGAATGAATTGATCATGAAACGGAATCCAAAAAGTGGGAATTTAAAAAACTTCACTGACATATGACATGAACTCATCGACATAGGCTAATCACTGCCCAGTTTAAGTCGAGGATCTCATGTGAAGAGTTTTAAGCACAAAAATAAAACCTAACAATACATGGTTTAGATCTAAAGCCAGGTACGATGTCTACTTGTCATTGGCGATCGTTGCTCGAAGAATATGAACCCAAATTCTTCTAGATCATCCACACACACTTGAAAAATCTATGGGAGTACAAATCATTAAAATTCAGGTGCTAACATGGAGTTTTGATGATGCCATCGATGCTCCAATGATCACCACATTGCCTTGCTTGTGATGCCTAAGAGAGAGCTCAATTCAAGCTCCTAGATCCAATGATTATCTCTATAGATCATGGGAGAGAGAATAGGAGAGAGAAATACTATGAATAGTCTTTGGTGGGAGGATCTATTCTTCTATATATAGTGTGTAATTAAGTTACTCAATATTGCCTCTTTGACCCCTGAATACTTAACTCACTATAAAGGACATGTTATATCTACTTATATGAGTCATAAATATTATTATCATTTTCCTATAATATAATAAATAAATTACATGATAATAAATGAGTCATTAACTCAATTCATCATTTCCATAAATATTAATTAATCCTTGAATATATTAAACTAATATTCATCAATTAATATTTTTAATGTATTTACTTGGAACTTATAAATACATTTAATAAATAAATTCAATGCTCATTGTTATTAACTTGAATAATATGAATTTATTTATTTCATTGGTGATCATAACTCTTTAGACAAATCATGGACCCTAGTGGTGGAGCCCACCATGTCTAATATACATATTCAACTAAATATGGCAGATTCTTGAATACATTATTGTGTGCGACCCTCTAGGCCTTTATCTCTATAGTAGTGAATACTATTCACAGACCAAGAGTGGGATCTAGCAACCCATCATGGACCCTAAAGAGATAAGGATTGTCACAGTAGCAACAACCAACCTACGAACATGTACTATGTAATATAATCTATTTATCATTACTATCTCAAAAATTAGAACACACACTCATGTCATCACATATTTCTTGCTTTATTATTTGTTGATATATTGGATAGATTTACCTTGGATGACCATGGATATGGATCTATCAAGGTAATACCGTCCTAATAAATATGTCCTAAGATATATATCTTCCTTAACTTGGAAGTGAAAAATCCTTTCTTGATCATTAAACCAATGTCATTCCACCAATGATGCACCTAACACAAACCAACTCACTATGATTTCAATGTTATGTTTTTTTATTGCATCAAAGTACGCGATCAAATAATATACATTGGAAATGATCTCAAGTCAGTAGACCATTACAAATGATTGTAGATAGGAACAACCAATGACACAAAAAATATGGTGTTTCTATTGGCGGACCAATTTTCATGATCTCACTACTATAGATCACCAAGTATGAACTTCTGGAGAATAAGTCTCAATGCTTATGAGCCCCCAATACCTGATAGTCAAATATCTACCGTGTCCATTCAGTAAGATGTATCTACACCAGAAGACCTTTGTTTAAGATTAATTTCATAGCATCTCTAGGTTCTCATTATAGACTAGGATCTATTATAACCTTTTTATATGACAATTAATCTATATAAATTAATATTTCAATAGTGGACATAGAAAAGTCTACACTATAATGGTAAGAAAACATCATGTATAGATAACTATATACAATATATAATAATTAAAGTACTACATAGTTGGGTATAGGGAACCCATTATTTCAACACTCTCACTTGAACTAGAGACGACTTACTAACCAAACCTGTTAGAAACTCACATGATAAAGATCATGTTTATACTAAGTAACAAATTTAACTATTATGGCTTCCACGTTTCCTCCACGTGGAAATTCTTATCTCCTCGAGTAAAACTTCTCAAGAGATGGTATCCCTGAGTATATCCATTTTTTCCACTATCATAACTTGACATCTTGGATAGTAAGAATATATTAATTTATATTATGATAATACTTTACTTACTATGTAATGCCCCGACCCCAGTTACCCAAAATGGTGCATTATTTTAATACATTGTCATGATTACAAGGAATCAAGTCCCAAAGGAATGATTAGTTTAGAAGTCTTGGAAAATAGATTACATACATGAATGTTACATTACACTTCATAACATACAAAACAACATAAATAATCCTTTATTAATGCCATTATTCCCTTGTCTTAACCCTTCTTATCAATCACAATATACTTCTTGGGATCCTGGGAAAAATAAAACATAGCAAAGGGGTGAGCTCAAATGCTCCGTAAGGGTAAGAAATACAGCGGAAACTTTCATAAATAAGCATAAACATTTAAGGCAATGTATAAATAAAACAAAAGCCTTTTAAACTTGAACTTTAGCATAATATGGAAAAGATAAAATGAAATAATGCCATTTACTTATTCACATGGATGTTATACTAGTCGAACAATCACATGCAATATCAATAACCACTTTCATAATAATGGAATGCATAATTCCAGACTATCATAACCACATATCCAAGGCCTCGTGCCAAGATTACAAATAAGATTTTGCCAAGGCCTTGTGCCAAGAAACTAGTTTGTCTCATGAGACCTACTAATGCATCGAGGAGCTATAGCGGGATCCACCCATCACTTACTAAGTCCAATGCATTCCCATACGAAAAGGTTTAAACATAACATAACCATTCGTATTAAAACTAGCATACAAAATGTAAATACTTCCTCCATAAACCATGAATGGTATAAAAAGAACACATCCACAGTAAAACATATCAAAAAACCTTCAATACAATACAAAAGTTTTGTATCATAATAAATCAACTTCAAATAAGCTTAAAATCCATCAAAGGATATTGACATAGATGAAATCAAAACAATTTGAGAGAAATATCTCTTTTCTCGAAATCATTGAAAAGTCACACATTTATAAAGGAAGTAATTTAAAAGAGATTTTCGAATCAAAGTGTCCCATACCACTTTGAAACTTTTGAAAATAAATATAATTTCAAAACATTTATGTCCATGTAAATAAATCCTTAAAATAATTTTGAAAACATGGACATTAATTAAAATATTTAGAAAGATAAATGTTTAAAACATTTAAAATTATGATCTTGAAAAAGACTACCTTTCAAAAATTATTAAAATATTCATTTTGAAATCATTTAAAAGTCACATAATTATAAAATAAAACGTTTTATTTGAAAATAATCTTATAAGCTTGTAAGGGAAGCTTTGAAAATTTTATAACGGCAGTAAATAGCCGCACCCGCCGTATAAGTTAAAAAAAACATTCTTACCTTAAATTTATCGAAAAGGTTAAAAGTGCCTTGTTTAGAAAACGACAGAAAGATTCCTTTCAAAACACATAAGGGTATAAATGACTTTAACCCATTTTCTAGTAAATAGTAAAAATGTTTTTAAATACATTTTTAAGAAACATGGATGTGGATGATAAAGAGATCCCAGTAGATAATTACGTATAAACAACCTCAGATAATGAAGATATTGTGAAATAAAACCTTACATTGTACTTTTCCTTGGTTGGGGGTAGGTTAACCTCCTGTATAATGGTGAAATAATTGTTATTAAATTATTAAATAATCATATATATTAATATGATATCATATATGATCTTTTAACATTTCTTTGTTAATAATATCTTAGAATTATCGTCGTTTTGGGTGTTAACTTACTCATTTTCTTTTATATGTTTTGTTACGTAAGACATGTTTGTCATGGATAGGTTGTATCTTATTCATATCCAGAATGATATAAATTCCTTAAAAACTATTTTTAAATCATAAAATGATAATTATACTTTAATGGATACGATAGATAATGAATCTCATCGTGTTCATGGAGACGGTAGTCCGTACGTACGCACGAGTGACAATATCATTCTTTTGATATTAAAATAATATATAATTGGACGGTATATCATATATACAGAATAATTATCATATTATATTTATTATTTACATTAATTACACATCATTATTATACCCATCCAAATAATAATTTATTGAATAACAATTACACCACAACGTGGAGACGGTAAGTCGTACGTACGCACGTATGGTGACATGTTATTCAAAGGGTGGATAGAATACTGAATATGGTTGTAACATGTTTATAATAACATAAAATTATATATAATATACTGGTGTTATTATTTTATAATTCTAATAACAAATAAAGAATAAGTGGAAGAAGAAAAGAACTTGAAAATGGGTGGTGAAATCATTACCTCTTCTTCGGGTTCTTCCTTTTGATTTGATCAAAAGGGATCCATAGGTTGGATTTCTGATCAAACTAAGGATTATAGGTTGTATTGAGGGAAGTTAATAGAGTATTTGGTCAGGGGTTGGCAGAACCAAAAGGCTTTGAAGGTGTGAAGTAATGAGAAGGGGGAGTGCCCTTTTATAAGAGGGGTGAGGGGCACCTTTGGAAAAGCTAGAAATATTAATTTATAATAAATTCATATTCGGTTTCTAATGGCTAAAAAGTTTACTATTTAAAGGTTAAGGTGGGGATGGGTCTAAAACCACTCAACCAATAGAATTTATACAGGTTTGGGTCATTATATTAACCTTATCTTTAAGTATTAACTCTTAGTTAATTAGTTTCACTTTTACAATGTCTCTTTGTATTTTTATATTATATGGTTAATAAAATTACCATATACATCCAAGAGACCCCCAAGTGGTCCATTAATGATAAAACTATCATTATATAAGTCTCTTGTCTGAACCTTAGATTTTTAGGAATTTAATATCAATTAATAATATACTATTTGTTTTAAAAACTCTTTTATGTCAATTTTGACACTATTCAAAAATTGATTTTTTTGAAACTCATAACAGAATTATTACTTCGAAAAAAGACAATTAAATAAATAATAATATGTCATATTAACCTATAAAATTAGTGTAATTCAATAAAAGTCTCAAATTATATTTATTTGGGTATCTATAATATCAATTAATTTAATTTTTCACTATTATGGTAATTATTGCATCATCATTGTGTCATAAATAAATTAAATTATTTAATGTCTAAAATTTATAAATAAAATATAATTATGTATGAAATCTTTTTATCTTTATAATTAATATTTATAGTTGAAAATAAAACATATATAACCCTTTGTAAAAATTGTTTTTCTAAAAGATATATGCTTATGTCTTTTTTGTACTTATTTTAACTTAATTAAAATAAAGTGTCCCTATCACCTTCATGGGGTCCCAAAATCAACCCAAAGATTCCCATGGTCAGCCATGTATCCACCAATAAGGTTAGAACACATTTTAGGGTAATGTATTATTATTATAATATTATTTTTTAACCCTTATTTACCAGATTTACCCTTTAACCATAGTAAATAAAATATTTACCGAAGTAATTATTCAAAATGTCTAAAAATAAAAGTTACCTATTTACAAAATTTGGAAATCCTGATTAAAAATATGGAATATATATTTCCAAATTCAAAACACAGAAGTGGCAGAAAATAATTTAAAATTAATTCCCGCTGTCAAAACAAAAAGCGTGTTTTTAAGATATAATAACTATCAAAAGATTGATACTTGTTTATGTCCGGTTTAATTGTGAAATTATGTAAAATGACCAAAATTGTATTAAATGGTAAAAATATATTCTAAATATACTTTAAAACCACTCAAATTCATAATTTATCACTATTAATTATTTTTATTAAAAAGTTGTTTTTAATTAAAATTTAGTAATTTTCACTATTCATCAAAATATTAAAGTTATCTAAAAAGTACCAAAATTTTAACTTAGGATAAATTCGATACTCCGAATCCAAAAATGAAGTCCATTTTGAGAGATAAAATTTATAAAATTTTAAAAAGTAGGTATTACTATTCATAACGGCTAGTTTGATTTGGTTATGGTGTGTGTTAGAACTCGAAGTTGCGTACAACACACGCTACTGTATTATTCAAAGAGAAGCGTACCATGGAAACTTGGGGTGTTACATTGTAAATTTTTTATGTCCCCATTCTAAATAATAAATTTATTTAGTCAAATTGAATAAAAGTTTAAAATATTGGATTTAAAAAGGGTTCACTATTAAAGTTGGTAAAAGTGCATTTTTGAAAAATACTTCTTTAATCTGAAAAAAAGAATTTGTTCTTAAATTACGTCTAAGAAACTCATAATATGGATTATAAAATTATAATGATTATATAAAGTTTAAAATTTAGTTAATACTATTAATAGCCTCTTTTGAACGGCTTGTTTGGTAAGTCGTGGTGTGCTTGAACTCGGTGTTGCGTGTAGTGCAAGTTATTGAATTATTTTGAAGAAATAACACATTATGAAATCTTGGGGTGTTACATACTAGGTTTGATTCCAAGAACTGGAACAATTCATTGCATATAACTACTAATTAGTTTTCTCAGAAGCTGTAATGTACTTAGTATTTATAGGTATGGATACCATTGGCTTATATGAGCTTGTCTCACTCATGATCTTAGCCTAACTATGATACTAGTTCACATGGATCTATGGAAGACTAGTTTGTGTCTCCTAAAAACTAGTATCCTTTATTCTCCACTTACTAGGTACATATCTTTTGTACTGGCTGAAATACAATCAGACAGTTATCACTACTAAACTTGTAGTGATCTTGGATATAATTAATATCTGCCTACTATAAAGCATATCCTAAAAATATAAATTATTTTACATATCATGGCATACATTATTGATACATCACTTCAACATATGGATTTCTACTCACCACATTAATATCCTCCTATGTCCAGAACATGTCAACCTGGAGAGATTATGCCATGTGATATTGGTAACAATTACTCTCTTGAATTGTTACAGTTTGTATTTTTCAATACCATGTCACTATATGTATGATTGACTAGGTATAAGAAACCTTTAGATATACCTATGTATATCTTGTTCCCTAGAACTTAGGTTTATACTTTAATTCAATCACTAGTGTATAAATTTTGTCCTGGTATTAACTTACTTGAAGACCGATATCTATTTTCCATATGTTACCAAACATATTTTACTTGGAAAACTATGGTGCTCCCACTAACCTTTGGTATACACATGAAAAATATCCATTATGAATTAATTCTCTATGATCTCATTGCTTACTTAAATCTTAAACTGGATTTCAGTAACCTAAAACATTTATTTGTATTTTGTGATGTGACCATCCCATTCTGGTTGTGTTGTATAGACACCTTCCACGATTGGTGGTCATGACATCAAATGATTAATATAATTATCATATAAATTATCTATGACAAGTAAAATTATAACTAATTTAGGTATAATTACTTGGTGAAACTAATTTATCCTTATTGGTACCACGCTTGTACCATCCATATATCAACTCATTTGTATACCCACCACAATATTCAAAATAATAAACCCCTTTCACTTTGATACATGAAATAAATTATTGAATTTTAATTGGTCTTGTCAGTCTTAGATAATTTCTATACACTACTTAATTGTAGGAAATATTATTCACAATGAATAATAGATCACCGACCTGGGTGAATACAAAAACCATCACCGTGGTTTTATTCTTTCTATACAGTATGTGGCTCTAGAACATACATATTCTACATGAGCTTGTGGTACTAGTTCCTATGCCAACTATGTGGGCATCTTAAGCATTGACTAAAACTAAGTCAATTGAGCTCCCACAATCTCAAAAGATATGCGAGACCTTATAGAAATGCATTAAATCACTTGACTCCTACTTTTCTATATTAGTTATTTATGTAATATCTTAGGCGACTGTTAGGATAGCTACATAGATGCACCATGTTTTTAACTTGATGTATGTTTGTTTATGTCCCAAAAAAATCTTTACATCCAAACACATGATATAATATATTTTCATCATACTATGACTCGTATGATATCCATTTTTAATTTTAATTTACATATGGTTATAGGAAAATGTTGTTATTTGTAAATCATGTCATGAAATATAATGGAAGTTTCTGCAAGTTAAAACATTGATACTACTTAAATCATATCTATGATGTATAAAATGTGTGTTTAGGAATTACTCCATGCTACATTTTGTTGATAAATGTTAACATATAAGACTTTATCATAGATCCTCCTTATTTACACCAACAATGTGATATAGATAAGGTAATGTGCATTTAGGAATTACTCCATGCTATATTATCATGATAGATGATTACATAGTCAAGATATTCTTTGGCATGCCTGCCTGAAGAAATTCATATCTTCTGACTATTAAATTACTTCACTTTACCATTCTTTAATTACTTAATGGAAACATATGAAGTAAATATACACCTTTAGCTTAATCTTGGAATAGTTCACGCTCTCTAGATGAACTAATTCCAAAATCTTTGTGACATACCTTTATTTCTAAAGGTTTCTTTGTCCAAATTAAAAACACCAATAATACCAAAAGTGTTTAGTTGTGCCAAGCCTAAAAACCATACTAGTTATATTCTTCAAATCCAATTTTAGTTTCACTTGAAAAAGAATTATTTTTCCATAATTGGGTAAGTCTTAAATCTTATATTCATCATGTATTGATTTTGATTCAAGTACCACTGAACTATTTGTTTCGTATGATATACCAAAAACAACATTCATTCCTGAACCTAGAATAATGTCTCCTTATGTCTAAAATGACACGTGAGATGAATATTTTGGTTATACTCAATAATAGTTCTTTATGAATCACTAACGTGGAAATAAAGGAGTTGTGTACTTCTCACCACTAGCCTAGGTATCACCCTTTCTCATCCACTTGGATAATACACCTGAATTCCAGTAATATTTCTATACTTTCTTGGTTACTTTATTTAAATACACATATGACTTTATCATATTGTATTCAATACCCAAGAAGTAAAATTGAAACATTACTTTGATGAATATATCTAAAGAAGAAGTGAACACTTGCTTCTTTAATTCAGTTAATTTTATTTAGACTTCCATTATTTTATTAAATGATATGAAAAGAAAATAACGTCCTATTAATACCTCTTACATTGGCAGATGTTGCAAATGTGACCTTGGAATTACTTACCTTTGGAATTTTCTCTTTGTCTTTCAATTTATTCACCATAAGGATTAAAGATGAAATTGTATTTGATATTCTTATTTTCTTGGCGATCCTTACCTAAATAGGTAATGAAGCATTTAATCAATACTTGTTCATTTTGTAACTTAAAATTAGACCTGAGTAAAGAGGTGAAAATGATATTATAATAGAATGTATTGAAATATCATACCCACCTTTAAATTTACATATATCCCATGTAACCATTACCTATTCATATCATTGCTTCACTTTCTCCTTGAAAACCACTCGGAGATGAGACTTCATGTTATATCATCCAAGTCCTAATGTAGAGACTGCAACTGACACTGGATGTTGATGAAATCATAATGACACAAACATCATATTCTTTGTACATTAGTCTCCTGTAAGCAATTTCATCCTCTCTTCCGAAGATATTTTAACAGATTGGAGACACTAGCACCCTGAGTTTCCAATAGTATTGTGCGCAAGCGCTTGTACTACTATTGGATAATCATGCCAGTGAGGGCATTTACTTTGTCAATGATTTATCATAGTTTTTAAACTTGTTGTATAACTTTCTATTTTTCTAAAAAAATTAATTTTAGCAGATTAGTACTTTTATCACGATTACCAGTTTAGACATTTTGATTAATTAATTAAATAATTATCTCTTACTATTTTATCGAATTATAGGAACCCCCTGTGATAGAATCAGAATACTATGTCGATTGAGTATTCTAGTGGAACAGATCCCAATACCTCCCCTCACAATCTAAAATCTATGGCTATGCCACTACTTGGAGGGTTCAAGGTAGACGTTTGGCTGGCCAACCACATGAACCCATAGTTCCTTGAATTGTTCAGTGAAGTCCCAACTTCTAAAATCAGATCTTGATTTACTCAATGATTACCTTTGAAATTATAGAAATTTAGGTATGGATAATCCTTAATACCACTTTAGTTAAGTCAATACACCATTCTAATAAGAAACCCCTAGTAGTAAGAGGTATCCTCAGCTATGGTATGACCGACACCCCAAACACCCAGTTTTGTCCAAATGCGAATGATGGAAGACAGTTTAGACTTAATATTTCTTTGAGGGTTTTTCTGTTATTAATGTGAAGAAAGAAATCACTTACTATATTTTAAGCATGTAATGTGTGATCACACTCACAACTAACCATGCTATAAATATAAAATCTATCACATCACATGTTAATTTTATCTTTCATGCTTGTTTATTATTACTCTATGTGTTCACGTGTTAACTACACACACACAAAAATAATAAACCATACGAAAATAAAACAAATACCTGATCATGAGCCAGTAATAATGGTTGATCCATTGAGTGAATAATGGACCAACCTAGACCCTAGGGGATATACCTTGAGTCACATCTCTTGTGACTAAAAATGCAGCACATTCCCATACAATGCATCTAAATCCTGTCTGGTGAATCACTATCAAATGGCATGAAACACATCACTTTTTGTCTCGTCATTATACAAAAATACTATCACACAGGCGAGGGGAACTGGGGAGTGAAAATACAACTCAGAATTGGACACATAGGTCCTTATATATATAATGACACTTGAGATGACACACAAATCATATTTTATTTAACTACTTATTAGGGAACCATCATGCAATAAATAAATAAATAAAATAAAAACACACCAAACATGCATTGGTCGGTCATTGGACTCATGATCAGTCCATACAGATTAAATCGCGTATATAAAAATAAACGTAGGATTAAAATTAAACTTGCATTAAATTATACTCGAGGGAATTATAATTGAATTTAAAATTTCACTATATTTTTAAATTTAATATATATACGGTGTTTGGTCTCGTTAATTAATTTAATTTTAAAACCAAAAATTAAATTAATTAATTAATTTAATTAAACCCAAAATTAAATTAATTAATGCTGAAATAATTTTCTAAACCCAAAATTAATATTTAATTAATTTAATTTTCAAGCTAATTTAAATTAATTATTTAAATTATTTCTTGATTAAATTAAAATTACATGGGTCTCGAAAACACCGGGCATGGCCTCTACAGGTCATGCCAGACCCACGAAGACCTAGTCCAGATAATGTAGACCCTCTGCAGGGGTGTTCTAGGATGAGCATGCCCACCCATACCCGTTCTCAGCTAGGCATACCAGTCTGGTCTCATTTCTGGTCAGCTCGGGTCTAACGGGACTTGTTACAGGTTACCTCAGTGGCAATAGAATCTGGGGCCGACCAGTAGTAGTTCGACCATTCAGAGCTGCGAATGGTGGTTGGTTCATTTGACCGAGGCTGCGAGGAGTCAGGTGCGCTAGCTTGGGGCGGCGCAACTCTCGGGAAAAGAGGTTGTGCGACAGTGGAATTCAGGTAGTCCAAGCAGTTTACGACTAGGAAGGAGCTCAGAAGAATGGTACTAGTAGGGGATCGGTAGGGGAGACCTAGTTCATGTGGTCCAGCAGAGGTGTATTTTTGAGGAATGTTGAGCTCAATAGTGGCTGGCCGAATCAAGGCACCGCGAAGGAGCAAGGTCACGACAAGGCGACAGACCGATGCTGTGAGAAGCATCCAATGGAGCTCGGAAGCCAGCAGGCTTGGGCGGTGTGAGGTGTTGGTTAGCTATCGTCGGTTAGGAGAGGAATCCCTGGAGCAGACTTGGGAAGCTCGGTGGTGGAGGGGCAGATTTGTGGGCTAGAGCACGCCATCGGGTGGAGGCCCAACCAACAACCAGTGGGGCTGGGCGCGGTGGTCAGTGCCACCTACTACAAGGAGGAGGCGGCCCAGGTGGGGCCTTCGTGCCGCATGAAGGGGGGCGACCCCCATATATTTGACCTTTTTTTCTCTTATTTTTTTGATGAAAAAACCACCCCCAATTTTATTGTTTTTTCGATTGTTTTTTTAGCCTTTTTAGAAAATACTGCACCACCCCCACCCCTTTTAAGGAAATTTCCTGAAGCCTATATAGGCTTAGTAAAATAATAATAAAATAATAAAAATTATTTTATTATTATTAAAACATTATTTTTAGAAAAAAACTATTTCGATGACCGGTATCGCACTAGAAATCTGATTCATCGGAAATAAAATAAAAAACTTACTAAGTTAAAAAATTGAGACATATATATCAATATACATGTGCTTCATTTTACTACCCATAAAACAAATTGAATTCAATTTCAAAAATTTGGATGGCTCTAGACTGAACATCTGATGTACGATTTTGATTTCATCTATGGTTTTGGAATGGTAACGTCTCCCTCTACGATATTTTATACAAATTTAATTTTTTTTACTTGGAATAAAATCAGTATGTGATCCCTTTGATACCAATTTAAAGAACCAGACATGCAGTAGAAGCCCAAAAGTGGGAATTTAAAAATTTTCACCGATGTACAATATTAACTCGTCGATGTCGAGGAATCGCTACCCGGTTTAAGCCGAGAATATAGCGTGGAGAGTTTTAAGCACAAAAATAAAACCGAACAATACCTGGTTTAGATTTGAATCCATACATGACTTCTGTTCATCATTGACGGTTGCTTCTCAATGAACCCAAAGCCGAATTCCCCTAGATCGTCCACACACACTTCAAAAATCTACAAGAGCGCCGATCGTCAAAATCTGAGTGCTAGCACAAAGTGTTTATCTAATAATGTTTTTATAATTTAAAAAAAATCTAGAAAGGTTTTAATAAAATATTTTATAAAACTAAGATATTTTTATTCAAGATTATAAAATACTACTTTTCAAGAAATATTATTTTCTTTAAATAAATTTATTTTTTAAAGTTAAAATATATTCCTTATTTTAAAGTATGTTTTAATATTTTAAATATATTATTATTTTGTTAGAAAAATATCTAGATTTATAATTATATACAAATAATATATATATAGATAGATATACATGTAATGAAATTCTTATATCTAATAAAATAATTTTATCATTTTTTTAACAATGAAAATTATGATTTATTTTAAAAAATAATAATCTTCTAAAGTGAATTATTAATATTTAAATTTAGTTAAAATGATATAATTTATTTAAATTAATAACTTTTGAATATTCATATTATAGTAATATGTTTTATAAAATACAAATATAATAATTATGATATTTTTTGAAATTATAAATATATATAATATAAAAAAATGAATTTATACATATATAAAATTTTGAAAATTTTATTTTAATATATATAATTATATTAATTTAAAAATAAACCAATTTAAAAAATAAAACAAAAAGAAGAAAAATGTGATATGTTTTATAAATAAATAAATAAATATATATATATATGACTTGAAAATATATATTATATGTTTTAAAAACATATATAATTATTTTTTATAAAATAAGATACATATATATACACAGAAAATAATTATATATATTTATAAAACATATAATTTATATTTTCAAGTCATATATATATTTATAAAACATTTTAAATTTTTCTTCTTTTTATTTTATTCTTTAAATTTGTATATTTTTAAATTAATATAATTATATATATTAAAATAAAAAATTTAACTTTTTATACATGTATAAATTCAATTTTTTTATATTATATATTGTTATAATTTCAAAAATATCATAATTCTTATATTTATATTTTATAAAACATATTACTACAATATTAACATTCAAAATTTATTAATTTCAAATAAATTATTACATTTTAATGAAACTTAAATATTATTAATGCAATTTAGACAATTATTATTATTTTAAATAAATCATAATTATCATTGTTTAAAAAAATGATAAAATTAGTATATTAGATATAAGAATTTCATTACATGTATATATATATATATTATTTTTTTATAATTTTAAATCAGAATATTTAGCTTGCAATATCATAATATATTCAAAATATTAAAACATACTTTAAAATAAATAAAATATTTTAACTTTAAAAAATAAATTTATTTAAATAAAATAATATTTCTATAAAAGTGGTATTTTATAATCTTGAATAAAAATATCTTAGTTTTATAAAATCTTTTATTAAAAACTTTCTAGATTAGTTTTAAATTATAAAAAAATTAATAAATAAAAACTCAATTAATATTTAAATTTCTTAGGGTATTAGGGTATTACAATCTAAGCATAAAAAATGTACAGAAACTCTAGTATTGACTTTAGTGAGCACAATCTCATCGCAAATCTAGTAGTCATTCCCATGGTGGGATTTGGAACTACACTAGGGATGAATTGGATCCCAAAGTATAATTCTAATATAAATTGGAGAGGAAAGGATATCTTAGTAGTATTTAATGGAAAACCTATAATTATTTTCATAGGAGAGATATCTAGACCTATGCTTTGTCTAGAAGCACCTCCCATAACCTTCTTTATGGAGATGATCAGTGAAGAGGAAGAAGGAAATACAAGTATAAGAATAAAAAATGTCCCCATCATTCAAGAATACATTGATGTATTTCATGAGGAGTTACCTGGACCTCCCCTAGAAAGTGAGGTAGAGTCATCCATTGAACTCATACCCGGATCCAAGCTGATATCAAAGACCCCATATAAAATGGAAAATGTGGAGCTAGAGGAATTAAAGAAACAACTTCAAGATCTTCTGGAGAGGGGGTTTATCTGACCAAGTGTGTCTCCTTAGGGAGAACCTATTCTCTTTATGAAGAAAAGGATGGATCAATGTATCTATTCATTGATTAAAGAGAACTTAACTGGATCAAAATGAAGAACAATTACCCTCTCCTAAGGATTGATGATTTATTTGACCAGCTTCATGGGGCTTAATTTTTCTCTAAGATTTATCTTCGATATGGTTATCATCAGTTGAGGGAAAAGAAAGAATATATTTAAAAGACTTACTTCTGATCAAAATATGGTCACTATGAGTTTGTTATTATACCATTTTTCTTAACTAATTCCCCTTATATATTTATGGATTTGATGAATAAAGTCTTTAATGACTACCTTGATGAATTTAAAATAGTTTTTATTGATGATATTATGATATATTCAAAAAGTCATGAGGATAATCTAAGGGTTAAATTGAAAAATCAAAGGAAGGTCATTCTATATGGATAATTTATAAAATGTGAATTTTGGTTACAACAAGTTTCTTTCTTGGGGTACATTGTAACCAATGAAAGAATCTCAGTTGACCCCACCAAGATAATGGTTGTAGAGGAGTGTCCTTATCATACAATAATAATTAAGATTCATATTTTCCTTGGTTTAGCATGATATTTTAAGAGGTTTGTGAAAAACCTTTTCCCGAATCTCTAATCCTCTAACCAAGTTAACCCAAAAGAAGCTATGTTCATCCGGCAAAAAGAGTGTGAAGAAAGTTTCCATGAACTGAAGAAGAGATTAGTTACTGCATCTATGTTAACTCTACCCTATTT
The DNA here is from genome assembly GCA_963277665.1 of Viscum album. Classification (NCBI taxonomy): domain Eukaryota; kingdom Viridiplantae; phylum Streptophyta; class Magnoliopsida; order Santalales; family Viscaceae; genus Viscum; species Viscum album. Next base: position 777,827,642 of record OY728135.1, on the reverse strand, counting down.
TGGAGAAGGATTCGTTATTTTTATTGATGCATATTTAAAAGGGATTGGGAATGTACTCATGAAAAATGACATGGTGATTACTTATGCATATCAAAATTTAAAGCCTCATGAGAAGAATTATCCTACACACAACCTAGAGCTAGTTGTGGTTATTTTGTTCCTTAAAAATATAGAGTCACTATCTTTATGGGGAGAAATGTGATATACACACAGACCACAAATGTTTTAAGTATAAATACACAATGAAGGAACTAAACATGAGCCAAAGTAGATGGTTGGAAAATCTTAAAGACTATGACTGTTCAATTTATTATCACCCTAGAATATCAAATAAAGTCATTGATGCATTAAGTAGGAAAGAACCTATTATGTAGGGAATGATAATGATTCAAGGAGATCCATTTATAAAGGACCTAGTAAAGTTGGACATGGGAATCATGAGGTAAGGGACATCATTATTCTTATACCAAATTATTTCTCAACCATCATTACTAGAGAATATCAATAAATATCAAAGCGAAGATTCTTTGTTATAAAATAAGATACAGGATGTGAAGAATGGGAAGCTTCCTAAGTTCAATATTGATCAAGAAGGTGTAGTAAAATTTAATACAAGGCTATGTTTCCCATCTATTCCAGAGATAAAGAAATAACAGATGGATGAATCTTGTAGATCTATACTCTATATATATCTTGTAAGCACTAAAATATATATGGACCTTTCTGATCATTATTGGAGGGATACTACGAAAAGGGAGATTTATGAATACACTGTAAGGTGCTTGGTATATCAGTAAGTGAAGGAGGAGTAAAAAATTCCTAAAGGGGTATTACAACCACTACCCATACCAACATAGAAGTGGGAAAATATAACTATGGACTTTGTTACTAATATCCCAAGAAAATACAAAGAGAACAATGTGATATGGGTAATAGTGGACCAACTCACTAAGACTGCCCATTTTATCGCCATTCGGGAAGAATTCTCTCTTGAACAAGTTTTCAAGATACATGTAAAGTGGTGAGGTTCCATGGGGATTTAATTCATATAATTTCTGATCATGATCCAAGGTTCACAAAAAAATTATATATAATTATTCAACATGATATGAATATTGAATTTAATTTTAGTATAGTATTTCACCCCCAAATTGATGTCCAATCTGAAAGGACTATTCAAACACTCAAGGGCATACTGAGAACATGCTAAATAGAATTTAAAGGTGGATGGTATCAACATCTCCCATTAGTTTAGTTCTAATGCAAAAACAAATTGCACTCGAGTATTCAAATTACACCCTGTAAATATTTATGTGGGAAGCAATGTAGAACTCATACTTTTTGGGATGAAGTTGGTGAGAGAAAAATAATTGGGCTCGATCTTGTGAAGGAGATGATAGAAAAGGTTCTAGCCATCCAACAACATATAAAACTTGCTTAGATTAGGTAGAAGATCTATAATTATAACCATCTAAGGTACTTGGAGTTTGATGTTAGTGAAATTTTTTCCTTTTAATATTAGCATGGAAGAGAGTCATGTAGTTTGGGAAGAAAGGGAAGCTTATCCCCAGGTACATCGGCTCCTATAAAATCCTAGATCGTATAGGAGAAGCAGCCTATTGGATTACAATTCCACCAAATATAGTTCAATTTCATGATGTATTACATGTATCTCTCTTGAGTAAGTACATACCTAACCCATCACATGTATTGAATCCGAAAGTGGTACAACTACAACATGACCTATCTTATGAGGAGAAATGGGCGAAGATCTTGGACCATAGAGACAAGATTCTATGTAAAAAGACTACCCACATTGTCAAAGTGTTATAGAGAATTCATAAATATGAATAGGTGACATTGGAACTAGAGGAGACAATAAGATATAAGTACCCTCACATTTTCTCAACAAATAGAATGAATTGAAATTTCAGGGATGCAATTTCATAAGGGGGGAAGAATTTAACGGCCCATGTTTCTTTTTAAAGGATATTTGTTTCCTGAAAAATGTGTGTTATATTATATTATAGACACAAAAAACATATCTCTTTAATAATGATAAATACTTTACTCCCCAAAATGGGAAAATATAGACCACTCCAATCTGTTAGAATCATCTCCCCTATGACCAACACTAAATAAATAAAACAAAATTGTATTAAACCAATCAAAATATAAGAAAATGATTGTAGTGAACATTGAATTAAATAATTAATTGGTATTTATAGAATATAAAGTGAAATGTGACCATTATAATTTGATCATTGATAACTATACCCATTGGTAATAATTCTACTATTATAATTAGTGTGTATAATTAGTAATTAAAACAAATAATTAATGAAGAAAGGAGAAGCGATGTCCTTAACTAGTAGAGTCATTCCATATGAAGCCCATTTGTTAGAACTTGGGAGGGAGGTAGTATTAATGAGGTCCACCCTTGACCAAGATCAATCTAAGGTTCAACAAGTTATGTTATAATTAAATCACCTATGGGATAAGTTCAAGCTAGTGGAAATTACCACTCGATCAATGTTAGATGAGCCGCCCCATAAATCTATCACCATTGTACACCTTACCCTTAGGTCATATGCAGGTGTTATAAGGGGTTATGTGTCTAGGCCTTAGTTACTTAAAGTAAAATTACTTTGTAAAAATAAAATTATTATTCGATCAATTCCTTTTTAAGAATAGTTTTGCTTAACAAAATATAGGTTTAACTTATACAAAATTTAATAAATTGATTTTTCAGACACAAATCGTACTTTTCAGAAAAGAAAAAAAATTATAATAAATTAATGTATTCTGAATAATACTTATTTTAATGAAATAGTATGTTAAAAACAATCTTATTTAAATATGAATGATAAAATAATTTTATTATATCCACGGAAATATTTAAGTGTTAGAAATTTGACTATGCTTTACAACTTGCTGTTTTTTAATAAATAAGGTTTTTTATATTTAAAAGTTACAATTATAATATTTAGAGAATTATTATGATAAAATAAACACAATTTGTGAATTAAACATGTAAAAACTAGGTTAGGTTGAATTTATGATAATTTTCTAAAATACATTAATTTTTCCATGAATAGTAAAAATAATGTTTTGGATTTTCGATATGTTTAATGAATTTATAATTATATCATAAATATTTAATAATTAATTAATGAAAATAAACGACCTAAATTATACTATTTTATTAATATTAATCATTTTAATAGGTTTTAATCAATTTCCAAACCTATAAATGGCTTTCCAAAGTCTAAAATGAAAAGTTTGATTTTAAAAACATCACCTTGTGGAAAATTTAAATTTTCATGCCAAAATAAGTAATAAAAAATGATGCTCGGTTATTGTGGGTTAAAATAAATTAAAATTTGACCCAAATTTCCAAAACCATGAGAAAAAACTATGGGTATGATAATTTTTTTCATTTCCACAACTTATATTTCCATGGCTTATATTTGGAAATTATTAAAAGAAATCCTCCCCTTTTACTATAAATACCCTCCCAATACCCCACTTTTTCTATAAATACCCACCCATCTATCCATTTAAATTCAATAAAAATACATCCTCCATGAATTTATGGTTGTTTTTCTTCTCAAGGATTCCCTAAAATGTGTCCTCAAGGCCCCAATGTTCCATTTCTGAAGATTTAGGAGTAACTCTTCAAGGTAAGGGAATTATACTTCTTTTTTATATAATTCAAGAAAAATTTTATATGTTTTCTAAAAGTTATGTTTACTCTATTTTATTACCCTTTTGATCATAAAATTAATTCCAAATTATGTTTTATAAATGGTATACCCTTTTCCCCTCTTATTTTCCCTTTTCTAAAACCACATTTTATTCCCATCATGCTACCAAATTTACTCCTCAAAATTTCTCTCTCTACTTAATAAATTTTATTTTATTTTATTTTTTTAAATATCCAAACCTATTTATTTTCAATGGGTATTAAAATAGATGTAAAAATTATTTATTTTATTTTTATATTAACATACATGAAACCAATATTCCCATTCCATGGATTAAAAATGACATAATGATCATATATTTTAGCACTTTTTAAACACCATGATTTTCATAAAAATCACATTATTTATTCTACATGGGTTATTTATGAAAAATTTTATTATGATATTTGTGGATCAAATTAATTAATACATATGAAGGGTGTTCCCTGATAGCGCTTCAATTAATTGGGTAAAGAATATAATCTCTAGAGATGACATTGTTTACAATACCTTGGTGAAAAACCTTGTTAATTTTCATTTATGATACCTTGGTGAAAAACCTTGGTGATATGCTTATGAATGTATCATTTAAATGTTATATCCAAATTTCTATTTTATGATTCATGTTATTTTTTATTATATTCCTCATGTTCGTTTTTTATGATATTCTTTATGTTCCCTTTAATATTACATAATTATACTCATGATGTTTTTATTATTCCTCATGATCACATGTAAATTGTTTCTCTTGCTTATAACCTTATTGGGCCTCATGATCACCCATTTACTTTGATGTATGTCACTAGGATATGGGATATAATAAATTTACTTAGTATAAACCCCTTAAGAATTATTAAAGTGTATTAAAAGAATGTTTTATGTTTTTATTTATTATTTTCCCAATTTCTAAGAATCTAAACTTTAAAAGATCCTCTATTTTGTACCATGTAAGAAAAATTTTATGTAATAAAAAGGTAGTATTTCATACTTATTCTCCATTGATTTTGTATAGAGAATAAATATTTTCCCCTTATTTAAGATATTCAATTTTCCATGATTATGATAGTAAAATTATTCAAGTAAAACATTCTAAATATGGGTTAAACTCAATGAATTTAGATCTCTTAATACCTTTTAAAAGATAATAAAATTGAAATAGAGATATTAATTGTAACTCGATCCACCATGACATGTATAGTTTTCACCATGGAGTGGTCATATTTTGTCAACACTTCGACTCTATAAAGTTCATTCTTCAAATGTTCAACACATGGAAAATCTCATTATTACAAAAATAGATTTGACCTTCTCTATAGCGTGTCACACCTTTTACCACAAAATAGTTATCTTTAAGGTGAAATGACTTTCTCTATGGCCTATAAAATGAATTGATTCCCATTTTATAAGAAATATTGAAAACTCAATGAGCTTAATTCCTTATACCAAATCAAATACCATTCTAACTAACCATTTTGATTAATCAAATGAAAGAACACATTGGTTATATCTATGCATGTTTAATAATTTCTATTTTGAACATAGATTTATTCATAAAACTACAGTAATTGAAATTTCTATTTTGAGACTCATTATACAATTTTCATTTTCTTGTATCCTATATGATGTTCCCCATCAACCATAAAAATGGATTTCTTATGAAATAACTCATCCTTCATGGAGAAACCTTCCATCTAGAACTTCATAATAATAACAAACTTATTTTAATTACTATTACATAGGCTTTGAAAAATTTGGTTTATTCTTACGCAACCCTTTAAAATCTAAATTTGATCAACAATACCATTTTGAAAATCCCTAATACTATTACATAACAACTTTATATATTTTTAATCATATTTATCTTGTTTAATTTTCAAGTTACTCTTATGTAGACTTTGAAAAATCTATTTTAATATTATGTATCTCCATTTTTTTAGTTTTATCCATAAATTATCACACTTATTCCAAAGCATTAAACACTTAATTTAATGAATATTTATTTATTACATGTGAATTATAGAGGATATTAAATATTCTTTGTCAACAAATACAATCCAAAAATAAAATCTTGGATTTTTAATAACACTACCAATTCAATGTACCATGAATCATGGCAATTGCTTTTATAATCATGGTAGATTAAATACCCTCATGGATAGTTCATGATATCTCACAATTAGTTGAGAAAATAGTCTCATGAATTGTTAATATAACTATAGATAGTGATTCATAGTTGGTTAATATGACACTCATGGTTAGTTCAACAAACCCTGAATAGCTATTCATTTTTGGTTGGTTACCTTGACTTCATATAACTTATACATCATTAAAATACATGAATCAAAGTTTAATAATATATTTTAAATCAAAAATATTTTCTAAAAAATTATATTTTCATATTAAACTGAATTTACAATTTTATCCAAAATACAAGAATATTCAAAAAATGAAAAAAATTCTCAAATATTATAAAAATCACAAGGATTAAAAATATAAAAAATCAATATAAAATTTATGAAAAGGAAGCTCTATAAATAGCATGACCTATTCACATTTAAAGGATGATGTGAAATAAAAAAGCACACACAAGGACATAATGATTCACTTGGTTAAATAATCATGAGTTACATCCAAGGTTTGAGGGAGTACATCACTGTTATCATAGTTATATTATAATCTCACATATTAATAAAAAAACATGGTTGGGAAGAATCACTGTGAATCTTAGATAATATGTTTTTCTCACTGCCTTTACCATGATTGGATAAGTACATTAAAATAAACATATATAGAAATAAAAAAACACATCTTCAATATAGGTGTAATGATCACCATATATTAATCTCTAAAATTATACCTATCTTTCTTCACAACACTTTGAGTGCTAAATCAAGAGACTCCCTTTTTCCTATATTTTCCACTCCATTAATTACTCTATATTAAAACCTATATCTCAATAATAGTATTGATAATAAACACTTTATAATCCCTTAAAAATGCTAAAAATATACTATGTGATTATTACATACCCACTGGAAACAACAATTTACTTTTCATACACCATGACTACATTAGAAACAATCACCTAACAATTTTACATTTTTAGACAAACCAATTTCCCATGATCTGTAAAAATAGTTAATGGTGAAAATGTCTTCATAATCTCCAATAATGGATTAAGATGTAACACCCTAAGATTTTAAAATGTGAACATCATATTCGATAGCATATATGAAACGTAACAACAATTATAAAATGGAATATAACATTCTAATACTTTACAATATATATTTTTTAAATAAATTCAATTGCTTCGATAGCTTTCAATGCATGCAACACCAGATTTGAATGAAACATGATACTATATTAAAATATTATTATTTAAACATTACCATTATAACATGACCATTAAATTGGAAGATATAAATAGTAATAACTAATTTTTGAAAATTATATGGTTTACACATGTTTAAAATAAAAAATTGATATCTATTGGTTAAATATAAAATTAAAACCATTTGAAATAAAAATAAATGTTTTCTGAAAAAAATATATTTCTATAAAAGGAGGTTTAGTCATGATTTGCACACATAATATATAATTATTTTTTAAAAATTTTAGAAACTTTATTTGAAAAAATAAACTTTATTTTTTAAATCATCATATGAAAATTAGTTTAGGGGGTATTTTTGGTATTTTTTTTGGAAAAGTTTCATTTTTTGATGAATAGTGAAAATTATTAAATTTTAATTGAAAAATTATTTTGGTTTAAATTATTTATAAAGTTAAATTATATTTTAATTTTTTTTAAAGTAACACTATTTCATATTGAATCATTTTCGTATTTAATTTTGATATAAAAACTTTGTAAACTTTTGAACATTTTTTCTTTGAAAACCCACATTCTCATCACATATATTGGATTAATTCTAAATTAAAATTTTCTACTTATGTGAATGGAATTTGGAAAAATGGATTACATATTTTTAATAAAAATAATTTATATTATATAATAAGTCAAACATAATTTTTTACGACAATGAATAGTAAAAACAATAAAAATTATTTAGTGTGGTTAAGGTAAAAACTGATTTACCCGTGGGTTAAAATAAAAGTATAAAGGTTAAAATGACCTAAAAACTTTTATAAAATATATTTTATAGATACTTTTTAACCTTATCATGTATAATTATCTAAAATACTCTATTTTACCCCTTTTCATGTTAAAAACATGGGTACAAAGTTTTATTTTAAAACATTAAAAGTGTTCTACTCACCTAACTTATAAAATGCCACCCCATTTAGTATCTTCTTAAAACCATTAAACCATTTTTTCAGATAATACATATCGAAATTAATTCCTAGATTATATCCTGAAATACTATAATCATTTTTGGGTCATAAATCTCTTATAGTAATACTTTGGTATAATCATAAAGAGGTGGTGCGACAAGAAGTAAAATTCCTAACTATGCATTTTTGATTCATTTATTCATAAAATCCTTCAATTCTTATTAAAACATGATTATATAATAAAAAAATATAAAAAATATAATTATATGTTATTAAATTAAGGAAATTACCTACAAACATCCCCATATATATCAAATGGGTTATGAAGTCATCATTCATGCATACGTTGGACTACCGCCTCGCGAACAAATGTCATTCTTTTTTCCATTACAACCTATCATGATTGGGTACGATTATGGATACAAATTATATATATGATATTTATAAAATAATTATACATATCTTGTAATTATATCATATATAACCTTTTTTAATTTCCATTTCGTAGGGAATACGATAATGTCGCTCGTGTCTACGATGGACTACCACCTCACGAAGGGATGTGATTCGTCATTCACTAATGCTTTACCTAAAATGTTATAGGGATATATTTAATGAATATATGATATATAAATGAAATAATTTTGATATTAATGACATATTTATTATTCTATAAAGATAATATATCATTTTATTTCTTACATTTTCCCTCACTTAAAGATGATAACATCATTTATGTATGTGTGGACTACCGCCTTCACGAAGTGATGTGACTCTCTTTTCATCACCACACCACATGGGTGATATATATAAGTGTATTTAAAGAAATAAAATGTTATATATTATATCATTATCATTCCATAAATATAAAACATTACTTACCTTCTTTCCATAACGATCATTAACAAATAGAAAGGTTATGCATGCGTACGTACGACCTACCATCTCCATGATTGTAATATAGTTAATTTTTCATAACCATATTTCATGATTGGTTTTAAAAGTATAATTGTTGTATAAATATGAAAATAATTTAATTATTATTATTCTATATATTTTTAAATATTTACCACTTTGACCATAGTCAACCTAGCAAAGTCATTTTTGACACAGAAGCCAAATATCATCACAACATTCAATGTAAACTTAATTGATCAAGTAATTATAAATAACATGTAGTAAGTGAAATAAAATTAATAATAAACATTAAAAAGGTTATTTATTAGTTAAATAATTAACATAATTTTATTATTCATGATGATAAAGAATGTATGAGATGAGCCAGACTCAAGGTAAGGGTTTCTCGTCTCACTTTTACTTCCATGAGACATACGCCATATTCACCATTTATTTATTTTTTATGGTGTATATACTACCATTTTTGTATGTTATATCATGAGTTAATTTATATTCATGGTATTTAAAGATTAATTTAAGGTTATTTATTTCATGGGGCTTATGATTCAAAAGTTACCAAAGTGGTATAAGTTTATTTCACAATCTCATAATTATTAGGGATTGTTTTTGTTTAAGTATTTAATAGGGAAATTATTTAATATTTCTATCATAAAATCAATATTGTTTCTTCTAATGTGGTTATTTATTATATTTTTTAAGTAATAGTACCATTTACCTCTCTTTGGTACTTAAAATGATTAATAGAATGTTATAAAGAAAATACGAATTTATTTATCTCTTCGATCAAAAATTCTTTTTATTCCAAAACCACATTTTTTAAAATGTTTTCAATTTTTTAACATTATCCAAATGATTTAATAAAGAAATTTTTACCCATTTTTTACTTTTTAAAAAATATTTTTAAAGGAATATTATTATCATTTTTCGAATAGGTAACTTTCCCAACCTTTTTACAGTGCAAAAGGAATGCTCTTTTTAACTTATATGACATGTACAAAATTACCCACCATTATGAACATCATTTCATTGAATTTTATTTTAAAGTTTACAATGTTATTTTTAAATAATTTTTCCTAATATTCTATATATTATTAGTTATTAAAATTTATTTTCAAATAAAATTATTTTGAAAATATTTTTTGAATTATCTAGTTTTAAAATAAAAGGTTTATTTTCAAAGAGAGGTTATTTTACTTAATAAATGTTCCAAGTGATCATTAAAAATAATTCTCCAACTAAAAATAAATTTTTTGATGTTACTTATGATTTAATGGGTATATACTCCAATGATACCATCCTTATTATATCTCTGGATGATTTATGATCAGTTTGAATGGGGAAGTATTATGTTGATACCATTAATTTTACATTGTATGGTTTATGATTATGTTTATTGATTGGGGAAAGCAGTTAAAATTTTTATGCTAGTTTAAATATGAATTTTTATGTTTATTATGTTTTAAACCTTTCATTTGAGAAATTCATCAGACTTATAAATTGATGAGAGGGGATCACTGTATCCCATCGATGCATCGATAGGTCTCATGAGACAAACTAGATTGGGTTTTGTCTAAGGCCTTACCAATTTATATAGTTGTCTTGTCATAAGGACTTGATGGTATTATATTTCTTATCACAATGCCTCTATAGTATGTTTTAGATACCCATCATTACATATTCCATCATTATGAATTCAGTTATAGATATTTCATGTGATTATTTGATTAGTTAGAATATCCATGGTTAAGTTCATTCTTTTGTGATTATTTATATGAAATTATTTGATCATCATATATTACTTCCATATTATTATCAAGTTATTGATTAAATGTAATTTTTTAGTTATTTATATTTCCATATTGATTACGCCTTATTTATTCATAGATTTTACTATACACTTACCCTTACTAAGCATATGGGATCAACCCTTTCTTATGTTTTATTTTTCTTAGAACACCAGGAAGTGTTTTGTGATTGATATAATAGGATATGATATGTGGAATAATGATGTTATCAAACAAAATTCTTTGTGTATGTGACGTCCCAGACCCAAATGCCACTTAATGAGTGCCCTGAGCCTAGTGAGCCACATGTTCTCAAGCACATCTCTCCAAATTCCATAGGATACTGACTAGAAGCGAGAGCCTAAGGTGTGTCCATGGGGATACTGTGCCCTCATTACCCAAGTGTATCAAAATGGATGAAAGTAAACATGGGTAAATAGTGGAAATAATATAAGTAAAAACAAGGCACAAAGGAAAATAGGGACAACAACAATAATAATTAAAACCATTGGAATAACATTCTATAATAGATGGTGATATTTCATGTACTAGAAAGATGGAAATCATGGATACAAGACAATAGGTATAACATGTTCCAAAAAATCATAAATGAAATCAAAGACTATCCCAAGAATCCCGATCTCCGGCTTGGTCATCTTCTATCAAGATCCATCCTAAACAACAAGAAATCAAGTGTTTGAAGTTGTATGCTTCCCTTTGTCAACCCTTGAAACCATGTAATCTATCATGGGTACCAAATATCACCCATAGAGGGTTTGAGATAAATATTAGTGGGCCACCACCAACGGTGTCTATAACATCAATCTCGTGTAATGGAAATATAACAGTATGCAAGCATGCATATATAAGGTAAAGTAGTACAATGTAACTAAATACCCATGTACCTGCTTCATCCCTCAGATGATGTCAGAATATGTCAACTATTAATTATTTGATTATTACTAGTTTATAAATAAGTCACATGTTAGAAATTTAAAAGGTTCCAAGTTGTAACAAGGCAACCCATAATGATATTTTATAGTGAAGTCCCAAGGTAATAAACAAGGGGACGTAGACCTCAAGGGACTCCAACTCAGTAATAACTATAGTCTAACATGGGTAAGAGTGTAATCCATAGAGTATATTCCAAATAATTCCACAATAAGGTGCCTATCTAATCCAAGGTGATCATCCAGGGTAAAATGAGGCTAAGAAGAGACAGGGCCCTATGGGCTATAACCATGACACATAATAGTCAATGATGGATCCAAGGAGTGTATCCAAGGCATCATGTAATTATATTGAAGGGATCATATGGTGTCATACCGAGCATTAAAATAACTAACAAGGATAAAGATCTAGGTAGGTCTCAGCCTCAAAAATCAGAATCCTTTAATCAGAATGGGGTTCCCGAGTGCTCATGGAATTCTATGATCAGAATCCAAGGCGAGATCAAGCCAGACCATTCCTATTTAAGTATGAAGTCATGTAATATTTCATCTGGTTCAAGCCTTACCTTTCATTAGTGTGATAAGTCCAAGTATCATGAAACCTTTTAATCAAGTCATTTGGTTTATGCTTTGTCCTTCATTAGTGTGAAAAGGTAAATTAGCAAGAAACCATTCATTTAATCTATTTAAATCACATTCCATATTCAAGGTTCATTCCTCTACCTTCCATGAATGTGGTAAGGGGTGATACAGATTTTAAAATGACCATTCATTTACATTTGTGGCCAATTCATATACTTTATATACTTTCCAATTCCCATTTCACATTTAATTATCAATTGAAGCACTTACCTTAGGTGGGTCAAGTGGTGAGAATACATGGTAATTTATATTATGTCTATCACAATATAAATCAATCTATTTAATATGGAAAATCTTACCCTTATAATGGTCAAGAGAAGGTACACCCGAACGATGGCTCAAACATATCAAAACACTAAACATAAATTATTCCATAACCTTCAACATGGAAATGATTGAGTTGTGGGTGTAACCACTAACCACAAATCACATATTTGGAAAGAGAATAACCATATATTTATAATGATTATAAATATGGAATATAAATTCTATAAACAGTACTCGATGAAATAGGTGGGCCCCAAACGATAAATCCAAAATCAATGAACTTGAGGGATGAGCTATAGACTACCCACCTTAGAATTGTACGACTCTCCTCCTTTGGTATTTGACCTTTATTTGGATCAGATAAAAGTAAATCTAAGAGAAAGAGAAAAAAATTCATACCCTGATAACATGGTCAAGAGAAGGAGAGATGGAGAATGACTCAAGAGGACTCAAGTACTTACCATTACACACTCAACATGATGAACGAAAGCTCAATCAGATCTCGAAAGAATAAGATATATTGATCCATAAATTTATCCATCAAAAAGATCTAAATTGATAGAAAAGGTGTTAATCCCTCTTGTTCTCATATTAGGAGGAAGGAGGGTTAATAGATCATTAAGGGGAATCCTAGAAAATTACCAAGAAAATTAACCTGTTCATGGTTTTTCTAAACGGTTTTAAAAACCGTTCAAAAACTGTGCATGGTTACCTAGGTAGAAGGGGAACTGACATGGTTAGGTTGCATGGTCATGCACCAACCGTGCACCAACCATGCGACTTGATGAGTTTCCCAAAAAAGATATGTTTTAGGATTCAAACTTTCCCTAGACACCCCTGAGACCATTAACAACCCATTAGGCATCCATATTAGGTCCAAAGTAAAGATTTTGACTGAAATTTGAAGGATCCATACCTGATTGAAAAACTGGGTTCTTATAATCTTCCCCCATTAAAAGAATTCATCCTCGATTTCACCTTCCAAGGTCATAGAAACATTTTCTAAGAACAACTCTAACCATTGGACATGTGCGTCAGCTTCCCTCTCCCATGTCTCATCCTGTACTCGACCGTACCACCACAACACCCATACTAGAGGGAAAAAATGACCTCAAAGAGCCTTTGTGCTCTGATCGATGATGCATACTGTATAATCCTCATAGGTAGCATCAACATCTAACTCAACTTCTTCGGGATCAAAAGTTTGAGACAGATCCGCAAGATACCGTTGAAGCTGTGAAACATGAAATATGTTGTGGATGGAACAATTCACATGAGGTAAAAGAAACCTATAGGCTACTGGCATGACTCTCTCTAGAATTTCAAAAGGCCTTAAAAATGAGGCAATATATTTACCTACTTCTATAACCATCTATTCCCTAGACTAGGCAATACCCAAAAGAAAACAAAATCCCTGACCTAGAATTTAATAGGTCTTTGATAGAGTTTGGCATAATATTTCTATCTGGACTGAGTAGTATTCATATAATTTCTAATCTGCTGAACCTACTCTGAAGTCTCATGAACAAGATGAGGACCTAGTAGGGATGCCTCACCCACCTCTACCAAGTACAAGGGTGAATGACATGGCCTACCATATAAGTCCTCAAAAAGAAACCATATAAATTATCACATAGAGGCTATTATTAGAGGCAAAATCAATGAGAGGGATATGAATCTACCAAGAATCACCAAACATAAGGACACATTCTTGGTGCATATCCTTTAGAACTTTTATTTTCTGTTCTGATTGTCCATCGGTATGAGGGTGAAAAGTTGTGCTTAGAAGAACCTATGTTCCCATAGACTTCTGAAAACTCTACTAGAACTGTGATGTGAAACAAGAATACTGGTCTAAAAAGATATTACAAGGGACCCCATGTAGTCACATGATCTCACATACATACAATATTCCCAGCTCAACAACTGAGAATGTCTTCCGAATAGAAATGAAGTGGGATGATTTTGTTAGTCAGTCAATGACTACCCAGATAGCATCACTACCCCTCAACGACCTAGGTAAGATGACTAAGAAATCTATATAAATATATTCCTATTTACCATTATGGTATTGTAAGAAGCTATAGCAAGACTGTAGGTCTTTTGTGCTCCATCCCCACCCACTGATAGGTAGAACACCTAGTGGTAAAACCTACTATCTGAGGTTTCATCCTCAGCCACCAATACAAGAATCACATATCTCGATACATCTTGGAGATTCCTGGATGATCTGACCACTAAAAGGTGTGGGACTCTTTCATCAACCCCTCTCTCATATATGTAAAGATGCATCCATGTATATGTAGGATGTCATCTCTGTCCATAGACCAATCTGAAGGTGGGTTATCTCCTGATATACTATCCTGGAGAACTAAAACTTCAGGGTCTAAAAATTTTCCACTCTTGTAAGAACCTGGTTTTTGATATAAAAGACTTTGGAATATTCTTGAGGTTATTCTAGAGCAGCGCCTTCAGACGGCGTGCGATTCCGAGCCCCGGTGTGGCCGGAATTAAATTTTCAGTGCGTTCACACTGGGCACATCAAATAAATAGGATAACTCCTAAACGGTGTACCAGATCAGAAATCTGAGTGTACGTACAAGTCCTAAATGGGGTTTTTACCCTAGGAATGACATAAAACATGTCGGCGTGGGACGTTGGGACCCCTCTCCCGTTAACGAAACGTTAAACGGATAAATAAAAAAATTTATTTATTTTTTTAATGGTTAAACTTAGGTATCTCTTAAACAGTAGATCAGATTGGAAAACTGAGGGCACTGTTGAGTTTAGAGCATGCCGTTTACCCTAGGAGGGGTATAAGTTTCGCAAGCGCAGGTCGTCTGTGAAAAATGGCCCTGGGGGCGTTTTCGTAATTTGGCGATCTCAGGCGTTGAGTTTAATAACTTTTGAACGGGGCCTCAGATAAAAATTCTGAGACCGTCGTTGTGCTCGGGAGGTGGTGTTTACCCTAGGGGATGTTTAACCTCGACCCCGCTGAGGGTTCGAGTACGGGGCCTATGGGCGGGGAGTTTAAGTGTTTTCTATTGAAACACTTCTTCCCCCCCCCCCCTCTCTGTTTGTTTTCCCCCTGGCGAAAACTCACCCAATGGAGAAGTAGGAACCCTATTCTCTCCTCCACCTCTCCGGCGAGGCGCGGCAGCTCCGACGGATCTTCGGTGAAGCGTCATGCAACATCTATCGAGGTAGGAGGTTACGTTTTGCGTTTTTGATTCCAAATTTACCTTTGAACTCAATATCTTGCATCTAATTGCTGTAGAATTGTCGGGTGAAGTCCATTTTTGATTAGATATTGATTTGAGGTTTCCATATCCCCTTTCGGATTGAAAATATGAGTCCCGGGGCGTCCGTGGGGGCCCCAAGAAATTTTCCGGCCTTTTCCAAGGTTTTCTGGCGGTCTAGCACGGTGGTCCGGTGAGCGGGTGTGGCAGCACGGAGGGGGTCCAGGCGGTGGTGCTCCGGGCATTCGTCAGTATGACGGCATGGGCGTTCGACAGCTGGGCGGCACGGGCATCCCGCAGCAGGGCATCGACGCGAGGCGGCGACTCTAGGCGGTGAGGCCGAGCCCGCCGGGGTCGCGGAGCGCGACCCCATGGGGGAGACACGACCCGCGTCTCACGTGTATTCAAACAGCGGAACAAACGGAAATAAGGGCCGGTCTACGCGGCTGATCCGCGGGCCGGCGCTGCGAGCCGGGCCGGCCGGCGCGGGCCGGCCCAGAACGGGCGGACCGACCGGTCTAGTCCAAGGGGCTCGCCCCCTTAGACTTCAGACACCTGTAATTTTCATTATAGATGTCCATTTTGTGTGTCGTTTGCGAAAGTGTACTCCAGGCATCAAGAAGAAGCTTTTTGATATGGTCTCATGATTTTTAATTCCTGAGATTGGGGGCTCGATGGCGCGACATGACATTAAGTGGATGGGGGTTTTTCCGGGGGGTTTTGTTTTGGGCGGCGCTGACACATCCGATGTACGAATTGAGCGCCGTCAGTGGTGTTGTGACCCTGGCGTCGAGATGAAGTTTTCCAAGGGGTTTTCGGGCATCAAAGACAGAGTTGAGATGTGGGCCCCATGGCCTGTCTTTTAAGATGTGTGCAACGTGTCACAAATTTTTCATCGAACATCCGTTCGGGGCATGTGCGTAGTCGTTTTTGGGTGTTTTTTTGAGGGCATTACAATGGTGCAATCCGCCCACTTTAATTCCGTACAATGGTGCAGGCCCCATGAGGGCCGTTTTGGGAGTTGGCGGTGATTTCCAACTTTATCACCAGGTGTCCTTTGCGGGTGAATGAATAATCCATCTTATGTACTTTTCCGAGAGGATCACAACGATGCGATCTGTTGGCAGCGCTTCGGGACCAGGATGCAGGTCCCACATAGCACCGCTCATGTTCAATATGTCGGAACACATATTTTTCTCTGGATATCTGTTCCACTCAAGTGAGTAGTCCTTTTGACATGTCTTTCGGAGGAGATCTCAATGGTGCGATGGGCCCGACTATTTTCGGGGCCGAGGCTCAGGATCACGGGACACCGTTCGGGCGTAAAGTGGTGTTGGTGACTTTTCCGTCAGATATCTGTTTGAGGCGATTAAGTAGTCTATCTCACATGTTTTTCCATGAGGATTACAATGGTGTAATCTATTCAGGCGAGCAGAGCCTCTTACATGATCTTATTAAACTCATAAGCAAGTAAGGTGCTCCGGTGGTGGTTTGTCCTACTGTGTTTGTAGAAGACACTTGGCGTGTGATCGCATGCACTCCCGTGTGAGTGAAGTAATTCTTGAAGAGATATGGTTGGTCTTGCCTGATCCGTTGAGGTGGAAAGTTAGAGTTGTTACGTTTACACCTTCGTGTTGATGTTCAGTGCCGTGTGCACGTTAGCCTTTGGGCTGGAGACGTGGCATAATCTGGGAGTATGCGAGAATGCTGGGAGGTACATGTGGATGTTTGTAACTGAGAAAATTTGTGCGCTTGGTTGGGGTTGATTTGGGGCAACATGATGTGTGGGACCCATGTGCATGTCATGTTCTGCTTTTCATACCTTTGACCTCTCGCGACGTAGAGGGTCCCTCTATTCTCGTTCGTTTGACTAGCCGGGTTGAGTGGTTTCCCCCTGGTTCTGTTCTCGTTCATTTGGCCAATAAGGTTGAGTTCCCGCTGGTTCTGTTCTCGTTCGTTTGACCAGAAGGGTTGAGTTTCCCCCTGGTTCTGTCCTCGTTTGTTTGACCAGCAGGGTTGAGTGGTTTTCCCCTAGTTCTATTCTTGATGGTTTGGCCGGCAAAGTTGCTTCGTGTTCCCTGGTAGAGTTCTTGTGGATTCAGTATGACCAACACATTACGCGGGCACCGATCCTCTACCCAGGAGTTTGTTTCCAGCAGGGCTGGCCAGGAGGTTGTTTCCAGCAGGGCTGGCCGGTGAGGTACCATCCAATAAGGATGGCCAGTGGGGTACCATCCAGCAGGGATGGCCAGAGCGGTACCATCCATCAGGGATGGCCAGTGAGTTACCATCCATCAGGGATGGCTAGTATAGCGGTGTTCACCAAGCAGTACCATCCAGTAGAGATGGCCAGAGCGGTTCCAGGTTTACCTCCAACGGGGCTGGAAAGTGGTCCCCGATGTCGGGTTTACCTCCAACTGGGCTAGAAAGTGGTCTCCACTGATAGTTCCGAGCCTCCCTCCAGTGAAGTACCCTTTTACGGGACTGGGTATTGGGACTCGTTGACGACTTTAGCCGGTTCTCCCTCTAGTGGATTACCCTTTTACGGGACTTGGCAGTGTGGCACCCGTCGACTTTTTTCGGGTCTCCCTCTAGTGGGAACCTGTCGACTTCTAGGGATTACCCTCTAGCGGGGCTGGGCAGGGGGTTGCCTGTCGACTTTGAGGAGACCTCTCGACTGCGGGGTAGTGACGAGGTGTGGTTTGACGTTCCCTAGAGATCTCAAGTACGAGGGGAAATTTCCCCATCGAGATGCGTCCTTGTGACGTGACCTAAAACCGTGCAGGTGAGTTAGTGCCACCTAAAGCGGATAATGTCAAGGTGCGGTGATTTGAGCCCCTTGACTTGCAGTTTGGGGAAGACGTGCGGGATGCTGGGCATCAATGGTGTTTACTTCTGGGACTGTTAGCTACTCACTTTCCTGGGCTGAGTTACGGGACAAAGATCCCCTTATGATCTTGTTTGGGTTTCTTGATTGAGCATAAACATATGTATATACCTTGTTCCAGTACCCACTTCTTGGGTTTTGGTTACTCTCCTTCTAGGAGAGGTTAATACGCGTGGGGTATGCCCCGTGATTTCCCTGTCTAGATTCTCATGGTTGGAAGAGGCTACTCTCCTGCTATAAGTAGTGAAGACTCGACGAGAAGTTCATCTTCTCACCATTTCTAGCTCCTTTTGTTTGGACGAGTCTACTTCCTTCCTCTTATTGGGTTGAGCTGTTACTCTACTGCACTCCTTGTTGTACTCCTTAATGCAATCTTGGTTTTACTCCTTTAATTTTCCCTGTTCGATCTACTGCTCACCTATTCAGTACCTCCTTTGTTGCTCCCTCGAGCCTTCGGGGTATCCTACTGAGTATTTTTATACTCACCCCTGCTTGGGATTTTCTCGCACTTGGTGTGACCTTGCAGACGATGGACATGTTGGTCGTGACTTCAGCGGAGCTTAGGTGTTCAGGAGCTTGGACCACGTGCGGTGGTCGTAGTCAGGTTCTAGGTGTGGGACTCTCCCAGGTGTTTGCTTTTGTTTACCTATTGCCGGGTTGTCGCACTTTTCTGGTTGGGCGCGTGTTTTCCACTTTTCTTTTTTCAGTTTACCTTTAGAACTTGTTTTGTACTATTTAGAGGTGGATACACTTTGTGGTTTATTTATAGTAGTTGTTACTTAACCTTTTTCTTTTACTCTGTACTTTTGCATTGAGTGTGCTGCGTATGTGTGTATAGGTACTCAGGCAAAGGCCTCCCTGAGTTGTTTAGCCTTCGATGCTTGTCGCCAGCCCCTGAACTATGGAGGTGGGCTTGGGGTAGTTGCGGCTCGAGCCTGGGTTGGGTTGGGTCGTGACAAAGTGGTATAAAAGGTGGTTCATTCCTTGGGACGTTGTTCAGATGCCCCTAAAAAGTAATTGGTTGGTATTTAGGGCAATAATGTTAACGTGTCTCGAGAGCGGCTCTCATGCCAGGGAGTCCAGTAATGGTGCAGCAGCCGACGTATCCGTTCACCAGGACCCTGATAACCTGCTTTTCGACTTGGCATTCTGAGACACTCGTTGTAGAGAAATTGGTTTGTACATCACATAGGATTGAGTCTTTGACTGTCCTTCTTGAGTTATCTCCCCATTGTTGTTACTGTTATATAAATATATGCTCATCTGACCACGACACTCCTTGATAACATTCAGGATGTCTCCGCGAAGACAGCCATCTAGGACACCAGCTTTGGTTCATGATGACGACCATGTGAGCTATGAGGCCTCAGTCCATGACCCATAATGTGAGTCCCTTTCTCCGGGTGGGCCGGTAGCGGAACCCCCACCTGTTGAGCAGCAGACAACTTCAGCAGAGTAGACTGAGCTTTAGCGCAGGTTGAGTGCGCCCTATGAGTTCCAGTGACAGAGACTGCTGAGGTTCAGTGGTGATCCAGACCCTCAGGCAGTAGAGGTTTGGCTAGAGACAGTGGTTTTACTCTTCAGGCTTCTACAGACACCGACGAATCTTATGGTGGCTTAGGCAGCCAACCTTTTTCGCGGAACAACTTGGCGTTGGTGGAGTCTGGTGACTCAGTTACTTGACGAGTCATTGTTTTTGTGGGTTGGCTTTCAGTTTTTGTTTCGTGAGGAGTTTTTCCCCTCCTACTTATGCTCCATTCGGATTTAGGAGCTCCTGCAGTTTTAGTAGGGAGGGATGACGGTGGACGAGTACGCGACTAGTTTCGCAGACCATGCACGCTTTTACCTGGACTTGGTCCATGATGGAAACTTTCGAGCGTGGAAGTTTGAGAAGGGTCTCTGCCGAGAGATTCGTGCTATCATAGTACCCTTGGGCATTCCCACTTATGTCGGGGTGCTAAAGCAGGCGCTGGTGACAGAGAGATTCCAATCGCGTTCTACAGTTGGTGGTGGCAGCAGGCTCAATAGAGCCAAGACTTCTGCCACATCTAGCGGGTGTCGGCTGACAGAACCTTGACACAAGTGGATTTCTGATAACCGGACTTAGGGGCGTGGTCATATACCACAGTGGCACCGGAGGGCACCAGTGCAGCCCAGAGAGCGCCAATGCTATTCTTGCGACGAGCGAGGTCACTTGGCACGGGACTGCCTGACCAGGCATGCGGAGAGCTTCGGGCAGGTAGCAGGTGCACCACTGCGGCAGAGGAAACACTGTGATCAGAGTAGCGCCTGGAGAGGTGGTGCTTGAAGAGGACCGGGAGGAGCTTGAAGTAGAGGACAACCTTACGAGGTCTTCCCATCAACACCAGGCGGTCCACGTCAGGCTCTGGGATTTGAAAGTTGGGACCACAGACAGCCATGATCTTTGGATGTCTATGATCCTGTAGAGCATGAGGTGGCAAGAGGTACACTCTACAGCTCTTCTACTTTTTTCAAGTATAATTGTTAGACTCTATGTGTGAAATTATTTTCTCCCTGCTCCTTGTTTGAGTTGTTACCAGGGTGACGTGGGGCATCGATGTAACCCTGTGTTAGAAAGGTAGAATGTGTGAGACCTTTTCTTTAGTCTATGTTGTCGACTCCATCGCTTTCTGAGCGTATAAGAGAGTCTTGGTCGTGGGACATCGGCTGTGAAGCCTTGCGTGATCAGATATCCTTGGGTGTTTCACCATATGGATATTCTGAAGGAGGGAATCACCGAGCTTTGTCCCAGGTCCAAATGGTGATTCCAGTCGTGGCGTGCGACATAGGGGTTTGGTCAGGGAGGTGAGCTACCCCCGAGAGCCTTTGGGCCGTTTGAGACCGTACTAAGGGATGGTGAGGTTGTCTACCACCTTGCCCAAACCCCAAGGCCAGGAGTGGGTGCACGACGTCTCCCACATGAATCACCTGAGAATAGGTGTGCGTTCTCTTATGCACGTCGAGGGAAGACCACGCATGAACCGATCAAATCTTTTGGTCTGTGTGAGGTAGTGCAGAACTGTGCAAGAGTTCTTCTGGGTACGGAAGAGCCAGGTGCAGGCTTAGTACCCTGAGTTGTTCCCTGGTTTTTATTTTCAGGGAAGAAAAGCTTGAATGAGGGAATTATTTAAGAACCTTGTTTTTTCTATAAAAGACTTTGGAATATTCTTGAGGTTATTCCAGAGCAGTGCCTTCAGAAGACCTGCGATTTCGAGCCCTGGTGTGGCCGTAATTAAATTTTCAGTGCATTTACACTGGGCACACCAAATAAATGGGATAACTCCTAAACGGTGTTCCATATCAGAAATATGAATGTACGGATGGGTCCAAAATGGGGTTTTTACCCTAGTAACGACATAAAACATGTCAGCGTGGGATGTTGGGACCCCTCACCCGTTAACGAAATGTTAAATGGATAAATAAAGTAATTTATTTATTTTTTAATGGTTAAACTAAGGTATCTCTTAAACAGTATCTCAGATTGGAAAACCAAGGGCACCGTTGAGTTTGGAGCATGCCGTTTACCCTAGGAGGGGTATAAGTTTCGTGAGCGTGGGCCGTCTGTGAAAAATGGCCCCAGGGGCGTTTTCATAATTTGGCGGTCTAAGGCGTTGAGTTTAATAAATTTTGAATAGGGCCTCGGATTAAAATTCTGAGACCTCCGTTGTGCTCAGGAAGTGGTGTTTACCCTAGCGGAGGCTTAACCTCGACCCTACTGAGGGTTCGGGTATGGGGCCTACGAGCAGGGAGTTTAAGTGTTTTCTATTTAAACAATTCTTTCCCCCCATCTCTGTTTGTTTTCCCCCTAGAGAAAACTCTCCCAACAGCAAAGGAGGAACCCCCTCCTCTCCTCCACCTATCTGGAGAGACACGATAGCTCCAGTGGATCTTCAGTGAAGCATCAGGCAACGACCATCGAGGTAGGAGGTTATGTTTTGCATTTTTGATTCCGCATTTACCTTTGAACTCAATTTCTTGCATCAAATTGCTCTAGAATTGTTGGGAAAAGGTAATTTTTCATTATATCTCGATTTGAGATTTCCATTTCCCCTTTCGGATTGAAAACTGAGTCCCAAGGCATCTGTGGTGGCCCCGAAAAATTTTCTGGCCTTTTCCAAGGTTTTCCGACGGTCTAGCGTGGCGGTCCGACGAGCGGGCGCGACGACATGGTGGGGGTCCAGGCGGCGGTGGTCCAGGCATTCGGCAGCAGGGCAGCATGGGAATTCGGTAGCAGGGCAGTGCGGGAATTCGGCAGCAGGGCTTCGGCGCGAGGCGACGGCGAGGCCGAGCCCACCGGGGTGCAAGGGAGACTGGGGTCGCGGCGTGCGACCCCGCGCGGCAGACACGACCGGCGTCTCGCGGGTCTTCATGTGGCGGGATGACTAGCCACGAGGGCCGGTCTGTGCATGGAACATGGGTCCATGGTCGGCCTGCATGGCTGAGCCGTTGGCCAGCGCTGCGAGCTGGGCCGGCCGGCGCGGGCCAACCCAGAACGGGCAGACCGGCCGGTCCAGTCCAAGGGGCTCGCCCCCTTCGACTTCGGGCGCCCTTAATTTTCATTACGGGGGTCCGTTTTGTGTGCCGTTTGTGGAAGTGCACTCCAAGAGTCAAGAAAAATCTTTTTCAGATGGTCTCAGGATTTTTAATTCTCGAGACGAGGGGCTCGGTGGTGCGAAACGACGTTAAGTGGACGGGCATTTTTCCAGTGGTTTTTGTTTTGGGCGGCAGAGACACATCCGATGTCCGAATTGAGCACCTTCAGTGGCGTTGTGACCCTAGTGCCGAGAAGAAGTTTTCCAAGGGGTTCTCAGGCGTCGAATCCAGAGTTGATATGTGGGCCCCACGTCCCATCTTTTAAGTTGCAAGCAGTGTGTCGCAACTTTTTCATCGGACGTCCATTCGGGGCGTGCAAGTAGTAGTTTTTGGGTGTTTCTCCAAGGGCATTGAAATGGTGCAATTCGCCCGGTTTAATTCCACACGATGTTGTGGGCCCCATAAGGGCTGTTTTGGGAGTTGGCGATGATTTCCATATTTATCACCAGGTGTCCGTTGCGGGCGAATGAATAGTCCATCTTGTGTAATTTTCTGATAGAATCGCAAAGGTGTGATCCGTTGGTAGTGCTTCGGTACCGGGATGTGGGTCCCACGCAGCACCGCTCATGTTCGGTATGTCGGAACACATATTTTTCTTCGGATATCTATTCCACTCAAGTGAGAAGTCCTTTTGACGTGTCTTTCCAAGGAGATCGCAATGGTGTGATGCGCTCGACTATTTTCAGGGCCGAGGCTTGGGATCACGGGACGCCGTTCAGGCGTAAAGCGGTGTTGGCAAATTTTCTGCCAGATATCCGTTTGAGGTGAGTAAGTAGTCTATCTCGTTTGTTTTTTCACAAGGATTACAACGGTATAATCTGTTCATGTGAGTGGAGCCTCTTACATGATATTATTAAATGCAGAAGCAAGTAATGTGCTCCGGTGGTGGTTCATCCTACTGTGTTTGTAGCAGACCCTTGGCGTGTGATCGCATGCACCCCCGTGTGAGTGAAGTAATGCTTCAAGATATGTGGTTGGCCGTGCCTGAACTGTTGAGGTGGAAAGTTGGAGTTGTTATATTTACGCCTTCGCGTTGACATTGGGTTCCATGTGCACATTAGCCTTTGGGCTGGAGACGTGGAATACTCTGGGAGTATGCGAGAACGCTGGGAGGTACATGTGGATGTTTGTACCTGAGAACGTTTGTGCGCTTGGTTGGGGTTGAGTTGGGGCCACACGATGTGTGGGCCCCATGTGTGTGCCATGTTCTGTTTTGCGTACCTTTGAACTCTCGTGAGGTAGAGGGTCCCTTTGTTCTCGTTCGTTTAACCTGTCGGGTTGAGTGGTTTCCCCCTAGTTCTGTTCTCGTTTGTTTGACCAACAGGGTTGAGTTTCCCCCTAGTGCTGTTCTCGTTAATTTGACCATCATGGTTGAGTTTTCCCCTTGGTTCTATCCTCGTTTGTTTGACAAGCAGGGTTGAGTGGTTTTCCCCTGGTTCTGTTCTCGATGGTTTGGCCGGCAGAGTTGCTTCATGTTCCCCGGTAGAGTTATTGTGGATTCGGTGTGACCAACACATTACACGGTCACTGATCCTCTACCCAGGAGGTTGTTTCCAGCAGGGTTGGTCAGGAGGTTGTTTCCAGCAGGGCTGGCCGGTGAGGTACCATCCAGCATGGATGGCCAGTGGGGTACCATCCAGTAGGGATGGCCAGAGCGGTACCATCCCGCAGGGATGGCCAGTGTGTTACCATCCAACAGGGATGGCCAATACAGCAGTATTCACCGAGCAGTACCATCCAGTAGGTATGGACAGAGTGGTTCCGAGTTTACCTCCAGCGGGGCTGGGAAGTGGTCCCTGATGCCGGGTTTACCTCCAGTTTGGCTGGGAAGTGTTCCCCGATGACGGTTCCGAGCCTCCCTCCAGTGGAGTACCCTTTTACGGGATTGGGCATTGGGACTCGTCGACGACTTTAGCTAGGTCTCCCTCCAGTGGATTACCCTTTTACAGGGCTGGGCAGTGTGGCACCCATTGACTTTTTTCGGGTCTCCCTCTAGTGGGAACCCATCGACTTCCAGGGATTACCCTCGAGTGGGGCTGGGTAGGGGGTCGCCTGTTGACTTTGAGGAGACCTCTTAACTACAGGGCAGTGAAGAGGTGTGGTTTGATGTTCCCTAGAGCTCTCAAGTACGAGGGGCACTTTCCCCACTGAGATGCATCCTTGTGACGCGACCTAAAATCGTATGGGCGAGTCAGTGATGCCCAAAGCGGATAATGTCAAGGTGCGGTGATTTGATCCCCTTGACTTGCAGTTTGGTGTAGACGTGTGGGATGCTGGGCATCGATGGTGTTTACTTCTAGGACTATTGGCTACTCACTTTCCTGGGCTGAGCTACGGGATGAAGATCCCCTCACGATCTTGTTCAGGTTTCTTGATTGAGCATACACATATGTATATACCTTGTTCCAGTACCCACTTCTCGGGTTTCAGTTACTCTCCTTATAGGAGAGGAGAAGACGCGTGGGGTATGCCACGTGTTTTCCATGACTAGACTCTCATGGTTGGATGAGTCTACTCTCCTGCTATAGGTAGCGAAGACTCGACAAGAAGTTCATCTTTTCACTGTTTCTATCTCCTTGTGTTTGGAAGAGTCTACATCCTTCCTCTTTTTGGGTTGAGCTGTTACTCTACTAAAATTCTTGTTGTACTCCTTACTGCACTCTCGACTATACTCCTTTACTTTTCCCTGTTCGATCTACTGCTCACCTCTTCAGTACCTCCTTTTTTACTCCCTCGAGCCTTCGGGGTATCCTACTGAGTATTTTTATACTCACCCCTGCTTGGGCTTTGCCCACACTTGGTGTGACCTTCCAGAAGACAGGCAGGTTGGTCATGACTTCAGCGGAGCTTAGGAGTTCAGGAGCTTGGAACGCATGCGGTGGTTGTAGTCGGGTTCCAGGTGTGGTACTCTCCTAGGTGTTTGCTTTTTTTTACCTGTTGCTGGGTTGTGGCACTTTTCTGGTTGGGCGTGTGTTTTCCCTTGTTCTTTTTTCAGTTTAACTTCAACACTTTCTTTGTACTATTTATAGGTCGATGCACTTTGTGGTTTATTTATAGCAGTTGGTACTTTACCTTTTTCTTTTACTCTTCACTTTTTCATTGAGTGTGCTGAGTGTGTGTGTACAAGTACTCAGGCAAAGGCCTCCTCGAGTTGTTTATCCTTTGGCGCTTGTCGCCAGCCCCTGGACTATAGAGGCAGGCTTGGGGTAGTTGCAGCTCAAGCCCGGGTAGGGTCGGGTCGTGACAACTCTTAACATTCTCAAGGAGGTAAGAGGTAACTTTCAAGGATGAGAGATAATAATACCTATGAATTTCATGGAACTCTAGATGCAACTCAGAAAAGAGGGCCATTAACTTCCATTCATCACTGGATTCCCGTACGGCCTGTGCATGAGTTTTCTGGCTTAGTGCATATTCAACCACATTACCCATCCCAGATATATGGTCAAGATCAAAATCAAAGGATTGTAGATATTCAACCCATCTCCATTGTCTGAGGTTCAAGTCACACTGATAAAAGATATATTTGAGGCTCTTGTGGTCCGTGTAGACCACAAAGCACTCACCCAAAATATTGTGCCTCCAACAATCTAAGGCATGGTCAACTACTGCTAGTTCAAGGTCATGCGTCGGGTAGTTTCACTAATGATCTCTCAACTATCGAGATCTGTACACAATGACTTTGTTTTACTATATCAGCACTGCTCCTAGGCTGATGCCTAATGCATGATAAGTCTTGTATGAAACACCTGTAATATTCATCTGGCCCTAAGAAACTCTATATATCAAACACATTCTTGGGATGATCCCATAAAATTACAACACTAACCTTTTAAGTGAACTTTGTCGATCCATAAGTGGCACTTAGCACATTTGGCGTAAATATTATACTCTCTTAGTGTACTCATAATGATCTCAAGATGTTTGGCATGGTCGATAAGAGTATGAGAATACAATAAGATTTCATCCACAAAGACCGTGATAAAAGATTCTAAATAGGGTTGGAACACCCTATTCCTAAAATCCATGAAAATGGTGAGCACATTTATAAGACTGAATGTCATAACAAGGTACTCATACAGACCATACCTACTACGGAAAGCTGTACGAGGTATGTCTGATGGTATGACTCATACCTGATGATAACTCGATCTCAAGTCAATCTTAGAGAAGATATTTTCTCCTTAGATCTGATCAAATAGATCCTCTATTTGAGGTAGTGGATAGTGGTTCTTGACCGTAAGATCCTTCAACCTTCTGTAATCCATGCATCAGCGTAAGGTTCCATCCAAATTCTTGGTGAAAAGCATGGCCGAACCCCAAGAGGATGTACTAGGCCATATAAAACCTTTGGACTCTAAATCCTCTAACTACCACTTGATCTCTTGAATCTATATAGGTTCCATCCTGTATGGAGTAATGGACACTGAATATACTCTTAGAACATGATCAATTGTAAACTCTCCCTCTCTCTCAGTAATTAATCCAAAAAATCATCAGGAAAGACATTTGTGAAGTGATCAACTATTGAAGGGAAATCAGATTGTTGTAAACCCTGATACTCAATGAAGATATTTTCAATGTGGGTGGTCACTCAACCCAACCCATGATGCTCTGGTCCCAATCAACCTGGCTGTACATCTAGTCACCCTTATGTAGATAACTACTACCCTATGGTGATGTAAACGATACCTTGAAGTGATAAAAGTCTACAAAAGCATGATGATGAACCAACCAGTCCATTCTGAGTATGATGTCAAATCTTATCATCTCAAGAACAAAGAGGTTACATAATAAAGGTAAACCACCTACCTCAAGGGGACAATCCTTACACTAGAGTATGCCCTCTTTTTGTATCCCTAACAGCCTATCTAGGGTCATTAAACCATAGTGATACTATATCTCTAATCTAAGACTCTCCATGATATATAAAAAGATAAAAGAGTTCGAAGAACCTATATCAAATAAATTAAACATTATACTATAGGATACTAGAATAATACATTGTAATGTAGATGGTCTCATAGCTTGATCCTTGGGTATTGGTTGTAGTGCATGCAATTGACCTAATCCATGACCTTGTATAACAAATGAACTACCATGATCAAAACTACTCTGTTGGAACTGCTGGTGATTAGGGGTCTGGATACCATGACCATAAACTCCTCTTTGGCCAAACCTATCAGTGCTATCCCAAATCCCCACTTGAAACAATGTAAAATAACTTTCTCTTGAAGGTGGAGATGGTGAAAACCATTTTACACTTGAAGCTAGTGGAAAGTTCGTAAAGAAATGCTGGAGATGCCATATACAGCCACAAGACCGACATTCCATTGGGTCTCTATCACATTTAGGCTTATATTTTCCTCATCATCCACACTGATGACACACCAAGGAGAAATTTAAATCAGAACTCTGTTTGTCATTTCCCTAACAAGAAACCTAGAGAGAACATTTCCTACCACTGGAAGAACTACTGTCCTGACATGACACTGGTTCTCTCTGCCCGATGTAATTGTCATCACTCAAGATGTGATCAGTGATAAGATACTGATTGACTATTTCAGAAAAGGTAGGTAGGAGGAAGACATTCACCTATGTATGGATGGCGTATTGGAGCCCATCCTTGAAATGTCCATCATGCGAAACCTCATCAATGGCTAGAAGTGGTGAAAATCACAACAACTACATGAAACAAACTGAATATTCTATAACTGACATAAAACTCTGTTTGGGATGTATTAAATCTATATCTCTTTCAGTTATCAGAATTTTAGGAAATAACTTATCATATAAGGTGGTATAGAAATCAACCCATAACATGCCTTGATGATGACCGGTCTGGGTAATCACATCCCACCAAATCTTGGCTGAATCTCGAATCATTTATGCAGAAATCTTAACTCTCTTCTCTAGAGGCATTTCCAGATGCTCAAATATAGACAGGGTGGCTTCTATCCATGACTCAGTAGCCTAAAGACCACCATCCCCTAATAAAGTAAGAGTATGCTGGGTGCAAGATATCGAGCACCATGCATGGAATTCATCAAACATAGAAAACTATCATGAACTTGGGAATAAATGCCTAGATTAGGTATAACAGGTGGCGCCTCAAGTGGAACTCCTAGAGATAAGACAAGTAGTTCAAGGCCCACCATGTCTGGAGCATGGTCGTTTCCAGTCTCCCGGTTTATGATATGAGGACATTATGGTGGAATTGGTATACAATATCCAAGAACATGCCTCAGAAAAATATTTGAAGCATAAATATATATACATCACTAGTGTAAGATGAATGTAGGAAAACTCACTAGCCAAGGCATACTACCCTAACCACCCGCTTAGATATCCAGGTATCAGTAAGTGCTCAAGTATAAGTTTCATTTAATTTTACATTTAATTTATAGGTTCACTCCTTTACCTTTCATAATCATGATAAGGGGTGATAAGGATGCACAACCATTTCATTTTAAAAGTCATGATTCAATTTATAATGGATAGTCATTTCTAGTGAATCAGTTCCCATACACCTATCACTAGAAATGTCACCCAATTATTTATAAAATAATGACTTGACTCGGTAAATTACTCATACCAACCCATGAGGGCCCATACACCTCATGAATTCATACATGCAATCACTCAATCACAACCAAGATTAATACAATCATAATCTAACTATCACAACATCACTCAATAATCACAGGCATATCAATCAATTAAAAGCAGTGAAATGCACCTATATAGTGTTGAAATATGAATGACATGTGAATTCTAGGTGCCTATAATGATGCATGTAACAATGATCCTTGCCCTCATATCATTGGTCCATGGATGAAAGAAAATCCTCAAATAGAGTAATAATCCACAACTCCAAACAACATGTGCGTCATCCAATGGTGAAATAATATCAACTTTAATAGGAAAAAACAAAACAAAAATTATAATTTAGGAAACTTGGTTTTTACCCCTAACATGGGTTCATGATTCCCAAGAATAGATTATGACCAAGTACCAAGTGTTCTTAATCTCCAATCTATTTTCTAAAAATAGTAAAGAAATAAATGAAACCACTCTAATACCACTTTGTGATGTCTCAGACTCGGATGCCACCTAATGGGTTCCCCAATCTTGGTGGGACACATGGCCTCAAGAGCATCTCCCCGAATGCCAGATGCTGCCAAATAGCAGTGAGGGCATATGGTGTCTGTGGGGAGACTATTCCCTCATTACCAAAGTGTAGCACAATGAATAGAAGTAAACATGGGTAAATAGAAGAATAAATATAAGAAAACTGAAGGCACAATGGAAAATAGGGACAACAATAATAATAACTGAAACAAATGAAATAACATTCAACAATAGATGATAATATGTCATGTACTAGAAATCTGGAAATCATGGATACAAGACAGTAGGTATAACATGTTCCACAAAAACATAAATGAAATAAAATACTATCCCATGCATCCTGAGATCTGGCTCAGCCATCTGCTATTAAGCTTCATCCTAAATAACAAGCAATCAAGTGTTTGAAGTCGTATGCTTCCCTTTTCCAACAAATACAAACATGTAATCTTCCCTCAGTACCAAATGATGCTCGGAGAGGGTGTGAGATAAATCTCAGTGGTCCACCACCAATAGTGTCTATAACATTCGGCCCGTGTAACAGAAATGCAATAGTATGAAAGCATTCATATATAATGTAAAGAAGTACAATGTAACTAAATACCCATGTACCTACTTCATCCCTTATCTGGTGTATGAACATGTTAAAAATTCCTTATTTGATTATTAATAGTTTATAAATAAGTCACATGTTATCCATTTCAAAGGTTCCAATTTATAACATGGAAACTGTAATGATATTTTATAGTGATGTCCCAAGGTAATAACCAAGGAAACATAGACATCAAGGGTCTCTAACTTCGTAATAAGTGTACCCTAGCATGGGTAATATTTTAATCCATGGAACATGTTCCAAGGATTTCCACAATAAGGTTCCTTCCGAATCTAAGTTTATCATATAAGGTAAAACTGGGCTAAACCAAGAAAGGGCCCTATGGGCTGTAACCATGGAACCTACTTGTCAATACTGGATCTAAGGAGTGTATCCAAGGCATCCTATAATGATATTCAAGGGATCCTACAGTTTCATACTAGGCATCCAAAGAATAGAAAAAAATCATCATATAAGTGGGTCTCAGCCTAAGAAATCCAAATCCTTGAATCAGAATGGGGTTTTAAGTGTTCATGGAATTCTCCAATCAGAATCCAAGGTGAGCTCGAGTCAGGACATTCTTGTTTGAGTATGAAGTCATGTAATATTTCATTCAGTTCATTCCTTTCCTTTTATTAGTGTTATAAGGTCAAGTAGCATGTAACCTTTTAATCAAGTCATTTGGTTCAAGCCTTTACTTTCATTAGCGTGACAAGGTCAAGTAGCATTCAACCATTTATTTAATACATTTAAAGCACATTACATATTCAAGGTTCATTCTACCACCTTCCATTAATGTGGTAAGGGGTGCTACAGATACAAAACCTACCATTCATTTACATTTAAGGCCAATTCATATACTTATTATACTTTTTAATTCAAATTTCACATTTAATTATTAATTGAAGCACTTACCTTAGGTGGGTCAAGTGGTGAGAATATATGGTACTTTCCATTATTTCAATCACAATATAAATCAATCCATTTAATATAGAAAATATTACCCTTAGAATTGTTAAGAAAAGGCACACCTGAATAGTGGATCAAATGTGTCAAAACACTAAACATCAATTATTGAATAACCTTCAATATGGAAAGGATTGATTTGTGGATGTAACCACTAACCACTAATAACATATATGTAAAGAGAATAACCATATGATTCTAATGATTATAAACATGGCATATAAATTCTATAAATGGAACCCAATGAAGTTGGTGGGCCCCACATGTTAAATCCAAAATCAAGGAACTTGAGGGATGAGTTATAGACCACCCACCTTAGTCTTGTACGAATGTCCTCCATTGGTATTGGCCCTTGATTTGGCTTGGATCGGAGTAGATCTAAGAAAAAGAGAAAAATTCTCATACCTCGATAACTCGGTCGAGAGAAAGAGAGATGGAGAACGGATCAAGATGACTTGAGTACTTACTGTTGCACATTCAACGTGATGAACATAAGTTTGATCAGATCCTGGATGAAGGAGATTTCTTGATCTCTATCTTTGGCCTCCAAAAAGATCTAAATTGAGAGAAAAAGGGGTTAATACCACTGGTTCTCATATTAGGAGGAAGAAGGGGGGGGGGGGGGTTAAAGATCATTAAGGAAAAAACTGGAAAATTACCCAACAAATTATCATGTGCACAATTTGTCTTTATGGTTTGAAAAACCATGTGAAAACTGTGCATGGTTACCTAGGTAGAAGGGGCACTTTCATGGTTAGGATACACGAACGTGCTCCAACCATGTTCCAACCGTGCGACTTGGCCAATTTCCCCAAAAAAATGGGTTCCGGGCTTCGAACTTGCCCATGATACCCCTGGGAAATTTACTAACCCATTAAGCATACATATTAGGTCCAAAGTAAATATTTAGACCAAAATTTAAAGGATCTATATCTAAGTGAAAAACTGGGTTCTTACAGTGTATTTTATGTTTTAAAATGTAATATGAATTTAATTTTTGTATCTATTTTATCAATACTACTAAACTATTTAGTCCTTCAAGATGAAATTCATTGTATATTATGACAATTTAATTAATTAGACACCGACTACAAGATACTAGGGTTGGGGTCACTACTGTTGGTATTAGAGGAGGTTTTTTAGAAACCCTGGTAATTATAGAAAGAAAAACATAGATTATGAAACATAACCTTATGATAGAATTTGAGGATAAGTATAGAATAAAATCATAAAGTTGTGGTAAGGAAGAGATTATATGATTTTTCCTAGAAAATACATGTCTATTTGGATACAACAAGTGGACATGGTTCTGGAAAAAATGTACCTAGGGGTAATAAATATGAAAAGGGTGTATTGGTATTGAACCGACCGTCACCTGGTGCATGAAAACGGGTCTTACTGTGCACCTATTTTTACACTCCCAAGGGATATGCTTAGTATAATTCACATTTTCTTAACAAACCATTATGAAAGATTTGAACATAAATATATCCCCAAGGAAATGATCTTTTGGATTTTGAGATTAGATATGCATAAAATTTTCAATTTATGTTAAGTATCTCAATATTTTTAGGATCATACATTATGTTTCATAATTTTATGGTCTAATCTAGTGTATTCCATAATTTAAAAATGAAACCTAGTAGAAGGAATAAGAATCACATCAATTCACATAATCCAAAGAGTACGAATGATCATTTCTTTGATTAGATTAAGATGATATTTCAAAGGGAACAAATCTCCCAAATATTATCATTACATGAGGATATAGTATCATGTTCTAAAAATATAGAGAAAGAATTCTATATGTATTATGGCTTCAAAGGGAAGTAATAAAAGAAGAGGAAAACAGAAAAAAATATGGATAAAGGGAAGAAGGTTAATGAGGATTTTCCCACATGTGATAATTTACAAAAGAAACACCCTGGTACTTGCTTAATAGGAATGAGAGTTTTATACAAGTTTAGAGATAAATGACACCATGTTCATGATTGAAATGGAAATAAAAAGGTTTCTAAAGTTTAATTCATCAATTGTATATAGATGGGGCACTATGAAAATGAATTCCTAAAGCATCAAAGGAATATACCTCAAAATTATCCAATGGATCATGGACAAGATTATTATATTACCACAGATAAAGTTGATTGACTAAATTTCTTATGTTTTGATTCAATAATTATGTCATTGGGGTATTTTATCAATGATATCATGGTTATAAGAATTATGAAATGTATAAGGATTGTACTTCAATAATTTTCCATTAATAATTTTAAAGTGTAACACACAAATAATTTATAATATTTTCAGTTTAGAATAAATATTAATTTGTTTATAGATTTTTTTATAATAAACTCCATGTTAATCTTACTCTATACATAACACTAATCTAGCTTGCATTACACACAAAACCAAATTTTACCACCTTTATTGGTGCACATATTTTAAAACTAAATTTTGACACTTTTATAAATTTTATTTGTCAAAATAAACTTTATTTCTTAATTTTTAATTTCAAAATTTTATTAGGGGTGAATTTTTGGTATTTTTCTAAGAAGTTTCATTTTTTAATGAATAGTGAAAAATACTAAATTTTAATTCAAAAATGTTTTTTCATATACTTTATTTATAAATTTAAATCAAATAATAATTTTTTTAAAAGTCAAATAATTTCAATTATATATAAATTAATCCAATTTAGGTCATCATAATCAATTTCACTTTGAAATTAGTTAAAAAAATATAGCAAACTCTTTAACATTTTTACTTTAAAAAACCACATTGTCGTACCGTATGAGGGATTAATTATAAATTAATTTCTACCAATTCTGTGATTAGAATTTAAATATATTCTATATTTTTAATAATAATAATTTATAATTTATAATAAGGTCAACTTAATTTTTGACCAAAAATATTAGTGGAAGTGATTAAAATTAATTACAGTGATTAAGAGGAAAATTAGCTTAACAAGAGACTGAACCTTAAACTTAAGGTCTAAAATGACCTAGAAACTTGTTCAAAAGAATTTTTCTATCCATATTTAGAAACCATAATCTTTTTTATAATATTGTTACCATTATGGGATTCACTTTTCATAAGAAAAATTTGGGTGAAATTCCCTTTTCTAAAATTTACAAGAATACCACTTCTCCTCCACTAAAAAAAGGAACTCATCCCTCCCAATAATTCACACTACTAAATAAATTTGGATTTCCAAATAAATAATCAAATAATCTACCAAAATCCCTCCCCTTAGACTAGAATCCTCACCATGTGCATAAATTCATCCAAGGAATCCCTTTGGTGCAATCAAGATGAGTTACACAAAGAATATGTAACATCCTTCCTCAAGATATTTTGTTTTATTTTCATTATCCACCCCCTAAAATATTATTATAAGATGACTGAATAATAAAATAATGATCCTCAATATAATTAATTTTTTAGGGTTATACCTACACTTAAACACACTTCCAAATAATGGGTAACAAACTTATTGTTTATGTGTATGGAAAACTACCACCTCACAAACACTAGTGCAGAAAATGTTTTTAACGTCACCATTTTTTACACTAGTTATATATAACCAACGTGATAATCTGTGAAACGTGGTTTTTTATGTCAGTTATTTTATAACCGATGTAAAAAATGCGGAGAGTAAATTTTTAACGTCGGTTATTTTAATAACCGACGTTAAAAATCACGCGTGTTCGTTGTTTACGTCGGTTATAAATTAACCGACGTAAAAAACCAAAGCGCGGTGTTTTTTACGTCAGTTATCATATAAACAACGTAAAAAACGAGGTATCTACGAATTTTTTACGTCGGTTATAAAATAACCGACGTAAAAAAAGTGGCTTTTGAGGCCTTTTTGACGTCGCTTATTTGATAACCGACGTAACAAACCAACCTGTAGAATTTTTTACGTCAGTTATATTATAACCGACATAAAAAACTGTGATTTATGATGTATTTTTTACGTCTGTTATTCTATAACCGATGTAAAAAACCAACACGCGGATTTTTTTTACGTCGGTTATAAAATAACCGACGTAAAAAAATCCATATCTGATACATTTATAACGTCTGTTATTATAATAAAAAACTTTATAAATGTAATAAAAATAGTTTATAAGGTTGGTTATTAAATAACCAACGTTATAAAACATTTAAAAAATTAACACACCCCATGGATTTTCATTTACGCTTTTTCGATCAACAGTCCGGTGACTCGTCTCTCTCGCGCGATAAACCCTAATCGACTCGTCGATCTTGTTGTGTTAAACTCATTTTTCCATCATCGTTTATCATCTTTACTCTCCTTGGATCTATCATCTCAACTCTAAACACTCAGGTAAGCCTCCCACGACTTTATTTTGTTTCTTTTTTCCCGTATAGTCTATATTTATGTTTTGCAATTTTTTTGTTTAAACTAGGTAAGATTCTTTGATTTCGAACCCTGTTACCTCGTTTTTCCATCATTATCATATTTATTATCCCCATATCTATTAGATCGACTCAAAATATTCATGTAAGCCTCACCTACTTGTATTTCGTTTGTTTTTGTTTCGTGAATGCCCGACATTGATGGTAATATTTTTGTCATTGACAACTAATGATCTCATTCATCTATATTACTGCAATTTATATGTAAACCATTTTGATACACCCATTTCTTGTACCAGTGTGATTTATTTTATAAGTATATATATGGTTTTTCATGGTGGAATGTTTGTTTTGGATCCTTCGTTGTTTCTATTTTGGTTATCAGTTTTTGTTGTTCCATAATCTATTTACGTCGCTTATTTTCGTGGGCTATTATAAGTCTTCATATAATATTAAAATCCGATTCATTGCACAATAGAGCATTTTAGAATAGTAGGAGATACAATTCATGGTTCTCATTTTGAATAATGGCATGATACCAAAACAAGTAGATTGAGGTTAAAATCTCTAGATATGCCAAAACTAGTTTCTTGAGGTTAAAATCCCATGGTTTTGGGGGGCTGTCAAGAGGATTGGTGGCTGTCTAGGGGGTTGGGGGCTATCCAGGGTGTCCATGGAGGTGGGGGGGGGGGGGGGGGGGGCAGTCTAGGGGTGTGTGTGTGTGTGTGGGGGGGGGGTGTCAAATGGGGTGGGTGGGTGGGGGGGGGGGCTGTCCAAGGGGGTGGGGGACTATCCAGAGGGTTTGGGGGGTTGTCCGGGGGGGGGGGGGGGGCTGTCCAGAGGGTTGGGAGGTGTCTAGGGGGGTGTCCAAGGGGGTAGGGGGTGGGGGTGGTGTCTAGGAGGGGTGGGGTGTGCTGTCTAGAGGGGTGGGGGGCTGTCCAGGGGGTGGGGGGCTGTCCAGAGGGTTGGAGGGTGTCCAGGGGGGTGTCCAAGGGGGGGTGGGGGTGGGGGGGGTGTCAAGGAGGGGTGGGGGGTTGTCTAGTGGGTGGGGGGCTATCCAGAGGGTTGGGGGGTGTCCAGGGGGGTGTACAAGGGGGTGGGTGGGTGGGTGGGGGGGCTTTCCAAGGGGGTGGGGGGCTGTCTAGAGGGTTTGGGGGGTTTTCCGGGGGGTGGGGTGGGGAGATATACAGAGGGTTGGGGGGTGTCCAGGGGGGTAGGGGGTGGGGGGTGGTGTCCATGAGGCGTGGGGTGGGGGGGGGGTGCTTTCTAGAGGGGTGGGGGGCTGTCCAGGGGGGGTGTACAAGGGGGCAGGGGGTGGGGTGGTCTCCAGGAGGGGTGGGGGGGGGGCTATCCAGAGGGTTGGGTGGTGTCCAGGGGGTGTCCAAGGGGGGTGGGTGGGTGGGTGGGGGGGGGGGGTGTCCAAGGGGGTGGGGGCCTATCCAGAGGGTTTGGGGGGTTGTTCGGGGGGGGGGGGGGGGGGCTATCCAGAGGGATGAGGGGTGTCTAAGGGGGTGGGTGGGTGGGGTGGATGTCCAAGGGGGTGGGGGCCTATCCAGAGGGTTTGGGGGGTTTTCCGAGGGGTGGGGGCTGTCCAAAGGGTTGGGGGTGTCCAAGGGGGTAGGGGGTGGGGGGTGGTGTCCAGGAGGGGTGGGGGGTGCTGTCTAGAGGGGTGGGGGATGTCCAGGGGGTGTAAAAGGGGGTTTTACAGAGGGTTGGGGGGGGGGGTGTCCAGGGGGTGTCCAAGGGGGTAGGGGGTGGGGGTGGTGTCTAGGAGGGGTGGGGGTGCTGTCTAGAGGGGTGGGGTGCTATCCAGGGGGGTGTCCAAGGGGGTAGGGGTGGGGGGTGGTGTCCATAAGGGGTGGGGGGTGCTGTCTAGAGGGGTGGGGGCTGTCCAGGGGGTGGGGGTGTCCAGAAGGGGTGGGGGGGGGGGGGCTTTCCAAGGGTGTGGTGGTGTCCATGGGGTGTCCAAGGGGGTGGGGGTGGTGTCCAGGGGGTGGGGGGCTGTACAAGGGGGTGGTGGTGTCCAGGGGGTGTCTAAGGGGGTAGGGGATAAGTGTTAGTTGGGATTGACTTATGCATTGTGGTTTATGAGATTATGACATGATGATTGTGCTGTGATGATTGGCTTTACATTTTGATTTTCTCCATCTGAATTTTTATTTTAAATTTGATTTGATTCTCAGGTTCACTCTATTTTCTCCAATTTTCTTTCAACCATTGTAGGCCCCCTAGTTTTCTTTAATTCAATGGAATTTAAAACTTTTATATCTAACTATATTTTGTTTTTAAAATAATATTCAAGAATATTTTTTAAATACGCATATATTTGTTTTATATTTCAAAATTGTTTTAAATTCAAATTATGATTTTTTTTCATATAAACATATATTTGTCTTATCTTAAAAATATATATATTTTTGATATTTGTTATAGGTAAAATGAGTCAAAGTTAGATTACGGCACATCGAATGAGCAATGAATATGAGGAAGGTGTTGATGCCTTTTTGGAATTTTCTAAATGAAATGTTCCAAGTAGTGACATTTTTTTGTCCGTGCATGAAATGTTTGAATATGAAGAAGTTGAAAATTAGAGAGATAAAAGATCATCTGATTTGTCATGGTTTTAATCCGAGTTACATCCCTTGGATTTGGCATGGTGAAACTAGACAGAATGTCACTGATGATGATGATTCACAAGATGGTAACTCTGATGGAATTGAAGAAATGATTCATGATATTGTAGTGGAAAAAATTGAGATAGAACCGACAGTTGCACATCTATATGGTGATGCTGAAAAACCATTATATCTTGGTTGTACAGATTTTACGGTTTTTTCGGTGGTGTTAAGATTGATTAACCTTAAGAAGAAACATGGATAGAGTGACAGAAGTTTTACAGAGCTGCTACAATTGATGAAAGACATTCTTCCAAAAGATAACGGTCTTCCAGATTCACATTATAAGGCCAATAAAATATTATACCCGATGGGATTGGGATATAAGAAAATACATGCCTGTCTAAATGACTGCATTATATATAGGAAGGAATATGAATTTCTATCAGAGTGTCCTAAATGTGGGACATCACGGTATAAGGTGAAAGAAAAATCACAGGATGATGTAGAGATTACAAAGATCCATTCGAAGATTTTTTGGTATCTTCCTTTAATTCATCGTTTCAAACGTTTATTTTCTAATTCAAATGATGCAAAAAGGTTAAGATGGCATGCTGATGAGCGGGTATGTGATGGAAAAATACGTCATCCATATGATTTTCCACAATGGAAGAACCTCTCTCCTGAAGTTTGTATGAAGCAAAAATATGTCATGTTGAGTATAATGATCTCTGGTCCAAAGCAACCCGACAATGATATTGATCTTTACTTTTCACCATTGATTGATGATTTGAAACTGTTATGGGATGATGGTATTAGGGTATATGATTCTTATAAAATAGAATATTTTCAACTGCATGCAGTGCTTCTATTCAATATAAACGACTTCCCAGCGTATGGAAATTTCTCTGGATACAGTGTTAAAGGGCATAAAGCATGTCCAATTTGAAAACAACAAACGTCATATTGTTAATTGCATCATGGGAGGAAAATAGTGTACATGTGTCATCAAAAGTTTTTTCCTATGGATCACCCTTATAGAAGACTAAAAAAGGCATTCAATGGCTCAAAATGATTTGATACTACTCCAAAACCTTTATCCCCTGATCTGTATTTTGAGAGGGTGAAAAACCTTGATGTGACATTGGGAAAGACACAGAAATCTAGTAATGATAGACATATTTGGAAGAAAAGGTCAATATTTTTTGAGCTACCATATTGGAGGTATCATGAAGTTAAACATAATATTGATGTCATGCACGTAGAGAAGAATATCTGTGATTTTTTTATTAGAACATTGTTAGATATTAAAGGAAATACAAAAGATGGGTTGAATGCAAGAATATCAATGGGAATATGTTTGGAGTTAGCTCCCACTCATAAAGGAAGACGAACATTTCTTCCCCCGTCTTGTCATACATTATCAAAGAGGGAGAAAATTATCTTTTGTCAGTGTCTTCATGATATCAAAGTGCCTCAAGGTTATTCTTCAAATGTAAAATTTTTTGTCTCATTGAAGGACTTGAAGTTGATAGGTATGAAATCACATGATTGTCACATCATGATGAAACAAATTCTACCAGTTTCATTGCGTGGAATATTTCCCATCTGTTTCAGAAAGACTATAATGAAGTTGTGTTATTTTTTCAATTCAATTTGTAACAAGGCGATTGATGTGAATGCTTTGAAAATTTTGGAAAAGGATGCAATTTTTATACTCTGTCAACTGGAAATGTATTTTCTTCCAACTTTTTTGGATATAATGGTGCATTAAATGATTCATCTGGTCCGAGAAATAAAGCTTTGTGGACCTGTATATCTTCGTTGGATGTATCCATTTGAATGGTATATTATTAAAGGGGCATGTTAAAATTCCATATCAACCTGAAGCCTCCATTATTGAAAAGTATATTTCTGAGGAGGTAGTAGAGTTTTGTACGAGCTACTTGGCTGCGACGCAACACATAGGTTTGCCTCCATCTCGCCATGAACAAGTTAATAATGAGGGAAATGGGATTCGTGGTTTGAAAGTCAAATCATTGTCAGCTGAACAGATGAAGAAGTTAGAATCATACATCTTGAATAACATATCTGATGCTCAACTGTATATCAAATTGCATATTAATGAGTTGAAACAATGTCATCCAAAGAAGAAAGAAATGTGGATTTTGAATGAGCACAACAAATTTTTTTTTGTCATGGTTTAAAAAGACCTTGCTTGGTAGATCTGATGTATCAGAGACATTAAAATGGATAGTGGGTGGTCCATGTTTAAATGTGATAACATGGTCCGGTTATGACATTAATTTCTATACATTTCATACGAAATATCAGGACAACAGAAGTGCAGTTCAGAATAGTGGTGTATTGGTGTTTGTAGAAGCAATGCATTTTTCGAGTGCTAAGGACAAAAACCCAATTTCTGCATCAAGTGCACATTATGGAGTGATTTAAGACATATGGGAGGTTGATTAATTTAAAATTAAAGTTCATGTTTTTAACTGTAAATGGTTTATCTGTGACAAAAAATGTCAGACATGATGAATTTGGAATGACACTAGTTAATCTTAATAGATTGGAAGACACAACTGATTATTTTATAATGGAAACACATGAAAAACAAATTTTCTATGTAGTAGATCAATCAGATATGCAATGGGATGTTGTTTTACAAGGGAAAAAACAATATGTTGGTGAGGATGAACTTGATGAAGATTCTGATTTATGTGAGATCTCTACTTCTATGGAAAGATTAACAGAACATAATGATGAGCATGTTGAAGACATGGTTTGTGCCATAAGGAATGATCACGACGAAGGAATTTGGGAAAACAGTCCATTTATACATTCCTAAAATTACAGGTAACATATGTTTATTTCTTGTTTACATTTATTTTTTTCATAAAATGTTAGATATTGTAAGTTTTTTATTTATTAAAACATGTATTAAAACAAAATAAGTATAAGTTTTTGTTTGTTTTAAGTTTGTTTAGTTTAATTTTCATGTTTACCATTACATGAATTATATATCTATTATTTTTGTTCAGTGAAAATTACTTTACCATGTTTACCAGGTTTACCATGTTTACCATGTTTACCATGTTTACCATCTTGACCATCTTGACCATCTTTACCATTGTTTAACATGCTTACCATATTAACAATGTTTACTATTACGTAACTTAGTAAACTTTTCTATTTTCTGATTATAGTAGTATTAAAATATTTGAATTAGTATATTTGTGAACTAATGTTTGTTTTTTTTATTTGAAGGATAATGACAGATCATTCAGTTGATCAACCACTTGATTCTGGAGATGAGCATATTGGTCATACCTCTGGGGAGGAACATTCACATGCTCCTCTTGGTGTTCCTCAATCTTCCTCATGTGCTCCTATTACGACAAAGATTTCAAAGGTTGGTAAATGTGGGTGCACACATTTACCAAAATTAGCACTTTCCCGTATGCAGGATCAGAGGATACTCATTGAGTTTGATGATGATGATATTCCTAGAGGTCCAAATGCAAAAGATTTTAAGAGTTTTGTATCAACTCATGCTAAGAGAAAAGTAAGCATTCTGTATGATGACTGGAGAAGTGTGGATAAAGTGATAATATCTCAGTTGTGGGAGAAAATTTTGGTAAGATTTTTTGCTATTTTTTGACCATTATTTAAATGTTTCTAGTATATATAATATGTTTAACCTCTTCTTTATCAGATGACATTTGATATTCCTGACACTGGAGGAGTCAGGAATAAATGCTAATCACTACCTGACAGGAGATGGAGGGATTTCAAATCAACCCTCTCATCTAATTTCATTTATGGTCATAGGAGTCATGACAATCCATTTCATATATATCCTTTTATAGATGAATACACATGGAGACTATTTTTTGAAAGTAGAAGAAAAGAGTCATTTTTGGTAAGGGCAATGTAAACTTTTATAAGATTTCTTATATAAATTATCTTATTAATGTTTTTTTAATGATTTCTTATTCTTAATTTACAGCAAACAAGGAAATCTCATCAGAAGATACAATCTAAAAATGTATACCCTCATAGTTTATCTCGGGGAGGGTATGCATTTTTGGAAGAAAAAATGATGGTAGA
Organism: Viscum album; assembly: GCA_963277665.1. NCBI lineage: Eukaryota > Viridiplantae > Streptophyta > Magnoliopsida > Santalales > Viscaceae > Viscum > Viscum album. The sequence goes on along the minus strand of OY728135.1, from coordinate 777,784,496 downwards.
AAAATTTCAACAACTAAGTGCTGAGTCTTCAAGCTCTAGAGAGGTGGCCCCTCCATCCCCTCCATCTAGACATGAAAAATGGAAGAGAGCTCGGATGGGAAAAAAGCGCAATATCTTTTGCAAGAATTGAGAATCGTAGCTGAGAGGATTGTAAGATATCTATTTTATTTATTTAATTTAACTATTTTCTTCATATAATTTCAATCATTACAGAAATGTTAAATTAATTAATACAGGACTCTCTTGAGGAGTAGAGTTCACAGGGGGTATTTATAGCTACTAGGAGGCAAGATATTTTATCTATAACATTGGGAAAGCCTGAACATCTAGGTCGTGTAAGAGGATATCCGGCAGGTGTATTGGTAAGAAAAGTGTTGCCACATTCTTCAACTTCTAACATTGAGAGGGTTTATTAAAAAAATAGAATCCATGGAGGATGAAGTTCATAATATTAATGCGACGATGGAGGAAAAGATTAGAGCGTTGGTACAGTCTTTGTTTGCAGACATGCAAAGACAATTTCAGACTGCAGCTCCCACTCCTCCACCTCCCCCTGTAGACCCCATTATTTATCCTCCACCTCTGCCAGTAGCTCCCACTCCCCCACCTCAACCTGCGGACCCCATTTTTTATCCTACTCCTCCGTCACATCTTCCTACTTATTGCGAGTTGTATGTTGATGATCCTCAACATTATATAGTTGCATATGGGTTGGTATATTGTATAGGAGATACAGTTCATCATCAACAATTAGAGGTAGAGAATCAGAGGGTCACTATACATGATATTATAGATAGATCAGCTTGAGTACCATTACCTACAGATGAGGTGATGACAGTTGGACATAGTATCAACCATTTTTTAATTTGGCCATCCAGACTTCTTCAACTAATTACCATAGAGGTATGAATGTTATATCTTTTATTTTTTTTATTAATTTTGTTTTATAATTTTAAAAATAATATATTTTTCTATTTATTTTTACAGGAATACTTCAAAGGTAAAAAAATACTGTATAGACAACAACAGAGACAAATGGCTATGACACCAGATACAAATTCTAGTCATCTTGATAGATTGTCAAGATATTCAAATTTGTTGGTGGATAATTATGAGTTTCCAATGGAAGCTCATGTTTGTGTACGTGCAATAAGTGTGGGGATTATGAAAACTGATATCATGGAGCTTGTTACTGGAGATAAGTTGGGGATCAATGTGGTGAAATTTTTTTCCATGTAAGTCTTAACACCTTTTCCCTACGTTATATTTATTAAAAATGGATACTTATGTCTATTTTGTATTAGGTATCTTTATAAAATTTGTGAGAGTAATGAGTTGACAGATGTATATGGATTCATAGACCCACAATTGATTTCCCCTAAAGCATGTGCATTGGATGAGCAACAAAGAATGCTTTATATTGCTGAAAGACTTAAAAATAATATAGTCACACAATGTTGGATGATGCCTTTTTGTGAGAGGTATGAAACACATCTCTCTAAAAGAGTTCATTATGTTTTAACATAAAAAACCACTAACCTTAAATTTCCTTTTATCAGTGATCATTGGATGTTAGGGGTTTTTTCCCAAGGGAGAAAGCACTTTATTGGATATGCTTTGTCCATGATGATGTGCGGGAAAGTTTTAAGAATATATTGGAAAAGTAAGTTTCAATTTCTCAATATTTTTATATATTATAATGAATTTTAAATTTAACCCATTCATATTATTTTCTAACAGGTCATGGGTCTACTTTCGAAAAAACACAAAGAAAAAGGGTGCAAAGATCAAATATGTAAATGCGAAGGTAAATATCCATTTATAATTTGTACCTTTTGATTTATTACATAAAAATAATATATTTAATTTACACTCATTCAAACAGAATTGTCATGAACAACAAGGCATCATCAAATTCGGGTATTATATGTTAAGATTTATGTATGAAATAATAACAACTGGGACAGTTGTGAATTTTGACCTGGTAATATTTCCTCTAAAACTTTTCCATAATATTTCAATTTGATTTATTCATTATACACATTAACTACTATCCTTTTCATTTGCATCTTTTTTATGACCCTCAATCCAATACTGCTGAAGACATCAAACACTTACAAGCAGAGTGGTGAAATTATTTTATAGTTTTGATTGAATTTTTGTTGTTTGTAATGTAAAATGTGATTTTGAATATTGTCATTGTAATTGTGTATTTGGTAGTCATTTAGGTTGGATTTAGTTTTTTTTTGAAGTTGACAGTGTAAGTTTTGAATGTTATATATATGAATGTTTAATTTTTCTCTACTTCTTGTTTTGGTCAACTTATGATGGTTTTTCTGGTATGGATTCTGGTCTGGGGGGAGGGGTTCCAAGGGTGTGGGGGGGTGTTCAGTGGGGGGGGGGGGGTGTCCAGGGGTCTGGGAGGGCTGTCCGGTGGGGTGGGGGGCCCTGGGTGTCCATGAGAGTGGGGGGGGGGGGTATTCTAGGGGGTGGGAGCGTTTCCAGGAGGGTGGAAGGGTTGTCCAGGGGAGTGAGAGGCTGTCTAGGGGGTGTCCAGGGGTGTGGGGGTGTCATGTAGGGTGAGGGGGGTTTCCAGGGGTGGGGGGGGGGTATCTAGTGGGGGGGGGGGTCCAGGGTGTCCATAGGGATTGGGGGGGGGGGCAGTCCAGGGGTGTGGTGGGGGCTGTCTAGTGGGTTGAGGGGGTTCCGGTCTGTTTTTGGAAACTTTTTGGTTTGTTTCAAGGGTGTGTGAGGGCTGTCCAGGGATGTGGGAGTGCTGTCCAGGGGGTGGGGGGGTCTACAGGAGGGTGGGGGATGTCCAGGGGGTGGTGGTGATGTCCAGGGGTGTGGGGGTAGTGTCCAGGGGTGTGGTTGGGGAAGTCTAGTGGGGTGAGGGGGTTATGGTTTGTTTTCGGTAACTTTTTGGTCTGTTTTAGGGGTGTGGGAGGGCTGTCCAGGGGTGTGGAAGTGTTTTCCAGGGGGTGTGGGGGGGGGGTATACATGAGGGTGGGGGGTTGTCCAAGGGTGTTTGGGGATGCCCAGGGGGTCGGGGGCAGTCCAGGGGTGTGGTGGGGGCTGTCTAGTGGAGTGGGGGAGGGCCATCCAGGGTGTGGGGTGGTATACATGAGGGTGGGGGGTTTTACCGGGGTGTTTGGAGCTGTCCAGGGGGTCGGGGGGTAGTCCAGGGGTGTGGTGGGGGCTGTCAAGTGGGGTGAGGGGGTGCTGTTCAGGAGGGTGGGGGGGTTGTCCCAGGGTGTTTGGGGCTGTCCAGGGGGCCGGGGGGCAGTCCAGGGGTGCGGTGGGGGCTGTCAAGTGGGGTGAGGGGGTGCTGTTCAGGGGGTTGTGGGAGGCCTGTCCAGTGGGGTAAGTTTTATATGTTATCAATGTAAATGGTTAATTTTTCTTTAGTTCTTGCTTTGATCTACTTCTGTTTTTGTGGTACGAATTCTTGATTTGGTTTTTAGTTGTTTCTGGGGGAGAGCATAGAACTGCATTCGACTTTTTTTAAAAATATTTTTCTTCTATGTCGGTTATTTTATAACCAACGTGATAAAGAAATTGGTAAGGGTTTATCACATTGGTTTTTTTAATAACCGATGTGATAAACACACGTGGAATGGTTTATCACGTCAGTTATTTAATAACCGACATGATAAAAGGCCTAGGAAATGGTTTATCACATCAGTTATTTAATAACCGACATGATAAACATCCCCCGCATGGGTTTATAACGTCGGTTATTATATAACTGACATGATAACCCCCTAGTTTATCATGACAGTTATAAAATAACTGATGTTATAACCCCCCCCAGTTTTTTCATGTTGGTTATTAATTAACAGACGTGATAAACACCGTGATGTTATGTTTTTTTATGTCGGTTTTTAAATAACTGATGTAAAAAACGTTATTTATAACGTCATCCGTATTAACGTTGGCTAAAAACCGATGTAAAAAATGAAAAATAACCGACGTAAATAACATTTTCTGCACTAGTGAAAACGATGTCATTCATTTTTCCTTTACCACCTCTCATGGTTGGTAATTATGATGTAAAAATTATTTATATATGATATATATTATATTTATAATGTATTTATGATTATGAAATTCTTTAGTAACACATACCTTTATGCACTCCATGTTGTGTGAATACGATAACATCGTTTGTAGAAGTGTGGACTACTACCTCCTCAAAACGATGTTATTCCTTCACACTATACATGGAACATATAATGGACTATTTTACTTAAAAATATGTAACATAAATGAAATATATATTATATTAATGACATAATTAAAATTTTGGAAATACAATATATCATTTTCTTTATTATGCTTTTCACACACTAAAAAGTGATAACGTCAGTCGTGAATGTGTGGACTACCGCCTCCCCAACATGGTGTTATTACTTTTACATCAAAAAAATTATATATATAAGAATATATGATTAAATAAAATGGTATTTATGATATAATTATCATTATATAAATATATAATGTTACTTACCTTCTTTCCATATTGATCACTGAAAAATGGGAATGTTACTCATGCGTACATATGACCTACTATCTCCATGATTATAACATTGGTTCATTTTTCATAACTACATTCCATGAATAGTTTTAAAATTATAATTGATTTATAAATATGATAATTGTTTCATTATTATTATTTTTTATATGTTTATATAATGACCCCTTTTACCATATGTTGACGTACCAAATTCATTTTCGACACATTATCCGAATATGGTTAAAACACCCGATGCAAACTTAATTGTTTAAGTAGTTGTTTACAAAATTTTAATAAGTGAATTAAAATTAGTGACAAACATGAACAATATTTTTAAAAAATTAAATAATTAATGTGAGTTTATTATTCAGGAAAATAAAGAAACATGTGACATGTCAGACTCAAGGTAAGGGATTCTTGTCTCTCTTTTCTTTCCGTGAGGCATATTCCATTTTTATCACTTAGTTATTTTTTGTAGTGTATCTACTTCCAATTTTTATATATTATATCATGAATTATTTTATCTTCATGGTATTTAAAACTTTAATTTAAATTTATTCCTTCATGAGGATTCTGATTCAAATGTTTTAAAGTGGTATGAAACACTTTGGAATGTTTAAAGATTATTTTCCTCAAGAATAATTTTAATGATCTTTCAATGGTATTTCCATTCATCAATGTCAAAAACCCTTATTTTTACTTATCCTCAACTGAGTAATTATTGATAAATCCATATTATTTATTTGATATGGATATTTATGATAAGGAACATTTTTTTATTAATTAAATCAATTATTTGATATATGAGGAATGCTTTGGACATAAAAGAAACGGGTTGGGGACTGGTCAATGTAAGACCCTAGTTGCCCCAGTAGTCTCATGGGATGAATTTATTTCAATAAACCCTACACATTTGTAACCATTATGTATTAAAATTTCTTGTGAAATGTCTTTATAGTAGAGTTAACATTGGAAAAACCAAATTAGTTTTTAACCAGTATGTTTTAAACCGTCTTGTGAAAAGTCTTAATGGTAATGGTTCCATGTACCTAAGAAACAAGGAATACAATAATTAATAATTTACCTTAGTTGGATTCAGGTATTAATGTTATCCATGATATTTTTTCTTTGACATTATCTATGGATTCATCTCATTCTTAGTTATTTTAATGGCATGTGTTATCTGTGATTTACCTTTCAATGTTGATTTATTCTAACCAATTAATTATTTCTTCATCTTTACTTACCCTTATTGAGCATTTTAGATCACTCTTATTATGTTTCCTTTCCCTATATTATGAAGAATATTATTTTTAATGAGTTTCCTGGTTGCTATTTATTTCATTTTATTATGTATCATGTTTTTATTTTCTTTTCCCAATGTGTTATGGGTCTCATATATGTAATCTGGTTTTTCAAAACTACTAAAATATTCGGTCCTTTGGGATTTGATTCATTCTAATCATGCCGATGTAATAAAGTAATAGATCAACTCCGTGCTTTTTTGGGTTAGGAAATTATAGTTGGTATTAGAGGAATTTTAGCAGTAACCTTAAAAACAAGATTTAGAAAACTTAGATTATAGATCATAACCTTAAGATAGACGTTCAGGATAAGTATAGAAGTACATCCTAGAATTTTGGTAAGGTAGATTTTATTTGAGTCTTCCTAGAAATACATCCCTTTCTAAATAATACAAGTGGATGTTGTTCTGGAACATATGTACCTAGGGACAAAAACTCTAACAATGTACATTGGTCCTAACCTGAGCATAACCTGGTACACAAAAATAGGCCTTACTGCACACCTGGTTTGACACTCCTGGGGGATATTATTAGGATAATTCAAATTTTATTTACAAATCATTATGAAGGATTTAAAATTAAAGATATCCCCAAAGAAACCATGTTTATGATTATGATATTAGCTATGCCTAAAATTTTCAATTTATGTTAAGTGTTATGATGTATTTAGAATTATAAAAAGTTAATAATTTTATGAGATAATATATTATATACCATTGTTTAGAAATGGAACTTGGAAGGAAGAAGAGTATCAATACTCATCTCTTATATAGAGGTTTCCCTACCAAGGAAGTCAATGTAACTAGTATTATAACTGAGAAAGTTATGGATATATTAGGACAACTTAATCCGGTTATGAAATATAACCTTTACCAAATGGAGTAACTCGTTCCATGGTGAGATTATCCAATGTTAAATCTAATTATGAAGAAAAGGCTCCCACCATTTAGTGGAACTACTGATCCAATGGAATCTGAGTAATGGATTAAGTATTTGGAGAAGATATTTGTGGATTTGGTATGCAATAAAAAATAAAAGGTTACACTTGTGGTGTATTATCTCAAAAGTGATGTTTATCAATGGTGGTATCTAATCTAGAATACTAGGAAGGATGATGAAATTGAACACATGGACTAGAGATATTTTAAGGAGACATTATTTGACAAATATTTCCCCTATGATCAAAAAATTAGATGAAGAGAAAGTTCCTTAAATTAAGGAAAAATGATGAATAAAGTTTTGCGGAGTATGAAGCTACCTTTAAAAGGGTATCTAGACATGTTACGTATTACATATGCAAAACAGAGTAAAAGATTAATCACTTTTTAAGGGATTAATCTAAGTCTCTGAAGGGCACTGATCTCCCAAAAATTTTCATCATATGATGAAATATTTTTATGTGCTATCAAGATAGAGAAATAATTATTTAAGTATTATGTATTAAAATGGATGCCAGAGAATAAAAGGATGGTATATCAAAAAAATGGATAAGGTAAAGAAGATAATGAAGGATTTTCATACATGTGATAATCTAGGATAGAAACAACTCGATACTTTCTTGAAGGGAATGGGGGTTTGTAATAAGCGTTCAAAAAATGTCCTCCAAGTTCACGATTTTAAGGGAAGGAAATAAAATTCCAATGTGAAATGCTTTCACTAAATGGAGAGTGGGAACTATACAAATTAATGCCCCAAAATTCAAAGGAATATACCTCAAAAGAATCCAAGGGATCAAGATCAAGCTTATGTTATTGATATTTTTAAATTGGAATGATTAATGTGACTATGTATTTGGATCCTTATATATTTTTGGAAAAGTATTTTATCAATAATGTACTGGTTATTCTAATTCAGAAATATGTATGGGTTTTATTACAATACTATTTCATTAAGGATTTGAGATCCTATATTGAATAGTACTAAGATAAGTTATTTAGTACCAAGTTAAATTTTTTGAAAAAAACATGGTTGAGGGAAAGATAACCCTTAATCTGTTCTTGATGTTGAGATAATGATTCTTGGATAAAGAGATGATTGATATGGATAAAGTAAATTGGATACTAATAACTGCTTTGGAACTGATTCTAATGTTTCATATCATAATACTTGGAAGGTTCATAAGGTTAACCATTTATGAAATGGTTTAAGTTGATCTTTAGAAAAGGTTTTAGAAATTTTTGTATTACTTCTCCATATGATACAACCTATTCTAAGAGATGATTTAGAAATAGTTCAAGGAACAACCAAAGGATAAGATTGTGTTTATAGAAAGGTATATTTACTTGAGAGTAAAATAATTAATCAAATCTTGGAAAAGGGCCTTCAATCATTTTTTTCCTTTTATCATCATTTTTAGTGATATCAATGACCTTTATTCACACCTCTTGTTTATGATTTTGTGGTCATCAACTTTTAGCTGGAAATGTTCTTTATCAATCTCTATCAGAACTTGATAGTCTAATTTCTCTTCCATATTCATGTTTTCACTAATGTTATCATATTAGAAAGCATAGTTTTGTGGTGAAATTCATGTTTTCTTTTACCTATTATTAAAAATATATGTTATTAACCTTATTTACAATGTGGGTTTTTCCAATAGTAGTATTTTAAAGTATCAAACCCTAGATTACCGAGATTAAGTTTAAATTACAAGGATGCAATTTAATTAAGGTGGATAGAATGTAACTCCATAATACTTTACAATATTTCTATTTGAGAATAAATTTTATTTTGTTTCTATATTGATTTATATGCAATACCATGTGAAATTTTTTTAACACACAACACCGAGTTAGCTTGCATTACACACAAGATATAGTTTTACTGCCTTTAATTCCACACCTATTTCAAAACTAAATTTTGAAAATTTTATAAATTTTAGTTTCCCAAATAAAATTTATTTTTGAATTTTTAATTTCAAAATTATATTAGGGTGAAATTTTGGTATTTTTCTGAGAATTTTTATTTTTTGATGAATAGTGAAAAATACTACTTGAATGGCCCTAATGCCTCTTTTTTATTGATTTTTTGATAACCCCCTTTAAAGGGATGAGGGGTAACCCTTACAAGGCCTCTAGGCTTAGGTGATTACATTGCCTGTAGGCTTGAGAGACATTACATGACCCGAAGGTCTTAAGGAATTCAAGCAAACTATAACTACAAGGAACTGCCCTTTCCTAGCATCTACATCGTGTTGGTAGCTACCCACCTTCGCATGGCCGTCTGGCTGAGCATCCCGTGCAAGCACAGGCTGGTCCTGATGGCATAGCCATACCCTCTCATTCTTTCCCAAACCATTTGGTTCTACTCTGGTGAGTGTGCCTACTCTGAATCCTCCTCCGGGGCTGCTTCTTTTTTGTAGAGTCTATTTGGGGAAACTTCATGTGGCTTGAAGGACTTGAGGTGGCCTGAAATCCTTAAAGGTGGCTCAAAATCCCTACTAACCTGAAGGCCATGGGTGAAAAATACTGAATTTTAATTCAAAACTGCTTTTTTATCTAATTAATTTATAAGGTTAAATAATATATAAAACTATTTTTAAAGTAAAATTAAATCAATTATGTATCAATTAATCCAATTTAGTTCATTAGAATCAAAATTAATTTGAAATTATATATGAAAACTTAGATTTTTTTGAACATTTTTACTTTAAAAACTCACATTTCCTTCATCCTCCAATGGTTTGAAGGCCTTCATATTTTATTGATTTTGATAATCCACCATTCAAGGGGTGAGGTGGAACCCTTATTAGGCTCGTAGGTGTAAGTATTACATGGCCTGTAGGCCTTAGAATAATTCATTGCCGGTAGGCTTGAAACATTACATACAACCCAGACTAACTGTGGGATTAATTATAAATTAATTTCTTCCATTTATGTGATTGGAATTTGAAAAAATGGATTCCATATTTATAATTATCATAATTTAAAATTCTTAATAAGTTCAAAATTTTTTTATACCAAAAATATTAGTGAATGTGATTAAAATTTATTACAACGGTTAAGAGAAAAATTAGCTTAACAAGAGAATAAACCTTAAACTTAAGGCCCAAAATGACCTAAAAAATTATCCAAAAGAAATTTTATGGATATATTTCGACCATATCATCAATTTTATCGTATTTTTACTATTATTTGATCCAATTTTCCTAGAAAAACGTGGGTAGAATTCCCTTTTCTGAAATTTACAAGAATGCCACTCCTCCTCCACTATAAAAAAGCACTCACCCCTTCCACTTATTCACAACTATAAGGACCATTTTATCACCCAAAATATTCTCATATAAGCTCCCAAAATACCTACCGTCAACCTAGAATCCTCACCTTAGTAATGAATGGAATTAAGGAATTCATTTGGTGAAAAACAAAAGGAGTTACCCAAAGAAGAGGTAACATCATTCCTCAAGCTCTTTTGTTTTTTTTCATTCTCCATCCCCTAAAATATTATTATTACAAGATTAAATAATAACATCAGTATAATAAATACAATTATATGTTTTTATTATAAAGGTTTTACCTACACTGACACACACTTCCATCTAATAGGTAATGAACTTACTATTTATATGTACGGTGAACTACCACCTCGCAAAACAATGTCATTCATTTTCCATTACCACCTCTCATGATTGGGAATTTGGATATAAAAGTTATTTTTATATGATTTATATGATATTTATAATTTCTTTATTCTTCTTTAATTATTTAGTAACACATACCTTTATGAAATCTATTTTGTTGGAATATGATAAAATCATTTGTGGAACTGTGGACTACCACCTCCTCAAAATGATGTGATTAATTCAAACTATACATGGAATGTATAATGGATGGTTTTAATTAAAAATATGTAATATAAATGGAATATATATTTTATTCATTAAATAATTACCTTTATGTAAATATAATATATCATTTTCTTTATTACCCTTTTCACACACTAAAATTTGATAATGTCGGTCATGGATATGTGGACTACCGCCTCCTCGACATGATGTGATTACTTTTACATTAAAATAATTCTATATATAAGTATATATGATTAAATAAAATTTTATTTATGATATTATGATCATTATTTAAAGCTATAATGTTACTTACCTTATTTCTATAATGATCACTGAAAAATGGGAACATTACTTATGCATACGTACAACCTACCATCTCTATGATTGTAACACTGGTTAATTTTTGATAAGAATCTTTCATGACAGATTTTTAAAGTATAATTTATATATAAATATTATAATTATTTCATTATTATTATTATTTATATTTTTATATAATGACCATTTTGACCATAAGTTGACCTACCGAAGTTATTTTTGTCACATAATCCGAATATGGTCAAAACACCCGACATAAATTTAATTGTTTAAGTAGTTGTTTATAACATTGTAATAAGTGAAATAAAAGTAATTCTAAACTTGAAAAGGGTTTTGAAGAAATTATATAATTAACATATGTTTATTATTCAGGAAGATAAATACACACATGAAAAGTTTAACATAAGGTAAAGGATTCTTATCTCAATTTTCTTTCTGTGAGTCATACACCATTTTCATCACTTACTTATTTTTTATGGTGTATATACTTATAATTTTTATATATTATATCATGAATTATTATATCATCATGGTATTTAAAATTTTTATTTAATTTTATTCTTTCATGAGGATTATGATTCAAATGTTTTAAAGTGGTATGGGACTCTTTGGAATGTTTAAAGATTATTTTCATCAAGAATAATTTTAATGATCTTTCAATGGTATTTCCATTCATAAATGTCAAAAACTCTTGTTTTTAATTATCCTCCACTTAAAAATTGTTGATAAATCCATATTATTTATTCAATATGGATATTTTATGATAAGGTATATTTTTTATTTATAAAATCAATTATTCAATATACGAGGAATGATTTGGACATGCAAGAAATGGTTTCAGGACCGGTTAATGTAATCCCCTAGATACATTGGTAGTCTCATGGGAAAAATTTAGTTGGAAAACCCCTTTGAGTTTGTAACTAGTATGTTTTAAACTACCTTGTGAAAGGTATTTACAGTTTATTTATGGTTGGACATGCCAAATTGGTTTGTAACTAGTATATTTTTCACTATATTGTGAAATGAATTAAGAATAATGGTTCTATGTACCTAGGAAATATGAAATAAAATAATTAAGAACTTCCCTAATTCAGATTCAATTATTATTTTTATCTATGAGATTTTTTATTTGACATTATCTATGGATTCATTTCATTCTTAGTTATTTGAATGATATGCGTTATTAGTTATTTACCTTTCCATGTTGATTTACTCTCATAAATTCATTATTGATTCTAATTTACACACCCTTACTAGCCATTTGATATCACCCTTATTTTGTTTCCTTTCACCAGGTTATGAAGAAGATTCCTTTGAATGATTTTCAAGTATTCTATTTATTTAATTTTATCATATATCTTGTTTTTATTTCTATTTATTAATTTATTATGGGTATCATTTATGTAATTTGGTTTTACAAAACTACTAAATTGTTTGTTCCTATAGGATTTCATTCTTTTTAATCATTCCATTTAATAAATTAATACACTATATTTGTGATTTCTAGGGGTGGGTCATTACAGAAAGCGTATGTTGAACAATACCGATGACTAAGAAAAATAATTTAGTGGAAAGTTGAACTTCTTGTAAAACACATGATTAAAGGAATGAGAACCCTTAATATGTTTCTAATTTTGAGATAATTATATTTGGATAGAGATATGATTGATATGGATAATGAAAATTGGATAATACTGAATACCTTTGACTTGATTAATGATTTTTTTTAAAAAGTGAACTATGCTATCATTGATATAGTTAACATAATTTTTTATTTAAGGAATATATCCAATAATTTTTTGTTTTATTTAAATAATAATGAAGAATTCCTGTTTCTAATAAGTCTTTATGGTAATTTTTGTTAATAACTTGTTCAAGAGAATAAATAATGAAGGTATTCACATGTTTGGTATGTGATGATTAAGATATAATTCATGTTGTTTGGGGGATTAATTATAAGTTCATTTTTGAAATTTAGTGAACTTATTTATAAAGTTTTGGATCTTAATATTTTGGAAGGGTTATAAGGTTAACCATTAATGTAATGGTTTAAGTTTAAATTTGGATGAGGTTTTTGTTATTAATTTATTGCTTCACCATATGAGGATTTATGAATATTGGATAACATATACTAACTATATTTTTATAATAATAACTAAATATCAAATGAACTAATTATCATTATATTATGGTTATTAAGATTTGTTAAAAGTTATTTTTAGTTCTCTGGGCATAAAAAAATCATTTTTTGTATATTAAAATCTTAAAGTAAGAGGTGAATTGGAAAATGATCAAAGAGAAACAAAAAGATGAATTTTTTCCTATGAAATAGAAAGATATCAAGTAAGTATATTTTAATATATTCTCATTCTATATGGTAAAGTTATTCCTCAAATCTAGTAGAAATATATTAAAATAAAATTTTATCCTAATAGCTTAATTTATATTGAACTGGTGGTCTTTTAAATCCTCACAGATCTATGGTTTTTGGGTCCTTAAGTTTCCATTGATCATTCAATTTATTATGATCAGTGACCTATATCACTCTATATAATTATTTATTCTTTTCTTTTATGTCTATATCTTCACTTTCCACCAATGTGCTTCTACATAGAAACTTAGTTATATGCTATTCCATATGACATTATTACTCCCATTTATATCTTATCAAGAGGTTATGTTATTAACCCTTCTCATGACGTGTGATTTTAAGAAGGGTATTTTCAAATTACAAGACCTTTATTATTGAGATAAATATTAAATTACGAGGAAACAATTTATATAAGGGGTTAGAATGTAACACCCTAAGATTTTAGAATATGAACATCATATTTAATTTAGTGTATGAAAAAAACACCAAGTGTAGAAGGAAACATAAAATACTAATACTTTATGATATATTTATTTTTAAATGAATTTAATCTCTTCAATATATTTCAATATAGGCAACACCAGGTTTGAATAAAACATGACACTCTATTAATTTTTATTTTATTTTAAAATTACCATTATAACCTTGCCATTAAATTAGAGGGTCTGAATAGTAATAATTAAATTATAAAAATTATATGGTTTACAATTTTATAAAATAAATACAATTTATATATATTGATTATATATAAAATTTGAACCATTTTAAAGAAATGTAATGTTTTCTGAAAAATTATATTTCTCTAAAAGGCGGTTTAGTCATGCTTTTTGAAAATAATTTATAATTACTTTTTACCATTTTTAGAAAATTTATTTGAAAAAATAAAATTAATTTTTCAAATCATAATATCAAAATTATTTTAGGGTAATTTTTTATTATTTTTCTAAAAAGTTTCATTTTTCAATGAATAGAGAAAATTATTGAATTTTAATTGAAAACTACCTTTTTGTTAACATTATTTATAAAGTTAAATTATATTAGAATTCAGATTTAATGTAAAATTATTTCACTTAAATATATATATATATATATATATTAATCCAATTTAGGTCATTGTAATCATTTTTATATTTAATTTCGATATAAAAACCGTGTAAACTTTTTTACTTTTTTCTTTGAAAACCCGCATTCATGTCACATCTGTGAGATTAATTTTGAAATAATTTTTTTCCATTTATGTGAATGGAATTTAGAAAATTTTATTCAATATTTGGAATAATAATAATTTTTATTATTTAATAAGGTCTAATTAATTTTTGACCATTTTAAATAGTAAAAAAAATAAACATTATTTACCATGGTAAAGGTAAAAGCAGACTTACGAGGGGGTTAAAATAAAAAGATAAGGGTTAAAATGAACTAAATTTTTTTATAAAATATATAATATGGAAATATGTAAACTTTATAATATATAATTCTTGATAATAAACCATTTTTTATCCCTGGGGAATTTGAGAAACATGGGTACACCTTTTTATTTTTAAAATTTATCAGTGTTCTACACACCTCACTTATAAAATCCCACCCCTCTTCTCTATTGTTCAAACCTTAAAACCATTTTTGGTTCAAAAAATACATATCCAAATCACTTAAAAACTTAAATATCCTTATATTAGAACCCATTTTTTAGTTATAAATCCCTTTTAGGAATACTCTAGGTATAATCATAAAGCGGTGGTCCGAAAAGAGGTAAAATTACGAACAATGCATTTCTGTTTTATTTCTTCCAAAACCTAGTTAACATATTATTAAAAAATTATGATTTAATAACCTTAGTATCATAAACATAATGATATTTTTTTATGTTAATTTCATGAACTACAACCATCCCAACCTTCATCAAATGGGTTACGAAATCATTATTCGTGTGTAAGGAGCACTACCGCCTCACGAACCGATGTCACTCATCTTTCCATTACCACATCTCATGGTTGGGTGTGATGATGGATATAAAGTATATATATGATATTTATAATATAATTATACCTATAGAGTTATTATATCATATATAAATTTTTTTACTTCACATTCTATAGGGAATAAGATAACGTCACTCGTGTGTACGGCGGACTACTGCCTCGCGAAACGATGTGATTCTTATTTCACTAATGCTTTACATGGATGGTTATAAGGATAAAGTTAATGAATTTATATGATATAAATTAAATAATTAGGAAATTTTAAAACTTAAAATATAATATATAATTCTATTTATTATATTTTTACTCACTTAAAGATGATAACAACGTTCATGTACATGTGGACTATCACCTTCAAGAAGCGATGAAACTCTCTTTTAATCACCACACTAGATGTATAATATATATAAATAAGTTTAATTAAATAATATGTTATATATGATATTATTATCATTATATAATGATAAAATATTACGTAGCTTCTTTCCATAATTTTTATCAAAAAATGGAAATGCTACTCATAAGTACGTACGACCTACCATCTCCGTGATTGTAACATAGTTCATTTTTTATAAACATAACTTATTATTGGTTTTGAAATTATATTTTATGTTTAAATATAATTATTATTTCATGATTATTATTCTATAGATGTTTAAATAATTACCTCTTTGACCATAGACAGCCCACCAAATTAATTTATGACACATAATCCAAATATCATCAAAACATTTGATGTAAAATTAATTGATTAAGTAATTATATAGAACATGATAATAAGTAAAATAAAAGGAATAATAAACTTAAAAAGGGTTATTAAGAAATTAAATAATTAAAATAAGTTTATTATTTAGGAATATAAATAATGTAAGTAATAAGTAAGACTCAAGGTAAAGGTTTTATGTCTCACTTTTACTTCCGTGAGACATACGCCATATTCATCACTTATTTATTTTGTGTGGTGTATATTATGACTTTTTTGTATGTGATATCATGATTTAATTTATCTTCAAGGTATTTAAAGTTATTTATTTAATGGGTATTATGACTCAAAAGTTACCAAAGCGGTAAGGGTTTATTTCACAATCTCATCAATATTCAGGATTATTTTTGTTTAAGTATAAATTGGGGAAATTATTTGATAGTTATGTATTAAAATCAATATATTTTATAATAATGTAGTTATTCTTGAACTTTTTGAAGTAATATTACCATTTTCAATATCTTTGATACTTAAAATTCTTTATAAAATGTTATTTAAAAAATCAAACTTTATTTCTCCATTCGTTCGAAAATACTTTTTCCTCCAAATTTTTTTTTATAAAAATACTAAAAAAAATGTATTAAAATTATCTAAATTATTTATGAAATAAAATTTCACCCATGTTTTAATTTTTATAATTTTTTTAAAGGAATCTTATTATCGTTTTCTAAACAAGCCACTTTTCTAACCTTTTTATAGTGCAAAAAGAATGTTCTTTTTAACTTATATAGAATGTATGAGATTAACCATATTAATGAAAATAACTTAATTGGATATTCCTTTTCATGTTTAAATTTTATTTTGAAATAAAATTTTCCCTAATATTTTGGAAATTCTTAGCTTTTAAAATTAATTTTAAAATAAATGTATTTTGAAAACATTTTATGATTTTTCTAGTTTTAAAATAAAAAAGGTGATTTTCAAAGAATGGTTATTTTCCTCAAGAAATTATCCAAGTGATCTTTTAAAAATGAATTTATATCTAAGAAGTCATTTTGGAAATTAATTATACTTTAATGGTGATATAATCCAAATCTATCATCCTTACTATTTTTTTGGATTGTTTATGATCAGTTTGACTGGGGATGTACTATGTTGATACCATTCATTTTACACTAGATGGTTTATTATTATGTTTATTGACTGGGGAAAGTATTTAAATTTTGTATGAGACTTTAAATATTAATTTTTATGTGTATTATGTTTCACCCCTTTCATATGGGGAATGAATTAGACTTAGTAAGTGATGGGAGGGGCTCATTATATCCCCTCGATGCATCAGTAGGTATCATGAGAAAAATTAAATTTGGTTTTTATCCAAGGCCTTTCCCATTTATATATATGTATTGGCACAATGCCTCAATGGTATTAGATTTCTTGGCATAAATCCATGGAGGTATGTATTATATGTCTATAATTATGCATTCTATCATTATGAATTCAGTTATTTATATTCCATGTGATTATTAAATTTGTTAGAATATCCATGGTTAAGTTTTATGTTCATGTGATTATTTTATCATCATTTATTCCTATCATATTATTCTCAATTTATTGATTAAATGGATTATGTTTCATTTATTTACTTTTCCAAAATGATTATTCCTTTTTTATTGATAGCTTCCACCATACACTTACCCTTACTGAGAATCTAAGATGTCTCATTTCTTATGTTTTATTTTCACAAGGATACTAGGAAGTTTTTTGTGATTGATATGTAGTGATATTCTATAATTAATAATGGTTTTCTAAAATAAAATTCTTCATGAATTTTATGTTTTAAAATGTAACTGAAATTTTCTGTATGTATCTAGTTTACCAAGACAATTGAACTATTCTGTCCTTCAGAATGTTATTCCTTGTATTTTATATCAATGTAATTAAGTAGACACCGACTCCATGCTACTGGTGTGAGGGTCTCTAGATGATAGATTCTCTAGAATTTCACTCTCTAATTTTGCGATTAAAACATAATTTTACACACTGGCCTTGATACCTTCTTAAGTGAGTGAATTTTAACCATCAATAATTAAAATAAAAAAATAAAAGGTTGATCAAATTACAAAACCAAGACCTTTTTAGGTTTACATATTTAGAGAATTATAAAAATAATTACTTATAAAAATCCATGTCCTTCCCATCTAATGGAAATTTTCACGTTATACCCATATTTTCTCATTCTATAAAAAATATTCAACATCTCCCACAAAAATTATCCATGCATGATAACCTACTAAATATATCATATATATTATTCTTCTTCATAACCTAGGAAAATTAAACATAATAAGGGTGATCTCAAATGCTCTGTATGGGTATTGTACAATGGAGGGTTTCATTGAAAAACAAATTTTCGTAATATGAAAGAACAAATAATCAATTAATGTATCATATCATAAATAAATTGTGTATGAAATATATAAATTTATAAAATAACAATGTAAATAATAACATGGAAAATAATAACTGATTTAATAATGATGGAATTCATAATGCCTATTGACACCTGCCAAATGTGAATCAGTAAAATCACAAACAAATAAACACCTAAATATGGATATTAACTTTCCCATCGAAGAAATGAAAAAAAAGGATGTCCAAGAATTGTGGATCACATGAGCCTCTAAGGTATTCATGATCTCGTGACCATGTTAAGGTCATGTGATGTCTTTACATGTAGCATATAACCCATGAAAAGTCTCATGGATCCCCCTTTGATGAACCTTCCTGCTCTTGTGAAGGACCTCCAAAAAACTAAGGTCCCTGATGACAACCAAATGAGCTCCCCAAGCCGTATGATTTGTCATTTTAAGGTTCCTAACAAACCATCCAAAATCCATTGAAAATATGGAGGGATGATACCCAAATGTAGTGACCCCTAGTAGTCATAATGTCCATGCATCATATCACTGATAGGAAAGATAAATGTCCTTGATAATATCCAAGAAAACTCATAAGACCCCCAAAAACTATATAGGAGAAAACCAAGGAGATAAATGGGAGGATGTAGTAGGTGTTTGTGGTTGCTGAAGGACATACGATGTGCACCTGAAAATCCGTAGGAAACCGTGAGTCCCTGATGACATGTCAAAATCACCTCACGAAAGCCCTTCAGCTTGTTAGACTTTCCCCAAATAAGTCCTCAGGTATGTCCACACAACTCTACAACACTCTAAGGATGGATGAATGGATTTTTACAATGAACTAGTCACACACCCCCATATGACCCATACTGGTTATGGGACACATCACCAAAAAATAGAGTAATTGTCCTTGATGTTACTCATGAAATCTCACATGACTCCCAACCTTTGTAAAATAAAACAAAGGAAATTAAAGAGGGAGGAATTGGAAGGTACTCATGGTTGTAAAAAACTTGATATGCACTAATGAAGTCCATAGTGTGGTCTCACAATACCCCCAGACAAATCCTCGTTGTATCGTGGAAAGCCCCAGATAAGTCATGAAGCATCTTGCAGACAACTTTAAACATGCACTTATATCTTGTGAAGTCCCTTAGACATGTCAAAATGACAATAAAGAAGTCCTTCAACATGTTATCATGATAACAAAGTACTCATTAATTAGATATAATCCAATAAAGGGAGCGTTGATGAGAGGGACTCATGACTGTTGGAATTCAGGTGATTCCCTCAAAGTGGTCCATGATAAAGACTCACGAAGCCGTGTGGTGCCAGGACCCTTCACCAACTCCAGCCTAGAATCATGATAGATACACTGGTGGACATCCAGAGCAATCATGATCCACACATAAGGTTCTTCATGGGATCATTCATAGATCACACAAAGGATTTCTGTCAAGAATTGCGAAGAACATATCACATGTCTTCCAAATCATGAAAGACTCAATGGAACTAGTACTGAACAAACCTAAGGCTTTCATAACACAATGGGATAGAATAGATATTAAAAGAGAAATAATTAAGTGAAATATGTGATTGTTGGACCTCATTTTCTCTATGTGAGTGACCTAAATACACGTTACAACTCCCGGACATGTCACCTAGATCTCACGACACTCCTCCAACATACTATTTGGGACACACGAAATCCTCTGGACATGTTAGAGAAATCCACATAGTCCACCCATGGATACCACTTTGGTCTTGTGAAACCCTCTGGGTCTATCATCTAAGACTTGCGACGTACTTCTAATATACCTCATGACTCATATATCAGTGTTCACTCATATCATTCAAGTCTCTCAGATGCATCTGGGGATGAAAACCAAGTTCTCGCAACACCCTCTAGGAAAGTCAATCAAGATTCATGATGACCTCAAGACATGTCATCTAGAACATGTGATGGCCTCTGGGGGGAACTATCTGGATCTTGCGATATACCCCAAACAAGTTGGCTGGGTCATGCGACACCCTCTAGACAAGTAGGCCAGGTCAAAAAGGCATCCCATGACTTGATAACTTTTTTTGTCCTCAATGTATAAGCCTCGATCAACAAGGATCCTCATTGTGTAAGACCCAACTTAAAGGGAACTATGAGGAATACGATTCCTACCATAAGTAGGATACGTAGGATGCCTCTATGAGGCATGAGCTCCATATTAACCACCAAAAGGGAAGACTTAGTGTTCAATCCCCAATATAAAGGGAACTATGATGACTCTAATTCCTACCATATTCAGCATACATAGGATACCTCTCCCTAAGTCCTGATCTCTATATTGATCATACATGGAAATCTCAACATCTACGTCCCTTATATAATGTAATGTAAGTGATCATTATTTGACCCTTGTTTCTCACATTGAGAATGGATCAAATGGGTTTAGAGAATTTCACCGATCATTCCATCCACACTATAAACCTATATAATAGTATAGGGAAACCTTAGTGTGTCAGCCTTGATATAAACCAAACTATGATGAATTTGTTTCATGCCATAACCAGGATACATAAGAAGTATCATTAAGACCTGAGCTCAAATATTTGGTGTCTCATTACCCACACATATGTCCACTTCTCATGTCATTAAAATAAATTGGTCGAACAAACTATGATGTTTTTGATTCCTATAATAACCAGGATATATAGGACGCATCATAATGGCGCAATCCCCTCCTCGGAATATTAACTGCCTTCTTATATTGTATCATGTTTTGAATAACTTTTTATATGTCTTCAACATATAAGCAACAATCCATTACCATAAAATGATGGAAAACCTCAGATATATACAGATGGATTTTCTAAAGAGATCCCAATCTATTGTACATAAAATAAAGTTAACCCATAATTGTTTCATTAGGGTAACAGGTCTCATATCAGGGTTAGGAAGAGATTCAAAAATATATATTAATTCTATATGAGAGTCCCATAGTAGGAAAAAAATATCCAAAAAAGGGTGTGATGACCCCAACCTCCAATCTTGTCGACTAGTGCGAGTCCCCAAGAGTCACTAGACCTGAAAATATAGATGAATACTGACCTTTTGGAAGTAGGTATGTACCCAGATACATATGGGGGAACTATTGGGTGTTTCTAGGAAAGTTGAAAATGGTATCCTAAAAAGAGAAACCCATTCCATGACCCAAAAACCTAACAGAACAAAAATGGTGAACCTGATGTGAATCTCTCTAATAACAGAATGACCAATTAACCATACATCAGACCACATTGTTTTGAAAACCCTATAAAAACAAATAAATAAGACCGACATGATCTTATAGACAATCATCAGTAACAAGGGTTCTTATGAAATAAGCCCATCTTTGTTTTGACAAGTCCAAATGAGTAGAATGGCTGAATCAGGGAATATCATGACAATTGTATTAACTATGCATATCTGATTGAGCACATTAGGACTAAAATATTACAAAAATTGGCATCCTTGTTACTTTTTTTCTACATGGATACAGATATTTAAAACATCCCGATTTGAGATAATGTCTTCATTATATAGTATTATCTCTAGAAAATCATCTATGACTATAACCTCTGTGGGTAATCTCACCTGCTCAACAACTCCAATGATAGGTGGAAAATACGATGGTCTAGGAGTACCACCAACATGGTACAATCTCATCCATGGAATATTCTCATGAATTTATCTAGGCACAATGAATAATGAGTCCCCATCTCTTAGGAAAGGATGCTGTTAAGCCAGTGGCTCTTGTCGCCATGACCAATAGCTTCGAGATCTTATCCCCATAACATGACAACTGCCATCTTATATATCTAATCAAGGTTGGAAAAGATTCGAAAATATGAATCCCTTTTGGTTCAGGTGCCATCAAGGAGGGTACCTGTTGACCAATGTCACCAACACCATCCTGTTAGTATCCATTATTTGCTTACTGAGGGTACCATTTGACACACAACCACATCTGATTCCCATGCACAAGCTACAAGGAAGAATCATCAGAGGATGAAGGTGTTGGATATACATGAGAGGGATCATATTCTTGGTCCTGCCGAAAATACCTATTGGCATAATCCAGTAGGGACCAGCAAGTAGGATCATATCCCTACTCATTCAGAACATGTCAAAAGGAATATTCCCTCAACAAGAATGGGTGAGGCTCATACTCCTGTCCCCAAGCATGAAGCCCATCGGTATATTCCGGTGGCATTAGGAGGACAGAAGTGGGACCATATCCTCACTTCAACTAAAGAAATTTTCCAATTTATAATAGAGATAAAAAATGTGTAGGCTCATATTCCTACACACACATTGCTAAAATGCCAATATATTTTATAAACAGTTGAATAACTCCACCAAAATATTCTGAAACTACTGAAAATGAAGGGACAAGAGTATACTTCTACCCCTATAGCCAGTATAGCTCAACACTATGATCATCACAAACAAGTGTCTATATCGGATAAAGTTAACATTCTTACTCCCACCTGGGAGGATTATCAATATAGTCTGATGAAGGGAAAGTCATTGGACTGGGGTCATATACCCGTTCTAATCAGGGCTCACCAGGTGAGAGCGGAACATGCATCGGGATAGCGGCACATGCTTGTTAAAAAGCTTGGTGGCATATTCCAAAGTCCCAGGATCGAGCTCATATCCCCATTCTAGTCAGGGATCACCATGTGAGAGGGGCACAAGCCTTGGGACATGCTCATATTATGATTGAAGATGTCTAGAGGCATACTACAAAGTCCCAGGATAATGAATATATCCCCATCATAGTCTAGGCTGACTAAGTAAGAATGGCACAAGCCTCGGGACATGCTCATATTCCTATCAATGAATCTACCTAGAATATTCTAATAGATCAAAAAATAAGGGCACATATTCTTACTTCCATCGACGAATGACTTCACCAGCATCATTACAAGGAAATAGAGGAGTAGGATCATATTCCTTATCCCATTACAGAGTTATGTCAACATATTCTAGTGGGGAATGTATATTCACACTAGTATCATATTTCTATTCTAAACAGGGTTCAAATGGTGAGAGAGGAACATAAATTAGGGTAGGAACATACTCTTTCTGCGAATAACCAGCGCCATATCCCAAAGGCTCAAGATTAGGATCATACTCCCGTCTTGAATGAGGCTCACCAAGTGAGAATGGAATATAACTTAGGACAAGATCATATACCTAACAATAATGATACACCTTATTGGAATATTCCAACAACTTCTCAATAGTGTTATCATACTCCCACTATGCTAGATGGTTATATACAAGTTCTATAAATCATCACACAACATGCTCATATCCTTACATAATCACAAAAGGCAGGTCAACATATCCCAAACACAATGTAGAATGGAGCCCATATCTCTAATATTCTCAATGCTAGTGTCCATGGGGTTATTCCAGACACATTATCAATTCCCCAAGGGTCCTTCGACTCTTCTATTGAAGAATAAGTAGAAGGAATTCATCACCAGGATAGTCCTCCTCATGGAAGTGTGGAGATGGATTACATGAACTCTACTCCTACATCCACCATGGTCAAACTCCCCATGGTGATATCTCTCATGGGAAAGGCAATCCTCCCTTTTTCTAGACACCTTTTTATAGAGAGGTGAACCAAACCCTAACACCTTTGTACTGATAGGTTCTTGAAACACTGGGGTCAATGGTATACATTTCCCCATCAACTTCCACCAACATTCCACTACCATCATTAGGTTACCATCAGAGCCATCTTCTATGGTCTGATCGGATGGAGGAATGTAAGTTTGATAAGGCGAAGGCTGAAATTGTCATATAAAGAGAGTTATCTGGAAAAAAATTCCCCATTATGTTCTATCCCCTTGATATTTCTAGATATGAGATCCCATATGAGCTAGAAAATGAGTTCATTCCTTAACTACAACAAAATATGTGGGCTACTCATCATTGACTAAAGGCTAGATATCTCCCTTATCTAGGATACGAGTGTAACCTTCATAAAACCAATATACTCTGTTGTCAGCTAGACCTATCTTCTATCTCCATTGTTCGGGATCCAAAAATGGAAAATCACAACACAAATCTACAAAAAACTTGCCACCATTGCATCCCAACTCTCAAGAAGATGATCTTCAAAGCCACTTCATTCACCCATATTCGAGGATGGGTACAATATTGGGCATTACACTTTTCTACCCCTAGAACAAAAGAATCCACTTGATATATAATCTTTCAATGTTATAGCCTCAATGAGATTAGAGGGCTGGGTAATGCTTGTACCAGTTGGTCCCTACAACAGAATTCCCATGCTTCAATAGTTCCCAGAGACCACAGATGGGGAGATAGGATAGCCAACATGATTTTAAACTAGGCCCCCAAGATAATAAGACATTCCAAACATGGATATCTAAGTTATTATCAACCAGAAAACTTCCCGTAAGGAATGGTTCTCACTATGGGATTCCATCACACCCAAGTCCCACATGAACACAATCGTGCCACATCACATAGGCCATAGTAGTAGCTTCCATAAAAACAATCCAGGAGAAGACTCATCCCCCAGGACAGGAGAATATCTACCATCACCTCCACCCCATATATTGTCAATTGCTGAGAAGATTCTGGACATACCCTCAGCAACCACAGGTAAAACCTAGGCCACTAGGATGGGAGAATTTATATCTCAATCACCCTCGCTAGGTTCATCATCCCCTGAGAGGACCCTAGAGACATCAATAGTGATTCTAGATTACCCCACCACACTGGGATGGGGGAATTTATATCTCCATGTCCGTCTTGATAATCGAAAAGTATTCAATTAGAGTCATTTGATCCCCCAAAACTAGACCAATCCACACCACTTGCATCCCTAAATGAACCATACTATAGGGATGGGGTCATTTTCATCATCAGTACCACATAGGAAATCAGTATTCTCTAGGCTGGGAGGAATTAATCAGCGGTTGACATCCCACCAGCTCCTCTCTCCATAATAAGAACCCCTACTATTCAGGGTGCATTTAGAAACCATGAATAGAAACTCCCACATCCTGATCATTGACCAAAATGGGAGGAACATACAATGAAGTCAATTAGACCCCATCGGGGTTTCAAACCAAGATGTTCTAACATGTCCAAGGGTTTGAATAATAACCCTAAAGAAGATATTATAGAATCATCCTATTATTTCAAGAGTAATGGAATAACCACCATTTCTTGATATGCCTCTATAAAAATTTTCAATACCAACATGGAAGATATTGATCATGATGCAAGTATAGAAGGCCGCAACATGAAAAGTATTCCTCAAGAGGAAGGTGACTTGGATGCACCAAATGAGGTTGCACGCACAAGGAACCAAAGACATCTCCAAAACATAGAACCTATGAATATCGATCTACCAAATCCATGACAAAATATCACCAAGGGGAAGGGTACAACCACATCCTTATCAACTCATATAAGAAATGGAGTTTCTTCCATGGAAGAAAGGTTTTCATAATATGAGAGTGAAATAAAAACTCTCTGACAACACAATGAGGAGTTACTCAGAGGAAATATACCTACTCGGTATCGTCTTTAGATGGAGAAAAATGTTCTTACTCCCAAGGCCAATAAACCATCAAGAGCGGGATCTGATAATCAAGTTGGATCAGGTTCTAGAAAACCATTCCACATACACGAGGATGTAGAAAATGATCACAACTCCCCTCTGTTGTGGCAACAACCCCTCCCTCACCAGGACTACCATTCATTCTTAAAATAAAGTGAAAATAAGTAGGAGATAAAAGTGGGGCAACCTCATCAACTCCCACCGGCTCCCTATATATGGGAGACATCTCATGAATTTTTTTCCTAGAGCTCCTTAATGTCATCGAGTACCTGACTATTCAAATAGAATCCATGGAAGGGATACACACACCTATGAAACCTAAGAGGAATCCATATCCTGATTGGATAGATGACACTTTTCATCCATCCAATTTTGTAAATCCTACCTTCTCTATATTTGATGGTGTGGGTGACCCTAAAAAACAACTCACATACTTCGTATCCTTATGCGGGCTAATGATGGGCCCTCGAGATCAATTAGAGGAAAAAGCTAAGGTGTTTTGTACAAACTCTGATAGGGCCAACCTTTTTTTGGTATAACAGTTTTCCAGTAGGATCGGTGTTAGGATGGGAAGAACTTCTTCATCAATTCCTTTATCAATTCATTTCTACACTGAGGAAGACAACGATTTTTGATCTAACACACTACAAACAACATGAGAATGAGAGGGTGTCTAACTTTATAGCAAGATGGAAGGGTTTGACCTACTCACTAAACATTCCTCTCTTGAAAGAGAAACTATTGGAACTCTATGATGAAAATATTAGCGATGAGTTTCATATTCCTCTAATTACAATGAAGTATCTAGATAAATTACACGAGTTTTCTAAAATGGAATTTTTTTTAGAATATTTCATCTAGGGGTCTTGATCCAAAACTTGACTCATGCCCACATCATGGGGAAAAATGCTATCCATATCAGAAGCTATAGTTGTTACTCTAAAGCCAGTAGTAGTTCCTGTCCAAATACCTAGGTAGGCCCCAAAATTCCCAACACCTCCTGTAAAGTAGTGATTACCACAGAATCACCCATGACCAGAAGCACAAAGAAATTGGGGTGGACTATGATTTTAGGAATATATGAACAAAGTATACTACTTTCAAAATGAAAAGTCCCTAGTTATTTAATGGTATCCATGGTAATAACCTACTAAAACTCCTACAACCCAAGAGGCCTGAGGAAGTCAACCTCACCAACTGTCCTGATTATTGACAATTCCACATAAGGATGGGTCATAGTATCCAGAACTACTTCATCTTCAAGAATTTCCTTCAAGGAATGGTTTAATCTGGACAGGTGGCACTAGATAACTCCCAGAAGTAGGTGGATTTTATTGAAAGTTACTTTATTATTACTCTTTAGAAGAGGAAAACATAAAATAAGGAGCAGCCCTTCAAGGAGGATGAAAGTAATGAAGTCCAAGGGCAACCCCTTGCACCACAGTAAAACACTCAAGGGGAAGAGAGTTCAGACTCTCATAGATCATAAGTGACTCTTCCTGTCTACCCAAGCGAGCAAGAGAATCCGCCGAAAAGTTGGATTCCCTCCAACTATGATGAATAATACTTCCATGATTGGTCTCCGCCTTGTAACTTTGGATGAGATATATCAAATCCCAAGGTTTGTCATGGATTTCTTGTAACATCTTAACTAGAGACTCAGAATATGACTCCACCTCCGTCACCTGCAACCCTATCCGCCTACAAACCATCAATATAAAAAGAAGAGGGTTATTGGAAGAGATAATTGGATAGACCTAAATAATAATTCAACAACAGGATGACTCAAAATGCAGTTGATCAAGCCCACACCACCCTGAAAGCACAATTACATAGAACCATGATAGCTCCACCACCCAAGGGGGAACATAAAATATGCCTCCCAAAGGAGGTCACAACAAATAGAATAAGGAATAAACAAAAGAGGAAGAGTCATATTATCCTTTAAAGTGGGCCTTAACTATCACTAATTTCTTTCCTACAACATCTGAGGAATGGGCACCGCCCTACCAAACAGAACCCTCATCAGACAAAGAACTCATATTTGGTTCTATGAATGCAATACACCTGTCATACCCTTTCTCTGATGATGAGTTTTATTTAGAGCATGAGTTCCTTACACATAACAGAGGAATGGGAGGTCGTATGCACCAGATCTGAGGATACAAGGGACAACATAGATGTGGTCAGACTCAGTATTCTGGTCATATCCCCATAAAGAATAGATATGAAGCTGACACTCGTGGACAAGTGCTTCATTAGAATTAAAAGAAGAAAAAAGGTACATCAAATCCCTCCAGCAGTCACCCGCATCTAATTGTCTTGAATGAATGCTTATCGGGGGTCCAATTAGATCGATCTAAGAAATGGGGGAGGCCGACGTGACCTGCACCCCTGAAATCAAATACTCCCTCAACCTCTACACAAGAACTAGGTTCATCAATTACAAATGCCTCGTCTCCTTATCCTCACATCCAGGAGAAACCCCATATCGGGAAGTGCTGACCTATGGCACAAAAATACAACATTCTGAAATAGATGGAAATAGTCCCATCCAAACTCTTAGTCATCGATGCACTTCATCTTTCAAAATAACTCAGGGAGTCACTATATGAATCCCTATGAATCCTATAAGAGTTTGATATATAATTTTCTGTAGCTAAGGTCTATTTAGTGGATACCATGGTATCAGAATATCACATCGTCATCTTATTCACTGATCAAGATTAGGAATATTCCCTTCAAGGACACATCAGATGCCTATATGTCTCAGGATGACTTAATAATTTCAACATCCAAATGGACTAGATTGATAATGGTTCTGGGATCAATATTATCCCAGTCTGAACCCTAAATTGTTTGGGATATGGTGAAGGATATTTTTATTCCACTAATCTAACCACCCAAGGGTATGATAAGCATGAGAAAAGACCTCTATGGAAAATAAATCTTGAATCCCAGTTCAAGGATCTCACGTAGGACGCTGAGTTCATGTTTATCTAGCTAGAAACTTCATATAATTTCCTTCTTGGAAGGCCCTGTATCCATGGCCGCTTGGTGGAACCATCAACATTTCATTAATGTTTAAAGTACCCCATCAATGGAAAGGTCGGCATACTACATGGTAAAATCTCCCCCTTTGAAACTTTTAGATCCATGTATGCTGAAAGATATTTCTACAAGAAGGGAGGTAAGCAACCAATGGAGGATTACGTTAAAAAAGTTTCAGATCCTAATGTCTTAGGGACCACCACTATGAATACATGAAGTATAATCTATGATGATTATGTGATTCCCATAAACATGGTCGAAGTAGCAGATCTAATCTCAGTGGTCCAAGCTTCTCTTGTCCTCAATGACAATATAAAAGATGATTAGTCCTGACATCTCTATGCAATGAATCAGATATAAAGGGATGGTGATGTACCATCTAATTGCCTCCTTCAACCTAATACTAGCATAGATGACCCCATATTTCCATCTTCACCTAAATATTTTTCCATAGACTTGGAGATGGAAGTAGATAAATATGACCTTAGAAAATCCCCTCTAGCATTTGAGGATGGTGTCTCCACCACCATCGATGAACTCAGGAAGATACATATAGAAATAGAGGAAGACCTGCAACCTACATTGATTAGCACCACCATACCCCTTGAAGAGAAATTTATGTACATTGAATTTATGAAGCAGCACTGATAGGTGTTTTCATGGAACTATACAGAAATTCCTAGACTAAATCTAGATGTGGCTACAAACCATCCTAAGTTTCTCGATGAGCATAGAGGCTTCAAGAAAGAATCCAGGAGGATGCACCACTCTCATGCCACCATTATAGAGGTGGAAGTTGAAAAATTTATCAAAGTTAACTTTTTCCAAGAAGCGCAATAACCAAGATGGATTTCCAACATTGTCTCCTAAAAAGAAGAAGAACAAGAATATTAGGGTCTACATTGAATTCAAAGTCCTTAATTAGAATTGAACAAAGGAATAATTCTCATTTCTGATCAAAGAACTCTTGATCAATACCAATACTAGATTCCAAGCTCTTTCCTTCATGGATGGGTACTCAAGGTACAATAAGATTAAGATGGCCCTCGAGGATGAAGAAGATACTACCTTTAGAGTGCCTCAAGGGATCTTCTACTATGAGGTAATTCCCTTTGTATTAAAAAATGATGGCGCTACATATCAGCATACCCTAAATCACATCTTTAATCCATTTTTGGGAAGGATAGTTGAGTGTTATGTTAAAAACTTGGTCATTAAATCATGACAGTGTTGTGATCATTTCACAGATCTCCAGGAAATCTTCGACAAGATAAATCAAAACATTATAAATACAAATCTACTAAAGTGTGTTTTTTGGGTAACATCAAGAAAGTTTCTTGGCTTTGTGGTACACCACCACAACATTGAGGTTGATCTGGAAAAGACTAGTTCTATTATAGAAATGTCACCCTCCAAAACTATAAAATAAATAAGTGGAATCCAAAGGAACCTCATCTACATTCTAAGATTCATATCCAACATAATCGGAAAATATCTCCCCTTCACTAGTCTAATAAAGAAGATAGTAGCCTACCAATGGGATGATAAATGTCAAAAAGCCTTCAAATTTCTTAATAAGTACTTGTTGTACCCACCGATTTTAATGCCTCTGGTGGAAGGTAGGCCACTCATATTATATGTGGTTTCCATGGAATGGTCATTGGGAACCCTCTGTGTATAGAAAAATTATACGGGAAGTGAGAATAGTATCTTCTACCTTAGTTGGACTATGATTGGTACTGAGAGTAGATATTATGACATTGGAAGGAAAAGCCTTGCACTCATCTTTGCAGTGGAAAAGAAGAGGCATTACTTACAACACCACGAAGTCCACATAGTCTCTCATATTGACCCAATCAAGTACATCCTGGGCTACCCAATGTTGATTGGGAGTTTGTCTTGATGGGCAGTCATTCTGCAGTAATATGTATTTTAGTTCATGTTATAGAAGTTAGTGAAAGGGAAAGACCTAGCTGATTTCTAAGTAGCACATCTTTCCCCGAAAAATATACTGGAAGACACCGAGCTCCTAGATGAAGAGGTATTTTATGCCCATTACACTCCCCAGACATGGGATATGTACTTTAATAGTGCCTCTTGGAGTCCTGTCAGCACAAGAACGGAAAACCCAAAGCTCAAACAGGTTGGTCTAGGGATTGTATTTGTCTCTCTAGAAAAATAAAATTTTCCCTATTCTTTATCACTATTTAAAGGCTACATAAATAATGAGGAAGAGTACCAAGACCTCATCACTAGATTGGAACTATCCCTACAAATGCACATAGCCAACCTGAATATCAAAGGGGACTCAGAATTAGTAATAAAGTAGATCAATAGATAATATTCTATAAAAAATGAGGAATATGATCCTCACACAGGATATGTTAGGGGATTTATGGCAGAGTTCCCCTTTGATCCCACATTTCATTATGTCCTATGATCATAGAATGATCACGCCGATGCACTAGCTAATGAAGCTGCCATCCAGGCCGACCCTGATTAGGAGGAAGAAACCTTCCATATTTCTCATTGAAGAATGGTTTCATCAATATTCATATGTGATATGGAAGAGATTAATTTGGTTAACACTAGCTAGAGCATGATAAGCCAATAACCACCCTGGGATGTATGGATCCTATAATCAGCTATCTCTGGGATGAGACTCTTCCAATAGATCGGTCTGGAAGGGAACATATTCAAATCTATGCAGAAAAAATAACTATGAATTATGGTCTAAATGATTATAAATTTCTCTAAAATAGAGGATTTGACGGAGATCTCATCAGGTGTGTAGAATAAGGAGAGACTCTCACCATCATGTAATAATTCCAGGTAGGCTCTTGCGGTGTCCATGAATTTAGAACCAGACTTTCCCACTAGATCAGAAGGTTGGGATATTACTCGTAAACCATGGTACAAGGCTATGTGGAATTCACCAAGAAATTTCATGCATTCCAGATTCATGAAAACATCATCCATCAGCCCCTAGAATTTCTACATGCAGCTAAATATTCTTGGCCATTTTCTGTTTGGGGGATGGATGTTGTGGGGCCATTTACCCCAACCACTGCTAAGCAGTTAAAGTACATCCTTACTACTGTTGACTTCTTTTTCAAATGGACTGAGGAAATAACTCTCAATTTATTTTGGATGAAGAATTTTATCAAGTTCATGAAGTCCCATATCATCACCAGGTTCGTAGTCCCTCACCTAATATTAACGGACAAACACGCCAAATTCTGTTCCATAGAGTTGAAGAATCTTTAATAAGAGTCAAACATCGATTACAATCACTCATCTTTCTATAATTCAACGGAAAATGGATAGATTTAGTACTTTAATAAGACTCCATATAATAAACTCCAAAACATGGTGAACAATGATAAGAAGTCTTTTCTAGAAAAAATCCTCCATGATTTATGGGCCTACTGTACTACCACACGTACTACTATACAAGAAACGCCATACTCATTGGTGTACAAGACCAAGGTAGTGTTACCCATATATGTCCAGATACCTTCACTCTAAATATCAATTTTTGAATATATTTTTGATAATGAAAAATTGTAAAAGTGGTTGGTTGAGTTAGAGCGGTTAGATGTGAAGAGGTTGTGCACACTGCACAACCTTGAGATTCACCAGAATCGGATTACATGGGCCTTTAATAAAAATCATCACCTCCATTAATTACTTAAAGGAGAAATATTGTAGGCTCTAAAAACCCCCTTGATATTAGGAATGAATCCCCAAAAATTGGAACCCAAGTGGGAAGGACCTTACATAATACACAAGGTATATAATAATGAAGCCTATTTACTGGCCACTGTGGATGGGGAGCATGTCACACCGACCACCAATGTGATATTTCTCAATAAATAATTTTCATACCTTTCAGTAATATGGTTTCCACCTCAGTGTATATCCCATCTTCTTTCCTCACTGCATAACGTTAAACTGCATGGAATATCTCATCCTGGCAGCAGGATGTTAAATTGCACATCATCTTTCATCCCTAACTCATGATTTTAAACTGTATGGAGATCATCCTTACCAAATGATGATAAATATATAGTTCTTCTAGAACTACGTATGGCTCGATTCCTATCATCACATGATATGTAGTGACACCTAAACATTTATTCTTAGGACCATCCATATGATCATTTATTTATGTTGGGTGGTCCAATGTCATTACCACATGATATAAATCTACATGGATCCAGAGTTTCCCCCTTCACAATGGGTGACCCAATGTCCTTACCGTATGATATAAAACATCATGAATCTATGATGTCTATCTCCATTCATGTAAAGTGACATACATATTTTACACATTACTTTAAAATTATTCTAGAACTACATATGACTTGATTCTCATTTCTAATGAGTTACGTAGGGATGCCTCAATTCTATATCATGGTCCAACCACTACATGATACAAAATGTCCTGTTTGTACCCCCATTCTTTCTCTTCATTGTAGGGAGACTCATTTATTTCCTTATTTCTCACACTGATCATAGATCATGTGAGATTTGGAATTTTAACCGATACTTACCCTCACAAGAATGGAATAAAGTTACACAATAGGTCCATTACGATCCTAAATGCAAGACCATAAAAGGAATACCATGAGTCCTCACTTCATGATGTTAAACTACACAATTGATGTCCTTACCATATGAAATTAAACTAAACAATTATCCAAGAAATATGTGTGGTTTGATTCTCATCATCATGAGATACGTAGTGACACCCATACTTCCACTCTTGGGCCTAACCACAATGTTTCCACTAATCCACATCAGTCCACATTTGTCCATGCTGCATGATGTTAAATTGAATGGAATTTAAAGAACTATGTGTGTCTTGATTATCATCCTCATGTGATACATAGTGATGCCTGGATCTCCAATCTTGTGCCCAACCACAACAATCTATGGAAATAATTCCCACATTTTCATATGGGTCAAACCTTCATAGAGTATTTCCTATTCAAGAACTATGTATGTATTTATTATCATCCTTATGAGACACATAGTGACACCCAAGCCTCCATCGTTGGGACCAGCCACAAAATTTCCACATTTTTACATCGGTTCCAACGTCCTTACCACATGATGTTAAACTACATAGAAGTACATTCTTATCGCATGAAATTAAACTACATAAAAGTATATCCTTACATCATGATGTTAAAATAAACAGAAGTAAATCCTTACCACATGATGTTAAACTACACGGAAGTGCGTCCTTACCACATGACATTAAACAACATTGAAGTATGTCCTTACCATATGGTGATAAACTGCATAGAAAATGTCCTCACTGTACAAAATTAAATTACATGGAAGAACATCCCCACTATATGACAATAAATTGTGCAGAACATCTCTTATATTTCATTCCTTCTCAAAGTACCACAAGAAACTTACCTTGGTCAACCAAAGTATAGGGTGCTCCCACCTTCTTTCAATAGTGCCTCAAATCCATATACCACACTTCATGTCTTGATCATATTAGGTCACCATAACCTTCTATGACCCTTGGAAAGGATATCCGGATTCAAGGTCCCTTTTAATAACTATGAATACATTCCCATGACTCCTTCATATTCACCTATGGCTATCAACCAAATGCATCACTTTGAAAAAGGAAATTCCAATGACCGTGAGCCCTGACACTACTACGACAACAATCAATACCTCAGTGTGTTTGAAAAACTCTTAGTTTGACTTTCCCATGTCATTTACCATGATATGAGGAACTCAAGTTGTGATTTACAAGATTTCCATAACCCAAATAGAAGGACGTTGAAGTAATATTGACCCTAGATATCCTATTTAGGATATTGTGTATTATCCTCCATATTAGGTGGATGTGTTCCATGACCCTAAACTGTCTATACATTGTTCAAAGATGTACGACCGTAAACTCTAAAACATAGTTGTGCAAATTAAAATACCTTAAACTACTAATGAAAGAGACACAAGACTTTTCAAGATGAAAAACTGAAAAGGAAGAACTAAGAAAAATTTTGAGTCCTTTCTCTCTAAACTATTCATTATCGAAGTTTAGGAAAGAATTAGGGTGAAATCATTTAAGGAATTAATCTCATAGGTTCTATTTTGTATCCCTAGTAAAATATAATCTATGCTAACTGGAGCCACTGGTCCAAACAAAATTTAGAGAAATGTTTACCACATCTCCCAACTATAAGAATATGTTTGTTAGGTAGTGGCACAAATTTTAGGGTACTCGAACCATCTTTGGATATTAAACCTTCTACAGATAACACTTCATGAGTTGGGGTGTCTTGAATCACTATAATATTTCATGGCCCTTGGAAAGGATATCTGTATTGAAGAACCGTTTTCTTAACTATGAATACATTCCCATGGCTCCTGCATATGCACCTATTACTGCCAACCAAATTCATCACTTTGAAAAAAGGATATTCCAATACTTGTGATCCCTGACATCATCGTGATAGTACAAAACACCTCAGCATGTCTGTACCATTCCCTGTATGACTATCCTATATCATTCTCCTAACTCAAGCACTCTGGGTTGTGATTTATAATACCCGCACCAAACTATCCAAGTGGATTTGATATCCTCGATGTTATGTCAACATGTTTTTTACCCTTTCTTAGGGTCAGAATGAGACACTCCATTCTTAAACCTTTATTATCCTACACCTTCTGATTCTAAGCCACATAGTATAGGGATCGAGCTTCACATTGGGAGCTAAATTTTCCTAGGGTGCCAGAACCCTTCCTAGGTAGACTAATTTCCATACCCAACTTCATCATCTAGATGTTTGAGACTTCACAAACCTTTTATATCCCTCAGAAAAAGTGGATATTATCTTTTTTTGGCATGCTATCAACAGATAAGGGCCTTAACCTGCCAACTAAAGGCATATCCCCCTTATCAGAAAGGATATTCAACCCTAATGATCATTAGTAACACCACAGTGGAACCTGAAATTTCAGAATATCATATTCTCCACTTAGTATGTCCGCACCATCCTATATCCATAGAATCAAACTTTTTAGTTATGATTTACATCATCCATACTCCAACTACCCAGGTGGGCCTAGTATCCATAGTATTTCATTATCACAAATATCAACTCCATAAATCTTCCATAGCCCTTGAAATGGATACCTAACTTCAATAGACCCTTCTCTTGACGATGAATACATGCCCATGGTTCCTACATATGTGCTTATGGACATCAAACAAATGCATCACTATGCAAAATGGGAGTTCTGATCCTAGTGAGCCTAAAAAACACCATAGTTTAAGGCAACACCTCAGAGTGTTTTAGGTCATTCCTCACATGTCTGCACCATATCCCATGATCATATAGAAGGTTAATGTTGAAAGACCCTAAATTAAAGAAGCATAAGGTCTAGGTTAAAATACCCTAAACTAAAGCAACATAAGGTCTGGGTTAAAAATATTTAAACTAAAGAAGTATAAGATCCGAGCTAAAAGACCCTAAACTAAAGAAACAAAAGGTTTGAGAAAAAAGAACCTAAACTAAAGTAGAAAAAGGTCCGAGCTAAAAGAAACTAAACTAAAGAAATAAAAGGTCTGATCTAACAGTCCATAAACTAAAGAAATGTTAGGTTTGACCTAAAATACCCTAAAATAAATCACAATATCAATTCGTTCTATAAGATATTACAAGGATCTCCATATGGCCTTAGAAATATTAATCTATTCTCACCAATCCTACCAGATTTGGGAAATAACAGAGCACTCATTCTTTATGATACATATTCTACCCATTGATCCCTCTCTAGATCAGGTGATATTGATATAGATGGAATATATTAGCAATAAAAAATATCATGTGGGTGGGAATTCATGGGAATATCTTAGAGGAAATCTATTATAATTTCAAAATTCAATTTTAGGCATTCATGATCACTCTATTTAAAGTAACAGATCGATATTGATGGAAATTTCAGAAATGATAAAGCAACAAGATATCATAAACATCATGAGGAAACATACACATAATAATATTGTAAAAAGATAAGAAGAATTCATATATTCATAGTATGAAATGAAGGGTGGAATCTCCACATTTTAGAGTCCCTATGAGGCTCCATAAAAAATATGTGTGTGCAATAAAAAAAGTGAGTCATGAAAAAAGACGGTCGAAAGCACTGGAAAGATCGATAAGGGTCTGAAGAGAGACATCAATTGAGTGTTAGAGTGCGACTATCCCGACTTCTTCCACTTATACCCCAGGATGGAGATCTTTTATCAGGGTGGTAAATTCTTCAACCCTCCTACGAGTAATGGGAAATGAGTTTGATGTGGCCAAAAGGTTGGACCTTAGATGAGAAATCATCTCTTCATACCTGCACAGACATGTATTCCAAGAATCCATATGCACTTGTAGTTCGATAGTAACTAGAAACCCTATTCCAATGCCTCCACTATCTCTATCAGTCGTTTAATAAGGTAATCCTCACTCATCAAATTGTGTAAATCCTTTTCATTCATGGCCAAGTCTCTTTTATCTAATATGATTTGATGTATAATTTCATACAAAGGTTGTTGATAGAACCCATATACTCATAAGTCATGAAATAACTGATGGAGGCATTCCCCTTTGTTGTAGAATATTTCTAAAGGGGTATCGGTAATAAAGGTATGAATTCATACCCAGATCAGTCTATGATGTGATTGAGACTCTATAACTAATAGGGTAGACATGGCAGAAGGATAACCAATCAGTATTATTAATTATGAAATAAGAGAAGAATCCTCACTAGATCTTCCCTCAATAGGCACATGATTCATAGTCCACGTTGGACAATTAACATCCTCAACTAAATCAGTTTCATCATCCGAGTGATCGTCATATGAATGAGGTCACTTTCTAGATGTCTCACCTTGGTATTAAATCAATTCCATCAATTCCATAGATAGAGGTGTTGGTGATGCAAGAGGCCTCTCTACACGACAGACCATCTGACCTAACACACCGTTAGGATAAGTTGTTACCCAAGCCTGGGAATAATCATGGGTAAGGAAGGAAGAATAATCACCAGTATGAGGAAGCATAATATCAACCATAGTGTCTTCTCATGTCTACATCCTCTAAAATTGGAGGATAACCTCGAGATTTTGGTCCCCTAGAACACTAATCAAGGGAATTTGAGAAACACTTTAAATGAAGCCAAACTATCGAGTAAATCAATATGGTGTGTATGTATTATAAATGACCAGCTCATCCACCCTGGTTGTAAGGACCCCATCCTGAAGGGAGATCATATAAGATCTTTCATTAAGAGATCTGCTACCATCATCAATGATAGGGCCACCCGAAGCAAGGAAAGTAGTGAATTCAAAATAATCAGATTGACATAGTGAACCTTTGACCTCATTTGGGATTAGGGACATAGCCTAGACCCCAGAGATGCACAAAAATCTAGTATGGGATATGGTGTATGAGTCCTAGAATCATTATAATATTCATCAAAATGGAAATTCCCTCCTATCCAACCAAATAGAAATTGGAGAGGACCACTGATCCTATAAGGGGTGATACTATAATGACCCATCCTTAAAAATTACATAATATTGAATTAAATGGATAATTCACAATGAGGATCTTTTCAGGTTTAGTTTTTTAGAGAATTAGGTCATAACATTTTATTAACAACATGAATATTACATGTAGACAATTCTACTCAGTATCCATTTTTTTCATAAAATAAAAACTCTTGAAAATAAGAGTCATGTCTAGTTCCATGTTTTAGACTGCATGACTTTTCCTTGATCCCATCGTTGACCTTATTAATCTTTAAGTCCTACGGAAAACATTTCAAAAACTTGGGATGAGCATAAAAATCTAAATAAGGGATATAAACTAAGGAATGAAAACATTAGCCCATCAATAAATAAAAAACAATGAAACCATACTTTTCAATCATAACATACCTCATGAAATCATAAGATTTATGAATAACACATAGAAATCATAAATCATAAACTTAACTTGTAGAATCCATATAAAACTTACATTGTAGCTATCACAACTACATCGGGAGTCACATTTGGAATACCCATCACAGTATATTCCCTAAATATCTTAGAAGAAACCTTCATGTTTAACTCCATCATGTTACCCAATTAATTGGAGTTATATCTTGGGATCACCCACCCAAGGTTTATCACAGAACCACCCATATGCATAAACAATGCCCAAGAACCATAACATATTCATAACACATAAAACAAAAATAAAGGAAAGATAAAATTTCGACATTTTAATCACAATATATCATTTAAATATATTAACATAAAAAACCCATTATCAAAACCATTTTGAATACTAAAATATGTAAAAAGAGTATAAGGTATTTATTTTCCTTTTAAAAACATTACGACTTGTTAAGGAAGCCAAAGATCAAATAATACTCGCGGCGGCAGAAAAGGTCATTGTCACCGCATACGTTAAAA
Source organism: Viscum album (assembly GCA_963277665.1). NCBI lineage: Eukaryota > Viridiplantae > Streptophyta > Magnoliopsida > Santalales > Viscaceae > Viscum > Viscum album. The sequence goes on along the minus strand of OY728135.1, from coordinate 777,744,901 downwards.
AGAAACATTCTTTTTTTTGTTTAGTAAAACACCTCATAGAAAAATATTTCATTCGAATGAAATGAGAATTCAAAGGTATTTATACACCATATAAAATAAAGATGATAATAAAACAAAATATGCCTCAATGAAAGGAGATTGAGACAAAGTCCCTTACAAAAATGATATCCTTATATTAAGGATAAATAAATTACATAATTATGTGTGAAAAATATAAATAAACCCAATATAAGTGGATATTAAGTGTAAAAAAGTCAGAGGTTATTCACACATATTCACAGCACGACATAATCAAGAAGTATATGTTTAACCCAAAAATTGAAATTGGGTTAAGAAGTTTTCTTACAGAAAGCCTAACAGCTTCACTTTAAAATTCATAAAATAAGTTGATGAGAGAGAAAAGGATATATAATCACTTAGACATAAAATTTAAATCAATAAGTATATAAAATAACATATCCAAACATAATAATATGTAAATTAAAAGACATAACAAAAATAAGTCTTTTAAAAAGAGGAGGGTGAAAGGTTCCCTTACTGATTTGGTAACTTACGAAACATACACAAAATGAAAGAAATATCACACAATTAATACATAAATACCAATAAATTAAAGTATATTACACAAATAATAGAATCATGGATAGTACATTGATCACAAAAAAAGGAAATAGTGTATAATATAGCATGAATCTCACGGGAATAAAAAGTGAGATGAAAAACCCTTACCACATTGTAATCAATCGAGTCGTATGAGAAAAAGGTAATAACCACAAAATAAATCACATAATACCATGAATATAAATAGAATAATTATAATATATATTAAATGTAAGTACAAAATACACCACATTCAATAAATAAGTGGTGGACAATGGAAATATCACGGAATTAAAAATGAGATAAGAAATCACTTACCTCATGTCCAACTTGACTCGTATGTTACTTGTTCTTCCTGAATAATAAACTTAAGTAAATTTATAATTGATTCATAACCTCTTTAATGTTTATTATTACTTTTATATCACTTATTACCTTGAAATAATAGTTAGTTATTTATTTGAGTTCATATCAGACATTTTGTCGATGTTCAGAATTTGAGTTAAAAATGAACTTGTTATAATTACAATCTATCCATGTGGTCAAAAATACATTATATATAGAATAATATTAATTATTTAGATATCATATATATCATATATATCCAGTATATATATATATATATATATTTATAATAGTACATAACATTTGGAGATAAGAAATGAAATGCACTGTTCATAGAGACGGTAAGCCGTACGTATGCATGAACACTACTTTCATTTATATTTAATATTTAATGGAATGAAAACTTAATGATACATAGTTATATTATAATTAAAGTATAATATAATATGATATATATATATGTGTGTGTTACATAATTTCATTAACTCCATCTTTATATGTTCCATGTATGTCATGAACGAATCATATCACCTTGAGGGGGCGGTAGACTGCACTTCCTAAAATGAAATTATCGCGTTTACCCATTTTGGAATCCATAAAGGTATGATATAAATGAAAAATACAGAATCATAAATAAAACATAAACATAATAAATATCATATATAAATACATTTCCATCCTAATGGCCACCATGGAGGTGTGTGTAAGTGTAGTTATAATACTTATAATGACAATATCTTAGTATATTTAGGATACTGTTGTTATAAAATAAAGGAAAAAAAGATTTTAGGGGGTTGGAGAAGTAAAATAAAACAAAAGAACTTAAGAGAAGACGTTACCTTTAAATCGTGTAACTCCCTTTGGTTTGAACGAAAAGGGTTTCTTAAAGTGCTTTATGCCTAAGTAAAGGCTTCTAGTATGAATATAAGGATCTTGGGAGCTTATTGGATCAGAGTTTGTATGTTCCAAAGGATTTAGAAGTGTGAGAAATGGGTAGGAAGTGAGAGCTTTTTATAAGGGAGAGGAGGGGCTCTTTAGGAAGGTTTGAAACAATTATTTTATTATAAACTCATATTCGGTTTCAAAAGGTCAAAAAATCATTAAAGTCAAAGTTAATATGACTCATGGTCGAAATAAAATCATTCAATAAGAATCGTACAGGTTTTAGATATTGTTTTAATATTTATAATCTTATTTATTTATATCATTTATTAATGAGGTAAATATTGCATCATTATTGTGTCATAAATAATTTAATTTATTTGATGTCCAAAAATTATAAGAAATACCATGATATAGGAAATATTTTTAGATTTCCAAATAATATTTATAGTCAAAAAGATAACTTATATAACCCCATGTAAAAATTTATTTACTAAAAGATATTTGTTAATGTCATTTTTATCTTTACTTTAAATTAATTAATATAAAGTGTCATTATTACTCCCATGTAGCTCCATGGGGTCCCGAATTCGACCCAATGATGCCCATGGTCAGATATGTATCAGAGAATAGGATTAGGGCACATTTTAGGGTAATTTAATATTATTATAATATTATATTTTACCCTTATTTATTATATGTACCCTTTAATCATGGTAAATAAAATATTTACTAAAGTAAATATTTAAAATGTCTAAAAATAGAAGTTACCTATTTACACAATTTATAACTAAGGATTCCAAATATAGAATCCATTTTTCTAAATTCAAAACACAGAAGTGGCAGAAATTAATTTAAAATTAATTCCCGCTGTCAAAACAAAAAGCGTGTTTTTAACAAATAATAACTATCAAAAGATTGACACTTGTTTATGTCTAATTTCAAAGTAAAATTAATTCCAATGTCCAACATTGGATTAACTAGTAAAAATATATTCTAATTAAACTTTATAACCAATTAAAAATATAATCTAACCATATAAATAAATTAGATTAAAAGAAACTTTTTAATTAAAATTCCGTATTTTTCATTGTTCATTAAAAAAATGAACTTTATTAGAAAAATACAAAAAATTTACCCAAATTAAATTTTTATGTCCCTAATCTAAATAAGAATTTTATTTTGTCAAATATAACATATAAAAATAACCAAAACTTTATTTAAAGAGGGTTCTCCATCAAAAGGCGGTAAATTGACCTTTTAAAGAATATTAGAGTATTTATGCTTAGATTCATTCACATTTTAAGCCTATAAATTTTATTGGATAAATGTAAAAATATTTAACAAACATTTATAATCATGTTTTAGTTATTTCTATTTTTCCCTCCATTATAACGGCTATGCGTTAACTACCATTTAAAATAATAATATTATATTATTAGTGTGCAACGTAAGATTTCAAAGAAACATGTTGTTGCATATCGGGTACGCCATCGAACATAGCATCCCCTTTAAAGTAAAATTAATATTTAATTCCCAAATATTAATAAATATGAAAAATTTAATGTTCTTTATTTACCTGGGATGTTACATCCTTCCCCTCTTTTGGTAATTGCGTCCTCACAATTTTAAAATTGGGCTCGGAAACATCATTTAATGTCCCACATGGGAAAAAGATTCAATAAAACTATCACTTTAAAAGAAATAAAAAAAACACAACCGTTACCTGAGATAACCTATAATAGGATTCCATGTAGGAAAAAATTGGCATGGAAGAGAAAACAAGCCATCAAGTTCTGATGGAGAGTGATAGAAAACATGATTAGGATAAAGTTAACCACTAGAAAATCACAAACTTGGGATGTGTTAATCGGTCTTGGATAACCCAGTAGGAAACATAAACTGACAACGTTTTTGTTTTAAGTTCCTTTTCATAATTTTAGGAATTCATTTACTACATATAATAAGAACATAATAAAATATAATTACCTTCAAGTAGAGTTCCATCCTTTAATAAGTTTCTACCAAAAACTAATCTTTTCTACAAACAAAGATTATTCAAATAGATTTGGTCACATCAAAAGCACAAGAATAATATTCTAGAGAATCACATAATTCACAAAAGAAGAACTATATATTTCCCTTGGCTTTAGACATCAAACAAAACCAAAATGGTTAGTACAAGATCATATAATCCCCAAAAAGGGTAATCATTTATAACAAAAAGTACCCAAAGTTCAAGAAAGACCATTCAATACACAATTGTCCTTAAAATTCTTCAAAATAATCCAAACTAATATTGAAACCCAAAACTCAAAAGGATTTAATCACATAGTCTTCCATAGTAAATCTTACCATTTAACTCCAAAAACATAGACTACTATTAAGGTCTCATACTGAAGCATAATTAACCAAATCACATATTCTCTATGATAGGTAAATCATTTCCATAAATAACCCAAATATCTATATGTACATAATAAAAACAGATATTATTCCAAAATAAAATTTCAATCATTACTCCACAAAGTAAATCCCATAGTATTTTATTTTTGTTAAGCATATAGTGTTCCCCAAGAGAGAGAACTTCTTCCAAAATAACATTTATTACTTAATCAACAAATCATTTTCCTATATTAAGGATATCCATTTGAAAAAACATAAGTCCCAAAAATCAACATATTCTTGATCCATAAAATTATTTAACTAAAAATAATAAGTCATACTAAATAGGGACTTCACGTATGATAGTGGTAGGTGATTCACCCTTATCACCCTTCGGTTGTGGGTTTGATTCCTACGACCTTTCTAGACGCGATGGGTTGTTACCCATCTTACGGGTTGTCCTTTTTATAAAACTAAAAAATAACCCTAAGATGTTTTGACCTAAAAGGTTTTCTTATACATTTTATTTTCATCCCAATACATTAAGACCTCTTCATCTTATATATTGTCATTTTTTTCACCTCCATATTATAAAATAAAACTACTCCCAAAAGAAAGAACATCATACCTTGATCATGGTGTCCATATGGTTTCATCATCATCTTGTTCTTGTAGATAGAAGGTCCATGCATTGAAACAATGATTTAGAGATCCTTCAAAATCATTTTCTTCCTTCATCCAAATACTCCTTGTACAACATGGGTCATATGGGTGTTCACAAAAAAATAGTTTTGGAAAATGATCATGTATGACATATAATTTGAAAACATCTGATAAAACATGATTTTTATAAAATAGTCAGACTGAGTTTGAGTTGAAACTTTCAATCAGTGGTCCTTTTAAAATACCATAGGTATGTTCTGAGAGACTATATTGTAAAAGAAAATATAAATAGGTTTCTCAAGGGTCTACTTCTTTATCACCTTTTTCAAAATCATAATATGCTTCAAAATCTTGTGATAAGGTAAAATACTTGAAAATGTCTTGATAATATTTACCTTTCTTGAAAATATGATAATATTGTAAAAATATGATTTTCTTAAATACAACCCATGATCCATGATGATAACGAGGTATAGTGGAGGTGTTTTATATCTCAAAAAAATTCTAGCAAGTGAGTTGTATTCTAGAAAAAGTTTCACAATCATCCAAACATGACTTTGCAATAATTATTGCAAGCAAGTCGTCAAGAAGAGATAAGAATGTCGTTTGAGATCCTCCTCCTTCCATTTGTAACTGACTTTCTATAATCTAAAAAATTTATAAAACAAGTATTTAACTGAAATAATAGACATAGAGACTAACCATGTGTCTAATGAAAACTCTTAATCCCTAAAGTTGTCTAAATTGGCCTATGATACCAACTGTAAGGACCTGTCCTTAAGCATTACATAATCTTGAATTAAATGGATAATTCACATTAAGGATATTTCTAGGTTTAGAGTTTTATAGAATTATGTCATAACATTTACATAACAAAATTAATATTACATGAAGACAATTCTACTAAGTATCCATTTTTTTCATATAATAAAAACTCTTGAAAAGAGTCATGTCTAGTTCCTTGGTTTAGATAGAATGACTTTTCCTTGATCCCATCCTTGAACCTTATTCATCTTTAAGTCCTGTGGAAAACATTTCAAAAACATGGGATGAGCATAAAAATCTCAATAAGGGATATAAAATAAGGAATGAAAACATTATACCACCAATAAATACAAAAAAATGAAACCATACTTTTCAATCATAACATACCTCATGAAATCATAAGATTTATGAATAACACGTAGAAATCATAAATCATAAAGGTAACTTGTGGAATCCATATCAAACATACATAGCAGATATCACAACTACATAGGGAGTCACACTTGGAATACCCATCACTGTATATTCCCTAAATCTCTTAGGAGAAACATTCATGTTTACCTCCATCGCGTTACCCAATGCATTAGAGAGCTCTCTCGGGCTCACCTGCCCCAGGTTTATCATGGAACCACATGTATTCATAAAAAATGTCCAAGAACCATAACATATTCATAACACATAAAACAAAAATAAAGTAAAGATAACATTTCCAAATTTTAATCACAATATATCATTTAAATATATTAACATAAAAAATCCATTATCAAAACCATTTTCATTACCAAAATACGTAAAAAGAGTATGTGGTATTTATTTTTTTTAAAAACATTATGACTTGTTAAGGAAGCCAAAGATCAAATAATACTCGCGACGGAGGAAAAGGTCATTGTCACCGCTTACGTTAAAAAGAAACATTTTTTTTGTCGTTTAGTAAAATGGCTTATAGGAAAATATTCCATTTGAATTAAATTAAAAGTCAAAGGTATTTATACACCGTGTAAAATAAAGATGAGAATAAAACAAAATATACCTCAATGAAAGGAGATTGAGATGAAGTCCCTTTCAAAGACGATGTCCTTAGATTAAGGATAAATAAATTACATAATTATGTGTGAAAAATATAAATACACCCAATATAAGTGGATATTAAGTGTAAAAAAATAAGAGGTTATTCACACATATTCAAAGAACGACATAATCAAGAAGTAGATGTTTAACTGAAAAATTGAAATTGGGTTAAGAAGTTTTTTATAGAAATCTAACAACGCCACTTTAAAATTCAGAAAATAAGTTGATGAGAGAGAAAAGGATATCAAATCACTTGGAAATAAAATTTACATCAATAAGGATATAAAATAACATATCCCAACAAAATAAGATGTAAATTAAAAGACATAACAAAAATAAGTGTTTTAAAAAGAGGAGGGTGAAACGTCCCCTTACTGATTTGGTAACGTACGAAACATTCACCCAATGAAAGAAATATCACACAATGAATATGTAAATACCCATAAATTAAAGTATACTACACAAATAATACAATAATGGGCACTATATCTATCACACAAAATGAAATAGGGGCTAATATAACATGAATCTCACGAGAATAAAAAGTGAGATGAAAAACCCTTACCACGTTGTAATCAATCGAGTCGTATGAGAAAAAGTTAATAACCACGAAATGAATCATAGAATACCATGAATATAAATATAATCATGATAATATATATCAAATGGAAGTACAAAATACACCACATGCAATAAATAAGTGGTGAATAATGGAAATATCACAGAATTAAAAATGAGATAAGAAATCACTTACCTCGTGTCCAATTTGACTCGTATGTTCCTTGTTCTTCCTAAATATAAAAATTAAGTAAATTTATACTTGATTCATAAATTTTTTATTTTTTATTATTAATTTTATATCACTTATTAGTATTTGATAACATTTAGTTAATTATTTGAGTTCATATCGGAAATTTTGTCGATGTTTGGAATTTGAGTTAAAAATGAACTTGTTATAATTACAATTTGTCCTTGTTGTCAAAAATAAATTATCTCCAGAATGATATTAATGATTTAGATATAATATATATCATATATATTCAGTGTATATATATATATATATCTAATAGTACATAACATTTAGAGATAAGATATGAAATGCACCGTTCATGGAGACGGTAAGCCGTACGTACGCATGAATGCTACTTTCATTTCTATTTTAATATTTAATGGAATGAAAACTTAATGATACATAGGTATATTATAATTACAGTATAATATCATATGATATATATATGTTACATAATTTCATTAAATCCATCTTTAGACGTTCCATGTATGTCATGAACGAATCATATCACCTTGAGGGGGCGGTAGTCTACACTTCCTATAATAAAATTATCACATTTACCCATTATGGAAACCATAAAGGTATGATATAAATGAAAAATACAGAATAATAAAGAAAACATAAACATAATATATATCATATATAAATATAGTTTCATCATAATGGACACCATGAGAGGTGGTAGGAGTTAATTGAACAATCATCGTTTCGCGAGGTGTTAGTTTTCCATCCACAAAAACATTATGTTATTTACCCATTAGATGAAGGTGTGTGTAAGTGTAGTTAGATTACTTCTCATAACAACATCCTAGTATATTGAGGATACTGGTGTTTTTATAAAATAAAGGGGAAAAGAGTTTAGGGGGTTGGAGAAGTAAAATAAAAAAAAGAACTTAAGAGAAGACGTTACCTTTAAATCGGGTAACTCCCTTTGGTTTGAACCAAAATGGTTTCTTGAAGTGATTTCGACATAAGGTAAGGATTATAGGATAAAAAGAGGGATATTTGGAGCTTATTGGAGCAGAGGTTATATGAGAAAAATTCTTGAGAAGTTTGAGAAATGGGTAGTAAGTGAGGGATTTTTATAAGGAAGAGGAGGGGCTCTTTAGGAAAGTTTGAAACAATTATTTTATTATAAACTCATATTCAGTTTCAAAAGGTCAAATAATCATTAAATTCGATGTTAAGATGACTCATGGTATAAATAAAATCATCCAATAATAATTGTAAATGTTTTGGATATTGTTTTAATATTTACAATCTTATTTATTTAAATCATTTATTAATGAGGTAAATATTGCATCATTATTGTGTCATAAATAATTTAATTTATTTGATGTCCAAAAATTATAAAAAATACCATAATGTAGGAAAAATTTTTATATTTAAAAATAATATTTATAGTCGAAAAGATTATTTATATAAAACCATGTAAAAATTTATTTACTAAAAGATATTTGTTTATGTCATTTTTGTCTTTACTTTAAATTAATTAATATAAAGTGTCATTATTACTCCCATGTGGCTCTATGGAGTCCCAAATTCGACCAAAGAATGCCCATGGTCGGATATGTATCAGAAAATAGGATTAGGACACATGTTAGGGTAATTTAATATTATTATAATATTATATTTTACCCTTATTTATTATATTTACCCTTTAATCATGGTAAATAAAATATTTGGTGAAGTAAATATTTAAAATGTCTAAAAATAAAAGTTACCTATTTAAAAATTTGGACCTAATGATTCCAAATATGGAATCCAGTTTTCTAAATTCAAAACACCGAATTGGCAGAGATTATTTTAAAATTAATTCCCGCTGTCAAAACAAAAAGCACGTTTTTAAGAAATAATAACTATCAATAGATTGACACTTGTTTATGTCCAATTTCAAAGTGAAATTAATTACAATGTCCAAAATTGGATTAACTGGTAAAAATATATTCTAATTAAAATTTAGAACCAATTAAAAAGATAATATAACCAAATAAATAAATTAGACTAAAAGGTACTTTTGAATTAAAATACAGTATTTTTCACTATTCATTAAAAAATGAACTTTATCAGAAAAATACCAAAAATTTACCCAAAGTAAATTTTTATGTCCCAAATATAAAAAAGAATTTTATTTTGTCAAGTAAAACATATAAAAATGACCAAAACTAGATTTAAATAGGGTTCTCCATCAAAAGGTGGTAAATCGACCTTTTAAAGAATATTAGAGTATTTATTCTTAGATTCATTCAGATTTTAAGTCTCTATAAATGCAAACATATTTATAAAACATGTATAATCATATTTTAGTTAGTTTTATTTATTCCCGTCATTATAACATCTAGGAATTAACTACCATTTAAAAGAATAATATTATATTATTAGTGTGCAACGTAAGATTTCAAAGAAACCCATTGTTGCATATTGGGTACGCCATCGAACATAACATCCCCTTTAAAGTAAAATTAATATTTAATTCACAAATATTAATAAATATGAAAAATTTCAGGTTCTTTATTTACATGGGATGTTACAAGTACCCTATTGAACATGATCCAAAATTTGATAAATGAATGCAAGGAATAGTACTACCAAGTTAAGGTGTTACCCTTCTACAAGTCACACTACCATGACCTGCGTGCTAACATGAATTCCTGAACGCATGTCCCTGATCCGAAAGAGCCACCCATTCAAGAACATGGATATGAAACCTTCCAGTCTTAGTTTTGGATAGATTATAATGTTCACAAAATATCCCCATGAGTTATAATCCCTAGCCTCTAAGATGGCCCAATATGAGCCATCACTATCAGGGAATTTCTTGGAGTGGAACCTACGAGGGAGAATAGCAGCTGGGATAACTCTACTACTATAGAAGAAAATCTCAACACAATCATTAAAAGAGTTAAGAAAGAGCATTTTTATATCTTTATTCGATTTATCCCTTACAATAATGAGCATATACCTCACCAAAATTGGGTCCTGCTAATGATCTTCCTAGACATCTGCTGCAGGGAGGAATTCATCATACATTTCTACAAGGGGAAGAATCTTTCCTAACTAATAGATGTCCCATTGGATGATTCCTAATTCAACATGAGACAAGTTAAATGTGTTAGTACTAGGGAAAAAATAGGTGATCATCGCTCAAAGGAAGTCAGGCTGGTGATAAATGTTGAATTAAGATATCCACACGGCCTCATGAAGGTGAACCCTATATAAATCATCAGTGAACTCCAGAAAACTTTGTCTAACCTTGAAAGGACAAACCCACTCATCTAATAAATTTACACAAGAATAGAGATCCAATTTCTAATACCATATTCTTCATAGATTATTCAAATAAGAAGAAAATATGCTCGAATAACTCTGAGTAATAGGTTTCTAGGAGAAATCATGGCTATCCGGACCCATAGGAGAGTTGGAAAACAGATAAGAAAAACCATGGGATTGATCTATAACTATACAACCATACTCAAAAACTATTTCATGAATGATTTCAATAGAATCATAAACCTAGTGGTATGGAAGATTAAAATATAGAGGGGGATTGGTAGCATCATCCAGTAAACCAAAACATTACAGAGGAAGCTGATGAGAAAAGGCATAATTTTGGACGTTCACAGAAAGGAACCCCTATAGGGTCTCATTATCAGTATACACATGGTAGTTGGGATCAACATTATGATTTTTGGTGATCATGGCCCTTTGATTTTCTACATATGAGGAACCTTGATGAGAACCATAATCCATTTGAAAATAAGTAAGCGACACATGTTAGACAAAGAGAACATAGGATCTTGTCAAAATAATAATAATAAGAAAGGTATGAATGTTCTGGTGACATAATGATCATCAGATGACTCAAAAGGAGATTTGCGAGGCATGTAAGAAGTTTGTCGATCACCTAACCTCCAGAGGACTCACAGGTCGCATAACCCCCATAGGGGGTCACACGAACTGCATGACCCCATCTCTAGAGACTTGCGACTACGTGACCTGAACATGGTCACGTGAGTTGCAAATGATTGAGTGATAGAGCTGCTAGATCCCGTGGAGTTCTCAATACAACCATGGATCTCATGGATGAAGTCCAAAAGATTACTGAAGTACAGTTCTCAACTAGGTTGGACAAGCACCTGGGCAAGAAATAGACTCATAAAATAGTTTTGACTAGATAGACTCATGGTGCAGATTCATGAACATGAATCATGTTTAGGGTCCATGACACAGTCTTATGATGAAGAAAAATGAGAGGGATCTCTGAAGAAGGGGTGGTCGGTGTAATGAATTACTCTCTACCCCTATATATAGGTCATTTCGTGGAATACCAAACAACACCCAGTAGACCAAATGTTACTCGATAGACCAAATGTCACCCGAAAAACCGGTTTGCAACACCATCAAGGAATCTGGTGGGAATTTGTTTTCCTCAGAACTGAGTCCTCATCCCCTTATACATTGATCTTAAGGGGGGGAGGGTGAATTCCTTGACACCCACCAAATGATCATTGACACAATCACAAAGGAATAAACACCTGAATATAAGTATTACCTTCCCCATCAAAGAAAAGGAAAAAAAAGTATGACTGAGAATCATGGATCACATGAGACTCTAAGGGACTCATGATCACATGACCATGTTAAAGTCACGCTATGTCTACAAGCATATAATATAACATGTGTAAAGTCCTGCAGACCCCCCTTTGACACACCTTCCTGATCTTACAAAGTCCCTCTAAACAACCAGGGTGCCATGTGACAACCAAATGAGCACCCCCAAATGCATGGTTTGTCATTGGAAAGTTTTTTATAAACCATCCACAATACTTTGAAAGTAATAAGGGACAATACCCAAAGTTAGAGACCCCCATTGGTCATAAAGCTCATGCACCATATCACCAATGGGAAGGATAGATTTCCTTGATAATATCCAAGAAAACTTGGTAGACCCCTAAAAATATATAGAATCAAACTAAGGAGATAAAGGGGAGGAGGAGAGAGATTTTCATGGTCACTGAAGGACATGCGATGTTCCCTTGATTATCCATAGGACACCGTGAGAACCTAACAACATGTTCAACTTGCACTGCGAAATCCCTTTGTCTTATCAGCCTCTCTACACGGAAGTCCCTGGGTATGTTTAGGAAACTTTGCAGAGCTTTAAGTAAGGATGGATGTATTTTTCCAATGAAATGATCACACACCCCAATATAACCCATACTGGTCACACAACGCATCACCAAAAAATAGAGTAATTGTCCTTGACATTACTCATTAATTCTCACATGACTCCCAAACTTTGTAAAATAAAACAAATGAAATAAAAAAGAGAGGATGGAGAATTTACTCACAGTTTTAAAACACTTTCAACATGCTAAGGAATTCCACAACATGGTCCTGTGAGACCCCCGAACAAACCATCCTTGTCTCACAGAAATCCCCAGACAAGTCACCAAAAATCTTGCAGACTCATGTCAATAGGGACTTAGATATTGCGAAGGTCCTTGGACATGTCAAAATGACAATAAATAAGTCCTTTGACACATCCAAGTGATCAAAAAATTCCCCATTAATTGGATATAATTCAATAAAGTGAGCATTAATGATAGGGACTCGTGACTGCTAGAAATAAAGTGACGCTCTCAGAGCGGTGCATGGTAGAGAATCACAAATCCGTTTGGAACCATCCCCATTCATTGAATCCATCCTAGACTCATGATAGATACTCCAAATAAATCACCAAACAACTGGGGTGATGATGCCTATAAATTCCCCACTCCAACACGAATAAAGGGTTGGATGATGAAATTTTGGATTCTTGTACTCTCGAAGATTTGACTCTCAGCATCTGTGGATTTCTTAAAGCAATATATCAAATGACTAGAAAATTTTCATCAGGTAATAAAATGGTGGAAATATAGAGAAATAATGCACCAAACATAAGGTTATTCGTGTGATCATTCATAGATCACATTAAGGACATCTGACAAGACTTGAAAAGAACATATCACATATATTCCAGATCACACAAGACTCAAAGGAATTGGTACTAAACAAACCTAAGGCCTTCACAATGTAAGGTCTAGAACTGAGATTAAAAGTGTAAGAATTAAGTAAAATACATGATCTATGACCTTCATGCACTCTGCATGAGTCACCCAAATACATATGACAACACCAGGAAATATTTCCTATATCTCAAGACACTCCTCCAACATTCTATCTGGGACACATCAAATCCTCTGAAAATGTCAGAGCAAGCCGCACAGTCCTCCCATGGATACCAGTTTGGTCTCACAAAACTGTATGGGTCTATCATCTGAGAGTTGCGACATCCTTCGAATATACCACCTAACTCATATAACATCATTTACTCATATTAGTCATGTATCATGGATGCATATGGGCATGAAACCAAGTTCTGACAACACCCATTGGGAAAGTCATAAAAGAATCACAATTCCCTCCACACATGTCAATTAGGACATGTGATGGCCTCTGGAGGGAACCATTAGGGTCTTGAGATGTCCCCCGGACAAGTCGTCTGGGTCATGCAACACCCTCTAGACTAGAAGTCCCGGTCAAAAGGTCATACCATGACATGATAAGATTTTTTTTCCTCGGCATATAAGCCCTGATAAAAAGGTAAACTATAGTGTGTAAGCCCCAACATAAAAATAACTATGAGAACTTTGATTCCTGTGATGACCAGGATATGTAGGATGCCTCTCTAAGGCCCGATCTCCATATTAATGATCAAAAGGGTAGCCTTAGTGTGTAATCCCAATATAAATGGAACTAAGATGACTCTGATTCCTGCCACTTTCAAGATACAAAGGCTGCCTCTCCCTAAGGTTTGAGATCTATATTGAACATCCAGGGAAATATCAGCATCTAAGTCCCTTATCTGAAGCAATGGAAATGATCATTTGTTGAACCTTGTTTCTCACAAAGATCATGGCTCACGTGGGTTTAGGTAATTGCACCGATCATTCCATATTCACTATAAACCTCTATAATGGTACAGGTAAGCCTCAGTGTGTAAGCCTCGATATAAACCAAACTATGATGACTATGATTCTTTCCATAACTAGGATACGTAGGATGTCTACTAGAGACCTAAGCTCAAATATTTTTTATCTCAATACCCACACCTATGTCCTCTCCACATGATGTCAAACTGCACAAGTCAAATGAACTAACAGGGTTTTAATTCTTACAATAACCAAGATATGTAGGGTGACTCATAATGACTCAATCCCCTCTTCAAAATATTAACTACCTCATAATATAGTAGAACATTTTGAAGCACTTAGTTATATGGATTTATCATATAATAATATGCGCATTACCAAAAAATGATGGATAACCTCAGATACAAACATATGGATTCTCTAAATAGATCCCAATCTTTTCTACATAAAAAATAGTTTACCTACAATCGTTTTGTTATCGTAACTGGTCCCGTATCAGGGTTAGGAAAATATTCATGAACATATCTTAAATCTATAAGACAGTCATGGAGTAAAAAAAATTCCTCAAAAAATTGTGTGATGAGCCCGACCTCCCATTCTCTCGACCAATGTGAGTCCCTAAGAGTTGCTTGGCCTGAAAACCCATATGAACACAAACATTTGGAAAGTAGGTCTTTACCTAGCTACATATGGGGGAACCATTGGGAGTTTCTAGGAAGAGTGAAAATGTTATCCTAAAAATTGAAACCCATTACACACCACAAAAACCTGACGAAAAAATGACAAAAATCTTAATATTTGATCAAATACATCATGATATTACCATCAATACCTCATGAAAAGACATAATGATCTTACCATAAAGGCCACTTATGGATATATTTTACATTGTATGGACTATCATACACAAACTGATACCCATTATTTTTTATCTCAATTGACCTACTGATGCGTCACCGGGTTATACATTTCTAGATCCCACCCATCACATACACATGTATAGGTGCTATGAAAAACCCTATCCACCACTTACACATATCTAATGCATTCCTCACACAATGAATAATCTATAAATTTCATAATCAATATTTCTTAATAATCAATAAATATATGTATTGTACCATGTAATATGGAATTTCAATATTTCTCCATAGTATATTCATCATGCCATAGTAGTCAATAATCATTAGTATAGAACTAAGAAGAAAATGAATTTTTAATATTTTACTTAGTCAATAAATGAGCTATATTTCTTTGTAAACACCCCCAATTTTATTTATAAAAAATATAGTGTTTTCACTAAATAGAGTAATGATTATACATATTGATTCCAAAAGAAGCTCGTTCTGGGAGATTTGGAGGAATTCATGGATGTGTTAAGGTGAATCTAGGCCAAAATAGGCTTAAAATCCACTAAAGTTGTAGGATTTGTGAAGGAACAAAGTTTTTTGAACTATAAGTGCTTCATGAAGGTTTTCCTGGTACTATGAAAGTACTCATGGGAATTATGGTAACCTTGGCGTAGTGTATGTTTATTTGTAGAGGTCACCTAATTTAGTAGAATGTGCCTCCCAAGTGGTAACTTTCATAAAAAAGGACTTTCCATCTTCAAAATGACCATAAATAACTCCCTATACCCTTCACTAAAGGGGAAAAAACCTTTGGACTTATTCTAGAATATTCGAATTCATGAAACTTTGAACTTCATAAAAAAAATGAGAAATGGATTCCTATAGGTACCCATCAATTGTGACTAACCTCTCATGAGTACCTTAGGGTAAAAACTCTAAATTTAGGTGGTTTTAATTAAAGATTATACCCTTCAAAATAGAGAGAAACATTTCAAAATTCTTGGGGTTCTGTGAGATACTTATCCTTCAAAAAACCTTCTCCAAGGGAACCAAGACTTTACGAGGGAAGTCCACCTTGTTTCGTGAAGAACATAACTTTTCGAACCCATATTCCCTATGCGATACGCTATAAATTCATGAAACCCACCACCTTAACTCCCACATGATTCCTCCTTTCATTATACCCAGTTTCGTGAAAGTCAAGTCCCTATAGGTAGTATGCCTTCCCCAACCTAGTCTCATCATGCCTCGATAATTGATACAATAAGAATCATCAACCCTCTTGCCCAAACTCTTTTATCTAAGCATGGGATGGGAAAAATATTTTCCTATTTATCTTAAGAATAGGAACCCTAAACTCAAGACTTCCACATTCTCTCTAAGAATGGAATAATCAAAGGGGAACATCTCACATTTCTCTTTGATGAGGCATAGTGCTAGATCCTTCCATCCTACCTAAAAATGGTCTCCCTGGGTGTAGGACCATCTCACGTCCGAGAAACATGACGTAAATATTAATATCTCCACATCCTAGTCATACTATGTTAAACAACATGATAATGACCTCATCACATGATATTCAACTATAGTCTTACCCAATGTGGTGAATGCAAAATGCCTCATGTATGACTAACATGGGATGAAATCCCCACCTCCCTCATGGGATAAATCCCCAACACCATGGATGGAACCCTAACACCAGGGTAACCCATATGTGTAAGCTATAAAACTTTATGGGATGAAAACCTAAGCACCAGGGAAATCCTACACATAAGACCCACACCTTCACTTTTTGTCACACAATCCATGACACATGCTTCCTTACTGTATGGTGTTAAATTGGATGAACCAGACCCATCACACAAACTTAAACTATGGTATAAAACTATATGGGTTTTGATCCATGTATTCTGATAAGGTATGTTGGAAACTTCCCTAAGGTTCAATCCTGACATCCCAACACACCTAGGATACCTCTTTTAGGTTCAATCCCAATTCATTAACACCACCATTAAATCTACATATATTCCCTTCAGATGGTGGAAAATTTAAAGTGTGATCATTCCCCCCTGGGGAAAAATCAACACCACATACCTATCGCCACAAGATGTTAAACTTGTGACCCACCCATGCCCAAAAGACGTTATAGTTGTGACCTAGCTATCCCCACAATATGTATATCCTATGACCTACCCCCACAGGACATTAAACCTATGAAATCCCTATTACCACAAGACATTAAACCTATAAATTACCTTTCTATACAAGATATTAAACTCATGACCTACCTGTCCCCATAATATATTAAACTTGTGACCTAAATTTCCCCACAAAATGTTAAACCAGTGACCTACCTGTCCCTAAAAGACATTAAACCTGTGACCTACCTATCCCCACAAGATTTAAAACCTACTATCTACCTATCCCCTAAATAAGTTAAACCTATGACCTACCTATCCCCAAAAGATGTTAAAAATGTGACCTACCTATCCCCATAATACATTAAACATGTTACCTATCTATCCGCACAATATGTTTAACCTATCACCTAACTATCCCCACAAGATGTTAAACCTATAAACTCCCCATACCCACAAGATGTTAAACCTATGGCTGAATTTTCCCCACAAGATGTTAAATATATGAACTAACTTTCCCTAAAATATGTTAAACCTGTGACCTATATATCCTCACATGATGTTAAACGTATTATCAACCACAAAAAAAACATAAGAACCCATACACTATGTGAAATACATTGGATGACCTGAGGATTGAGTCCGGGATGCCTTATGTCCATGAAATAAGTTTTCCCATAGAGGACACATGATTCCTTAGACCTTACACCCAAGACACATAATATATGAGATACCATGAATTTCAAATGCAGAGGACCTTTAGAGATAATCAACATTACCAATATTCCAAACATCATCATCATCTCCAAACTAAAGGTAACTACTTTGTTGTGATAGAAAACAACTTAATTAACTGGAGTCCACCTTGACATGGAATCAAGAATGAGATTCATGAACATGTATTAGATATTTATGGGAGACCCATACTAGACAAAAAAACTCCACGGAGGAATATATGGAAGGAAGAGTGGACATCCCATTATCCCATTCCGATCAAGGAGTTGATGTAATTTATTACAATGATAGAGGATTCCCACATTTGTAAAGTGATAATGCGGGGGTGAACAACCCATATGGATCCAAAATTAGTCCAGGAATGCGGGAAACTCTGGGAGAGGAAAACAAAGTGCGTTATCACCCCGATGTGAAACCCCGAAAGAAAGAAATAGATAACAAAAATGGTGAACTCGATGTAGATCTATTATCCTACAACTGGGGGTAGATTATGAACATTGGGATTCATTGGTTCTAATAAATCATTGGTTTGGATCCATTCTCCTTACTTGGGAGAGGATGAGTAGTGTTGGGAATGTTGGGAATTGTTTTCATCAAACTTGTACTAAATATTGTCCTTTAATATCCTTCATGAATCAAGTTGGATTAAATTATAGATGATCTACCACCACCAATAGGAATGGGGGTAGAAGAACTGATGATACAATAATCCTGCATGACCATACTTCTTCCATAGCAGCCACTACTACCATGGATCTAGAAATCCCTCACCCCATATCTCTCTTAGATCTTGTTCAGTGAAGGGTTATCAATACTCTCTTTCACCGATACGAGTGGGAAGGGGTCATCCCATCTAAGGATATGGCCCATCAGGACCTCAAAGCTACAATTCTATGTCATCGACACCACCCCTGAGGTACATGAAGGGGGAAATCCCCCCATTACCAATGAATTTTTCCATTGAGGCCATACCCATGACACCATCACCATACATGGAGGTCCTACCCATGTTGAAGATTTTTCCATCCCTGAAGATCCATCCTAAGGAAGAAGGGTAGAAAAACACCATGGAGGTTGTACCCATGGCAGCGAATATAAAAAGTATGGAATAAACTCTCATAAACCTCAGGGGATCACACTTGGGGAACTCTCGCATATCCTAATACAAGTTTGAGAGAAATGTGACATCACAATTGAACTCTTAGAGTATGATATGATGAATGACTCAACAGAAGTACCTCTGCCTATGCTGCAAGATCTTGTGGAAAAATACTATCAGTTGAGACTAACCATCCATAAGATAGAGATCCCAAAGGTCCCCAAATACCTCCATAAATAACTTTAGTTGGACATGGTCTTGGATCCCTTTTATGTTCTCCATATACAACCATTAGTCCGACCATTAACTTCCCTCCTCCATTCTTCCACCATTAAAGTTTGAGAGATTTATAGGTCTAGATTGGAACCCTCTAATAAAGGTGATCATTATGATGAACTGTAGGGGCACTGAAGAGATGACATCCCCAAATAGCCTGAGGCTACAAAAACCCCATAATATATGAATATGGTCATGAATTTAGCTCTTCCTCTAGAAGACATCCCATCATTCAAGGGATAATTGTCCCTTGTGAAGGATCCTATGTCCAAGTATTAGTAAAAGAATAGATCCTTATCACCACCTACACAAGTTTTGTGTTCATTACTAATTAGATAATGGGGTGATCAATAGTAGAATGACCCTCCAAACCATGGGTTGGAGGAGGAAAGTTTGTGGGAGATTCTAGAAAATGACCAGCTACCAGTCTTATTTTGTATGCCTATAGACCTATAGTTCTCCATACCAGAGTCCATCACTAATGAAAATGCAACATGTCTTTTCCATAATATCTAGGTGACATCGAACCACCTCCAAGATTACCAGCGAACTTAATCTGGGAGTGAGGATGACTTCAAGGTCATTCATCAGTAATGTTGGAGAGTTGAAATTACGACACTAAAAATAACTAAATTCCCCAATTCACAAGGATAGAACCTAATATATAGTGTACTTTAATCAAGAGACTTATAATGATCTAGTGAATCATATAGGAAGAATATCCAGACATGAAAATCAGAGAATAAGGTCAGTATGCTACCCTTGAATTCAACCCCCTTTCACGATGATAGAAGAACCATTAGGATAACATGACTATCTATGAAAATGGACCATATCCCATTACTACCATGAATGTTTTCAAAATAAATACTCTTGGTGACTATATAAATAAAGATTATGAAATAGCGAATAAAGAAGATATAAAAAAATGCTGAAAAAAACATAAAGTATACCTTCTGGTGGGTGCCCGAACCCATCAACAAAGACAGACATTGGGACTTGGAAATTCAACTTAGGACCCGATGCCATGTGCCCGTCGAAATATCAATAGGGGAAAGGGGATTTCTAACCCCATTGGATAACCTAAGACTATTCCATAAATAGAGGTGGATGTTAGTGTTTCAAATTTTCTCCAAGAGATTGAGGGGTATAGGAGACTTACCTTCAAACTCATCACTAAGAAACACATGGAATGAGGAGACACTCGAGGGGACCCTGTCCCCCCTCTGGCTGAACAATTGGTTCTACTTGGTCAGGAACCCTGATTTGTGGTAGGAAACCCTGTGCATCTGTTCAAGGTTTAGGTGGGTGGCCACCGAAAAATAAAAAGGTATAAATCACCCATCCCACCTGAATAATGTGATTTCAAGCTATTGAACCATGTTCTTTTCTCCTCATGAGCTATAAATCTGGTCAAAAAACCAGTGACTACCAATGCTCAACAAAATGACATAATAGACACCATCACCACCCATTTTGAGGCCTTGTAGATGAAATAGACTATGATCCTACCAAAAGGGAATCTATATCTGACATGGGTGAACCAGATACACACACCTTTAGAATTTAGTAATCCAATATTTACCCTATATAATGGGGATGTTGATCATTTTTAGCATCTGGATAACTTTGTATCATGATGTGGTCCGATACTAGGAACCCTAGCGAAATAGTAAGTATCCAAACTTTATTACCTCTTACAAGCTTTGGAGGGACTAGATTTCACATGGTATAGTCAGTTATCCTCAAGATCTATAGCCAACTAGGAAGATCTTCAATGTCAGTTCCTCTACCCCGTAAATTCCACCAAGATAAAAACCCACATTGATGACCTCTCCAAATGAAAGCAAAGGAATACAGAATGAGTTACTGACTTAATTTCTTAATGTAAAGGACTTAAATACTCCCTCAGTAATAGGATTTTATATGAGTATCTAATGATGATGTGCATGAAGAATTTATGGGATGAGTTGGTTCTCACTCTCATCTTCCTGAGGTATTTGGGTGGATTCTAGGAACTCACCGAAAGGTATCGGCATTTGGAAGAAGCATTGTTGTTGAACAATAAGTGGTCATGACCATTACCTATTCTAGATCAAATATGACAACCTGCTAAGACAAAGATATCCACCTTCATACAGACTCAAGTCCCCAGAGATAGTCTACCTTTAGGTACCTCCACTGAACTTACCTCTCCAAGAATAGACTTTCCATGATAATTCTTCCTAGGTCCTCCATCAAGGCTAGGCACCCATGGTTCACTTTCTAGGGTGGAAGAAAAAGTTATACACCTTCAATGATGCTCATGTTCCAGGGTACTTCATATTCACCTTAGATAATAACATCATAAGGATGCATAAATGCTTCAGACCTTAAGAGGATGACCTAACTGATCGTGCAAACTATTACACATACCATAGGGTCCTCAGACACACCATCAAAGAGTATTTTATCATTAAATATTCGATTCATGACTAGGTAGAACATGTTATGGCCTAGTTAAGAGAGGTACCAACACAGGCAGCACATGTCTCTAATAATACCAACAGTGACAATGAGGACACCGATGAATGGAAGAAGGTGTTCAGGTGAGGTACATAAAAGTACAATGACTGACAAGCCCATAAGATGGTTTCTTACACCCAATAAATTATCTTTACTTTCTTGAGTAATATAGAACCTCTTATGGTTGAAAATACCATTCTGACCATCTCATCGACAACATAACCTACCATGTATCGAAAGAATAGGCATCAACAACGTTGATACAACCAGAGCCTCCATCAATACTGAAGCCAATTTTCACATTTAGAAAATTATTTCCCCTTGAGTTGGGGGGGGGGAGAACTAGAAATCTTACCAGTCCCATAATATTCCACTGATGAAGAAATGGGATATGCCTTAGTTAATGAAGTCATACTGGTAGACTTTTCATGGTATTTGGTGATGAAGATCACCACATATCCCCTTCAAGTACCTTCTACCACTATCATCAAGGGATGAGTAAGCATCATGCTATCAAATAGAGTACCTACGATGATCCCCCAAAAAGGAAAATGCATTCCAATGAGACCAGATAATAGGCCTTGTGTAAGGCACAATAATAACAAACCTCACCGCCCACATCATTGAGTGTACTCCCACAACCTACTATATTGGTTGATCATGTAACGTGATCACAATAGCCCCAATCTTAGTCACATCCAACCAAGGCTCGACCTCAGCCGTCCAGTGCTCAACCTAACCCATCTGATCTACAATATGACATGGAGAGAAGCATCCAGGTTCTAGCATATCAAATCGCCCATGCCCACAATGCTTCTAATAAAAGAGATAATTCTAGTGGTAATAAGTATTCCACTCACCTAAAAGTATGATGTACTAAATAATCTTGTTACCATACTAGTTAAAATATATATTCTTGATGAAATTCACTTATCAAATGAGATGCAGGAGGCTCTCATCGAGGCCCTGGAGGGCCCTCTATAGTTTGAGACTGAGGTCTCTACCTGATAGAGTTAATATTTTCATTATTATTAATATGTTTTCAATGATTTAATCCCTCTAAATTATTCAATTTGAGTATATTTTCATCATTTATGTGTTTTTGGTGTATTTTGGGCTTAAATGTGAAAATGGGGTAATTCTATAAAATTGACAGTTTTATATAGCTTCTGTTTTTCGAGAATAACTTTTATAATATTGGTCCAATTTAAGAGATTACTTTTTTTAGGCTTTATATACTTGTGGGATTCAAATTTTTCATCTAGACCAAAACCCAATTTGAAACCCAATGGTACAGAAAAATCAATCAAGTAGAGAACTCAGTCTGGCTGGTAGAATAGACCCCACTACATTAAATCAACAATATCTCATTAATCCGACCTTAGAATGATGTTCTTCTAGATGGTGTCGATAGAAAAAATTCAAAGGACGGTTCACAATAAAGTTGATAAAATATGAAGCTCATCAAGGCATTTTTTTGGCATGTCCAAGTGGAGTGGGTGAAATAGTTTTTGGAATCCAGGAAAAATAATGGAAATTTATTCGCCCTATATTTCTTTCCACCTATCCAATGACTCTCAAATGTTGAGGGTCGATATCCAAATTCATTTCCAACATTCTATAAGAAGGGACCTTAGTGATTTTCTACCAGATGGTGGACAGAATAGAGGAAAACTTCTGGAGGACAGATTCTAGAGGATCAAATTTCTATTCTTTCTATTCTTTGTTTTACACTTATTAGTATTGTAATGTGTTATTCTTGCCCCTTATTCAAAATTACCCTTATTATGGTGGGGTAAAATTCTCTGTGATTGGGGAAGGAGAGGTTTCCCATTTTGTATTTCATGAGTTCTTGCTATTAATGTTTTCAAATCCTCTTTTCTCTTCTGAGAATCAGTTTCAATTTCTTATAATAGTTTTTATTATCATGTACGATTGTATCTGATTTTAGATTCTGTTGTTTATTTATATATGGTCAATGATCAATATATACTTCTACTAGGTTATGGTTTATAAACGATTGAATAGACCAGGACTTAGTGGTGAAGTACTCGGTGATCACCGATACATGTGTGAGGAGTAGTGAATGTTTTTGATTGCTTGGGATAAACAAGACTCGATTGGGAATTTCCAAAGATAATTGGGGGGTATTCGTTATAACTCTAGTACACATTGGAAGGAGAGTAGACCAATATAAGGTTTTATTAAGGTTTATTCTTACATTTTCATTTGACCAAGGGAGTGAGAAGAAAATATTGTGGATTCTCACTCTTAACGATTTAGCATAAGAGAATTGGGTGAAGTGAAATATGATAGAATTACAATTGAAAAACCAACCCCAACCTGATCAACATTTCATATCACTGATTTAAATCACATCATATATCAATTTGTTTTAAAAATTTCACTTAATTTATTTACTTAATTTACTTTCTTTCTTGTATTTTCCAAATCAAACAATTTTAAAAACAACATCACTTATTTCTCTTATTTTAAGTGATAAACACTATTGTTGAGCACTCCTCTTTGGAGGAAACCTAGGTAACCCACTATAATACATTTTAACTTAGGTTATATTTGTTTTTTCCACACCCCATGACAGGAACGTGTCAAAACTTGGTGCCGTTGCTGGGGATGTAGCGCCAACATTTCTTTTCTTTTCTTTTCTCTCTTCTCATCTTTTCTCTTCAAAATTGCATGACTAGAACTGCAAAAACTGAAAGTTTACCCATAGATATTGAAATTGAAAGAACGTTGTTGAATAGAATTAGAAACATTAATTTGAAATCTGAATTTGATGAAATTCCCCTTGCAGACTCAATTGAAACTTCTAGTGTTCACTCTAAGCCTGTCATCATGGCTGAAAATCAAAACCTAACTCTTAGAGACCTATGTGCACCACAATTCCTTAATCAAAACAATAAAATTTGCATTCCAGTGTTACAAAATAATTTTTAAATGAAACCTAATATGATTCCTTTTCTTCCAAAGTTTTATGGTTTGGCAGGTGAAGATCCAAACAAACACATTAAAGAGTTCACACATGTGTGCTCAACTTTTAGACCCCGTGGAGTTACTAAGAAGCTGGTAAAGTGGAAGGAATTTCCATTTTCATTGGATGGGGATACAAAAGAATGGTTTTACAACCTACAACCAAAAGATGTGCATGACTGGAATGAACTGGTAATATATTTTATGCAAATATTATTCTACACCTCTAGAAGCACAACCATTCGGAAGGAAATCTATGCCATACGACAATCATCTGGAGAAACCCTTTACGAGTAATATGAGAGATTTAAGATTCTATGTGCCATATGTCCGCATCAAGACATTGAGGAACATAACTTTCTTGTCTTCTTATATCAAGGACTACTGGAAAATGACATAAACCTTCTTGATGCATCGTCTGGAGGTGCATTGATTGAAAATTCACCAGAAGAAGCTAAGGGATTGATTGAAAAGATTTCCCAAAACTCACAACAGTTTGTAACAAGAGGTATTCATGAGGTACTCAATTCTCATACATCACCCTTATTAGAAACTAGGATTAAAGAGCTTACTAGTTTGGTGATACAGATGGCATTGAAGCAAGTTAGTGACCAACAAGCACCAGCTAAGGTATGTTGTTTATGCTTATCACTTGATCATTTCACTAACCAATGTTCTGAAATACAGGGAATCGAAACATGTGCAGCAACATTTCATCCAAGGATGTTCCAAAAAAATCAAGGATGGAGAGATCCTAACCAAGTCCAATATGGGTTTGGAAATTAGAAGAATATAGGTAGACCCCATACCAAAACCAGTTTCAAAACCAACCACCATTCTAGAATCAATTCTAGAACCCACCACCATTTCAACAGAAACAATCTTATAACCATCCTTCTTAACAAAAACCAACCAATTTAAAAATACCCTATGAGTAGCCATCCACCAGTTCACAACCTACAATTCAAAACCAACAACATAAATATGAGTTTTAAGGACATAAATGCACTGTTAAAGATTTTTCCAACAAGTTTAAAAGTCTCATGTACTTTTGACCAAAAATCCTGGTAAACGCCCTTCACAAACAATCCCAAACCCAAAAGATAATTTTAGTATCACAACTACAAGAAGTGTAAAATAACTCCCACCACCATCCACCATTGAAATTGAAACAAGAATACCTGATCTGGGAGAGAATGAAGTTGGAAATGATGAAAATTATATGAAAATGCATCAGGAAGAATATAAGAAAGAGGAGGAGGATAAGGATAGGACAAGGAAGAAGAAATAAGAAACACCATTTCAAA
Source organism: Viscum album (assembly GCA_963277665.1). Lineage (NCBI taxonomy): Eukaryota > Viridiplantae > Streptophyta > Magnoliopsida > Santalales > Viscaceae > Viscum > Viscum album. The sequence goes on along the minus strand of OY728135.1, from coordinate 777,718,527 downwards.
GGAAACAAAGGGAGAAGAAATATATACCACCACCATTTCTATCAAGGATGATTGAATCAAAGAGGTTGCAAGAAGAAGCACTGCAAAAAGAAATTTTGGACACCTTCCAAAAAGTGTAAATTAACATACGTCTGCTTGAAGCACTCAAAAAAAATTCCAAATTATGATAAATTTTTGAAGGATATTTGCACCAAGAAGAGGAGACTTAATGTTAATGAGAGGATCAATTTGGGTAGAAGTGCCTCAGCCCTTATCACACCACAATTGCTAACCAAATGTCAAGATCCAATGACATTTTCTATTACATGAACCATTGGTTCATTAATTTTCTCTAATGCTTTGTGTGATTTAGGTGCATAAATTAATGTATTTTCTCACTCAGTATATAATTCTTTTCATATGGGAGACTTGAAGCACACAAGAGTGGTGGTCCAACTTGTAAATAGATCCACAGTTTTCCCAGTAGGAGTTCAGGAGGATGTGCTGGTAAAAGTCAAAGATCTTTTATTCCCTACTGACTTCTATGTATTGAATATGGAAGATGATAGGATCTCATCACACTCACCCATAATTTTGGGGAGACCTTTCTTGAAGATGGTCAAAACAATCATCAATGTTCATGAATGGACACTTACCATGATACAACACTATCCACTTCAATATTTTTGAATCCATGAGGCACCCTTCAGATGATCATTCACTCTTCACACTCTCCCATGAAGATGGTACAGAAAAAATTGAAGAATCAGGTATGTTTCATGAATTCATATCATTAGGAAAGAATTTTTCCATTAAAAATATCACTGAACATATGGATGCCCAAACTCCTGGAGATTCTAATTTCCTGTTGGAAGAAGAGGTAAAATCTTATTTGTTTGATAATTTTTAAATGATAATAAAGATGATATGATTTCTTGTTTGCAGGATGTAAAACATTTAGAAGTGTGGAACCGCAATTTAGTTTCATCCCTTTATCATCCCCCAAATATAGAATTAAAACCACTCCCCAATGATTGAAAAAATGTTTACCATATGGAGGGAGATAAATTACCAGTAATAATTGCTAATAATATATCTTAAACTCATGAAAAATCATTAATTGGGATTTTGAGAGATAATTTCCAAGTAATAGGGTGGAGCTTAGGTAATATCCCTGTAATAAACCCCAAAATTTGCTCACATAGAAGTTTTCTTGATGGATGTTCCAAACCTGTCAGACAACCCCAAAGGATGCTGAACCCCACCTTGATGAAGGTTATGAAAAAGAGATTGAGAATCTATTATAATCTGGGATCATCTATCCCATATCAGATTCACAATGGGTTAGCCCCATCCATGTAGTTCCAAAGAAAACTTTCCTAACCACTGTGAGTAATGAAAAGAATGAATTAATCCCTATGAGAATTCAAAATAGCTGGAGAGTGTGCATAGATTTTAGGTAGTTGAATCATTTCACAAGAAAAGATCATTTCCCTATCCCTTTCATTGACTAGATTCTATAGAGATTGGTAGGGAGAACTCATTATTACTTTTTGGATGGATTTTTAGGTTATTTTCAAGTACCGATTGCTCCCGAGGATCAAGAGAAGACTACCTTTACTTGTCATTTTGGTAATTTTTCATACAAAAGGATGCCATTTGGATTGTGTGATTCCCCAAGTACATTTCAGAGGTGTATGGTAAGTATATTTTTTGGTCACATTGAAGATTTCTTGGAGGTTTTCTTGGATGATTTCACAGTTTTTAGAAATTATTTTAACCATTGTTTGAAAAATCTAGAATTTTTTTTTGAAAAATTACATTGAAAAAAACATTGTTTTGAATTTTAAAAAGTGTCATTTTATGGTTGAGAGAGGAATTTTCCTTGGGAATTTCATTTCTCATAAAGGCATTGAAGATGATAAATCAAAAATTGAAGTGATAAATTCATTGCCTTACCCAACTTGTGTGAAACATGTTAGATCATTTTTAGGACATGCAAGATTATACAGGAGGTTTATCAAAGATTTTAGTAATATTTCTCTCCCTATCTCTATATTACTTTTGAAAGATTCGGATTTCTATTTCAATGGTTTATGTAGGGAAGAATTTGATGAGTTGAAAAGAAGATTGATTACACCACCAGTAATACAGCCTCCCAATTGGGAAGAACCATTCGAGCTACTTTGTGATGCTTCAAACCAAGAAGTTGGAGCAGTACATTCTCAGAGAATTGAGGGTAGGCCACATGTCATTTCATATGCCTCAAAAACCTTATATGCGTCCCAATTTAACTACAAAACAATATAAAAAGAGTTTTTAGCAGTTGTTTTTTCTTTAGAAAGATTTAGATCATATCTGCTTGGAACTAAAGTCATTGTGTTTTCTGATCATGAATCTCCTAGATACTTGATGAAGAAGGATGAAGCAAAACCAAGGCTAGTGAGATGGATGATAATACTGCAGGAGTTCAACATAGAAATCAATGATAAATAGGGATCTTATAACCAAGTGGATGATCACTTAAGTAGACTACCCAACACCACTGAAGTTGAAATTCCAAACACTGGACCACTAAATGATTTCCTTACAAGAGATTAGTTGTACTTGATTGAAGGAGAAGTACGTTGGTATGCTGACATGGTAAATTATCTAGTAACATATCAGGTCCCATCTCATTTAAATTCTCACCAAATTCAAAAATTGAAATCAGAATCTAAATATTACATATGGGATAATTCATTTCTTTGGAATATTTTCAATGACCAAATGATAAGAAGATGTTTGCCTAAAAATGAAATTGAATTAGTATTTAAGTTTTGTCACACATTAGCTTGTGGAGGCCACTTTGGACCTCAAAGGACAACAAGGAAGGTTTTTGAATCTGGACTTTATTGGCCAACACTTTTAAAAGATTCTCATGAATTTTGCAAATGGTGTGAAAAATGTTAGTTTACAAGAAATATTTCAAAGAGATAAGAAATGCCCCAAAATACACTTAATTTTTGTGAAATTTTTGATGTTTGGGGGATATATTTTATGGGACCCTTCCCAATGTAATTTGGAAATTATTATATTCTGCTTGTTATTGATTATGTTTCCAAATGGGTGGAAGCAAAATCCACCAGGACTGATGATGCTAAAGTTGTTTGCGATTTTTCCATGGATGACATATTTTGTATGTTTGGATTTCCTAGAGCCATCATTAGGGATCAAGGGACTCACTTTTGCAATAGGATAATGAATGTTTTGTTGAAAAAGTATAGAGTGCATCATAAAACATCAATTCTTTATCATCCACAGACTAATGGGAAAGCTGAAGTGTCTAATAGGGAAATCAATTTTTTTTGGAAAAGAATGTTAATCCAAATAGGAAGGATTGTAACCAAATGATAGAAGACACATTATAGGCTTACAAGATAGCCTACAAAACCCCAATTTGAATGATTCCATATAGGCTTATTAATTGGAAAAGTTGTCACCTAGTGGAATTGGAACACAAGCCATACTGGGCTGTAAGGAAGATGAATCTGGATCTTGAAAGTGTTGGGAAAGAGAGAAGATTTCAGTTATAGGAGTTGGAAGAAATTAGAAGGGAAGAATTTGAAAATTCCAAGATTTATAAAGAGAGAACGAGAGTGGCTCATGACAAACTGATCCAACCAAAAGACTTTCATCTTGGAGACAAAGTGTTTTTATTCAATTCAAGACTCAAGCTGATGTCAGGTAAACTTCATTCCAGGTGGGAAGGTCCATTTATAGTTAATAATGTATATCCTTTGGGTGCTGTGCATATTATAAAGGATGGAGAGAAGGATCTATTCATTGTTAATGGGCACAAGTTGAAGAAATTCCTTGGGACCATTCCATCTGATCCAATGGAGGAGATCACACTCCTCGAACCTGTTTATCAATAATCTCTATCAGGTTGTACCTATCCTTTATATTTTCTTGATTACAGTTATTTAATTTCAAATATTCTATGTGTTAAATCCATTTGAATGAATTGTGTAAACTATATCATTTATGTTTGGGGGAGGGAACCTTTGTTGTTCAGGATTTTTATTTGTTGTTTGTTTTCCTATATATATATATATATTTTAAAAAAATGTGTCTGTTTCAAATTTTGTGTGTTTATTTTTAAATGTTTGTGTGGTTTTTTTAAATTTTGAGCCGAAATGATCATCTTTTCCATTTTTGAAACCCATGTCCATGGAAGAAATAATTTATTCCATGAAACCGAGCTTAAATTAATGATAAAAAAGACTTTGTTTCAAGTTCAATTATTTGGGAATTTTATGAAAAAGTACTCTGATTTTTAAATCCCATTCCACATATCACCATCTTTGTATTTGAAATCAAATTCTCCTGAGGCTTCTGAACCTATTGTTTTCATATTATTTACATTCACGTCACTTCTTGAGAGAACCAACCAATGCTTTACTTAACCAGAATTTGATTTATTCTTAATAAAACATGAGGGTTTTAGGTACATGTGTTTTAAATGATTAAGCCATTTCATTGGATTTAAAGCCCCCTTTTCAATAAAATATTTTTTATAATGGCCTTCTATGAACATTTAATCATTATATCCCTTAGATTCCATGAACAACCTGTTAGGTTAGCCATATTACAAGCCAATATTCCCAATCCAACCTGCTCTTGAAGTGAAATTGCGTGATCTATTTGAACATATGTGTGGGGGGAAGCTATCTTGTGTTGTGATAATTCATTGTGTGAAACTTTGGGTTGAAATCAAATATTAAAGAGATGATATTGCTACTACAAAAGATGTTCCTTTTATGGAGCTTTCATGATGAGAGAAGTTATGCCTTTCTGGAGCTTCTAATGAAGAAATAAAGTTGTTCCTTTTCTAGAGCTTTCAAGAAATATTATTTTTGAGAAGATTGAAATGTTTTCTGCTGAAATGATGAACTATGTGAACATTCCTTGATATTTCATGATGATGAATCTGAAATTCTACTAAGGGGAGTGAAGATGAGACCCTACTTGTGTGAAAATTAGAGTAATGTAATTTTGCTTCAAAAGAGTCAAACCCTCTTCATTCAGCCTCAAAATTTTTACATCTAAATCCTACCAACCTAAAGCCACAAGAAAACCTTGATATGTACTCATGATAAACAAATGTCTTTTACTCACATCGGGTGGATATGTAGGAATTTATCAAACCTACAGTGACCCTTGTATGAGTTTGGATGAGGAAGACATTGCAAAAAAATTTGAAATTTGTGTGATGGGAGATAATGAAATTTAGGTAAGTTTTTTGTGTGAATGAGAGGATAAATGAAGAGTAAATATACTGAATGATCTTAAATTAATAACTTTAAATAATAGTTTTTGAGGAGGCATGATATATTTTGTTTCTTGTTTTCAAATTGGTGGATCTCATGGATATGCATTTTGAATTTACTTTGATTTTATTTTGATTCAAACTTTTCCTAGGAGTCCAAGTGATAAGTGTGCGGTAATTTATAGAGTTAATATTTTCATTATTATTAATATGTTTTTCAATGATTTAATCCCTCTCAATTATTCAATTTGATTATATTTGCATCATTTATGTGTTTTTGGTGTATTTTGGGCTTAAATGTGAAAATGGGGTGATTCTGTAAAATTGATAGTTTTATATAGATTCTATTTTTCGGGAATACCTTTTATAATATTGGTCTAATTGAAGTGAATCCTTTTTTATGCTTCATATTCTTGTGGGATTAAAATTTTTCTGCTGGACCAATACCCAATTCGAAACCCAATGGTACAGAAAAATCAATCAAGTAGAGAACTCAATATGGCTAGCAGAGTGGACCCCACCGCATTAAATCAACAATATCTCATTCATATGACCTTAGAATGAGGTTATTCTAACTGGTGTCGATAGAGGACATTTAAAGTATGGTTAAAAATAAATTTGATAAAATATGAATCTCATCAAGGCATCTTTTTGGTGCGTCCAAGTGGAGTTGGTGAAACAATTTTTGGCGTCCAGGAAAATTAATGGTCATTGATTCAGCCATATAATTATTTAAACCTATCTAATGACTCTAAAATTTTGAGGGTCGATAGAAAAATTTATTTCCAACATTATATAAGAAGGGACCTCAGTGAGTTTCGGCCGGATGGTGGGAAGAAAAAAGGAAAACCTCTGGAATATAGATTCCAGATGATCAAATTTCTGTTATTTCTTTTATTTGTTTTACACTTCTTAGTCTTGTAATGTGTTATTATTGCCCCTTATTCACAATTACCATTACCATGGTGGGGTAAAATTTTGTGTGATTGGGTAAGGATAGGTTTTCCATTGTGTATTTCATGAGTTCTTTCTATTAATGTTTTAAAATCCTCTTTTCCCTTCTTCGAATCAGTTTCAATTTCTTATAACAGTTTTTATTATCATGTACGATTGTATCTGATTTTAGATTCTGTTATTTATTTATATTTGGTAAATTATCAATATCTCCCTCCACTAGGTTCTGGTTTTTAAATGATGGAATAGACCAGGACTTAGTGGTGAAGTACTTGGTGATCACTGGTACGTGTGTGAGGAGTAGTGAATGTTCTTGATTGCTTGGGATAAACAAGACCCGATTGGGAATTTACTAAGACAATTGGGGGTATTCGCTAAAACTCTATTACACATTAGAATGAGAGTAGACCAATATAAGGTTTTAGTAAGTTTTATTCTCACATTTTTATTTGACCATGGGAGTGAGAAGAAATGATTGTGGAGTCTCACTCTTAAAGATTTAGTAGAAGAGAATTGGGTGAAGTGAACTGTGATAGAATTACAATTGGAAAACCAACCCTAACCTGATCACCATTTCATATCACTGATTTAAATCACATCATTTTTCAATTTTTTAAGACTTTCACTTAATTACTTTACTTTATTTAGTCTCTTTCTTGTATTTTCCAAATCAAACAATTTCAAAAACAACACCCCTTCTTTCTCCTATTTTTAGTGACAAACACTATTGTTGAGAACTCCTCTCTGGATAAAACCTAGGTAACTTACTATAATACATTTTAAATTAGGTTATATTTGTTTTTTTCACACCCTATGATAGGCATGTGTCACTACCGCTGATGCCTATCGAGTATACAAGATTGACTAGGAAGAGTTCCAAGTCATCATTTCATTTTTGAAAGAGGATGAGGGTGAAATCATCTAGGGAAATAGACTCCCTCTATATGTCAATGTCTAGTTAAATGATTTTTAAATCCATCACTTCTGGGTAGACACTGGTTCTAGGATAAACCTCATCCTAATATACAGACTCCACAAATTGGGGCTAAAAAATAATATTTGACCCCCTCCAACTTAAAAATTAATGGATATGATAGGAGTGAGAAGAATATGTGTAGAAAGATCTAGCAAGAGACACTATTCACTAACCTAGTAGTAAGCACCGAGTTCACAGTTATTTCAAAAGAAACTAACTACAATGCAATATCGGTAAGGACCTAGATTAACCTACATGTAATGGTCCCCTATTAATATCATCATTACCTCAAATACTCCCTCAATGTTCATGTATGGTAATTCCCTAGTGATTATTATTCCTTAATCTCCTATGAATCTCACAATCTAGATGCTGACTATTATAAGGGGTAGGGAAAGAAGATTCATACTGATAGAGTCGAACACATTAATTACACCAATGATATGACATACACTTTAGTAGATCCTTGTGTGAAATTTAATGATATATTCATCCTACTAATCCATTGGTTGAATATAATGATCTTTTTTATTAGGAACTATTTCATCATCCCCCCCAAAAGGAATTATCATAGATCACCTTCTATTTCTACACTGTAAAGGTACATTTAAGGTCAAAATTATTCTCTCCTATCATGTATTGGGAGGTCCACCCCTTGTCCACCAAACCACAATATCTTCACATGTTCCATAGAGTAGGGATGACTCAATAGAAGTCCACTCATCATCATTGTTTTGATATTAGGGAAGGACCCTCCTATCATAAACTGCACAGACTTGGAATACTATCATTAATTTCCATAATATCAACAAAACAAGACTCCCTCCCAAAGGATATTACCCATACTAGGTATGAAAGAAATATTACTCTATAGTCCTCATTTCTAGAGGTTTCATCCCTCTCCATTAAACCCCCAACTTCAAATGATGAAGATGACCTGGAAGACGACCCTACCACATTCGATAAAAGAACCATTAATATTGTTTAGCATTTAAATCAGGTTAATCTCGGCATAGAGGAGGATCTGACATTAGCACTGATTAGTGAATTCATGTCCCCAAATGATCAGGAATAATACATGCATTTCCCAAAATAACACCATGGTGTATTCACCTAGAGATATAAGGAAATAGTATGCCTAGATCCCTAGGTTTTTTTCACCACCTTGAACTCACTGTGGGCCACCATGGATATAAATAGACTCCCAAAAATATACAACCTTCCCATGGATCCATCATCGAGGTAGAAGTTGACAAGATAATAAAGGATAGCTTTATTATGGAAGTCCAATACCCAAAGTGGATGACCAATATTTTCCTTATCAGGAAGAAGAATAAGTAGATTATATATTAATTTACAAGACCTCCACTTCCACTATCCAAAGGATTATTTCCCCATATTTTTGTTGGATCGGATTACACCAAATATACACAAGAGGGGGGTGAATTGTGTCTTTTCAAAAATCTTTACGAGATTGTGTTCTACCTTTTAACTTTAATCAGATAAAATGATTCAGCGGAAATTTAAATAGAAGAAACACAAGATATATAGTGGTTTAGGGAATAGAAGGCCCCCAGTCCACTCCACCAACGATCTACTCCACGAGCTTGATTATTTTCATTATCTGGTCCTCGTTTCAACAGACCGGTTCACATCTGAGTACAGGCAGTTGACACCTTTACAATATAAGGCAAAAAAAAAATCCTTCTGGTTCAAATACGAACCTACATAGATTAGTATGAGAAGCTGGTCACTCAAGAATAGGAAAGAAATATTTTCGTATTCTGAAAATACTTTCCAGATGTTCTTCACAATTGGAACAACATACAATTGATAGTAGATGGATTGTTGCCTTCAGAAATAATAATTTTCACATAAGAGATGTTTTGAGTCGATCCCGTTGAAGTAGATATAAAAATATAATTCACAACTTCAGCAGTAGCAAATTCACAGTAGATCTTCATTGTAGAACAAGTGAATCTTCTATCGCGATCCTTCCTTTTTAACAAATAGATATTTGCCGCTCTTTTTGAACCAGTAGATCGGTGTGTTTCAGAAGTATCTATTTTTCCTTTTTTTTCAGAATAATCAAAAGATCACACACAATCAATAATCATCGATGCAGTTTTAAAAATCCCATATAAATAAAATAATGATAAGAACTTTTCCAGAAAAATTAGATCCACAAAAGTCGCATTTTTTACTTGTGATATTCAAACATTTGAATTTACATAGTAGTCGTAACTTCCCTGAAGACTCGGCATAAAAAGATCCTTTTAATTCAATTATCAAATCATTGATGAAACAGTTTTGAATCAGTCAAAATTGTACTCTAAAATCATCTTTAAATCTGGCTTGAAATCCGCCTAATAATCAGCGTATTGACCATTGCATAAAAATATCGACTTTAAATTTTCTGACGCCAAATGTAAGGTTAGGTTGAACTGTATGCGTCCTCTGAACGTAAGGTTGATGATGTATCCTTCAAACTTAAGGTTCATAATGTAAGGTTCATTCCAAATGTAGAGTTGGTCATCTATACTTTTCTCTTCAACTTTCAAACATACGGTAAAAGATCCATACTTTTACTTGATCCATACTTTTCCAAGAACGTATGGTTGGTTACAAAAGTAAGGTTGATGAACCATACTTTTGAGAAACAAATGTAACATTTAATATTTATGTACAGTTCTCCTTCCATACTTTTCTGATAATCCAAACGTAGGGTTCCTTCCCAACGTAGGGTTCTTCTTCCATACTTTTCCGATAACATATGGTTGTTTAACCATACTTTTTCCTTATCTCAAAAAGTATACATGGTTTTTATCCTTACACTATGTTTATCCACGTAGGGTATGAACAGTGTTTCCAGATCACGCTCAAGAAGATTCTGAATAAGTAGCGCATTAATAGTGTTTCCAGAACACGCTAAATACGAATACTTTAGTAATAAATTCCTGTAATTTCAAGAGTAAAATAAAATAATAAATTCCAGAAAAATTCTTAACAAATAAAATAATTAGAAAATAATTAAGGGTATTTGTGAGCATCAAAATTATCATAAAGAGATAGAGTAATAATATAAACTCCCCCTTTAAATAATAATATTATGTATTGTTGAAAACAACACTTGCTAAAAAATCTCTCCCTTTTTGATGATCACAAAACCCATAAGAAATAATTAATGAAATTAACTTAACTTGAAATTAATTACATAAAGTTTTGAAATTCTGAAAAGATAAATACAATATTAATGTCTCCCTTTAATTTATCCATGTTTTAATTTTTACAAATTAAATGAATTAATCCCCCAAACTAAAATATGTTGTATTTATCCAAATTTCTCATAGTAAAGTAAAATGTTGCGTTTATCCAAATTTCTCCCCCTTTTGTGATATAAAAAAGAATGATAGAATATGGAATAGAACACAGATTAATGTAGCACTGAACATAAGTAAAGACTATTATTAAATTTTTATAAATTATTAAATCTAGACTACTGGCATATCAAAATAATGACAGTAAAACAAATAGAAAGAATAAAACAGATTTTCATTAAAAGTCAAAAATAGATAAAATGATAATAAACACAGGAATCAAGTTTTTTTTGTAGTGAACAGGTAGGGCTTATCGTCTCTGGACTGTAGACTTGATTTCGGCTAACTGTTCTTTAAACCTTTTCATTAATCCATCACCAAGATGAATAATAATATTCTTGGCCTCTTGAGTCATATGAATATCTTCAATGAGATTGACTCTGAAAATCTCGTGAAGCCTCTCTTCTTTCTCCATAAACAAAGACAACTTCTCTGTGAATTTTTCTAAGACAGAGCGAATTCCGGGCTCATTGGATGTTAATTGATCAACTAAGAATTTCTGGTTATCTAAGAGAACAGATAATGGAACACTGTTGCACTGAATATCTTACAACCTGTCATTCATGTTGCTCATTGCAGCTATGATAGCTTGAAATCTTTCGATTAAATCAGGTGAAGTACCTGATCCACTAGCAGTATTATTTCCAACTGATGAAAATTGTGCCTCTAGAAACAACTTAAGATATGAGAAATCTGACTTCATAACCATTTCAGATTTCAATTTGGAAACAACATTTAACAGATCCTCTTTAAAAACTTCCACTTCTTGTCTTGAAACAATACTCTCCTTAAGCTTGTGAAATTGCAACTATTCAGATGCTAAGGTGCTTCTCAAAGAATCATTCTCACATTACAGTTGAGATAAATTTTTGTACATTTCTTCAACTTCCTTATTCATTGAATTAGAAGAACCCTATGCTTGATTCGTATTCTTAGGCACTGTGTGATGTATTATTACTAAAGGTAAAGGTTCGACATCAGATTTTTCTTTCTCCTTGTCCTGAGTAGGTTGGTCCACAGATTTTTCCTCAGAGTTTTTTTTCAGACTCTTCCATAGAAAAATTCTCTTGAAGAACTTCTGTTTGAGATTCAGAATCATGATCATCACAAACATCTGCAATTTCTTTATCAAATGGAATATTTAAAATGATATCCTCTAGAGTTTCCTGAGGTTTGGCCGAATACTCACCAGGCTCTGCCTCCTTTTCTTGTTGAAGTACACCTGCAACATCATCTACATCCTATTGTTCTGATCTTTCAACTACAATCCTTTCATGATCAGGATCTGCAATAGTGACATTCTGTTCTTGAGGTTGTTCAACAACCTTTTCTATGACAAAGATGTAAGAGAGTAAATCTCTTGTAGTTAAATCAGGGGAAGTATGTTCCTCAGTCACAGGTCTTTTCCTCTGAGTTCGAAGTCCCTCCTGACTTCTTTATTCCTCACTTTCTTCTACTTCAAATATGATCCTCCTTTCCATAGTTCTAACTGTTGATTCAGCTTGTCCCTCCTTGGACTTTGCAGATTGAGCTTGAGCACTCTCTTATTCATCATCTACTCCTACTGGAAAATGTTTTCCTTTGATAGTACTCTAGAAATAGCCAATCTTTCTTAAAGTTCCAGCATTAAACACATTACTATGATGACAGTGTACTCTGGCATCCACCAATCTCACCATGTCCTTCTTAAGCAACAACTTGGAAATAAATCGACCAAAAGGATAAAAGTTCATTCAGGCATCACTCTGACAACAAAATATTAGGTATCTAACCATATACCTAGAAAAATTTAGTTTGACATCACTGAGAAAAAGATACATTATATACATATCAGGATATAATATCTTTTCCATCTCAAACATCCTCAGTGCAATCCCTGTTTACACAAATTTGACCAAAATTTTCTGATTAGGCTCCAAATCCTTGATAAACATTTTCTTTACAGTCTTAATACCAAAGAGAAATGACATTATGTCCTCTGATTTATGCACATAATCTCCAATATTTTTCAAATCAAAATGAAAAACTCCCTCACAAGGGCAGTTGAGAATCTGACTAATTTCTACTGAAAAGATTGAGAAATCCCTATCCTCTATCTTAGCCATCATAATGTCCTCAGTTTCTCCCATACTAAACTGTAAATATTTGAATAAGTATCTAAGTTCTACCTCATATAGAAATTTCATATTTTCACTATTGAACGTCTGTTCAAGGTTCTGAAATGACAGTGCTTGTTTCAACAGTAGATTTGTCTGAAATAACCAGTCGAGATCGATTACCTTTCCCTGTAAGATTTTTCTTCTTTCGGAGCATTATCTCTTGGCATTTCTTGTCTCGGCTTCAATGGATATTTTAGTCCTTACCATCTCTGTGAGAATCTCTGAAGGTTTGAAGGTTAGGGTTTCAACGGTTTGAAGATTAGGGTTTACAAGCAGAGGTGTGGTTTGCGGGTTCGAAAAGGTTTCGATAGAAATGAAACAGTTTAGAAGATGAAAGGGTTTCTGAAAACCTTGATTCCCGTGTTTTTAATAATTATTACATATATTAAAAATAAATAAAATAGATTACTTGGGGAAAAGAAACTTATTCTATTTGAAAAACAAAATAGCTTAATTATTTTAAGTAGAATTAAAATAAAGAACTACTATAGTAAAATAAAGTTTTATTTAAGATCAAATAAACCTAGCTCCCCCTTAATAAAATCAAACCTTGTAGTGGGAAGAGGTTTAGTAAAAATATCAGCTAATTGAATTTTAGTACTTACAAATTCCAAAGATATATCTTTTTTAAGAATTTGATCTCTTAGAAAATTATGTCTGATATCAATATTCTTAGTTCTAGAATGATTAATAGGGTTTTTTGAAATATTTATAGCACTAGTATTATCACATAAAATAGGAATATTGTTAAAATTTAGTTCAAATTCCATAAGAGTATTTTTAATCCACAACACCTATGCACAACAACTGTCAGCAGAAACATACTCTGCCTCAACTCTTGACAGGGAAACTGAATGTTGTTTCTTACTTGACCATGACACTAAATATTTTCCAAAAAAGTGACAAGTTCCTGAAGTGATTTTCCTATCTAATCTACAACTCCCAAAGTATGAATCTGAATATGAAATCAAATTAAAATCAGAAGTTTTGGTATAAATAAGAGATTGAAAAATAGTTCCTTTTAAATATCTAAAAATTCTTTTAACAGTAGTTAAATGAGATTCTTTAGGATTTGATTGAAATCTTGCACAAAGACATACTGAATAAATTATATCTATCCTTATAGCAATAAGATATAATAAACTACCAATCATACCTATATATAACTTGTTGTCAACTGATTTTCCAGTTTCATCTAAATCAAGTTTTATATTAGTACACATAAGAGTTGTATATGTCTTGCTGTTTTCAAGTCCAAATTTCTTCAAAAAATCAGTAATGTATCTTCTTTGATTCAAAACATTTCCAAAATATTTTTGATAAATTTTAAGTCCTAAAAAGAAATTTAGTTCTCCCATCATAATCATTTCAAATTCTTTTTTCATTAACTTTGAAAACTCATGACAAAGGGTTTTATTAGTTGAACCAAAAATTACATCATCAACATAAATTTGAACCAATAAAATATTAGAATTCATAATTTTCTTAAATAGTGTTGGATCTTCCATTCCAACTGTAAAATAATTTTTCAAAATAAAAGAGCTTAATCTTTCATACCAAGATCTTGGTGCTTATTTAAGGACATAAATAGATTTAGTAAGTTTAAAAATAGAATCTGGTTTTGGAGAATTTTCAAAACTAGGAGGTTTCTCAACATAAACTTCCTCCATTAAATAACCATTTAAAAAGATATACTTAACATACATATGAAATAATTTAAATTTCATATGAGATGCATAGGCTAAGAGGATTATAATGGCTTCTAGTCTAGCTACAGGTGAAAAGGTCTCATCATAATCTATACCTTCTTCCTGATTATATCCTTTGGCTATAAGTCAAGCTTTATTTCTAGTTATTATTCCTTGATCATCTTGCTTATTTCTAAAGACCCATTTGATTCCTATCACTGGATAGTTCTGTGGTCTTTCAACTAATTACCAGACTTCATTTCTTTTGAACTGGTTTAATTCTTCTTGCATTTCTATCATCCAACTTTCATCATCTAAAGCTTATTCTATAGTCTCAGGTTCTAATTGGGATAGAAAGTAAGATAATTCTAAAATATTTCCTATATTTATTCTAGTTTTTATTCTTGTATCTAAGTCGCCTATTATAGTTTCTAAAGAGTGATTCTTTAGGTTTTTAGTCTATTTAGGCAACACACATATAGGTTCTTCAGTATCATGTTATTCTGAACTGGACTTAATTTTATTTATATCTTTTTCAAAATCATTTTTCAAGTTCTCAAGCCTCATGTTATCATTAGAGTCAGATTCATCCATTTGATCTGTCCTTTTCTCAAAGGGATCAGATTCATCAAATTTCACATGAACTGATTCTTCAACAATCCTTGACTTCTTATTATAGATTCTATAATATTTGGAGGTAGCTGAATATACTAAGAAAATTCTTTCATTAGATTTTGGATTGAACTTACCAAGATTATTCTTGGTGTTTAAGATGTAAACTTTTCATCCAAAAACTGTAAAGTAGTTAACTTTAGGTTTTCTGTTATTCCAAAGTTGATAGGGTGTTTTTTTCAAAAGAGGTCTAATTAAAACTCTATTCATTATATAGCAGGCTGTGCTTACAGATTCTGCCCAAAAGTAAGTAGGAAGGCTGTATTCATTTAGCATAGTCCTAACCATTTCCTGAATAATACTATTTCTTCTTTCAACAATTCTATTTTGTTGAGGTGTTCTAGGTGCAGAGAAGGTGTGTTTAATACCCATATTTGAGAAGAAGGAATTAAATTCCTGATTCTCAAATTCTCCACCATGATCACTTCTTAATGAAATTATTTTAAAACCTTTTTTATTTTGAATAGATTTACAAAAACTTTCAAATAAATTAAAAGATTCATTTTTAAATTTCAAAAATAAAATCCATGTAAATCTAGAATAGTCATCAGCTAAAACATATATATATAATTTACCATCCAAGATTTCTACTCTTGAAGGTCCAAAAAAATCCATATGAATAAGTTCTAGAGGTTTAGATATAGTAATTTTGTTAACAAATTTGAAGGATGATTTGTGTTGCTTGCCAAGTTGACATGCATCATAGAATTTGTCACTTTCAAATTTGAGAATAGGAAAATCAGAAACTAAATGTTTCTTAGATAACTTATTTAAAACATATACATTACAATGTCCAAGTCTCCTATGCCAGATGCATGAATCATTTATTTTAGCATTTAATCAATTTAATTGTTGTTTACACAAGGAATTTAAATCCATGGTATACACATTATCAGTTCTTGGTGATCTAAATTTAAGCGATTTATTTTTGAAAATAGAACAATAATTGTTAGAAAAATCAACAGCATAACCATCATCACATAGTTGAGAGATACTTATCAGATTGTGTTTCAATCCTTGTACATAAAGTACTTTATTAATTGAGACAACTTCTGGATCTCCAACTGTTCCAATACCAATGATATTTCCTTTGGCATTGTCACCAAAAGTGACAAGTCCACCATCTTTTTAAGTGAGTGTAGAGAAATTCAATGAGTTTCCACTCATATGTCTTGAGCAACCACTGTCCATATACCATATGTCATTTTTTCTCTTGTGATATGCTCCCTGTAAAGACATTTACACAGACTACTTTGGTACCCATATTTTGTTGGGTCCAGTAGTGTTAGCTAGCAAAGATCTGAGAATCCAGACTTGCTTTGTTTTTATAATTTCACATGAGTCAAATAGATCATTTGATACAAAATATTTCTTAATGCCACTTATTTTGGGTTGTCTTAAGAAACATTTTTTAGAAATATGTCCCCTTATTCCACAGTAATTAAAATTTAGTCTTTTTTCACTTGGAATAAAATAGTTTTTATACAGCTTGGGTTTTTCACATTTACTTCCAATTCCAAATCTCTCCTTTTTAATGAAAAATTTCCCAAGGATTTTATTTAAAGTATTTTCTCCTTTAGTAAAAACAAGGGCTGTAGTTTTATAAGTTTCTACTTCAGTTTGCAGTGATTTTATCTTTGATTCATAATCTGTATTGTTAGAATTAATTGAATCAAATTTTTCAGTTAAGTCCTTATATTGTGTCATCATTTTATCTCTTTCATCAGAAACGGACTTATGAATATTCTTTAAAGAATTATGATTCTTAAACAGAGAGTCATATTTTTCTTTAAGCATATTGCAGTAGGCTGCAAGTTTTTCGTTAGAGTAATTAGATTCAGAACTAGAATCAGAAGAGTAGTAAGATTGTAACTCATCTGTTTCTTTCATAAAACACATGTTAGATTTCAGATTTGCTTCCTCTTTCTCTGAGTCTGATTGACAAGTACTACTAGAGTCTTCAGATACACTCCATGTAGATTTCATGGCTTTCTTGTCCTTATGCTCATAGTCATTTCTTTTGAAAAATTTATTTCTTTTTTCTTCTTTTAGCTGAGGACAGTCAGGTCTGATATGCCCCATTTTCTTGCATTCATAGCATCTGATTTCCTTGTCATCATTTTTGAAGGATTTTATGAAGCCCTTATTCTTTCTATAGAATTTTGTGAATCTTTGGGCTAGCTGAGCCAATTCCATATCAGAATTAGATAAATCAGAACTCTCTGACTTCTCTTTTACAATTTTCTTTATCTTTCTATTTTTTCTCTGTGATGATGCTTTCAAGGCAGTATCATATCTTTTGACAAGAACTTTATGTTCATTAGCTTCATCTTCCATCTCATCTTCATACATCATTAATGTTCCAATCAGTTCTCTCATGGTTAAACTTTGATAGGTGTTGACTGTATGATTGCTGTAGAGATTCCATTCCATTTTGTAGGCAGTAATCTCAATACTTTTAAAGCTTGACCAGCTTGCTTAATGGGATCTCCCAAGGCAGTTATGTTATTGACAATCTCTATCAATCTTTCATTCATTTGAGTAATACTATCACCTTCAACCATTATGAATGTGTCAAATTTAATTTTAGTAGTTTCATATCTCATTTCCATGATATTGTTAGTTCCTTCATAAGAAACAACAATAGTTTCCCACATTTCATATGCTTTTGGGCATTGAGATACTATGTTAAACTCATCAGGTCCTAGACCACATATAATTGCATTCATTGCCTTAGAGTTCATGTCATAATCTGATTCAGTAGCTGCACTCCATGTTTTAGGTTTTTCGGGTATTTCATATGGATTCAGAATATTAGAATAGACTCTGTATCCATGATTTTTCAGATAGATAATCATTCGTAACTTCCAGCATCCATAGTTTTCTCCATTGAAGTATGGTTCTCTGACTATAGACATTACCTCTCTTGTATCAGTCATATTGCTATGTGTATAATCACTTTCAGCTCGTTAAAGCTTTATCCGAAATCTCAACCTCTGATACCAATTGTTGGATCAGATTACACCAAATATACACTAGAGGGGGGTGAATTGTGTCTTTTCAAAAATCGTTATGAGATTTTGTTCTTCCTTTTAACTTTGATCATATAAAATGATGCAACGAAAATTTAAATAGTAGAAACACAAGATTTATAGTGGTTCGGGGAACATAAGGCCCCTAGTCCACTCCACCAACGCTCTACTCCACGAGCTTGGTGATTTTCACTATCTGGTCCTCGTTTCAACAGACCGGTTCACAACTAAGTATAGGCAGTTGACACCTTTACAATCTAAGGAAAAAACAAAGCCTTATGGTTCAAATATGAACCTACTCAGCATAGTACAAGAAGCTGGTCACTCAAGAATAGAAAATAAAGATTTTTGTATTCTGAAAATATTTTCCAGATGTTCTTCACAATTAAAACAGCATGCAATTGATAGTAGATGGATCATCACCTTCAAAAATAATAATCTTCACATAAGAGATGTTTTGAGTCGATCCTATTGCAGTAGATATAAAAATATAATTCACAACTTCAGCAGTAGAAAATTCACAGTAGATCTTCACTGTAGAACAAGTGAATCATCTATCGCGATCCTTCCTTTTTAACAAACAGATCTTTGATACTCTTTTTGAACTAGCAGATCGGTGTGTTTCAGTAGTCTCTGTTTTTCCTTTTTTTTTTCTGAATAATCAAAAGATCACACACGATCAATAATCATCGATGCAGTTTCAAAAATCTCATATAAATAAAATAATGATAAGAACTTTTCCTGCAAAATTAGATCCACAAAAGTTACATTTTTTACTCGCGATATTCAAACATTTGAATTTATAGAGTAGTCGTAACTTCCCTGAAGACTCGTCATAAAAAACTCCTTTTAATTTGATTATCAAATCATTGATGAAACGATTTTGAATCATTCAAAATCGTACTTTAAAATCAGCTTTAAATCTGGCTTGAAATCTGCCTAATAATCAGCGTATTGACCGTTGCATAAAAATATCAACTTTAAATTCTCCAACGCCAAATGTAAGGTTAGTTTGAACTGTATGTGTCCTCTGAACGCAAGGTTGATGATGTAGCTTTCAAACATAAGGTTCACAACGTAAGGTTAAATCCAAACATAGGGTTGGTCATCCATACTTTTCTCTTCAACTTTCAAACATACGGTAAAAGATCCATACTTTTACTTGATCCATTCTTTTCCAAGAACGTATGGTTGTTTACAAAAGTAAGTTTGATGAACCATACTTTTGAGAAACAAACGTAACATTTCATATTTACGTACGGTTCTCCTTCCATACTTTTCTGATAACCCAAATGTAGGGTTCCTTCCTAATGTAGGGTTATTCTTCCATACTTTGCTGATAACGTATGGTTGTTTAACCATACTTTTTCCTTATCTCAAAAAGTATACATGGTTTTTATCCTTACGCTATGTTTATCCACGTAGGGTATGAACAGTGTTTCCAGAACACGCTCAAGCAGATTCCAAATAAGTAGCGTATGAGCAGTGTTTCCAGAACACGCTAAATACGAATACTTTAGTAATAAATTCTCGTAATTTCAAGAGTAAAATTAAATAATAAATTCCTGCAAAATTCTTAACAAATAAAATCATTAGAAAATAATTAAGGGTATTTGTGAGCATCAAAATTAACATAAAGAGATAGAGTAATAATATAAACTCCCCCTTTAAATAACAATATTATGTATTGTTGAAAACAAAACTTTCTCAACAATTTTTAATAGAGTTTCTTATTGAAACCACTATCTAATTCCATGTTTTTCCCTTTATGTATGGGTATTCTAGGTATAATAAAATGTGGATGGCACATGAAGATGGGGAAGTCACTACCTTCAGGGAACCTTATGGTAGATTTATCTACTAAGTGATTCCATTTGTTTTAAAGAATGTTGGGGATACCTACTTGAGTTCTATGCACCGTATCATCAAGCTGCTCCCAGGGACATTAGTTGAGTGTTTTTTGGGGAATTTGGTGGTCAAATCCCTCCAAAAACCAAGACCATATTAGAGATCTTGAGAAAGTGTTGGACTTAATATGATCCTATCACATTGAAATAAACCCCTTGAAGTGTGAATTATAGATCACCTATAGAAGTTTCCTTTACTTTTTTTAGATATAGAGTATTTGAGATAAGCTAGAGAATATCAGAGCTATCAGCTAGATTCTTCCTCTACAAAACGTTTGGGAATTTTTAGGTCTCTATGACCATGTGGTCTATATTAAATGATTCATCACTAACCTAGATGGTAAATACAACCCATTATATAAGATTAGGAATAAATTAACCCTGTACCAATGTGATGAAGAGTTTTAGATTGTATTCAAGGACATTATGTGGTATCCTCTACATCCTCTAGTATTGATTCCACCCATCCCTAGGAATCCTATAGTCTTTTATGTGACCACCCTAGAGTGGTCTTTCAGTGCTCTACTGGAACATAAGAATAACGTGTGTAGGGAAAACATCTTCTATTATATCAGCTATATGTTTCTCGACACCATGACCATATATTCTCTTATTGAGAAGAGGTTCCTAGCCTAGGAATTCTTGGTTTAGAAATTATGGAATTACCTTAAATGCTAGAAAATATATTTGGTGTCTCATGTTGATCTGTAGAAGTACATCATCAATTTTCCCATGTTGATAAGGTGATTATCATGATGTTATATAATATTTAATCCATTCAATATCAGGTTTGTTCCCCAAAAGGCCTTCAAATCTCTAGCATAGAAATATTTCTTAGATGCCAACCCAACTATTGATGAATCCCACATGGATGATAACTTCCTAGATGATGCCTTATTCTCTGTCGATCATACCACACCATGTTGGTATATTCATTTTGATGGTGCCTCCCATAGATTGATCAAGAGAAGACTCAATAACCCCAAACTCAATAAGGTGGGCTTGGGAATCATCTTCATCATGCCCATACAAAAAATATTTCTATACCCATTTCTATTATCAGAGGGTTATATCAATATTGAGGCTAATTTTGAGGCTCTTATCACCAGTATCATGTTAGATCTTGATATTTAAGTACCCCAACTATATATAAAGTGAGACTTAAAACTAGTCATCAAGAAGATCAATGGTGACTACATTGGCAGAAAGAAGGAACTTATCCCTTTATTGGAGCAGACTTTTGAGATAATGGCCCAGTTCCCAAACCAGCCAAAGTTGACCCATGTTCCTTGGTCCAATAATAACCTAGTTGATGCTCTAGAAGGTATATCCACTTCTCTCATAGAGCCTAACCAAGATTACTTAGTCATTCTTGTGTCCCACCATATAGTCATTACCCCCATCACCTTTTATGAATAAGAATAATATAAGAGACAACTAGGTTATGGGAAATTGGTAGTAAGGCCCTCAAATTACCTGATAGAAAAAGAGTCACCCTAATGGATGACTCAATTCATTGTGTATCTTTAACATGATACCCTCTCACCAGACTGAACCAAGAGAGAGAGAATCTGTTAGTGTGCGGTGAAGTACACCCTTCAGGGAAACCCCAAATTAGAGAAAAATCTCCATAAGTGTGGCTTTGATGACATAATTATTCATTAAATCTAAGGAGATGTGATTTTTTACATCCTACAAGAAGTCAATGTAATTTAATTTAGGTCCCATCAACTAGGACTGAATCTCTCCCACCAGATTTGAAGATCAGGATACTTATAGCCCACCATGGTCCATGACTACATAGAGTTCACCAAAAATTGTCATGCATGATTGATCCATGAAAAATTCATGAATAAACTACAAAATATTATCCATACCACCAAGTACTGTTGGCCCTTATCATTATGGGGACATGATGTTGTGGGTCCCTACCCACCAAGCATAGCTCAATGATGCAGGTTTATTCTGACTATCACCAACTTCTTTTCAAAATGGGTAGGATCCATACCCTCAGAGAGGTAAAAACCTAGTCTATGATCTAGTCTATGAAGTCCCACATCATCCATTGATTTAGTATTCCTCACACCATTATCATGGATAATGACACTAACTTTCAAGATGTTGACCTAATAAAGTAGTACGCTATGTACAACATCTGGTCTGACCACACCTCCTGCTATCACATATAGAAAAATTGGTAGATCAAGGCATACAAAAATATACTCTATAATATCCTACATAATATGGTAATTTAGAATATGAAGAGATGGATGGACATGTTACCTAATTCCCTATGGTATTATAGAACAAAACTCATAATTACACCCAGATGACCCAGTACTCCATGGTGTATAGAACAAAGGTGGTTTTACCTATATAGGCTTAGTTACCATCACTTCGAATAACCATTTATGACCAGAAAATACTGGACAAGAGTTTCAAAGTCTATTTGTATGAGTTGGAATCCCTTGAAGAAAGAAGACTTCTAGTATTTCATAACCTAAAAAGGCATCAAAATTGATTGGCATAGGCCTTAAACAATAAATTTTGCCTCTAATCCTTCATTCGTGATGAAATGGTGTTGGATCTTCTAAAGCCCATGATACCTAGGAAGAAACTTCTGAAACTGGAACCCAAATAGGAAGGATCAAACATTATCCATAAGGTCTACGCTTATGGTGTATACACATTGATCACTATTTATAGAGAGAATATCACACCTACCACCAATGCAAATTCCCTCATGCGGTACTTCATATGAACCCTTAGTCTAGGCTATATGACTTTAGACAAAAAATCCAACATTCTAGTCGTACAACATTAAATTATAGAAAAACACCCTCATCACAGGATGTTAAACTATTGACTTACCATTTTTAATATACATGGGATTCCTTGTATGATAAATATGTGTTGACCCTTAGTCCATATGTAAAAAATTAAACAAAAAAGACTAATATATTAGTTTCATGATGTAAAATTTCAAGACAACATCCTATCCACATGATGTGAAAATTCATAACATCTTAGCCAAAGTTATACAACCCTAAACTAAAGAACCCCATATTTTCCATATGAAGTAAAATTGTGTTTCCAATATCCTTTCCACATGACAATAAATTCATATTTTACATCTCCATTACATGATTTTTTTTTGAAATTCCTTTATTCCTCACTCTAGAGAGAACCCACTCCCGGTGTTGGTCTTCTACCACACCGCCTCCTAGATCTATGAATGATTTGATTCCTGATTTCACTAGATAATAGGAATTATCAAACATCACATCTCAGGAAATACCTAACCTTTGATCTATTTTATCCTTATTCCCCCTTGGGATCATGTCCAATACCCACTAACTGATATAAACATTCAACATGTTCAAGAACATGGTGAGATAACTCATAGAGTGTTTATCTTTACCCTAAATGACTCTACATCACCACCTAAAAAGTCTGAGTCTTCCATAATATAGATTCTCATCATCCTCCCACATCTTAATCGTATCCTTATTGTGATGGAACATGGAAAAAATAGGCTCACCTCTCACCAGGGTACACACCCCGAACCCCCCTTAGAAACGAATAGAGGTTCTCATGATTTGAACACAGTCAACAGTAGATATTGTATTTGGTTTTCATATCCTTGATTGATGTGGTTTTGAGACCTGTATTTGGAATATAGTCAGTATTCATCCTCTTCCCTTCAACCTCCCTCCTTCTGAAGTCTAGATCCCGGAAGTCTCAATTTACCTTCTTTTCCACCTTCCTTTATTCAAGTGAAGTTTCAAAACCTTGGGTTTTATTCTTCCATATTTTCATGAAAAAGACCAAGAAAGTAGGAATCATTGTAGATTTACCAATTTAGATTCTTTCATCCCTTATTTTGAAATATTTTGTAGTAATGTGAATTCCCTACAACTCATTTTTCCTCATAATGAGCATGGATCACATGGGTTTATGAGTCATGGTAAAACTTTCCCCCAAGTATGATTGAAATTCACAAAGTGTTCCTTAAATGGAATTCAATCCCCTCTATAGTACACAAATTATAAATTTAAATAGTGTAAAAAATGTCCCATACGTCTTATGTGGTATTGGGACTCCATAGGACCTTTTCACATAGGGGCACTAATCTTTCTTTCCATAGTGAACATTATGGAACACATCCCCCTTAGGTCTAAGCATTATAACCTTAAACTATGTGTATCCTTTCCAAATGTTTCACATGAGGTAGGGAATCCATGGTTGTAATATTAACCAATAAACCTCAACATAGGTTCTAGTTTCAGGAACTTAAAATTATTTCTCCATGCCCTAGTCTCATGATGTGAAACTACATGACACCTTGGTCAAATCCATATAAACTTATAATGAAAACCCCCATCCCTCCCACATGGAATTAAACCGTGTTAACAATTTCCTCACATCATAATGTTAAACAGTATGGTTCACATACCTGTTGCATGATGTAATACTATGTAATACTTTTATCCTTAAATAGATAAGTATTCCTCCTCCCAGTTTCGTTCAATTACCATGCCACATTAAAAAAAATTTTAAGGCTTGATTCCCATTTCATTTCATGGTATACATAGATATTCCTAGATCCTATATCCTGGAACCATTTTCTCTATTAATCTACCTTAGAAATTACATCCATGAGAATAATTTTTATGCTCACTTGATGATGTGACCCCTGTTGGTGTGCTCAAAAGAATAGTGGCGTAAAACAAAGGGTGTCAAACTTTTACTTGAATATTTCACCAACTCAACTTCACACTTCAAGCCTCCCTTGATTTGAATCCTCATAATCCTCTAGAAATAGATGATATCCCCTAATGAAAATGGTTTCTATCCAATCTAGCTCACCTACCATGCTAGGTTCCACACCCTGAAGGATTTCTCATGATAAACAACAGCTCCCATGTTCAAACTTGCACAATGGTATATGTCATTTGTTATACCACATTCATGAATGGTGTGGTAGTGAGACCTATGTTTCAAACATGTTAAAAAATATTCATCACCCATTGGTCACCCCCTATTGTGATTAAATTCCCAAGAAGTCCCAATTTACCTCATTTCTACCTTCCTTTGTTCTATTTGAATTTTGACACCCCTGGTGTTACCCCTGCATGTTCATGCATATTGATTAAGGATGTTGGTGTTGTTGAGACTCTCAAATCAACCCATATATTCACCATTTTAGATACCTCCCATGTAAATAGGTAGAATACTAACCATATATTGTTTAACACACCATGTGTGGCTCACATGGTCTTAGGAAACTTGGTAGGAATTCCCTCACATAGATGAAGATACAACCTTTATGCTCCAAACATCAGGACCTTAAACTATATGCGAATAGACCCAAGGATGTTCATGTGGTGTTGGGACCCCATAAACCCCTTTTGACATCATTTTTCACTTTATTTCACAATACAAAACCAAATCAGAATGGTTCATTATGTTCCAAGCTCTATTACCTTAAACTAAGAGTCTTGGTCCAAGATGTGGGACCTTAAACCTTAGAAAACTATTTTTAGAGATCTATAAAATTAAACAAGGAATCTTAGTCCTGGATGTATGACCATAAAAGATACCACCCTCAGTTAAATCTATACAAACTTAAGTTAAGTATCCTAATAAACTATTGGTTTCCTCCCTCACACCTAATTGGTCGATGCTCATGTTCGCCTTATTGGCTTACATCTTTCTGTCGATTTGAAACACTCTTATTAATATGCTTGACACACAATAGTGTATCCTTGAGCGTGTTCAAACTCATATTGAGCACCATGAAACCACATTATCACACTTTATTCCTCCTTAATATGGATCTACATCCAATCCATGTGCCCAAATGGGCTTCCCCATATGATGAAAGCACATGACCAAAATAAGCTTGCCTCTCATGGGGGTGTATTCCCAAAAGGATTCACATTAAACATCTCTAAACGGGCCCCCAATAGTGATGGTGCATGGAGAAAAATAATATTTTCTTCCCATATGTGCACAAATTATATAGGATAAACCCTAAAAAAATAATTTTTTAACCCGTGTTTTGAATATGGTTAGTGGTTATCCTCAACCCACCATCCTACAACCCTTGATCCAGACCATTGAGGTTTATATTTATATATCTCCAATCATCCCCCACTCAATTGTAATTCTAACACCATTAGTGCTATTATCTTGTGAACCCTACACACTGATGAGGCCTATCAATCCCTCATGGATTATAACATCTTGGTCTGCCAATTTTAGGGTCTTAGAGTTAATTAATAAATTTTTTTGACATAGAAACCTTAACACCTAGTTAGCACTCTCAAAAAACAGATAAGTCTATTTTTATCTCATTTCTCACATTGATCATGACTCACATGAGTTTAGTGGTCTATAGTTGGACATATTGTTAATGTGATAAAGATAAATCTAGGATAAAACATACAAAATTGAGGTAAGATTGTAACATCTTGGTTTCGGGTGCCGCCCAGAGGTGCCCCGTACCTGGTTGGTCACATGGCCTTAAGAAAATTTTTCTAAATTCCAGAGGCTACCGACTAGCAGTGAGGACCTTGAGTGTGATAGTGGTGAAACTATTCCCTCATTGGCAGAGTAATGCAACAGAAAGAAATAAATAATGATAGCAGAAGCAGTAATAATACCATACAATAGTAAACAACGGAATACTGGAAGTAAATAAACAGCTGAAACACACACACACACACAAACACATATATCAATAATGATGTATGTCACAAGTATATAGTAAATCATTCAAACAAGTCACAATGTTGAAATACAGTACTAAACCAAAGTACAAAAAAAAACAAGTTGATAACTCCAGCAGCATTGCAAGCCTCATCTTGGTCCCATGCTCTCCAACTCTGAAACAATCAAGTAATCAGAGTTGAATGGTGCTTTACCTTATCTATACCTGTAGCTATGTAATCTTTTTGGGCCCAAAAGAATGACTCAAATAGGGTGTGAGACGAATCCCAATAGGCAACCACCCAAAGATTTGAGCCTAATCGATAGTAAATATATATGGCAAGTAATAAGAAAAATTAAGCAATAAACAAGGAATTACTCAAAAGTAAACAGTCCTACAGTTTCAATTACATTCATTTACATTCATAAATTATTCAACCAAACTAAAAAAGACAAACCTATGGTAAGTTCTCACAGCCTATCCCCTATGGTAGAACCAATCAATCTCAATTGACCCTCTGGGTAAGTTCTCACAGCCTAACCCCTTTAGTTCAACTTATAAAAGGATACAATGACCTCCTGGGTAAGCTCACATGGTCTAAACCCTTTGGTATCATGCAAAAAAAACATGATAAGGAAGAACTCACCATCAATTCCCCTTATAGCCTTTTAATGGTAAACTACAGACACTTTGAGGAATCACTCAACGTCAATTCCCCCTGTGGTCTTGTAATGATAATTATAGACACTCTGAGGGAGCACTCAACGTCAATCCCCCCTATGGTCTCACAGTGTGATAAAGAATAATAGATACTCTGGGGAATCCCTCAACGTCAATTCCCCCAATGGTCTCACTACACTAGGTTCCCACAGCCCTATGCAAAAAAATCATGCATAAATAATGTTGTTTCGCGCGGAATCCGGGGATGACCTCCTGGACGGGAGATTCAAACGTTCCGATCGGTTTCTAACGGGTTTATTCGTAGAACCGGAAACATCCAATGATTCCACATCCGTTGGGACCTACTTTCCAAAGGCAGGCACTCATTAGCTTGTGGGCTAATGAGGCTTAGGAATTTGCATTGGTCGAGAGGATGGGAGGTCGGACTCATCACACCTTTTTGAGGGGAATTATTGTCTACTCCGGGGCTCTCTTTATAGATTTAAGTTATGTTCGTGAATCCTTATTACATTACCAAGTATAAAATGTGCTTTCCTTTAGTTTTAACAATCAATGATTAAATATGCAAGAAATTTAGAGAATCTTTTATATGTATTTGAGGTTCTTCATCAATAGAGAATCATCCATATCTGTTTAGAGATTCTTGGTCAATGGTATCCTTCAAAACATTTATATAAAAGTCTCTTGGTCATTATGATGACCAGGCTGATTTTAAAGCCACTCAGTGAGGCACTTGAAGTTTATCGTCATTCAGAAGGACGGAGATTATTTCAAAGTTGGGATCGAACCCATAAATGGGCTACCTACGTATCCTTTGTTTTGGAAAAGGAATCAGAACCCACGTAGTTCGAGTAATGGGGTATGATGTTTATGATTGATGGCTCAAAGATGAATGTCAGAATTACTTTTACACTCTAAGCTCACGTGAGTCATGCTCGGTGTGAGAAACAAGAGGTATTGGTAAAATTTAGACAATTGTGCCATGAAAGATGCAATCATAAGAATTTGTTTGGGGCTTATGTATGGATGACTGCCCAGAATGGATGAAGGTTTAGGATTTACTTTTAGGGAGAAAATCCAGGAACAGGGTCCATAAAGGTATATGTGCTTTATGGAGATTTGAATACTCTAATCTTGGGGCTTACTCCTAAGGAGGATGCCCAAGTTAGGAGGGGACTTATGATTGGGTTTTTCTCCTGAAAAGGATACCCAGATCAAAAAGGTAATTTATGACTGGTTAAGAGAAATTTTAAGAGACTTGGGGATTACTCCTAAGAAGGATGCCCAAGGTTATGACTGGGTCTTTATTCCTGAAAAGGAGACCCAGGTTAAGGGACTCGGGGCTTACTCCTGAAAAGGAAGCCCAAGATTTATGACTGAGTCTTATTCCTGTAAAGGAGACCCAGGTTAGGGATTAAGGTTTGGGGCTTACTCCTGAGGAGGATGCCCAAGATTGGGAACTTGATTGGGGCTTACTCCTGAGGAGGATGCCCAAGATTTATGACTAGGA
Organism: Viscum album; assembly: GCA_963277665.1. NCBI lineage: Eukaryota > Viridiplantae > Streptophyta > Magnoliopsida > Santalales > Viscaceae > Viscum > Viscum album. Next base: position 777,689,566 of record OY728135.1, on the reverse strand, counting down.
CTTATTCCTGAGAAGGAAGCCCAGGTTAGGGGACTTGAGGCTTCCTCCTGAAAAGGAAGCCCAAGGTTATGACTGAGTCTTATTCCTGAAAAGGAGACCCAGGTTAGGGATTAAGGTTTGGGGCTTACTCCTAAGGAGGATGCCCAAGATTAAAGGACTTGATTGGGGCTTATTCTTAAGAAAGATGCCCAAGATTTATGACTAGGACTTATTCCTGAGAAGGAAGCCTAGGTTAGGGGACTTGGGGCTTACTCCTGAAAAGGAAGCCCAAGGTTATGACTGAGTCTTATTCCTGAAAAGGAGACCCAGGTTAGGATTCTCTCATCTTAAAGGATGAGGTTGAAATGAATGAACTCTCAATCTTTGGTGACATAAAGATGTTTAAATCACTAGGTGTTTGAGAGGTATTTCACAGAATTCCTTTCAGATAAGGATGTCAAATCAAGAAATCATGCCATAAATGGCTTTTGAAGAGTATCTTGAAGACTGAATCTTGAATAGGAAGGGTGAAATGGCTTAAGAGGGGTAAAAATGGGCAAGATGGGCACCCAAAAAGATAGGGGCGCGCAAGTCTTGAAGGTCGCGCAAGTCCTGCGTCGGCGCGCAAGTGTTGGTCGCGCAAGTATACTTGCGCGACATGAGGCATACTTGCGCGATTTTCAACCAGAGTTGAATTACTTGAGCGACTCTTTATTAAACCCTTTCCCATCCTCTTGAGGTTCTTCCAGAGAAGGGACGCGCAAGTTATATTGAAGGAATTAAGTTGGCGCACAAGTGTTTGATAAGTTTCAACACTTGGGCCTTCCTTCTTCCCTTTAGATCTTCCATTCTAGGTAAGAGATTACCTTAGAAGTGTTCCGGAAGCTTTGAGAAGAGACTTGGGCGTCGGGAGCTTTGATCTGAGTTTCTGGAAAAAGATCCTCTTGAATGGGGGGCCCACAGGGTCTATTTATAGGCAAAAGAAGACCCCGGGCGGTTACTGGGCGGTTACCAGATATGTCGCGCAAGTCCCTTGCACGACTATGAGGAGTCGCGCAAGTGTTGAGGCGGCGCGCAAGTGTACTTGCGCGACCAAGAGGAAACTTGCGCGACCTATGGGCAATGTTCTCCTTTTTCATCCCTTTGTCGATTTTTGATGTTTCTTCAAAGGATTAATCACTTTGAGCTGAGATATTCCCTTTTCCGATCTTTAGATTCTGTGACGAAAGGAGCGTCAACAAAAGTCCCCCCTCAGAGTTGGATCCGGAAAGAAATGAGGATTTGACTCTGAGGAAATCGAATCCCTCCAAAGGAAAAGGGCGGCGCGCAAGTCTCCAGTGCACAGAAGTCGGCGCGCAAGTCTTCGTCGCGCAGGTATTGAGCACTCTGGGTGCGGCGCGCAGGTAGGCTTCCGAGCCTATAAATATCCGGCCTCCGGCCGTAGATGGCATCTGAAGTTCCGGATTTCTCGAGCTCTCGCCGCGCAAGTCTTCCTCGCCGCGCAAGTCTCTTGTTTTCGCTGTTTCTTCGCTGCCGCGCTACTCTCAAGGTAATAGGGCTTGCGCGGTAATACTTGCGCGACCCAAACTTGCGCGGCACATGTACCACTTGCGCGACATCTCCATACTTGCGCGACTTAATGCCTTAGCCATTTTTTTTCAAATTCTTTCACAAATTTTATGAAAAATAAAACCCATTTAAGAGTTTAATTTATTCAACTCCTGTGCAGATTCAATGGCTCTTAGACCTGGATTAATTGACGAACTGGCTAGCAAACGGATAGATGATATGATGAATATCATTGGCCCTGATTACTATACTGTCAAAAACAGTACTCTTCCAGATTTGGCTAAGTATCTGAAGAAATATCATCGCGACTTTCCTCACTGCACTTATCTACCTTTGTATGGTCATGGTCATCTGCAAGAAGTCATTATTCCAGAAGTAAAGAATTATCTTCCATTTTCTTGGTTTCGGAATTATACCAATTTTGCTTCAGCAAATATCTCAGGCGGAGGAGTATTTCAAACTGCTGGAACAGTGGAGAAGGCTTATGTGATGCATCATAGCCCTTGCACACCAGATCTGAAAAAACATACACCTGAGCTTCAACCACATTGTAATCCTTCAATCTTCCGAGATGCTCAGATGGATCAGTCCAAAGGCTGGAAGAAAAGTTGGGATTTCCGCCCTGGGGGAGGTGTGAAGCCAACTTGGATGTGGGCATACTGGGTGCGACAGACTTGCGCAGAGTTTATTGATGATCTGAAGAGAGATGCAATATATGAGGCTGTTTGGGTTGGGCAAACATATATTTACAGACATGATATCTTCGTGCCGGAGATACTCAGCCACTGGAGTCCAGCAACTAATTCTTTCCACTTGACTCATGGAGAAGTAGGTATCAGTTTGTGGGATGTCCACAAGATTTCAAGAGCTCCAATCTTGGGCGATATGTATGATGAATTCATTCCTCCCAAGGTGACTTGGAATGATCTAGAGAAGACTCCTGCTTTGGCTCGAGAATTATTCAAAATCTTTCACAAGCTCAAGAGTTCAGAGACCTCATTAACTCATTTCAGAAAAGATATCCATCCGGAAGAATGGATGAAGGTATTTCTTACTGAGAAGAAAGGGATGGAGCCAAAGGAAAAAAGGATCCAAGAAAAAGAAATCCAAGGATACCCGGCCCAGACGTCCTACCACTTGCCCAAAACCTGAGAAGAGAGGAGCTCCTGGCACATTCTGGCCAACTCTAGAAGCAGGAGAGTTTGAAAAATGGGGCTATGAAGTGAATCAAAGAATTCCAAAGAAAACTCGTCTGGCGGGTTTCTTGGCAATGTGGCTCAGTATTTATCTCTTGCCGGTCAGGGATTCGAAGAGAGGCGTTAGGCCAGGGACCTTCGTTATTGCGGCCAAGTTGGCTGAGGGAAAAATGGTTGGGTTAGCTACCCCCATTTTAGCAAAGATTCACAGGAGTTTACTTCATGTCTTCCAGGGTAAATCTCCTTTAAGAATAGTGGGACCATTCCAGGTTTTGTGGGGATGGATCGCCACTCACTTCAGGACTTACAATGTACAGAATGGGTTACAAATTCCTGAAAGCTCTTTCAGACCGTCAGTGCAAGCATTCTCTGGAATTGCTCCATTAGATGTCAATGGTTATGACATAAAAGTAAGACTAAGCATGTATAAGGAATTCAACTTCTTTCCTTATGGAAGTCCGCCATCTGGGCGTTTTGTTGATGATGGGAAAGCCCCTTTGGATTTGAGGGCATACATGCTAGCTTGCAGGGATGGCGTGTTAGTAGCCAGGATTGATGGAGAAATCATATGCGAGGCCTATGCTCCATATAGATTTGCACGCCAATTCAAATGTTTGCAACAGATTGTTGTATCCCCTCCAGTACATGTCAGGTTAGAGCAACATCCGATGGTTGCTCGACAACTATGGTTGCTGACATCAAGAGAGAAGACTGGGGCAGTATTTGATCTACCAGTTGAAAAAGCGGCACATTATCTGACTACATTTTATGCCGAACACTGGATAGCATCATATCCTAAAGGGATATTGAATCACCCTGTATATCAAGTGGGAAAGAGGAAGAGGACTGTAGAGAAAGAAACTCTTCCTCATGAAGGTGATGCTTCTCCTCCTGAAGTAGGTTCAACAGACTCCTCCTCTAGAACTGATTCCTCGGACTATCATGATGGGGATGATGAGGCACAACCGGCAGCAAAGCGGTTTCGTGCCCGATATAATCCTCCGGCCAGAGTTAAAAGACCCACTCCATCAGCTCCTGGTGAGTTATTTTGATTGTAATAACTTCAATCACTGCTACTTTATAAAGTAATAATTCTCACTTTCTTATTCTGTATCTGCAGTTGCAGGAGTCGGGAAGAAATTGAAATCAAAAATTGTAGGACCTTCCTCACAGCCTTTATATCTAAGACCAGAGGCTGTTCGGCTATGGCAGAGCTTATACTGTGATACTGAAACCGCCTGGCTGGATTTGTGTGAGGGCCTAAAACTTCCTGGGATAGGATATCTTCTAGCTTCCAAAGACCTTCAATATGGAGATAACCCCAATGAAGTGCGGGCTTACATCAGAGAGCTGGAAATGCTCATATATGCCACCGATAATTCAGCTCCTATCACCAGGCGGGTGAAGGAAATGATTGATCGTGGCACCACTAAGGGGGCTGGTGGTTCTGGAGATGAGGAGTGGCAAGAGTACGTGGCTCCTGAAGATGTAAGTTTTCCTTCCTTATTTTCTTTGCAACTTGATTTCAGTTGAAGCTTTGTTACTTAAGGAAGTTATTCTCTTCATCTTGCAGCTTGCAAAGAAAGGGACCGGGGTTCCTTCACCACAATATAGCCCTGGTGGTACCGCTGTTGGGGCTGCTGCTGATTCTCCTCGCGAACCAGGCGAGATATCTCCAGGCCAGCAGGCCATGAATGAGGCACTGGACATAGCCTTTCATTCGCCAATCCAAGTGCCAATAAAGGAGACAGTTGAAACTCCAAAGAAACAAAAGAAGCCAAGGCAACGAAGGAGGAAATCCTTAGCTAAACGTTTCATTAGCAGTGGTAAGTCCTTCGAACAATCATGATTTTATACTCATAATCATATGGTTTACTCATATTTCTGAGGATTGCAGGGGCTTCTTCAATTTCCCCCTTGAGGGAAGGGACTGATCCTTCTTCAAAGGCCGTGGAGGGTGCTGTAGAACAACCACAGACTCAAGCTGACTTGGTTGCTCCTGGAGAAGAGCTACCATCCATTCCCAGTATCCCTCCCACTGCTGAAGATGCTGTCCAGGGTCAGGGGTTGCAGGACGTAAGTCAGCAAGAAGACACAGCAAATGCTCCCACTGGTGAGACTAACCAAGATTCTGAAGTATCATTGGATGAAATGATGAATCAATGAATGACTTTTGAAGAATTTTATGATCATGCTAGATTGTCATGTGATTTAGAAGACCTTGGGCGTGAGTGTTACCCTTCGCCCAAATTTTTTCTTTTAAAAGAAAATATTTCTAACCATGATGTAAAATAATATGCAGTTTCTTCCGTAGAAGCTGCTGAACTGCCAATGCCTGAAGAGGGTGTGGACACTGATGTCAACCCTATCATTGCAGAAACATTAGCTCAAGTAGAGCTAAATCCAATAAATTCTCCTGAGACCCATCCTGAAAATCCTGTTGAAACCGGGAAAGATGGGGAGAAGTCTTCTCATGTTGCTGAACCACCATTGGGTAAGGGATAACGATATTTGTGATTGTACTTTATTTGCAAGACAATCCATTCTTTTGTTATCCTTTAAGATTCAACTAAAATCTTTCAATTGATCATGTAGGGCCATCAATTGTAATGGCTAGATCCGGAGATGAGGCCTCAGCCTCTGCCCCAACGGAAATTGAAAGTGAAGAAGCCCAAGTCAGAGGGGAAAGAGCAGGACAAGGCACCTCCCTAAGCGCGCTAATTCCAGATTACATACCCCCTACTGACGAAGATGTTGAATCAGATCCAGAGATGCTCAAAGCGTTCAGCTTTTCACGACGCAAGGCATGGAACAACATATGGAACATCATATCGGGGGTGCCTTTAGAAGAGCTACCATCAAAAATTTCCCGATTGTCATCCCAATTTGTTATAATGGGACTTGGTGGTTTTGGGTATGAAAAGATCCATGCTGCAGTGAAACAGATTATCTTCAGGAGGGAGCAAATGCAGACAAGTCGCGAAGATTTGACCAGAGTGAAATTGTCAGTCAACATAGGCGAATTTGAGGCTGCGATATCCCAGGCTGAAGCTGATTATGTTGTCAAGATGAAGGATCTGAAGCAAAAAATCAAAGAAAAGGTCGTCCAGCAGGTGCAACTCCAGCAACAGTTAGATGCTGTTACTGGGGAACTTGATCAGCTTAATGAATCATTGGATGAAACTCATATAAATGGCATGAAGGCCATTGCAGATGCTAAGAAGGCACTTCAGCAAGCTGAAAAGAGTGAAGCTGGTCAAGTGCACGAGCTTCAAGCAACTGTTGATAAGGCTCAGGATGCTATACATCAAATAAAGACTTATGTTGACACTCTCCTGTAATTTCTTGAAAAAGAGAAGAGATTCCAATCTGTGGATGTCCTTCTAACTCTTGTGTATCAATGAAAAACACTTTTGTCTTCAATCATTTGTGCTTGCATTCTTCCATTACCTGCTTCAAATTTACTTAAGCCAATGGGCTTAGTAAGCATAGTTTTATTTTTACTAGGATTATTACAAATAACCCTACAAACTTTGAATCTTTTAACTGCTCAATATTACCTAAATCATACAAAAAAAATGTATATTTAGTGAGCTGGAACTTGACTTTTATTCAGAGTTCCTTTGTCTTTTGTGTGGGCAGTTTAAAGTCATGCACGCCGGACATAAAGGGGCTAATGTTTAAGGTCGAAATAGCTTTGACCGAAAATGGATAAAAATGGATTCAATTCCTTGACAATTTATCTGAAAACATATTTACCATACTCAAGTATGAGGGAAAAAAATGTAAACTATGGCTTAAGAATATTTGAATCTGAGGAATGATATGAAAAAAGAGCTAAAAGGCATTAGAAGAAGTAGTTTCCAAGAATGAGGTTACTATTATTTAACAAAACCCGTTAGGGGGTTGAAATATGCAGGGCCACCTATGGGCATTGGCTGCATAGTCAAATAAAATAGTATCTTTTGGCTGACAAGTCTGTTATGTGGACTGTTTATGCAAGGCCACCTATGGGCACGTGCTGCATAGTCAGGCAAAAGAACTCCCAGAAATTTACTTTCCTAGTGCTAAAAGCTAGTGAAAGTTTATGGAGATTCAAATTTTCTAAAGCATAGAGTTTGTTGTATGGAAAGAGGTACTTGAATATGGAGAAGATATTTCCAAACAAGAATATCGAAGAACTGGATGAATATCACTCCTACGAAGGTCTGACCCAAACGTAGGGAAGAAGAATAAACCATAGACTTTAATACTTTCAGATCATGAAAAAGGATATGGGACAAATATGTTAAGGATGGCTATTTTTGCGAATCCCTACATACTGTCGTTTAAGACAAATAAGGACAAAAGAGGCATTCTTCCCAAGAATGAAGTTACTATTATTTAACAAAACCCGTTAGGGGGTTGAAATATGCAGGGCCACCTATGGGCATTGGCTGCATAGTCAAATAAAATAGCATCTTTTGGCTGACAAGTCTGTTATGTGGACTGTTTATGCAAGGCCACCTATGGGCACGTGCTGCATAGTCAGGCAAAAGAATTCTCAGAAGTTTGACATTTTTGTGACTAGAAGTCATGAAAAGGGTTATGAAGATCTGAAAATATTTAAGGTTAGGATTATAATACATAAAGATGGGTATTTTCCAATGTATATAGAGATACATAGGTCAATGAAAACCATAATCATGTTGTGGCTGGGTCCTGAATTGCAACTTGGACTTCACTACGTATCTCATAAGAATGAGAATCAAGCCATAAGTAGTTCTTGAAATGCAGTTTAACGTCGTGCAGGACGAAAGTATGAGTAATCTTAGTTTAGGGTCATAGAATTCGGACCATAATAATGAATACACAGTGTGTGTTTTCATGAGGACTTTTCAGCCAAGGGACTGAAAGTGAAATTTGGGGTTAGGCCCAAAAGACTTGGGACTGGATTCGAGGGACACTCGAATGTTCCTACGTATCCCATAAGGATGGGAATCAAGTCCACGTAGTTCTGGATTTACCCTTTGTACAAATTTGGTTCGTACATGTGAAGGGTGAAAGGGGACTTTAGTGCAATGATGGTTTTAACCTAAGATAAAAAGTTTAGGCATTACCATGTATGTACGTAGTCTTTTGAAAATGAAAACCATGATTGAAAAAGAATCAATGTTAATAATGGTTCCTTATCAAATGAGGAAATCAAAGAATATTGTAGTTTATTGTCGTACCGGACAAAAAGTGTTGTATAGTTTAACGTCATATAACAAGGACGAAAGTGAATCAAATGTAAAGATATTGATTCCAGGGGTGGTTTTACAAATCATCATCATATGAGATGGTGGTGAAATGATGTGAAGAGATTATTTTTGGGCTTGAACCTTGGGAGGTTGCCTACATACCCAGCCTGGAGGGCAAGGATCAAAGTCTGTGTAGTTCAATTGAATTAATGATCAAGTTGTTCTTGTGGACAATGATCTAAAAAAAAATGTTGTTGGGACTTACACATGGTTAGTGGCCCAAAGGGAATGTTATGGTTGATGTTCGCTCTAAGCTCACGTGAGTCATACTCGGTGTGAGAAACAAGAGGTAATAACAACCTTAACGATGCACAGTTTAATGTCATGTAGGACATATCAAGGACTTTCTGTACAGTTTAGCGTCATGTAGTTAGGACGATGGGGACAATACAGTTTAACGTCATATTGGACGAAAGGGGGATTGTGCAGTTTTAATGTCATGCTGGACTTTTGATGATCATATAGTTTAATGTCTTTCCGGACGTGAGGGACTTTTATACAGTTTAGCGTCATGTAGTTAGGACGTTACAGTTTAACGTCTTGCTGGACATATTTTGTAAATAGTTTATGGTCATATACATGGACCAGGGATGATGCAGTTTAAGGTCATGCTGGACGGTTTATGGAACTTTTTCACAGTTTAATGTCGTGCGGGACGAAGTTGCAGTTTTAAAGTCACACTGGACCATTGCTGTATAGTTTAACGTCATATAGCAAGGACGATCTGGTGCTGTACAGTTTAAAGTCATGTAGCTAAGACTAAGGTGAATCAATATGAGGATATCAGTTCTGATCTTTTTACAGTTTATCGTCATGCTGGACGTTGGGAGTGCCACACAGTTTAATGTCATGTTGCTAGGACAAAATATAGTTTAATGTCATCTCGGACAGAATACAGTTTAGTGTCATGTAGGACAATAAGGGACTTAACACAGTTTATCGTCATGCTGGACGATGAAAGTGCCACACAGTTTAATGTCATGTTGCTAGGACAAAATTTAGTTTAAATGTCATCTCGGACAAAATATAGGAACTTCTTATACAGTTTATTGTCATGTAGGACAAAATCAGGGACTATGCAGTTTAAAATCTTGTAGTTAGGACTATTGGTGCTGCACAGTTTAATGTCATGTTGCAGGGACAAAATTTAGTTTAAATGTCATCTCGGACATTGAAGGTGACACAGTTTAACGTCATGTTGGACGAAGTTGTAGTTTAAGGTCATACTGGACCATTGCTGATGCAGTTTAAGGTCATGCTGTATGAACCAATTGTAAGTCTTGGTTCTGGGGACCAATATTTTGTGTTTATACAAAATACTTCTTCAGAAATCTGGCATTAGTTGGAGTCGTGATGTGTTCTCCATCCATTGAGATTAGAGAATACGCTCCATTGGAGTAGACCTTATGTATTGAATAAGGTCCTTCCCATTTTGGTTCAAGCTTGGGAGGTTTCTTTCCTGGTATCATTGGTTTTCTGAGAACCAATACCAATTCTCCCTGAATGAATGAACGAAGACGAACTTTTTTGTTAAAAGCTCGTGCTATCCGATTCTGATAGATTTCCAAGTGGTGCAAAGCGCACAATCTCTTCTCATCTAACTGTTCCAATTCATTCAAACGCTTTTGGGATTGCTCATCTGTCGATAACTGATCACAAATGGCTATTCTGAGTGAGGGAAATTGAACTTCAATTGGCAAGACTGCTTCTGTTCCATATACTAATGAATATGGAGTAGACCGCGTTGCATTGCGAGTGGTAGTCCGATAAGCCCATAAAGCATGAAAGAGTTTATCAGGCCATGACTTCTTATCTTTATCTACCATCTTTTGCAGTATATTTGAAAGAGTCTTGTTGAAGGCCTCTATCTGGCCATTAGCAGCTGCATGATATCGAGATGAATGGTTGGACTTAATGTTGTATTCTTGATACAATCTCTTTACCTCAGAAGAACAGAAGTTGGTGCCGTTGTCCGTCAATATGGTATGAGGGACACCAAATCTAGTAATGATGTTAGACTTAATGAAGCTAACAATGCATTTAGAACTGACTTCTTTGAGAGGTACTGCCTCTGCCCATTTGGAAAAGAAATCAGTAGCAGTAAGAATGTACTTAAACTGCTTGGCCGTGGCTGAAGGGTAAGGTCCCACCACATCCATTCCCCATGTGGCAAATGGCCATGAGTATTTAGCTGTATGAAGCAACTCTGGAGGTTGATGAATGAAGTTGGCATATACTTGGCATGAATGACACTTCTTTGTGAAACTAACACAATCTTGTATCATTGAAGGCCAAAAGTATCCAAGCCTTCGAATTTGATCAGACAGTCTATGTCCAGACTGGTGGGCACCACAGACTCCTGCATGCACTTCTTTTATGACAGCCATTGTCTCTTCACCATCAATACATCTGAAGAGAACTCCATCAAAACCACGTTTGTAGAGAATTTTCTCGAGGTGGTTTGGACCATCATAAAGAGTAAAATTGACCACACGTCGCCAAATTTGTTCTTTCTCAGCTTTATCAGGTGGAAGTGTTCCATTTTGAAGGTATTCCTTGATAGGTGACATCCATCCTGTAGTATGACCATATGGTTCAGGAATGGGACTAATTTCATTAATTTCCTCTGTTCTGACTTGAACATAAGGTGAAATTGCACGACGGTGGGAAATACCGATGGTTGTCTCGTCCCGATTTGGATCTGCTAAAGCTGTGGCTATATTAGCCAGCGCATCAGCTTGAGCATTTTGTGATCTTGGGACATAAGAAAATGTCGGTTCTGAAGGAAATTCCGACATTAACTCTCTGACGTAATCATACAAAGGGATTAATTCTTCTTTTCTAATGGCATAATCCCCATTGACTTGTTTGATTACCAGGTCTGAATCACCTTTCACCTTTAAGTGATTCACTTGTGCTTGAAGTGCTAACTCCAAGCCTGCAATGAGAGCTTGGTATTCAGCTTAATTATTGGTACCACCTTCCCACAACAAAAAGGAATAAGGTAATACTGCCTTATCTGGAGAAATGAGCACAATTCCTAAACCAACTTTGTTGAATTTAGGATTTTCCATTTTCTTCCCTGTTGGACTTCTAGAAGCACCATCAAAATACATTTCCCATGTTTGAGGACTCTCTTGAATAGAAAAAACTTCCTCATCAGGGAGTTCGATATCTGAATATGTGTCTTCTACTGAAGGGTGTTCAGCCAGGAAATCAGCCAGAGCTTGGCCCTTAATTTCCTTTTGAGACACATACTGGATGTCGAACTGCTGTAGAATAACCGCCCACCTTGCCAGACGTCCTGTAAGCATTGGACGACTAAGGATGAATTTGAGTGGATTATTACGAGATACCAATTGGACCTCGTGATGTTGCAGGTAGTGTCTCAGTTTCTGAACTGCAAAGATTAATGCTAGGCAGCACTTTTCAATATTTGAATACCGGGTTTCTGCTTCAAGCATAGTTCTACTGAGATAGTAGAGACTATTTTCATTCCCAGCATCATTCTTTTGAGCGAGAAAGGCACCCAATGATCGCTCTAAAGCTGTCACATAGAGGATAAGAGGCCTACCCTCAACAGGTGGCATGAGTACTGGTGGACTCAAGAGGTATTTTTTGAGAACATCAAATGCTTCTTGACATTCTTTAGTCCACTGGTAAGTGACTCCTTTCTTCAATAATTTGGTAAAGGGTAAACTTTTGCCTGCCAAATTGGCGATGAAACGCCGAATATAGGCTAAGTGTCCTTGAAGTCCTCTTAATTCTTTCAAATTCTGAGGAGGTGACATACCAATGATTGATTTGGTCTTCTCAGGATCGACTTCAATACCACGATGGCGTACAACAAAGCCGAGGAATTTTCCTGAGGTTACCCCAAAAGCACATTTTAAGGGGTTCATCTTCAAATTATGTTGTCGAAGCTTGTGGAATATGACTTCCAAATCAGCCAAGTGATCAAAACGTTGTTTGGATTTAACCACCAGATCATCTACATAGCATTCAACAAATTTCCCTAGAAAAGGTTTGAAGATACGATGCATGGCGCGTTGATATGTTGCACCTGCATTCTTTAAACCAAAGGGCATCACCCGGTAACAAAACACACCTTGAGGAGCTCTGAAGGCTGTATATTCCTCATCTTCTGGAGCCATTCGGATCTGATTATATCTAGAATATCCATCCATGAAAGAAAGTACTTCATAGCCAGCCGTTGCATCAATTAAGAGTTCTGTAATTGGAACTGGAAAATCATCTTTGGGACAATACCGATTAAGATCTCTAAAATCGATGCAAACCCTAATTTGTCCGTTCTTCTTCTTTACAGGGACAATATTAGCCAACCACTTGGGATATTGAACTTCTCTGACGAAGTTAGCTTTGATAAGCTTATCCACTTCAGCCTCGATTTTGGAAGCATAGGTTGGGTGTGTTCTTCTTGCGGCTTGCTTGAATCCTCGATGTTCTTTTGGAAAACCCAAATGATGGGTGGCAACATCAGGATCAAGGCCAGGCATCTCTGTATAATTCCAAGCAAAAATATCTTTATTTTGCTTTAGAAAAGAAATATACATCTCTTGTTCTTCAAGGTTCATGGCCGCACTAATTAAAGTGGGGCGTGGATCTTTCTCTGTACCCAGATTTACTTCTCTGAGTTCATCCACAGTGGTAGAGATACCCTCTTCAAATGCTGGAGGAGCATCTCTAAGATCTTCCTCTTCCTTTTCATCATGTGTTATTTCTTCCGTTTCTACTTGCAAAGTAGATGAAAAAACGAAATTCTCATGATCATAAGAGATGTCAAAATTTTCACATTTTGAAGAAGAAGCTTCCATTTCCGACCCTATTGATGATAAAGGGTCTTCTTTGGGAATCAAAGAGGAGATGATGGATTGAGAATCGACATCAATATTCATCTCTGGTGTTGCTATAACTTCTTCTGGCCTGATTAGCGAAGTATAGACTTGTTGGATTTCAGCAGACGAAATGAAAACGTCACCACTTATGCTTTCATCACTGCTTGGTAAGTTACCAATTTCTCCAATGTTGTCTGGCTCGATTGCCGTAATTGACATTATGGATTTTTCCATAAGAGTATTTTGATTTGGGCCTATTTTGTCAATTTGACTGATAGGTAACACATAATCTGTACTCACATGTGAAAATGGATTTATTGGAATTTTTTCCAGACCATATGGAGCATTAACTTTGGTAATTTCCTTCATTGTAGATTTTTCTCTTCCCTTCATGTGATAAAATTCCGCCTCAATGTATTGAGACTCACATGTCTTGAAAGGGGCCTTATCACCATACAATGTTCCAACTTGACCATCGAAACAGTATTTGAGACATTGATGGTATGATGACGGAATAGCTGCATGCTGATGTAGCCAGGGTCTTCCAAGCAAGATATTGAAAGCTGAGTCTTGATCAACAATCATGAAATCTGAATTGGAAACAAGATCTCCAAACTGAGTTCTGAGCGTAACTTCTCCCAGTGGTTCTTGTTCATTTTTATCATATCCTTGCAACATCATGGTAGAAGGAGATAAATCAGATTCCGTGAGGCCCAATCGACGAAGTGTGCGAATGGGCATGAGGTTGACTCCTGAACCATTGTCAATAAAAGCTCTTCGAACATCTATACCATTGACTTTGCCAGATAGGTACAAAGGTTTTATGTGCCCATGCACAACATCATCCTCATCTTTATCAGTAAAAGATATCACTGCATGACATTCTGCAGGATTATTCTCTATGTGATAAATTTCAGCTGCAGCAATCTCAGCTTCAAACTCCTGAGGACTTGACAAAGCTTCGATGAGTGCTTCCCGAAGATCTCTTGACAGATTCAAAGCATCCAAAATTGATAACTTGGCTGGTACTTGGGCCAAGTGTTTCAATATATCATACTTTTGATCTAGAGGCCTGCGTTTCCCAATAGGAATATGTGGTTTAGCAGGTACCTTGGAAGCAGATGCTTTGGAAGCTGATGCATTTTGTTTTGAAGTTGGCAACATCTTTGGTTTTGGAAGATTAGACTGATTAGATCCATTTGCTTGCTGAGATAAAGAAGATGGAACATTTAATCGGTCTTCCAAAATGACTGTGCCGAAGCTGAGTTGGCCATTGGCAGAAGAACTTGCTTGTTCATTTTGAGCTCGTTGAAGGGCTCTACCACGAGTTTCTGCTGCATATACAGTGCTAGCAGGGGTAGAATTAGAGTAGTGGCTTCGGAAAGATCCACGTCTTCCCCTATATCCCGAACCTCTAGAACTTCCTCGGGTTCCCTTATTTGATACAGGGAATTCAGGCTCATCAAGACTGGAATATGAATCTGTTAATTGAATCATATTAACAGAACCAAAGATCAATTCTTCGTCTGATAAAGACTCTGCCTGGTTGGCCTGTTTAGGCTGTGCCGTTTGGTGGGACGGTGCCCGTTGCTTTGAAGTAGATGGCATGAAATCTGCCAGAGTCAAAGACAATTTAGGCTTTGATGCATACTCATCTTCTTCTGATTCCTCTTTCTTCTTTGAATTGCTCTGCCCTTTTGAGGATTTATCCTTTGATGGAGGCTTTACTGCAGCTTTTGTAGGAGACACAATTGGCTTCTTCAATTGTGTTCGCAAAATGGAATGGGTCCGATTGATTGTCTTTCTGACCATCCAATCATCATACTTTTTCGCAGTTTTGCTTTTGACTTCCTGCCACTCGCCTCCTTCCTCTGGATCTGTAGCGGTAATACACGCTACATGGGCTGAAGAACCCTTCAATTTGACTTGTCCCAAGTCGACCATCTTTTGCAGGAGGTCTTTAAAGACAAAACACTCCTGGATGGGATGTCCCAACATTTGATGAAAGGGACAATAATTGGGACGGTCTTCATCTCCTTCCTTGTTTGGTCTCTTCGGCACTGGTAATTGAACCAAATTATTTTCCAGAGCTGAAATGAAGTAACCAGGAACTTGCTCACTTCGGAAAGAGTATGTTTTACTCTTCATATCCTCAAATTGTTTTCGTCGTTGATCTTTTTGATCATTTGGACGAAACAGCCTTTGTTGTTGGCGTTCAGGAGGTGGAGCCCTTCGAGAAGATGAAGGTTTTGAAGTAGAAATAGGTACAGGTGCCTGTTTAAGCACAACTGTAGCAGTTTCTGCTTTACCCATTCTTCTTCCTGGAGCTGATGGAATTACACGAGATTTAACCTTAGCCTGTATAAGGGAATCTTCAATCTGTTGAGCGATTGAAGTAAGGTCTCGAAACCCTCCTGTGTATTTTACAGGGATCAATGGCGTGCGTAATTCGTCACACAAATTTGCCACACAAATTGGCAACAATTCCTCCTGAGGGAGTGATAAACTCAAGGAATACGTTAATCCCTTCCAACGAGTAATGAAATCAGAGACTCTTTCATTCTCCCTTTGCTTGCAGTTTGTAAGATCGAAAACTGTCGTTTTTGGCAAAGTTGAGCTAAACTGAAGAAGGAATTTTTGACGAAGATCCTCCCATCCGATGACTGACCGGGATTTCAAGCTTGTATACCAGACAAAAGCTGGTCCTTGCAAGGTTCGCACGAAGCATCTGAGTTTCACTGCTTCTTGTTGCTCTGGAGTTCCCATCATAGGATCACAACAAGACACGTAATGCATCAAATGTTGTTCAGGGTCGCCTGATCCATTGAAATTAGGGAAAATAGGGTTTCCAAAACTGGATGGAGGAGAAATTGAATCTACCCATTCAGGGTAAACTTTCTTTTCAGGTTGAACTTGCGCCCGTTTCCCTTCCATAGTTTCTAACCGAGCTGTTAATGACTCAATAGTAGTTATTAACTTTTGAGAAACGTCAGGTTGAACTTGGTTTTGGGTGGGTGCAATGAATGGATCTTGGACAGCCGTGGAGGTTGGTGCTGCAACTGATGGTAGTGTTGCCAACCGTTGTTGCGTTTGACTCGTAGGATTAGACCTCTGTGGGTGTACTGACAAAGGAGGATATTCTTGATCCATCTCAGTAGTTACAACAAATTCCTTCGGCTGTCGGACTTCAGCATTCTTAAGAAGAAGACTACTCTGAAGTAGTTCTGCATTCAACCTTCTTAATTCTTTCATTTCTTCCTCCTGTTGTGCAAATCTTTGCTCTAATGAGAGCGATGGACCTCCTTCAGAGGAAGGGTGAGAAGTAACCTGATTCTTTCCTTTCCCTTTATTGGATCCTTTTCGGAGAGGGGGAAGTGGGTTACTTGAAGGAATACCCAGATTTTGGGTAAGCCTTTGATTACGTGTGCGCACACCTTCTTCATTTAGATCTGTGTGCGCAACTTCTTGAGCAGGAACCTCTTCGTCTGATCCCTCTGATTGAGCCTCATCTGGTGAATCAGCAGCAACGGCAGTGATGACATTAATGGATGCATATTTCATAAAATCCTTTCTATCAACATTTCTGTGATATTGTCTTCTTCCATGTCCATGATGAAACGTGGAATTCCGTTGACTTGATCTCTTAGGAATTTCTTTGTGAACCGTCACTTGGAGAGAATCTCCTGATAGCTTGGCTCTTCGTTCCTCTTGAGGCTTCTTCCCTAATCCAGAGAATACTGACTTTCTCTGAGGGAGGGATTGAGGATTTGAAAAAGTCCCCAGTCCGGTGGACTGGGGATGTTCCTGCTGCTTCCGCTCAACTCCTCGAATTCCATTTGTTGATTCTGAGGGTTGGGTTAGAGAAGTCCCCAGTCTGGCAAGCTGGGGTGTCTCTTGACATGCTATGTCTGAGATCTTCCTGAAATCTCTCTTGATCTTGCGAATCTTAGTTCGAAAATTAGCTGGATGCATTAACCTGTATCCACTTTTATCACCTGGTTCAACAGACCGTTGGATGATTTCCGAAACTTCCGTCATTTGATGACGTGTTTGCTCCAGACGAGAGGCTTGTGCAATATTCTCGCCTGCTTGATGTAGAAGCAATTCAACAACCTGTTCTCTATATACTTGATTTTGAGAGGAACTAGTTGAAGCCTGTTCTTGAGAAAACTTTTGATTATGAACAAAGCCCATTGACTGTGGCCGGCCATGGGCAATAACATTGCATGAGACCATTTTCGGCGGGCTTTGCTGACCGGAAAGCACTGTGAAATGTAGTGCTCCATGAACACCCCATCCTCTGATATGAACATTAGATGGAGCATTGGCAATTAACTGATGCAATTTTCTTAGTGCGCCAAGGCATGAACGTTGAAGGGTTCTCTGTTGCTTTTCAGCCTTCGGATACCGAGAGACTGATAGAGATGCCAAATCAATCTGGCGTTGTAACCCTTCTATTATCTTAAGATGATTTTCATATTCATCGTAAGATAATACCTTCTTCTTCAATTGACAAAGAGTTTTCCATATGTTGAGACGAATATCATGGATTCCATCATCCGTCAACATCTTTGGAATGTCATACTGGGAGTCAGCCAAAGGCCAAAACATGACTGGTACTTCACCTTTTGCCAGTTTTTTCCTCATGTTCAGCATTTCCTCTTTATCATTAAATGAAGATTCTTCTACCTGTTTGGACCAGAGTTGGTGTTTCCTTGTTGCTTCATCGGATTCAACAAGATTGGTAGGGGAATCACTATTCATGCTGGAAGATGAATGACCCAGGGAAGGTTCGGAGAATAACCTGAACCCCAGGCTATCTTCTGATGGAGAAAGAGTTTCACCTGCCGATAGTAAATCATCAGACATGACTGGTTTTACGTTTGCAAGTGCCTCGAGATAGGAGGGCTTTCTCGTCACTACATTGCCTTCTGAAGAATTTTCGAGACAATGTGAATCACTACTGCGGAGAGGACTTTCGCAGCGAAGTTCATCACCATGAGGAGGACCATCATGATGGGTTACAGCAAAAGATGAGATCTCTTGCTCCTCGGTCTTCTGACCACACAGAGGGTTCCTGTGGCTCGCATCTGAAGAAGAAACTTCAAGATTGACCGAATTTTCATGAAGCAAGTCTTCATGAGGAAGTGTCTGTTGAAGACCTTCGGGATTAATGTTCCCGTTATTGGGAACTGAGGGAGTAGAATCTTGAATTCCGACAGATAAATGTCTGAGGGCTTCAAGAACTCCAGCATCGAGCAAGGCTTTGTTGCAGATTGGCCTTTGATCTCCTGACTGTGCTGGGCGGATCTTTTTCTTAGATGCCTTCTTACTCGCTTTAGAAATCACTTGATGACGAAAGTGATTGCTCTGAGCAGGTGTATGTGCCTGATCATGAAAGATGGTCAGGTTAGGCTGACAATTATTGCTCAAATCAGGTGTATGTGCCTGACTTGGTTGTCCGTATGATATGGGGGAGTAGGCCCCACAACCCTCTTGGACTGGAACAGATGTGTGTGTCTGTTCCAGAGTGAATCGTTGATGTGTCACTCCATTGCTAGGGATAGATTTGTGTGTCTGTCCCTGAGATGATGCTGAAGATGTTATGATATCCTGGCAAGCATCCAGAATATGAGCAGGAATTTGCTTCTGCTCTTTCACCATTGATAAAATATGCTTGGTGACTTCAGCTGCCGGAACGGGGATATACGTCCATTCCGGGCTTGGAGTAGGTGTATGTGTCTGCTCCTGTCCTCCTTTTCCTGTCAGTGAATCCTGACAGTACTCAAGTGTGGAGGCAGAGAGTTTAGTCTGCCTCCTGTTTGTCGTCGGGACTTTCCGACTGACTTCTCCGTGTGCTACCAAACGAGACTGTTGGTAGACCTGATTAGTATGAGCAGGTGTATGTGCCTGCTGATTACACTTCGTCAAACGCGGTTGACGAGATCCATCATATGTAGTCAGACGAGCCTGCTGACTAACTGGTGATGTATAAGCAGGTGTATGTTCCTGCCTATGGTACTCCGCCAGAATTGCCTGGCGGGATCGGCTTGATGCTGCCAGACGAGTCTGCTGGACAGCGGGATTAAAACGAACAGGTGTGTATGCCTGCTCGTTATTTGCCACCAAGTTAGGTTGGTGGACTTCTCCGGAGATGGCAGGGATGACAACCTGCCTATTGTTAACCGGATTCCGTCTCTGGTGATTCATCTTGCCTGCTCGGGTTCGAGGAACCTGAGCTGAATGCCTGGAGTCGGTACCCTCATCATGTTGAGGGCGCACTACCGCACGAGTCTGGCGGCGATTGTTGATGGGAGCCCTTGAGAAGGACTCCTGCCTTTTTGAATTAAGGTCCTGCGGGACCTGCTCATTCACTTCCTCGGAGTAAGGGAGTGAGTGGAAACTGCGTTCCGGGGATAACGACCCGAAACGGTTAGAGACGGTAGTCAGCACCGCCTGCTTCTTGATTGCTGGTCGCCGTTGTCCGGACGACCAGGTAGAATTGTTAACTTGGAGGGCTTGACGAGCGGCCTCCAGAGTTGGGATAGTACCGTTGCGACGGTACTCCTTAACCAGTGCATTTGAAACACAGCGTTGAAGACGCTGAGTTGGTGATGTCATCCTCAGAGCGGATGACGTTCCAGCAGGAGTAGCAGCATTGGTTTTCACAGCACCAGACCTCACAGTAGAGGTGTTCCCAGCAGCAGTATTCACAGGGGTGAATTTAAGGAAAGCCATTTTTGTAGAAGACCTTGAAAAAAGAGTTCCTGTTCCATGTAACAGACATAATCAAGATGAATCCGGCTACTGCATCTTTTGGATGATCATATGTCAATGATTGCCTTGTTGGCCCAAGGGGCCTAACAGATAAGAAGAGCATCACTTTAACTTGGTTAAGTATTCACGTCGGGTTCACCATTTTTGTTTCGCGCGGAATCCGGGGATGACCTCCTGGACGGGAGATTCAAACATTCCGATCGGTTTCTAACGGGTTTATTCATAGAACCGGAAACATCCAATGATTCCACATCCGTTGGGACCTACTTTCCAAAGGCAGGCGCTCATTAGCTTGTGGGCTAATGAGGCTTAGGAATTTGCATTGGTCGAGAGGATGGGAGGTCGGACTCATCACACCTTTTTGAGGGGAATTATTGTCTACTCCGGGGCTCTCTTTATAGATTTAAGTTATGTTCGTGAATCCTTATTACATTACCAAGTATAAAATGTGCTTTCCTTTAGTTTTAACAATCAATGATTAAATATGCAAGAAATTTAGAGAATCTTTTATATGTATTTGAGGTTCTTCATCAATAGAGAATCATCCATATCTGTTTAGAGATTCTTGGTCAATGGTATCCTTCAAAACATTTATATAAAAGTCTCTTGGTCATTATGATGACCAGGCTGATTTTAAAGCCACTCAGTGAGGCACTTGAAGTTTATCGTCATTCAGAAGGACGGAGATTATTTCAAAGTTGGGATCGAACCCATAAATGGGCTACCTACGTATCCTTTGTTTTGGAAAAGGAATCAGAACCCACGTAGTTCGAGTAATGGGGTATGATGTTTATGATTGATGGCTCAAAGATGAATGTCAGAATTACTTTTACACTCTAAGCTCACGTGAGTCATGTTCGGTGTGAGAAACAAGAGGTATTGGTAAAATTTAGACAATTGTGCCATGAAAGATGCAATCATAAGAATTTGTTTGGGGCTTATGTATGGATGACTGCCCAGAATGGATGAAGGTTTAGGATTTACTTTTAGGGAGAAAATCCAGGAACAGGGTCCATAAAGGTATATGTGCTTTATGGAGATTTGAATACTCTAATCTTGGGGATTACTCCTAAGGAGGATGCCCAAGTTAGGAGGGGACTTATGATTGGGTTTTTCTCCTGAAAAGGATACCCAGATCAAAAAGGTAATTTATGACTGGTTAAGAGAAATTTTAAGAGACTTGGGGCTTACTCCTAAGAAGGATGCCCAAGGTTATGACTGGGTCTTTATTCCTGAAAAGGAGACCCAGGTTAAGGGACTCGGGGCTTACTCCTGAAAAGGAAGCCCAAGATTTATGACTGAGTCTTATTCCTGTAAAGGAGACCCAGGTTAGGGATTAAGGTTTGGGGCTTACTCCTGAGGAGGATGCCCAAGATTGGGAACTTGATTGGGGCTTACTCCTGAGGAGGATGCCCAAGATTTATGACTAGGACTTATTCCTGAGAAGGAAGCCCAGGTTAGGGGACTTGAGGCTTCCTCCTGAAAAGGAAGCCCAAGGTTATGACTGAGTCTTATTCCTGAAAAGGAGACCCAGGTTAGGGATTAAGGTTTGGGGCTTACTCCTGAGGAGGATGCCCAAGATTAAAGGACTTGATTGGGGCTTATTCTTAAGAAAGATGCCCAAGATTTATGACTAGGACTTATTCCTGAGAAGGAAGCCTAGGTTAGGGGACTTGGGGCTTACTCCTGAAAAGGAAGCCCAAGGTTATGACTGAGTCTTATTCCTGAAAAGGAGACCCAGGTTAGGATTCTCTCATCTTAAAGGATGAGGTTGAAATGAATGAACTCTCAATCTTTGGTGACATAAAGATGTTTAAATCACTGGGTGTTTGAGAGGTATTTCACAGAATTCCTTTCAGATAAGGATGTCAAATCAAGAAATCATGCCATAAATGGCTTTTGAAGAGTATCTTGAAGACTGAATCTTGAATAGGAAGGGTGAAATGGCTTAAGAGGGGTAAAAATGGGCAAGATGGGCACCCAAAAAGATAGGGGCGCGCAAGTCTTGAAGGTCGCGCAAGTCCTGCGTCGGCGCGCAAGTGTTGGTCGCGCAAGTATACTTGCGCGACATGAGGGATACTTGCGCGATTTTCAACCAGAGTTGAATTACTTGAGCGACTCTTTATTAAACCCTTTCCCATCCTCTTGAGGTTCTTCCAGAGAAGGGACGCGCAAGTTATATTGAAGGAATTAAGTTGGCGCGCAAGTGTTTGATAAGTTTCAACACTTGGGCCTTCCTTCTTCCCTTTAGATCTTCCATTCTAGGTAAGAGATTACCTTAGAAGTGTTCCGGAAGCTTTGAGAAGAGACTTGGGCGTCAGGAGCTTTGATCTGAGTTTCTGGAAAAAGATCCTCTTGAATGGGGGGCCCACAGGGTCTATTTATAGGCAAAAGAAGACCCCGGGCGGTTACTGGGCGGTTACCAGATATGTCGCGCAAGTCCCTTGCACGACTATGAGGAGTCGCGCAAGTGTTGAGGCGGCGCGCAAGTGTACTTGCGCGACCAAGAGGAAACTTGCGCGACCTATGGGCAATGTTCTCCTTTTTCATCCCTTTGTCGATTTTTGATGTTTCTTCAAAGGATTAATCACTTTGAGCTGAGATATTCCCTTTTCCGATCTTTAGATTCTGTGACGAAAGGAGCGTCAACAAATGTTCAACATCCAAAGTAAACCTAAAAGTACTACTTGGATAAATAGCTACAAGGAATACCAGAGTATCAGATAATATCACTCCATCCTAATAATACTAGTCATTAGAATCAAGCAGCCTAATATAAAAAACTAGAACACATGGTCAATATTGAATCAAACATGGGAAAACACCTCCATAACATGAAAAAATAACCCTATTTACAAACAAGATCCCTAACTCAAGCAAAAAAGCATAGCAGACATCAACATGGTTAAAATCCCTAAACACACAATACCCTAATATAGGGTATTATGAACTTTTTCACATTATATTAAAAGACCAAGGAAAGGAACAAATCAACTACCTTGGCATTGTACGATCGATATACTCTAGCGTTGGCCCTTAAATCGGCCTAAAACAACACAGATCTACAAAAACGTCTAAAATGTTCAACCAAGGATATCTCAGGAAATAGGAGGAATCAAGAAATTAGGATCTAGAAGAAGGAATAACTCACCGTGGTGATTCCAATTCAATTAACGGAGGTTGATTTGGATAACGGACGGTCGATTGGGGGCTCGGAGAAGAATCGTTCCCTACGGTCGCTCCTAGAAGAGACAAGTCAAGAAGAAGACGTTTCTGCTAATTAGACACGACCCCAATCCGATTTAACAAATAAAAAAAAGTATATGACGTGACTTTTTAATGTACACGTCATGTATATACCTTCTCCAAGCCCCACTTTAGGTGGTCTCCAGGTCACCCCACACGACCATGTACTCGGCCATTACACAACCAGCCCACAGTCACCCGCGAAAACCAGGTACACAGTGTGTAATCTTAAGTACACGATGTGTACTCCTTAAATTTTTAGATTCTCATATTTTTCTCAAAAACACCATAAAATAAAACCCATACCTAAAAATAAAAGTCTGGGTTCTTACAAAATTCCCCCTTAAAGAAATTCACCCGTGAATTTCCCTAGAAATGCGGCGTAGAAGAAGAATCCTCGAACAGCTCTGGTCACTATGATCGTACATCAACCTCCCTCTCCGAAGTCTTGTCCTATACTCGCCTGTGCTGCCATATCACTCCTACCAGAGGAACGAACTAGCCACATAGAAACATTGCACTGCAATCAACAATCTAGATAGGATGCTCCTCAAACAATGCGTCTGCCTCCAACTTAACCTCCTCAGTTGAAAAAAACGAGACAAGTCTGAGAAATAACGTTGAAGAGGAGAAATTTGGAAGAAAGTTTGAATATATCAGTACCTATAAGGTAACTTCAACTGATATTCAACCATCCTGACTCTCTCTAAAACCTCAAATGGTCCAACATATCTCGGAAAAATCTTTCCCTATCTTCTAGTCCTCCTATGTCCCAACCTTTGTGTGACATGTAGAAAAACCTGATCTCTGACCTCGAACTTCATAGGTTGTCTTCATCGATCAACATAAGACTATTATCGTGACTGTGCAGTATCCATCCTCTTTCGAATAAACTCTATCTGTTCCATGGTCTCCTATAAAAGATGAGGTCCCAACATAGCTGCCTCTCCTGCTTCCATCCAACATAAGGGTAATTAGCATGACCTACAGTACAAAGCCTCATAAGGTGTCATCTGAATAGTTGATTGAAAACTATTATTATAGGAAAACTCTCTAAGGGTATGTGATTCTCCAAAGAACCTCCAAAATTTAGGATTCATGCTCAAATCATGTCTTCTAGCACCTAAATAGTATGCTCAGACTGGCCATCTATATGGGGATGGTAAGTTGTACTCAAAAGTACCTTTGTACCCAACACCCTCTATAGTCCCTACCAGACCCGAGAAGTAAAACGAGCATCCCTGTCTAAAATAATGGAGTGTGGAACTCCATGTAAATGTACAATCTCTCGTATGTACATCCTTCCCAAATCATCAACACTAAAGGTCTCCTTGATCGACATAAAGTGAGAAACCTTCATGAGTCTGTTAATGACAACCCAGACTGCATTATTCCCTCGAGGTGACCTCAATAAGCCTATCATAAAGTCCATCAGGACATCATTCCATTTCCAATCGGAAATGGGAAACCAATTCAAAATCCCTTCTAGTCGTTGATGCTCCGCCTTCACCTGCTGACAGGTGGAACATCTCATGAAAAACCCAACAAAATATTTCTTCATACATGGACACCAATACTGATGATGCAGACATCGATACATCTTATTGACACCAGGATGAACATCCCAAATTTAGGAATTAAAGTCCCACATCAGCTCCTCACGTATGTATGATAACACCCATACGCACCCATGAAAACACAAGATCTCATCCTCGCCTACAGTCCATCCAGGAATAGGGTCCTCTCCCGACACACTCTCTTGTAGAAATAGGACTTCATCATCTGATTTCTGCCTCATTCGCACTCGATAAATTAGAGTAGTGGTAACAAACATATAAGAAATAAATGCCTTCCTGTCTATCGTGCACCTCCAAATGCATCTCAGAGAATAGATCCATAACCTACCACTCACTGTTGGCCTCCTGTACTGCCTGTATCTAAGTTCTTCTTCTCAACCCATCATACACTATGTTGCCTTTCCCAAGAATATAGTCAAGCTCAAAATCGAAGGATTGAAGGTACTAAACCAACATTTTCTATCTGAAATTTAGATCATGCTGTGTAAAGATATACTTGATACTTTTGTGATCGGTGAAAACGACAAAATAATCTCTGAGAAGATAATGTATCCAATAGTGTAAAGCATGAACAACTAAAACCAACTCAAGATCATGTTTTGGGTAATTTCTCTTGTGTGGCCTCAACTACTGAGACTCGTACAAAAAAACTCCTTCCCCTTGCATAAACTCTGATCCTAGCCAGAAACCTGATGCATAATATTAAACAATATAGCTCTTGCCCGACTATGAAAAAACTAGTATCAGTGCTGAAGTCAACCTCCCTTTTAGATCCTGAAAAGCCAAATCATAGGAATCTGTCCACAGGTACTTCAAACCCTTCTTAGTTAGGCCCATCAGTGGTGCTTTTAAGCATGAAAAGTCCAGTATGAAACTTCTTTAGTAACCATCCAGCCCTAAAAATTAACTTACCTCAAAGACGTTCTTCGGCTACTCCCAAAAAACTACTGCTCTCATTTTCTATAGGTCTACTGATACTCCCGTCCCTAAGATAACATGACCCAAGAAGTGAATTTGGTCCATCAAAAAGTGGAATTTTGATATCTTAGCATATAAATAATGCTATCTTAGTTTAATCAAAATTATCTCAAGTGGGTGGCATGGTCGTGTCGAGCGTGAGAGTACACCAAGATATCATCCACAAAAAATACCATGAAATATTCCAAGTATGGATGAAACACTTAGTACATCAGTTACATAAAAACTGAAAGTGTGTTCATGAGACTCAATGACATAACCACATACTCGTATAGACCATACCTACTCCAAAAGGTTGCAAGAAGTATATTAGATGGTCTAACATGCAACTGATGATAACCCGATCTTAATTCAATCTCCAAGAACACCTGAGATTTTCAAAGATGATCAAATAGATCATAAATACTAGACAAGGTATATCAGTTCTTGACCATCTACTGGTTCAACTTACGATAATCCACACAACGTCTGAGTGTACAGTCCACCTTCTTCGTAAACAGGACAAAAAAACCCAAAGGAGAAGTGCTGGGTCGGATGAAACCCTTCGCCTGTAACTCCTCTAGCTGCTTCTTGAGCTCCTGTAACTCTGCTGTAGCCATCCTATAAGGAGGAATGAAAACAGATTCTACTCCTGGAGCAAGCTCAATAGAAAATTACACCTCTCACCCTGAAGGAAAACCTAACAAGTCCTATAGAAGGACATCCCTAAAACGATCCACCACTAGAGGAAAGTCCAACTATGAATTCCCCTGTTCATCCAGATATAGACTAGAAATCTGGGTAGTAACTCCTCCCAACTCATGATGCTTGGGTCCTTCTCTGCTTTCCTGGACATCACATTCTCCCTTATGTAAGAAAAAACTGCCCTCCGGTGATGTGAAATTCACCCTATATTGATAGCAGTCGACAAAATCCTAGAAGGGAACTAACCAGTCCATTCTAAGAATTACATCATAGTCTATCATCTCTAGGAAATAGAGGTCCCAGAAGAAGTGACACCCACCAAACTCAAGAGGTCACTCCTTGAACTGATGTACACTAGCTATCCTTGTCCCCAACAGAGTGTCCATCATCACGAAATCAGAAGAAGTAAAGATACAGAGACCAAGGCTCTCCACAACAGAAATAGATATAAAACTATGATAATCCCATGTATCTAAAATTCCATATGCTAAAACTAAGGAAACTAGGATCGTACCACGAACCGTAGAGGGTCCAGGATCCTCCTCCTCCTGGGTCTGCTCCACTATAAAAGTTCGGCCTGTACCGTAGACATGTGACCCTACCTAACCACCATGATCTGATCCATTATGTTTTCATTGAAAGCCTACCGACTAGCTACCATGGATGCATCCTCCACCTTAGACTGAATGACCAGAAGAACTCTATTTTCTAGACTGATGAGAAATTAGTGGTCCTTCTCCCGAATAAGGATTCATAGAAGAACCTATGTCAGCCATTGTGGGAGAGAAGAATTGGAAGAAATGCTAAAGATGACCCATGTTGCTATAGGATTGGCACTCTAATGGGTCTCTCGGGAAATGTGGCATCGTATGCTTGCCCTTCTCTCATTGGTAGCATACCACCTGATTACCTGAAGGTGTATCTCACATACTCGGATCCCCACATGTAGACTCCCTGCGGTGCTTCCTACTATCAGCCAAAGAATCACTAACTATGGATGTTGAGCCTCCCTATCCCACAACTCTAGAATCCATTAGGTTGCAATCTGTGATCAGCACTTAGTTGACAATGGAAGATATAGAAGTCAACCTGAAGATGTTCACATGATATCAAATTTCATGCCTGAGACCATCCTCAAACTTCCTCACTAGGAATAACTCATCACCCATAGAATGGGTGTGAAGCATTATAGATCTGTAGAGTGAGAAGAATACACCATGACTGAAGGAGTACCTTTCTCGAGACTCATAAACTCCCAAGATTGATCGAACATCAAAGTCTCTGGGTAGAAGTAGTCGTAAAAGGTATGCTGAAACTCATCCGATGCCATAACCTGCTGGCATCCCGCCTGTGAGATCACATCCCACCATCTCTTGGATGAATCCAGAAAAATATATGTAGAGAGTTTCACCCTCCTCTCTAGAGGCATCTCTAGATGCTCAAAGATAAATAGCATGGATTCTAACCATGACCATGCAGCCTGAAGTCCTCCATACCTTGAGAAAGTAGGAGGATGATACTATTGAAAAACATGCGTCAACTCTTCCATAGATGGGATAGGATGAGGTGCTCCCTAGAAGGTCCGCATAAACCTCATGATGCCTTCTCAGAACTGTGCATCGACACCTATATCCGAAATGACGGCTGGTGCAAGACACACATGTCAGGAGGATCTGCTGGTAATCCATGATCTACCATGTCCGATGTTTGGTCACTGCCCTAAATCTAGAATATAACCAGAGGACGTCACGGTGGCATGACTTTTCAAGGTCAAGCGCACAACTTAGTTCAAGATTATCAAGGACTGAAAATTAGAAGTGCAATCAAGGAACAAGATAAGGGAAGAATTCAAATTTTTCAAAACAGGGATACACAATGTGTTCATTTAAGCCTTCACATTGGCGTGTACTCCTACCAACCTTGGTCGTGTAACACCCCTTACACAAGACATGTTCTCCCAAGACACGGCGCATACTTTAATTGTTTTCCCCTTGCCCGAGTTCTTCTACACGACTAACCCACAAAATTCTTTTAGAACAAGACTACACGCCGTGTTCGTGCTAGACACAACGTGTACTAGAAGGATTTCACCGACTTGTGTTTTTAGTCACACAGTAAAATACATGGGTTACACTACACGACATGTTCAATCTTGACACGATGTGTATAACCTATGTTTCATCCATCCATGTCGCTAGTCACACGGGTGGACACATGGTCCCTACAACACGACATTTACACTTGATACACGACATGTTCCTCCAAGGATTTCCCAACCCCATGTCTCTGCCCACATATCCTGTGACATGGTTAGAGAATACATGGTGTGTACATACAATACACGACATGTACTTAAGAAAAATAGTTCCTTCCCGAATAGAAGGATACATGGCATGTATTAAGCAATACACACCATGTATTCTGGGTTTTTATGAACAGTAAGCCTCCGAAACTACTCTGGATCCTAGAAAAACATTGAAATGAACATTAAGGTGCCAAATTCTGATCCTTGAGGGCCTATAATTCCTATAAATCGAAGATTGGAATCCTATACATGTCATATAAAATCATAACAGTTCAATGATCCACCAAATTATGATCCATGAGGGCCTATAACACCTCAAGAACCAAACTTTGGGATTCATTCAAACAAAACCTTACACAATCTAGCACCCTATAAAATAACAGGTATTCTATCAAGGCATCAATCACAACAACATGAATATTTAGCACAAAATCTATCACAACAACATGAAATCAGTAATGCACCTCAAATGGCATGGAAAGAATGCATGACATTTGATCTCTAGAATGCGCCTATATGATGAATGAGATGGAATACCCTCATCTCATCAGGTTGAAACAGAAATAGAACCTCAATATTATCAACGTTAATAGCAAAAAACATGTGAATCACCCAATGGTGAAATCAAATCAACTGTAATAATTGAAAAACCAAAATATTTTCAATATATGAGGTAAATTGGATTTTCCCTGTACACGAGTTAGCTACTCCTGGGAACAACTTATAACCAACTACCTATTCGTACCTATCCCTAACTATAGGCTCTAAAAATTAAGTTAATAAGAAAATAATTCCCTTTGATACCAATTTTTAATGTCCCAGTTCTGGGTGCCGCCCAGAGGTTCCCCGTACCCGGTTGGTCACATGGCCTCAAACAAATTTCCCCAAATGCCAGAGGTGGATGACTAGTATAGAGGTCCTTGGGTGTGATAGTGGGGAAATTATGCCCTCATTGGAAGAGTAATTTCGTATGAAGAAATAGATAACAATATCAGAAGCAATAATAATACCGTAAAATAGTAAACTGTAGAATACTGGAAGTAAATAAACAACTGCAACACACATATATATCAATAATGATTCATGTCACAAGTATCTAAGGAAGCATCCCAACATGACACAATTCTGAAATATAGTACTAAACCAATATATAAAAGAAAAAAAGTAAATAACTCCAACAACATATTAAGCCTCAACTTGGTCCCATGCTCTCCATCTCCACACCAATCAAGTACTCAGAGTGGAAGGGCACTTTCCCTTATCTCTACCTGCAGTAATATAATCTTTTTGGGCCCAAAATCATGACCCAAATAGGGTGTGAAATGAATCCCAATAGGCAACCACCCAAAGATATGTGCCTAAGAGTCAGTGAATATATATGGAAGAAAATTAGCAAAATCAATTAATAAATAAGGAAGTATTCAAAATTAAACAATCCTAGAGTTTCAATTACATTCATTTAAATTTGTCAAATATTCAACCAAATGAAAAAAATAAACACTTCGGGAAGTTCTCATATCATATCCCCTCTGGTTAAACCAATAAATCTCAAGTAACCCTATGGGAAAGTTCTTATAGCCTTACCCCTATGGTTCAACTTATATAAGAGTACAAAGACCTCCTGGGTAAGCTCACTTGGACTAACCCCTTTGGTCTCATGAAAACAAAGACTCTCTGAGGAGGCACTCACCATCAATTCCCCCTATAGTCTTTTAATGATAAAATATAGACACTCTGAGGAATCACTCAATGTCAATACCCCCTATGGTCTTGTAGTGGTAATAATAGACACTCTGAGGGAGAACTCAATGTCAATCCCACCTATGGTATCGCAGTGTGATAAAGAATAATAGACACTCTGGGGAAGCCTTCAATGTCAATTCACCTTATGGTATCACTACACTAGGTTCCCATAGCCCTGTGTAAAGTAATTGTGCACAAACAATGTTCAGCAGCCAAAGTAAACCTAAAAGTACTACTTGGCTAAATAGGTAAAAGGCATACTACAACATCAGATAATATCACTCTATCCTAACAATACTAGGCATGGTAAGCAACCAGCCTAACAGGCCAAACTATACCACATGGTCAATATCAAATCAAACATGGGAAAACACCTCTATAGCATGGAAAAAATAACCCTATTTACAAACAAGATCCCAAAACTCAAGAAAAAAATCATAGAAGACATCAACAGGGTTAAAATACCTAAACACTCAATACCCCAATCTAGGGTATTGGGAAATTTTGAAAATAATATTCAAATACGAACAAAGGAAAGACACAAACAACCTACCTCAGTGTTGTATGATCAATATACTCCAGGGTTGGCCCTTGAATCAGCATAGAACGATGTAGATCAATAAAAATTTATAAAACTTTCAACTAAGGATATATCACGAAAGAGGATAAATCAAGGAACGAGGCTCTAGAAGAAGGAATAACTCACTGTGGTGATCCAACACAATTGAAGATGGTTGATTTGGAGAAAAGACGATCGATTGGGGGATCATAGAAGAATAAATCCCTACCTTCACTCCTGGATGAGACGAGTCGAGAAGAAGACGTTTCTTCCAATTAGACATGACCCTGATCATATTTAACAAATAAAAATAAGAGTACACAACATGTATTTTAAAAGTACATGGTGTGTATATGCCTTTACTGAGCCCTGATTTAGGCAGTATCCAGGTCACCCCACACAACCTTGAACTTGGCCATTACATGACCAGTACACAGTCACCCGCTATAACCGGGTACACAACGTGTACTCTTAATTACACGACATGTACTCCTTAAATTTCCAGATTCTCCTCTTTTTTCTCAAAAACACTTGAAAAGAAAACCCATACCAGAAAACAAAATTCCTAGTTCTTAAAAAGATAGTAATCACATCAACTCAGTACAAGTGGAAATGAGAGGGGTCATCCATAAGTTGGAGCCTCTCCTTTGTTATAAAAAAAGAAGGAAAAAGGGGGTGGCGATCCCTTAAGGATCAGCTCCAGTAATTGAGTGTTCCATCTTGGATAGCCTTTAATGAGAAGATGTTAGGGACTAAGGAAACCTAGTTATCTTTTTCACCTCCTCCTCAGCCACAGGATGAACCTCATAAGATCATATTTTCAATAGATCTAGTTCAACCTTGCACTCTACTACTAAGGACACCACCTCCACCAATTTGGCCTCAATCACCTCTAGCTTCTCTCTTAGAATTTTGATAATATACACTATACTAGAGATGAAGACCTCATGATACTAAGAATATATTTCTATCTGAGAAAAATACTGTTTGGATGCCTGGAGTGCCTTGGTACCTTCATATTTATCTTTATAATAATAGATGTAAAATTATTTCCACTATGAATGAGCATGATCGACAACCTCTTGAAAAATTATTACAGTGGAAGGCTCATCTAAGGAAGTCATTTTGGCAGAAACCCCTTCCTCTGAATGTTCCATAAAAGATGTAGTCTCGACCACCACAACCTCCTCAGAAGCCTCTTGAGTCACCTCAAAAGAACGATCTACATTGTACCCTCCTCAGAAACCTACATTAAGGCTATGATTCAGTCACTATTACATTAGATATAGGCTCTACCTTCTCTAGAATTTCCTATGCTTGTTGAATCCCCAATGTGGGTGCCACTTCTCTTTATGCATGAGATCAGTGAAATCCAGATTAACATAGAAAAATAAAAATGGTAAAATAAGGATAATACTTATAGGTCATATAAAGTTTTTCCAATAGGGTATGAATATGAAATAGAAGCCCTGCATGTGATGGAACCCCCATACTAACTAATTCCATGGAAACTAAAAGTTTCTACTCATCCATATTCATTAGATCTATATAAAAAAACAAAAAAACAGCACAAGATTCATAATGAAAGTCCTTAAATTAAATTGAGAGAGGATTATAGAGTACTAGGTGGCACATGGTTTAATTGAAACTCTTCTCCAGCCACAGGGGAACCTCAATGAAAAATGGATAGCTGCTTATGACCATGATGCAAGGGGAAGATGTTTCACCTATGCATTTGAGGTTCAGATCCTACTCATCCTCCGCTAAAGATTAATTATGAATATCCACCTCCTATGAGTTTACCAATCTCTACACAAGTCAAAAAAGGGGATGAGATAACAACACTAAATATATTTTTAGTTGACCTTAATTCACAAAGCCTAGGAATTTTCCTAATTGGTAGTAGAGTCTCTTCCCCTGGGGGTGCCCTAAAAAAATAACTCCCTTAGGATTACTCCTTAGATGAACCCTATTGGATGAACACACCTATTATAACCTGACCACCCTGGGAGGTTTAGAGGGGTGGGAATGTCTATAATTATCCTCACATAGTTTGTCAAAGGGCATTCAACACCACATGAGTGGACCATGTATTCTAGCTCATGAATGTATTACAACAGTTTGACTTGGGGAGCATAGAAGACCCACTTGATTTTACCTAGCTTGGGTAGGTTAATCCATTTGTTGTATAGGTGAATCCATATTACTTGGATGGAGTTAAGTTGCTGAACCATCTCCCAACTCCTCCAAGCATCAGGGAAGAAGACATCATTTGGAATATTTTTTATGCATAACCGTTTCCGTGAAGCCACAACATGCACCCTAAAAAATTCCCTAGAGGGTCCACCTTCTTCCCGAGGTCACTTATCTAAGATTCTTAGACCCATCACCACACCCCCTATGGAGTTTTATCCACCGCCCCACCAGCTGGGCTAGTCATTCCACCTCAGTGTTCACATCTAGCTATAACACACCCTGGACCTGCATCTACGAGACCCCTTATGTAGAGTCTTCTCGAGTGGATAATTTCCTTATAAAATCCCTAGGGTGTGCACTCTCACAACTCATCACATAATTTAGGAATATCCCAAATGGAGAATCAGTTGGTGACATCCCATTCCTTCACCTACCATCTTCATGTGGAGACATGTGCCATATATTCGAACGAACCAAAGTGTGATGTTCTAATCACACCCTTGTGTAGACTTTTGGGGTCATCCTCTAGAGAAACCTAAATTTTCTTTCAAACTGATAAGAGGTTTATGGTTTTTATAAAACCTATAAATATACCCTCACCACCATCACTCTACCTCAAAAGGTCAGGAGGTACAACCACTACTCCACCATCCCCCTTCCATCATTTGTGGACACCCCCTTGGAAGGGGGAACATGTGGAAGATAAAGTAGTCTGCCAACCTAATCCTCATGAGCATGCCCACTAGATCCAATAATAGAGGATGAATTTCTAAAATGATCAACATGTAAGTTTGGAATTTAGTGTCAGAAGGGGATATTGGGTCTGGGTACTCATTGATTCATGCTCCAATTTACCCAAGAGAAGAAGGTAGAACGGTCCTTGTAGTCTATCTTGGGTTGTTGAATCCTCAGAGACCTAAGAAGTAACCTATAGACACACACATTCTAAAGACTATTTTTGGCTATGAAGTTACCAACTTGGGTTGATTTTAGCTGGGTTTAAAGGATCACTAACAGATCTCATTAACCATAAACTATTTTGGGATGAAACTTTATATATGTTTAGGGGAAATATGGAGCTTCATTTTTGTCTTCTATGTCCCACTCCAAGTCGGCCATCTAGAAGGCCTTCCAGGCGCATCTGTTCGGTCGAAGCAAGCTGGCTTCCACCTTGGGTCAAGGGTGGAAAAATCAACTCTCCCTCAACTTTCCACCCACCTATGGACTACCACAATTAATTGAGGATACTTGGACTATTGGAGGCTCAACCCAAGGCTTCAAAAATTCCTATTTAAGTCAGTGGTGGTAGAAGTGTTGAGTATCTTTGGTGCTTGCTTTCATTGTAGTGTTATGCTACCACATTGTGTTTGTAATCACATTTCTTTCTCATGTAAGTTGTTTACATCACCTCATTTTCACAATAAAAGTTCCTCTTTTACTCTTATTCTGTTCTTCTACATATCACGTTGATACCGTTGGTTCATGGTGTGAATTTATTCAAAACATACATTGTGATATTTATCACACAATGGTGGAGTGATCAATTTTTGTTGTTGCTTTTACTTCTTCAATTCCACCCTTGTAAGTCCACTTACCGCTTCCGTTGAAGACAATGGAGTATAAATTCACACCATGAACCAACGGAGTGATCAATGGAGGGATAACTATTTTATGGTTTGATCCAAGGGAGTATCAAGGGGTTGGATTGGATGTTATTTCTCACTCCTTTAATGGATAATCACTTCTTTTAAATGAGATTTTTATTTGATGATTTTAACACCTCTTCATCTTTATTGAATTTAAGGTCACACATTTCAAGTGCTAACACAAACCTTTACCTTGGAGCGCTCAAAACTTTGATCCTTCAAATGTATAGGTGATTAGTATTAGGTTGTGTAGGCATTAAACCAGTAAGTGATGATTTTGTTTGATCTTCTTAAATGAACCCATCTCAAATATAAGAAATTGAAATCATTAAAGAAGGAATTCATCCAATCCACCCCGAGCGATAACCTAGGATCAACTCATTACCTTAATTTGAATTAACTTAAATATGTTAGTGATCCTTTAAACCCATATAAAATCAACCCAAGTTGTCCAATTAATATCCAAAAATATTCCTTAGATTGTGCGTGTCTATAGGTTACTTCTTAGGTCTCTGAGGATTCGACAACCCAAGCTAGACTACAAGGACTGTTCTACCTTTTCATGTAAGTTGATTAATTCACCTAATTTTCTTAATAAAGGTTCTTCCTTTACTCTTATCATGTCCTTATACA
The DNA here is from genome assembly GCA_963277665.1 of Viscum album. Classification (NCBI taxonomy): domain Eukaryota; kingdom Viridiplantae; phylum Streptophyta; class Magnoliopsida; order Santalales; family Viscaceae; genus Viscum; species Viscum album. The sequence goes on along the minus strand of OY728135.1, from coordinate 777,654,340 downwards.
TATCAAATTGATACCGTTAGTTCATGGTGTGAATTTATTCACACCATACTTTGTGATATTTATCACACAACGGTGGAGTGATCGATCTTTGTTGTTGTTTTTACTTTTTCAATTCCACCCCCGTAAGTCTACTTCCCACTTCCGTTGAAGACATGTAATAAATGGAGGGATAAATCTTTTATGGATTGATCCAAGGGAGTATCAAGGGTCTGGATTGGATGTTATTTCTCACTCCATTAATGGCTAATAACTTCTTTTAAGTGAGATTTTTATTTGATGATTTTAACACCTCTTCATCCTTATTGACTTTAAGATCACACATTTCAAGTGCTAATACGAACCTTTACCTTGGAGTGCTCCAAACTTTGATCCTTCAAGTGTATAGGTGATTATTATTAGGTTGTGTAGGCATTAAACCAATAAGTGATGATTTTGTTTTATCTTTTTAAATGAACTGATCTCAAATATAAGAAATTGAAATCATTAAAAAAGGAATTCATCCAATCCACCCCGAGCGATAACCTAGGGTAAACTCATTACCTTAATTTGAATTAACATAAATCTATTAGTAGGGAATCTCAAAATCCATTCCAATATGAACATTTTGAATTGTAGATAAATTTACCAAAATATCAAATTAAAATATTGATAATTACATTCCTTAAAATCAGATGAATCATTCGGCCTAAATTGGTGTACATTAGGCATGAAGTGCACGAATAATGAGAATGGATGTTCAAAATTAAAATTCACTAACTCAGTCCCATAAGATCATAAATGAACTTTTAATACCCTTAAAATTTAATTAAAATATGTATTTTTATTGTCTAATCACACCCTCCAACTTGAGATTTGCTAGTACCGAGCAAAATGTATCTCAACAATATGAAATTCGAATTCCCTTTTTCAAAAACATTTGAATACACAATGATCACGAAAAACCCTTATACCAATTTTTTTTGAAACCCATCAAAATATTTTAATACATGATAGTTTCATAAGAAAATCCCAATCCCAATCCCATTCCTTTGTTCAAATTCATCACCATATTTCATCCAATATCAATTAAGAGTGATGATGTGTTGTGAATTGCATTGGACATGGGGGTTCATCTTTATTCAAGAGTGAAATTATGGAATCACTAGGTGGAATCACATTTCAATATTAAGATGTGTATTCAATTTTTTTAATTTTTTTTATTTTTTCAATTTTTCCATGGTAATTGAAATTGCACACAAAAGAGTCAACCCCTGTAGAGAGACTTTGCCAATGACTCCCAGGCTCAAAGACCTTAGGGAACCAAGTGAATCCCACATACTCAGGCATCATATCAAGTTAACTCAATAAAAAAAATCAAATTACCAAAAATAGAGATCAAATTACTAACTCTGGGCCAGCCAACTATGGAGTCACGATCCGCAAGTGTCGAAAGCCACACATTAGGTAATTTCATTGTTATACGTGAAAATTTATTGTTTTTTTAAATTTTTTTTATTGAATACTCATATTAAAACTAAAATTATTACCAAAACTATGCTATTTTTTTGGGGGACCCCATGAAATCAAACTAATACCCCACTATCCAAAGGACGGGCATTGTGTTCTTTTTTTTTATTTGGATGAAAATAAATACGGTGAAATATCACATTGGACAACCACACTTTCCAAAATCAATTCTCATGAAATTATACAATGATTAAAATCATAATTGGGGCATGCTAAACTATTTGATATTCAGTTTCAAAGTGTTAAATGTCTATTATCATGTTCAAAGTAAAAAAAATTCCTTCCATTTACAGAAGAGACCACACTGAAGAATCTTAGTAGATGTTTTATTAGAGAAAAAGTGACCTCCACATGCCTCACTATGACCAAATTTAAGGATGGACTCTTGTTCAGATTCTGGGACACACCTTTTAATGACTTGGTTAGGGAAGAACTTATATAGGTATGGATCATAAAACACATAGTGTCTAACATTATAAAGAAATTTACTTTGAGCTTGAGTCCCTAAGAATTTTGGAATGACTCCTGTAACTAAGAAATTGGCTATGTCGGCATACCATGGGCAGTCACTCATAGAGTATAAAAGTTCATCAGGAAATGAATCAGACATAGAAAGGTGATTTGAGTTGTCATTCAATTCCATCCTAGAGAGGTGATCAACTACAACATTTTCAACACCCTATTTATCCTTGATTAAGAAGTTAAATTCTCGTAATTGAAGGACCCACCTAATTAGTCTAGCCTTAGAATCTTGTTTTTGGAAGAGGTATATTAGTGCAGAATGGTTAGTGAACATAGTTATGAGGGATCCTAAGAGGTAGGGACTAAAATTATCTACGGAAAATACAATAGAAAGTAACTCATTTTCAGTGGTGGTGTAGTTGATTTGGGCATCATTTAAGGATTTTCTTGCATAAGCAATGGCAGAAGGAGTTTTATCACAATGTTGTCCTAACACAGATACTATAGAAAAGTCACTGGCATCACACATAATTTTGAAAAAAAGGATCCAATTTGGATATTTCATAATGGGAGGAGAGGTGAGAGACGATTTGAGGGTTGAGAATGAACCCTCACAACTTTATGTCCAAACAGATGGACCATCCTTTACTAGGAGATCACAAATGGGACGGGAGATTGAACTAAAGTCCTTGATGAATATTCTATAGAAACCATCATGTCCTAAGAAAGAACTCACTTCCTATATATTTTTGGGTGATGGAATGTGAAAAATGATGTCAACCTTGGCTTAATCAATTTCAATCACCCTACCTAAGACCAAAATGGCCTAAAAGTAGTCCCTCTTTAACCATGAAATGAAATTTTTACCAGTTTAGGAAAATATTCTTTTCTTCACATCTTGACAAGACTCTCTCAACATTCCTCATACATCCCTCAAATGTATCCCCAAAGGCAGAGAAGTCATCCATGAAGACCTCAAGAAAATCCCCTACCATGTCTGAGAATATTCCCATCATGCACTGCTGGAAGGTTCCAGGGGAATTGCATAACCCGAAGGGCATGCATTTGAAATCAAAGGTGCCAAACAGACATGTGAATGTAGTCTTCCTTTGATCCTCTAGGGAGACCTCAATTTGATTATACCCCAAGTACCCATATAAGAAACAGTAGAAGGGACGAACTTCCACTCTCTCAAGGACTTGGTCAATGAATGGTAAGGGGAAATGGTCCTTCTTGGTAAATGAGTTTAGCTTCCTATAGTCGATGAAGACTCTCCAACCACTACTCACCCTTGTTGGAAGAATCTCTCCATCCTCATTGGTTATCACTGTGACTCCAGCCTTTTTTGTAACCACTTGGATTGGGCTCACCCATTCACTATCAGCTATGGGATAGATGAAACCGGCTTTTAAAAATTTCATGAGTTTTTTTTCTCACTACTTCCATTAGATTAGGATTGAGTCGCCATTGAGGTTGACAACATGGTGTTGAATCAGATTCCAGAACAATCCTATGAGTCCCAATAAGTGGTCTAATCCCATGAATATCAGACAGGGTAAAACCAATGGCTTTCTTATGTTTCCTAAGAACATCTAGAAGCATCCTCTCATGATTGCCTTCAATAGAATAGGAAATTAAAATAGGATGTGTTTGATTGTCCCCTATTAAGGCATACTTGAGTGCAGTAGGAAGTTCCTTCAATTCAAGATCAGTTTGGTTCAGAATTTCAGCAGAATATTGGGACATTGGATCGAGAACAATTTTGTTTCCTAGAGTTTTAGATAGGATTGATTCCCCCCATGTAGAAGGTTCAACTAATAGACTGGCTTGATTAGATTTCGGGAAGGAAGCTGGGGTGGTCTCCATGAAAGTGGTTTCCTAAAAGGTTTCACTAATTGTTGGACCTAATACTTCACCATAAGTGAAATATGGAAATGATTCAAGCCAAGGAGATAAACTTCCTTCATGTGAACAAAGGAAATCAATCTCATCCTGACATAAAAATCCATCAAATATTACTTGATGTTCAATGTATTCATTATCAATGCTTCCAATCATGTTTACTTCATGAATGTCCTCACCATCCCCAATTTGTGAGCTTGCATTATAGATGTTGAATTCTAGACTCATGTTTCTAAAGGTGATGGTCATGTTCCCATTTCAGACTCATATACAAAAGTTGATTATTGCAAGGAAAAGGCGACCAAGGATGATTGGGGTTTGTTCCTTGTTTCCTAAGTTTGTATGGTTGTCAAGGACAATTAATTCAGTAAGGTAGATGAAGTTTTTAACCTTTACCAGAACTTCCTTTAAAATCATCTATGGAAACCTAATGCTATGATCCGAAAGTTGAAGTGTGATAGATGTGGGTTGGATATCTTCTAGGCCTAACTGGCAGTACACAGCATAGGGAATGAGATTGACACTAGCACTGAGGTCACACAAGTCCTTGACAACTTTTCTCTCTCTTAGTTCAACATTGATGTAAGGGAAACCCGGGTCTTTCAACTTAGGAGGAATGGTCCCTTGAATGGTGGTACTCACATTATCATCCAAAAGGACTAGGTTTTTATGTGAAAAAAATATTTTAAAAGTGAAAAAGTCCTTAAGGTACTTTGAGTAGGAATGTATGGTTTGGATTGAATCGAGAAGGGGAATGTTCAAATTGACTTGTGAGAATATTTCCCTCAATGTTTCACTCAATTCAGGCTTGGTTTTCCCCCTCATGCATTGAGGAAATGGTGCAAGTTGTGGGGTTGTTTTTTGAAGATTTGTTTCTTTCACATTGTTATTTGTTTCCTAAGTTTGATCTTGTGGTTCATTTAAATTTTAATCCAAGTTTTAATCTTCAGATGGGTTCTGAATTAGTTGTTCAGGTTTATCAATTGATTTACCACTTCTTAAAACAGTCACAACCTTTAGTTGTTCATGAGTTGTTTGAGTGCAACTTGACTCTCCCATTAAATTTGAGGATGGTACCGCCTGAGTAGGCGTGGATTCCTTTCCAGTTTTGATGGTTTGAAGTTCTTGTTTTAGGAAAGAGACTTATGAGTTCATCCTTTCCATTTGTTTTCATAGTTGTTCTAGTAGGCACTATGGAATAGTTTGGGTTGGTGCTTGAGAAGATTGGTTTATCCCAGGGGGAAATTTTAGAGGTGGGATGGTTTGTTGAAAATGGACTGGTGGCTGTTGGTATTGGATAAGTTGGGTTTGGAACTGGTTTTGGGTTAGGTAGTTCGGATGGGGGTAAGGATTTTTCCCCTATGGTTGTCTAGGTTGCTGGTTATATTTCTAGTGGAAGCCTGGGTGGTCATTATACCTTGGGTTGAAGGTGTTTTGGTATTGAGGCTTTTGAAAGTTAAAGGAATTAACTTCTGCTGGGGGTCCTCCTAAAAGAACATCCTTGATGGATGGAATGGTTGGGCAGCTGTCTGTCTTATGGTCATGTTTGTCAGAAATTGTGAAAACAGGGTCTACAGTTTGGATTTCATGGACTTTCCTATGGTATATCTCTTAAACCTTCCTAGAGAGTGCTATGAGTTTAGCACTAAGGCTTTCTTCTTCTCTAAGTGCATGAATTCTAGTAGTTCTTTGTGTATTTGCAGAATAATTTTTAGTTCCCCATGTTTGGTTTTTTTAGAAAGGATTTCTAGATACTCGTAAGCATCATTTGGGGATTTTTTTAAAGGTTACATTACACATCATGTCAATTAATTGTTTGTTCCCCATACCCAAACCTTCATTTAAAATTATCACTTGTTCATAATAGAAAAACCATGGTGTGGAACCATTTTTAGAGTGTCCTTGAACCTCTCCCATGTTTGATAGAACGACTCTCCCTCTTTTTCAAAAAGGTTTTGGATACTCTTTTTAAGTGCAATTGTTTTGTGGCGGGGAAAGTATTTTTTTGTATAATTATCTTTGTAGTTGGTCCCAAGAGTTGATGGATGATGGTCTCAAATTGTTTAGCCAATTTTTAGCTCGATCCTTTAAATAAAAAGGAAATTGCCTCAACTTAGATGATTCTAGTTGATGTGGGGGACACATGGTTTCTACAATGTCATTGAACTCCTTAACGTGAAGGTAGGGCATCTCAGACTCCATTCCATGGAATGTAGGAAGGTGGATTAGGACATGGGATTTAAAAATGTAGTTGGCATCTCCTAGGGAATTGTGTCTAATTCATGAGGGGGAATTGGTCCAGGAAGGTGTGAGGTAGTCATTCATGGTTCGATCGACTTCATTCCCCACGTTTGGGGCTGCCTCATTTGGATTTCCATTTTGGTTTCCACCCAGGTTTGTGAGTTGGTTTCTTTGAAGACATTACATTGAAATGGGATCAATTTTGGACTCTATAATATCAATAGGATTAGGATCTAATGGGAAAAATCCACTAGGTTCACTTGACTCCCCAACCCTATGAATTTCCACCCTAACTAGTCTGTTTGAATTATCATGGGTGTAGGCAGACATGGGCCAAAATAAAAAAAATGATAAAGGGACAAGATAAGAGATCTTGGGTGAGAATATATGAAATGGGGGAGAATAGAATGGGTGTTGAGATGACTTACTTGGGTTCCCGACAATGACGCTAAAATTTTATAGACATGCACATTCTAAGGACTGTTTGGCTATGAAGTGGCCAACTTGGGTTGATTTTATTTGGGTTTAAAGGATCACTAATAGATTTAAGTTAATTTAAATTAAGGTAATGATTTGATCCTATGTTATCGCTCGGGGTGGATTGGGTGAATTCCTTCTTTAATTATTTCAATTTCTTGTATTTGAGATGGGTTTATTTAATAAGATCAAACAAAATCATCACTTACTGGTTTAATTCCTACACAACCTAATACTAATCACCTATACACTTAAAGGATAAAAGTTTTGAGCACACCAAGGTAAAGGTTCATATTAGAACTGGAGATGTGTGACCTTAAATTCAATAAGGATGAAAAGGTGTTGAAATCATCAAATAAAAATCTCATTTAAAAGAAGTGCTTAGCAATTAATGGAGTGAGAAATAACATCCAATCCAGCCCCTTTCTACTCCATTGGATAAACCCATAAAAGTGTTATCCCTCCATTGATGACATGTCTTCAACGGAAACGGGATGTAGACTTATGAGCGTGAGGATTCACACTCAAATTTACCCAAGAGAAGAAGGTAGAACGATCCATGTAGTCTAGCTTGGGTTGTCGAATCCTCAGAGATCTAAGAAGTAACGTATAGACATGCACATTCTAATAACTATTTTTGGCTATGAAATGGCCAACTTAGGTTGATTTTAGATGGTTTAAAGGATCACTAAAAAGATTTAAGTTAATTAAAATTAAGGTAATGAGTTTATCCTAGGTTATTGCTCAGGGTGGATTAGATGAATTCCTTTTTTAATGATTTCAATTTCTTATATTTGAGATGAGTTCATTTAAGAAGATCAAACAAAATCATCACTTACTGGTTTAATGCCTACACAACCTAATACTAATCATTTATACATTTGAAGGATCAAAGTTTTGAGCACTCTAAGGTAAAGGTTTGTATTAGCACATGAAATGTGTGACCTTAAACTCAATAAGGATGAAGAGGTGTTAAAATCATCAAATAAAAATCTCATTTAGAAGAAGTTATTATCCATTAATGGAGTGAGAAATAACATCCAATCCAGCCCCTTGAAACTCCCTTGGATCAGCCCATAAAAGATTTATCCCTCCATTGATGACATGTCTTCAATAGAAGCGGGAAGTAGACTTACGAGGGAGGAATTAAAGAAGTAAGAAACAACAATAAAAATCAATCACTCCACCGTTGTGTGATAAATATCACAAATTATGATGTGGATAAATTCACACAGCGAACCAACGGTATCAACGTGATATGTATAAGAACATAATAAGAGTAAAGGGAGAACTTTTATTAACAAAATTAGGTGAATTAAACAACTTACATGAGAAAGAAATGCGATTACAAACACAAAGCGGCAGCATAACACTACAATGAAACCAAGCACCAAAGATCCTAAACTCCTCCACCACCATTGACTTTAATAGAATTTTTTTAATACTTGGGTCAAGCCTAAAATTTTCCTAGTCTCCTCAATTAATTTTGGTTGGCCATAGGTGGGTGGAGAGTTGAGGGAGAGTTGATTTTTCCACCCTTGACCTGAGGTAGATTCCAGCTTGATTACACCGAGCAGATGCGCCTGTAAGACCTTCTAGATTGCTGAATTGGAGTAGTACATAGAAGAAAAAAAATGAAGCTCCGGATATACCCTAACTTTATGTAAAGTTTCAGTCCATAATAGTTTATGGTTAACGAGATATGTTAAAAATGGTGGTCTGTTTTTCTGGGCCATAGAATCTGGACCAGAATTTTATCTTCAATGTGGGCTGCCTGAATAACCACCATGAAAGACGAATTAGAATTGGCTCCTGAAAAATTATTTTTTATTATATATTTCTTTTATCAACCCATAAAATTTTGGCATTATTGGTCCTGTATGTTGGGTCCCACATTCTTTTCAGTGGGCTGGTGTCCAATATGCCTTCTCCAAAATTGTTTCCTTTCATCACCAAATATCTACATCTTCCTTTATGAATCCTACATTGATACCTGAATAAAAAATGTTCATATTGGAGTGTAAATAAATTTCCAAAAATATAAAATTAAAATATTGATAATTAAATTCCATAAAATTAGATTAATATTTGGGCCTAAATTGGGGTACATTAGGCATGAAGTGCACGAATGATGAGAATGGATGTTCAAAATTAAAATTCACCAACTCAGGTCCATAAGGTCATAAATGAGCATTTAATACCATTAAAATTTAATTAACATATTAATTTTTATTGTCTAATCACACACCCCAACTTGAGATTTTCTAGTCCTGAGAAAAATGTATCTCAACAATATGAAATTCAAATTCCCTTTTACAAAAACATTTTAATACACAATGATCACCAAAAACCCTTATAGAATTCTTTTTGAAACCCATTAAAATATTTTAATACATGATAGTTTCATAAGTAGATCCCAATACCAAGCCCATTCCTTTGTTCAAATTCATCTCCATATTTCATCCAATATCAATTAAGAGTGATGATGTGTTGTGCATCACATTAGACATGGGGGTTGATATTTATTCAAGAGGTAAATGATGGAAGCACTAGGTGGAATCAAATTTCAATATTAAGATGATTATTCAATTTTTTATTTTTTTATTTTTTTTTGTTTTTGCAATTTTTCTATGGTAATTGAAATTGAACTCAAAAGAGTCAACCCCTGTAGCGAGACTTTGCCGATGACTCCCATGCTCAAAGACCTTAGGGCACCAAGTGAGTCCCACATACTCAGGCATCATCTCGAGTTAATTCAATCAAAAACAAAATCAAATCACTAAAAATAGAGATAAAATTACTAACTCTGGGCTAGACAACTATGGAGTCACGATCCCCAAGTGTCGGAAGCCACACATTAGGTCATTTCATTGCTCTAGGCCCAAATTTATTGTTTTTTTTATAATTTTTTTATTGAATACTCATATTAAAACTAAAATGATTACCAAACCTATGATATTTATTTGGGAGAAACCATGAACTCAAACTAATTCCCCACTATCCAATGGAATTGCATTGTGATCTTTTTTTTTTATTTGGATGAAAATATAAATAATGAAATATCACATTGGATAGCCACACTTTACAAAATATATGCTCATGAAATTATACAAGGATTAAAATCAGAATCAGGGCATACTAAATTATTTGATATTCAATTTCAAAGTGTGCAATGTGTATTACCATGTTCAATGTTAAATAATTTTTCCTTCAATTTACACACTTTTTTTTCAAATAATTCATTTTTTTGACACAAATGAGTTTTTTATTTTATCTCTTCCCCTCAACTTAAAATAACATTGTCCCTAGTGTTTAAAGCAAAGAAATTTTAGAATGGGGTAGAGGTAGAGAATGAGAGTTCAAAAAGGAAATTGAAAATGAGGATCATGGAATGAAGTCACCTGGTGGTTGAAGTTGAAATTCTTACTACTCCCTTTTAATCTCTTGATCTCAATGTCACTCTGAGAATTCCCTAGAAAAAAAAAACAAACAAAAAAAACAAAAATAAACTATATATATACATATTGTAAAGAAAGTAAAATAAAAGTATATATATAAAAATTATAGAATAAGGAAGCACAAAAATTAGTAGGTTTGTGGTAAGCGCGCACCCCTTTCTCCCTTCGGTCCCAGGTTTAATTCCCCACAGCTTCGGCGGTTGTGATGGGGTTTGACCCACGACCTTTGATGTGTCCATTTTATTTATTTATATATATATTTTTGGTATTTTTATTTTAACCTACAAACACATAAAAATAAAACTAACAGATGATACATTGTCTTCTTTTTAAATTTCTTGGTAAGGTATTACTCAAGGATCACACCACGTGGCAGAGATGAATATGGTGCTCCCCTTTCATACCCATCCATACTCATAATAGAAGAATAATTCAAATGTCAATTATTTTATTTTTAAATATAAAAATGATTAATTAATCCTATTTGAAAATAAATATGACATGAAAACCACGGGCTTCCTCCCATGCAACGATTTTGTTTAATGTCGTTAGCCTGACAGGGATCCGGAATATATCAATTTTTTCCTTGTTCATAGGTTGGCTCAGTTAACTCAACCTCTATTTCATTTTTATTAAATGATTCAATGAATGGTTTTAACCTATGACCATTGACCTTGGAAATGTGACCACTAGTGGGATCTTGAATCTCTACTGCCCCATGGGGGTACACATGATGAACTATGAAAGGACCTGACCATCTAGACCTTTACTTCCCCAGGAGTAAATGAAGTTTTGAACTATACAAGAGAATAGGTGTACCCGGTACAATGTGTTTGTTTTTAAGATTTTGAGATTGGTAGGATTTTACTTTAGCTTTATTGATCCTTGAATTTTCATAAGCCTACATCCTAAGTTCCTCAAGTTCATTGAGATCTAATTTCCTTTTTGTTCCAGCCAATGAGAGGTCAAAATTTATTTTATTAATTTCCCAAAAATACTTATGCTCAATTTCAACAGGTAAATGGAATGCTTTTCCATAAACCAACCTATATGGTGACATTCCTTGGATGGTTTTGTATGCTGTACGATATGTCCAAAGAGCATCCAAGAGTTTCTCGGACCAATCATTCCTAGAAGGATTGACTGTTTTTCAAGAGTATTCTTAATCTACCGATTTAATAACTCATCTTGACCATTGGTTTGAGTATGGTACGTAGTGGAAACCTTGTGATAAATCCTATACTTAGACATGAGTGAAGAGAATGGATGGTTGTAGAAATGGGTTCCTCGGTCACTGATTATAGCCCTTGGAATTCCGAATTGAGAAAATATGTGCTTTTTCAGAAATAGAATCACAACATGATGGTCATTAGATTTGGTGGGAATGGCTTTAATCCATTTTGAGACATAATCAAAAACTAAGAGGATGTAGAGGTATCCCCTAGAGTTTGGAAAGGGACTCATGAAATCGATTCCCCAATAGTCAAATATTTCAATCACTAAGATGGGGGTGAGTGGAATTTGATTCCTTTTTGTGATTGACCCTACTCGTTGACACTTAGGACAACTTTGAAAAAATGTGTAGGAGTCCCTTGAGAGGGTGGTCCAGAAGAGACCACACTGAAGAACCTTAGAAGATATTTTCTTAGAGGAAAAGTGACCTCCACATGCCTCACTATGATAGAATTTAAGGATGGACTCTTGTTCAGATTCTGGGACACACCTCTTAATGACTTGGTCATGGTAGAACTTATTGAGTTATGGATCATCAAACACATAGTGTCTAACATCAGAAAGAAATTTTCTTTCAATCTTGAGTCCCGGAGAATTTTGTAATGAATCTTATGACTAAGAAATTGGCTTTGTTGGCATACCAAGGGTAGTCACTCATAGAGTATAAGTGTTCATCAGGAAATGAATCAGACATAGAAAGGTGATTTGATTCGTCTTTTAATTCTATCCTAGAGATGTGATTAGCTACAAAATTTTCAACACCCTTTTTATCCTTGATTGTGAGGTCAAATTCTTCTAAGAGAAGGACCCACCTAATCAGTCTAGCCTTAGCATCTTGTATTTGGAATATGTATTTTAGTGCAGAATGGTCAGCGAACACAGTGATGGGGGATCCAAAGAGGTAGGACCTAAACTTCTCTAATGAAAACACAATAGCATGTAACTCCTTTTCAGTGGTGGTGTAGTTGATTTGGGAATCATTTAAGGATTTTCTTGCATAAGAAATGACATAAGTAGTTTTATCACAACATTTCCCTAAAACAAATCCCATAGAAAAGTCACTGGAATCACACATAAGTTCTAAAGGAAGGTTCCAATTTGGAGATTTCATAATGGGAGGAGAGGTGAGAGATGATTTGAGGGTTGAGAATGAACCCTCATAGATTTCTGTCCAAACAAATGGAGCATCCTTTACTAGGAGAGCAAAAAGGGGATGGGAGATTGAACTGAATTCCTTGATGAATCTTCTATAGAAACCAGCATGAACTAAGAAATACCTCACTTCCTTGATAGTTTTGGGTGATGGAAGGTGAAAAATGATGTCAACCTTGGCTTTATCAACTTCAATCCCCCTACCTGAGACCAGATGGCCTAGAACTAGTCCCTCTTTAACTATGAAATTTATTTTTTTCCCAATTTAGGACCAGATTATTCTCTTTACATCTTGACAAGACTCTCTCAAAATTCTTCACACATCCCTCAAATGTATCCCCAAAGACAGAGAAGTCATCCATGAAGACCTTAAAAAAATCCCCTACCATGTCTAAGAATATTCCTATCATGCATTTCTGGAAGGTTCCAAGGGCATTGCATAACCCTAAGGGCATGCGTTTGAAAGAAAAGGTTCCAAATGGACATGTGAATGTAGTATTCTCTTGATCCTCTAGGGAGACCTCAATTTGATTATACCCAGAGTACCCATATAAGAAATAGTAGAAGGCATGACATGCCACTCTCTCAAGAACTTGGTTAATGAATGGTAAGGGGAAATGGTCCTTCTTGGTAAATTAATTTAGCTTCCTATAGTCAATGAAGACTCTCCAGCCACTACTCACCCTTTTTGGAAGAATCTCTCCATCCTCATTAGTTATCACTATGATTCTAGCCTTTTTTGGAACCACTTGGATTGGGCTCACCCATTCAATATCAGATATAAGATAGATGATACCAACTTTTTACAATTTCAGTAGTTATTTTCTCACTACTTCCATTAGATTAGGATTGAGTCACCCTTGAGGTTGACAACATGGCTTTGAATTAGATTCCAGAACAATCCTCTGAGTCCCAATAAGTGGTCTAATCCCATTAATATTAGACAGGGTCCATCAAATGGATTTCTTATGTTTCCTAATGACATCTAGAAGCATCCTCTCATGATTGGATTCAGGGTAAGTGGAAATGAAAATAGGATGTGTTTGATTGTCCCCCAGGAAGGCATACTTGAGTGCAGTAGGAAGTTCCTTCAATTCAAGATCAGGTTGGTTTAGAATTTTATTAGAATATTGGGACATTGGATCGAGATCAATTTTTTTTCTAAGAGTTTTAGATATGATTGATTCCACATATGTAGAAGTTTCAACTACTATATTGGCTTGATCATATTTAGGGAAGGCAGTTGGAGTGGTCTCCATGAAAGTGGTTTCCTGAAAGGTTTAACTGATTGTAGGACCTAAGACTTTATCATAATATCAATTTGGAAATGATTCAAGCCAAAGAGATAAACTTCCTTCATGTGAACAAAGGAAATCAATCTCATACTGACTTAAACATCCATCAAATATACCTTGATGTTCAATGGATTCATTATCAATGATTCCTATATTTTTTACTTCATGAATTTCCTCATCATCCCCTATTTGTAAGCTTTCATTACAGATGTTCAAGTATAGACTCACATTTCCAACGGTGATGGTCATGTTCCCATTTTGGACTCGGATAACAGAGTTGATTGTTGCAAGGAAGGGACAAACAAGGATGATTGGGGTTTGTTCTTTATTTCCTAAGTTTGGATGGTTGTCAAGGACAATGAATTCAGTAGGTTAGATGAAGTTTTCAACCTTTATCAAAACTTCCTTTAAAATCCTCTTTGAAACCCTAATGCTACGATCAACAAGTTGAAGTGTGAAAGATGTGGGTTGGAGCTCTTTTACGTCTAACTGGTAGTGCACAACATAGAGAATGAGATTGAAACTAGCACCTAGGTCACACAAGGCCTTGACAACTTTTCTCTCTCCTAGTTCAACATTGATGTAAGGGAAACCTAGGTCTTTAAACTTATGAGGAATGGTCCCTTAATGGTGGTAATCACATTAGCAGCCAAAATGAATTGGTTTTTATGGGAAATTTTTTTTTTAAAAGTGCACAATTACTTAATGTACTTTGAGTAGGTTGGTATGGTTTGGATTGAATCGAGAGGGGGAATGTTCAACTTGACTTTTGAGAAGATTTCCCTCAATGTTTCACTCAATTCAAGCTTGTTTTCCCCCTCATGCATTGAAGAAATGGTGCAGGTTGTAGGGTTGTTTGTTGAAGAGTTGTTTCTTTCACATTGTTATTTGTTTCCTTAGTTTGATATTGTGGTTCATTTGACTTTTCATCCAAGTTTGAATCTTCATATGGGTTCTAAATTAGTTTTTCAGGTTTCTCAATTGATTTACCACTTCTTAAAATAGTCACAACATTTAGTTATTCATGAGTTATTTGAGTGCAACTTGACTCTCCCTTTAAATTTTAGGATGTTACCGCCTGAGTAGGCATGAGTGCCTTTCCAGTTTTGATTGTTTGAAGTTCTTAATTTAGGATAGATAATTCCGAGTTCATCCTTTCCATTTTTTTGCAAAGTTTTTCTAGTAGGCTTTGTGGAACAGTTTGGGTTGGTACTTGAGAAGATTGGTTTATCACAGGGGTATATTTTGGAGGTGGGATGGTTTGTTGAAAATGGACTGGTGGCTATTGGTATTGCATAGGTTGGGTTTGGAACTGGTTAGGGGTTTTGTATTTCCGATGGGGGTAAACATTTTTACCCTATGGTTGGCTAGGTTTTTGGTTATCTTTCCAGCGGAAGCTTGGGTGGTCATTATACCTTGGGTTGAATGTGTTTTGGTATTGAGGCTTTTGAAATTTCAAAGAATTTACTTCCACTGGAGGTCCTCCTAAAATAACTTCCTTGATGGATGGAATGGTTGGGTAGTTTTCTGTCTTATGGTCATGTTTTTCACAAATTGTACAAACAAGATCTACAGTTTGGTTTTCATAGACTTTCCTAAGGTCTATCTCTTCAACCTTCCCAGAGAGTGCTACAAGTTTATCCCTAAGTCTTTCCTCTTCTCTAAGTGTATGAATTCCAATAGTTCTTTATGGCTTTTCAGAATAAGGTGAAGTTCTCCATGTTTGTTTTTGTTCAGAAAGGCCTTCTAGATACTCATAAGCATTATTTGGGGATTTGTTTTTAAAGGTTCCATTACACATCTTGTCAATGAATTGTTTTTTACCCAGACCCAAACCTTCATAGAAAATTATCACTTGTTCTCGAATAGAAAAACCATGGTGTGGAACCATATTTAGAGTTTCCTTGAACCTCTCCCATGTTTCATAGAATGACTCTCCCTCTTTTTCAAAAACGTTTTGGATACTCTTTTTAAGTGCAATTGTTTTGTGGTTGGGAAAGTATTTTTTGTATAATTCTCTTTGTAGTTGGTCCCAAGAGTTTATGGATGATGGTATCAAATTTTTTGGCCAATATTTAGCTCGATATTTTAAGAAAAACGAAATAGCCTCAACTTAGCTGATTCTAGTTGATGTGGGGGCCACATGGTTTCTTCAATGTCATTGAACTCATTAATGTGAAGGTAGGGAATCTCAGACTCCATTCCATGGATTGTGGGAAGGTGGTTTAGGACATGGGGTTTAAAGATGTATTTGGAATCTCTTATGAAATTTTGTCTAATGAATGAGGGGGAATTGGTCCAAGGTGGTGTGAGGTAGTCATTCATGGTTTGATCGACCACATTTCCCAAGTTTGGGGCTGCCTCATTTGGTTTTCCATTTTGGTATCCACCTGGGTTTATGAGTTGGGTTCTTTGAAGACCTTCCATTCAAATGGGCTCAATTTTGGACTCTATAATATCAAGAGTATTAGGATATAATGTGAACAATCCCCTAGGTTCACTTGACTCCCCAACCCTAGGACTTTCCACCCTAACTAGTCTGTTTTAATTATCGTGAGTGTAGGCGGACATGCGCCAAAAGAAAAAAAATGAGAAAGGGACAAGATAAGAGATCTTGGGTGAGAATAGAAGATATGGGGGAGAATATAATGGGTGTTGAGATGAATTACTTGGGTCCCCGACAACAGTTCCAAAATTTTATTCATGCTCAAATTTACCCAACAGAAGAAGGTTGAACCGTCCTTATAGTCTAGCTTGAGTGGTCGAATCCTCAGAGACCTAAGAAGTAACCTATAGACACACAGATTCTAAGGACTTATTTTAGATATGAATTGGACAACATGGGTTGATTTTATCTGGGTTTAAAGGATCACTAATAGATTTAAGTTAATTCAAATTATGGTAATGAGTTGATCCTAGGTTATCGCTCGGGGTGGAATGGATGAATTCCTTCTTTAATGATTTCAATTTCTTATATTTGAGATGGGTTCATTTAAGAAGATAAAACAAAATCACCACTTACTAGTTTAATTACTACACAACTTAATACTAATCAACTATACACTTGAAGGATAAATGTTTTGAGAACTCCAAGGTAAAGGTTCGTATTAGCACTTGAAATGTGTGGCCTTCAATTCAATAAGGATGAAGAGGTGTTAAAATCATCAAATAAAAATCTCATTTAAAAGAAGTTATTAGCCATCAATGGAGTGATAAATAAAATCCAATCTAGGACCTTTCTACTCCCTTGTATCAACCCATAAAATAGTTATCCCTCCATTTATGACATGTTATCAACAGAAGTGGGAAGTAGACTTACGAGGGTGGAATTGAAGAAGTAAAAGCAACAACAAAAATCGTCCACTCCGTAGTGTGATAAATATCACAAATTATGGTGTGAATAAATTAACACCGCGAACTGACGGTATCAATGTGATATTTATATGAACACAATAAGAGTAAAGGAAGAAATTTTATTAAGAAAATGAGGTAAATTAAACAACTTACATGAGAAAGGAATGCGATTACAAACACAAAGCGGCAGCATAACACTACAATGAAACCAAGCACCAAAGATACTCAAATACTCCACCACCACTGCCTTAAATAAGACTTTTTAAAGCCTAGGGTAAATCCTCCAATAGTCCAAGTATCCTCAATTAAATGTGGTAGGCCATAGGTGGGTGGAAAGTTGAGGGAGAGTTGATTTTTCTACCGTTGACCCGAAGGGGAAGCTAGCTTGCTTCCACCTAATAGATGCGCCTGGAAGACCTTTTATATGGCTTAATTGGAGGGGGAAATAGAAGAAAAAAATACATCTCCATATTTTCCCTAACCTTATGTAAATTTTCATCCCACAATAGTTTATGGTTAACGAGATATGTGTAAAATGGTGGGCTGTTTTTCTAGGACGTAGAATCTTACCCAAAATTTTATCTTCAACTTGGGCCACCTGAATAACCACCATGGAGGCCAAATTAGTATTTTATACTGAATAATTATTTGTTCTTCTATACGTCTAATTTAATACCACTAAATTTGGGCTTTATTGGGCTTGTATGTTGGGCCCCACATTCTTATCAGTGGTTTGGTGTCCAATATGCCTTCTTCAAAATTGTTTCCTTTCATCGCCAAATATCTATATCTTCCTTTATGAATCCTACATTGATCACTGAATAAAAAATGTTCATATTGAAGTGTAAATAAATTTACAAAAATATAGAATTAAAATATTGATAATTATATTCCTTAAAATCAGATGAATCATTGAGCTTAAATTGGTGTACATTTTGCATGAAGTACACAAATGATGAGAATAGATGTTCAAAATTAAAATTCACCAACTCATGCCCATAAGATCATAAATGAAAATTTAATACCATTAAAATGTAATTAAAATATGTATTTTTGGGTTGTCGAATCCTCAGAGACCTAAGAAGTAACCTATAGACACGCACATTCTAAGGACTGTTTTTGGCTATGAAGTGGCCCACTTGGGTTGATTTTAGCTGGGTTTAAAGGATCACTAACATATCTCATTAACCATAAACTATTTTGGGCTGAAACATTACAGACAGTTAGGGGGAATCTAGAGATTAATTTTTGTCTTCTATGGCCCACTCCATGTCAGCCATCTAGAAGGTATTCCAGTCGCATCTATTCGGTGGAAGCAAGCTAGCTTCCACCTTGGGTCAAGGGTGGAAAAATCAACTCTCCCGAAACTTTCCACCCTTGACCTGAGGTGGAATCCAGCTTGCTTCCACAAAACAGATGCGCTTGGAAGACCTTCTAGATTGCCAACTTCAAGTGGGCCATAGATGACAGAAATTAAGTTCTGGATGTCCCCTAACCATCTGTAATGTTTCATCCAAAAATAGTTTATGGTTAATGAGATATGTGTAAAATGGTGTTCTGTTTTTCTAGACCACAGAATCTGGCCCAGAATTTTAACTTAAAATTGGGCCACCCGAATAACTACCATAGAGGCCGAATTAGCATTGTCTCTTAAAGAATTATTTGTTCCTCTATATGTAATCTAGCATACCAAGACATTTGGGATTCATTGGGTCTGTATGTTGGGCCCCACATTCTCATCGGTGGGCTCGTGTCCAATCTGCCTTCTCCTAAATTGTTTCCTTTCATCTCCAAATATCTCCATCTTCCTTTATGAATCCTACATTGATCCCTGAATAAAAAATGTTCATATTGAAGTGTATATAAATTCCCAAAAATATAAAATTAAAATATTGATAAATACATTGCTTAAAATCAGATGAATCATTGGGCCTAAATTGGTGTACATTAGGCATGAAGTGCACAGATGATGAGAATGGATGTTCAAAATTAAAATTCACTAACTCAGGCCCATAAGATCATAAATTAACATTTAATACCATTAAAACTTAATTAAAATATGTATTTTTATTGGCTAATCACACCCTCAAACTTAAGATTTTCTAGTCCTGAGAAAAATGTATCTCAACAATATGAAATTTGAATTTCCTTTTCCAAAAACATTTTAATACACAAAACCCTTATACCAAATTTTTTTGAAACCCATAAAAATATTTTAATAAATGATATTTTCATAAGAATATCCCAATCCCAATCCCATTCCTTTGTTCAAATTCATCTCCACATTTCATCCAATATCAATTAAGAGTGATGATGTGTTGTGAATCACATTAGACATGGGGGTTCATCTTTATTCAAGAGGGAAATGATGGAAGTTCTGGGTGTAATAACATTTCAATATTAAGATGAGTATTCAATTTTTTATTGTATTTTTTTTGTTTTTGCAATTTTCCCATTGTAATTGAAATTTCACTCAAAAGATTCAACACCTATAGCGAGACTTTGCCGATGACTTCCAGGCTCAAAGACCTTAGGGCACGAAGTGAAGCCCACATACTCAGGAATCATCTCAAGTTAACTCAATAAAAAACAAAATCAAATTACCAAAATAGAGATAAAATTACCAACTCTTGGCCAGACAACTATGGAGTCACGATCCCTAAGTGCTGAAAGCCACGCATTAGGTCATTTCATTGCTCTACGCACAAATTTATTGTTTTTTTAATTTTTTTTTATTGAAAACTCATATTAAAAATAAAATTATTACAAAACATATGATATTTATTTGGGATACCCCATGAACGCAAACTAATACCCCACTATCCAAAGCATGTGCATTGTGATCTTTTTTTTATTTGGATGAAAATCTAAATGATGAAATATCACATTAGACAACCACACTTTCCAAAATATATTCTCATGAAATTATACAAGGATTAAAATCAGAATAAGGTCATGCTAAATTATTTAATATTTAGTTTCAAAGTGTGTAATGTGTATTACCATTTTCAAAGTTAAAGAAATTTTTCCTTCCATTAAGGCACACTTTTTTTTCAAGTCATTCATTTTTTTACACTAAATCATTTTTTATTTTATCTCCCCTTGAACTTAAAATATCACTATCCCCAGTGTTTAAAGAAAAGAAAATTTAGAAGGGGGTATAGGTAGAGAATGAGATTTCAAAAAGGAAATTGAAAATAAGGATCATGGAATGAAGTCACCTGGTGGTTGAAGTTAAAATTCTTTCTATTCCATTTTAATCCCTTGATCTCGATGTCACTCTGAGAATTCCCTAGTGGAGAAAAAAACAAAAACAAAAAAAAAACAAAAAAAAACTATATATATATATATATATATTTATATAATAAATAAAGTAAAATATAAGTATATATAGTAAATTTATAGAATAAGGAAGCACAAAAAGCCATTGGTCAGTGGTAAGAATGCACCCCTGTCTCCCTTCGGTCCCAGGTTCGAGTCCCCGCAGCTTTGCTGATTGTGACATGGTTTTCCCCACGACCTACGATATGGCCTTTTTTATTTATGTATTTTTTTTTGTATTTTTATTTTAACCTATAAACACATAAAAATAAAACTAACTGATGATAAATTGTCTTCTTTTTAAATTTCTGGGTAAGGTATTACTCAAGGATCACACCATGTGACACAGATGAATATGGTTCTCCCCTCACATACCCATCCATACTCATAATAGAAGAACAGTTCAACAATCTATTTTTTTTATTAATTTTAAATATCAAAATTATTAATTAATCCTATTTAAAATATAAACATGACATGAAAACCAGATGTTTCCTCCCATGCGGTGCTTTTGTTTAATGTCGTTAGCCCGACATGGATCCTAAATATATCATTTTTCCATGTTTATAGGTTGGCTCAGTTAACTCAACCTCTATTTCATGTTTATTGAATGATTGAATGAATGATTTTAACCTATGACTATTGTCCTTGAAAATGTGACCACTAGTGGGATCTTGAATCTCTACTGCCCCATGGGGGTACACATGATGCACTATGAAAGGACCTGGCCATATAGACCTTAACTTCCCCGGGTGTAAATGATGTTTTGGACTATACAAGAGTATAGGTTTACCCGGTACAATGTGTTTGGTTTTAAGATTTTGAGATTGGTAGGCTTGTACTTAGCTTAATTGATCCTTGAATTTTCATAAGCCTCCATCCTAAGTTCATCAAGTCCATTTAGATCTAATTTCCTTTTTGTTCAGGTCAATGAGAGGTCGTAATTTATTTTCTTAATTTCCCAAAAATCCTTATGATCAATTTCAACAGGTAAATGTAATGATTTTCCATAAACCAACCTATATGGTGACATTCCTAGGATGGTTTTATATGCTGTACGATATTCCCAAAGAGCATCCGAGAGTTTCTCAGACCAATCTTTCCTAGAAGGATTGACAAATTTTTCAAGAATACTCTTAATATTCCTATTTTATAACTTAGCTTGACCATTTATTTGAGGATGGTACACAGTAGAAACCTTGTGATAAATCCTATAGTTATACATGAGTGAAGAGAACATATGGTTGTAGAAATGGGTTCCTCGGTCACTGATTATAGCCCTAGGAATTCCGAATCGAGAAAATATGTGCTTTTTCAGAAATAAGATCACAACATGATGGTCATTAGACTTGGTGTGAATGACTTCAACCAATTTTGAGACATAATCAACAGCTAAGAGTATGTAAAGGTATCCCCTAGAGTTTGGGAAGGGACCCATGAAATCGATTCCCTAATAGTCAAAGATTTCAACCACTAAGATGGGAGTGAGTGGCATTTGATTCCTTTTTGTGATGGACACTACTTATTGACTCCTAGGTTAGATTTTATAAAATGTGTAGGAGTACCTTGAGAGGGTGGGCTAGAAGAGACCACACTAAAGAATCATAGTAGATGTTTTCTTAGAGGAAAAGTGACCTCCACATGCCTCACTACGACAAAATTTAAAGATGTAATCTTGTTCAGATTCTGTGACACACCTCCTAATGACTTGGTCAGGTAAGAACTTATAGAGGTATATATCATCAAACACATTGTTTCTAACATTAGAAAGAAATTTTTTTTCGAGCTTGAGTCCCTAAGAATTTTGGAATGACTCCTGTAACTGAGAAATTGGCTATGTCGGTATACCAAGGGCAGTCACTCACAGAGTATAGGTGTTCATCAGGAAATGAATCAGACACAAAAATTTGATTTGAGTTGTCTATGAATTCCATCCTAGAGAGGTGATCAGCTACAACATTTTCAACACCCTTTTTATCCTTGATTGTGAGGTCAAATTCTTATATGAGAAGGACCCACCTAATCAGTCTAGCCTTAGCATCTTGTTTTTGGAAGAGGTATTTTAGTGCAGAACGGTCAGTGACCACTATGATGGGGGATCCTAAGAGGTAGGACCTAAACTTCTCTAAGGAAAACACAATAGAAAGTAACTCCTTTTAAGTGGCAGTGTAGTTGATTTGGGCATCATTTAAGGATTTTCTTGCATAAGAAACGATATAAGGAGTTTTATCACAACATTTTCCTAACACATATCCTACAACAAAGTCACTGACATCACATATAAGTTAGAAAGGAAGGTTCCAATTTGGAGGTATCATAATGGGAGGATAGGTGAGAGATGATTTGAGGGTTGAGAATGAACCCTCACAGCTTTCTGTCCAAACAAATGGAGCATCCTTTACTATAAGAGCACAAAGGGGACAGGAGATTGAACTAAAGTCCTTGATGAATCTTCTATAGAAATAATAATGTCTTAAGAAAGACCTCACTTCCTTGACAGTTTTGGGTGATGGAAGGTGATGAATTATGTCAACCTTGGCTTTATCAACTTCAATCCCCCTACCTGAGACCAGATGGCCTAGAACTAGTCCAACCATGAAATGGTATTTTTCCCAGTTTAAGACCAGATTCTTTTCTTCACATATTGACAAAACTCTCTCAACATTCCTCAGAAATACCTCAAATGTATCTCCAAAGAAGGATAAGTCATCCCTAAAGACCTCAAGAAAATCCCCGACCATGTCTGAGAATATTCCCATCATGCACTGCTGGAAGGTTCCAGGGGCATTGCATAACCTGAAGGGCATGAATTTGAAAGCAAAGGTGACGAATGGAAATGTGAATATAGTCTTCCCTTGATCCTTTAGGGAGACCTAAATTTTATCATACCCTGAGTACCCATCTAAGAAACAGTAGAAGGAATGACCTTCCACTCTCTCAAGGACTTCGTCAATGAATGGTAAAGGGAAATGGTCCTTCTTGGTAAATGATTTTAGCTTACTATAGTCGATGCATACTCTCCAGCCACTACTCACCCTTGTTGGAAGAATCTCTCCATCCTCATTGGTTATCATTATGATTCCAGCCTTTTTTAGAACAAATTGTATTGGGATCACCCATTCACTATCAGCTATGGGATAGATGATACCAACTTTTAACAATTTCAGGAGTTATTTTCTCACTACTTCCATTAGACTAGGATTGAGTCACCATTTATGTTGACAACAAGGCTTTGAATCAGATTCCAGAGCAATCCTATGAGTCCCAATAAGTGGGCTAATCCCATGAATATTAGACAAGGTCCAACCAATGGCTTTATTATGTTTCCTAAGGACATCTAGAAGCATCCTCTCAAGATTGGATTCAAGAGAAGAAGAAATGACAATAGTATGTGTTTGATTGTCCCCTAAGAAGGCATACTTGAGTGTAGTACGATGTTACTTCAATTAAAGATAAGGTTGGTTTAGAATTTCAGTAAAAGATTGGGATATTAGATCGAGATCAATTGTGTTTCCTTGAGTTTTAGATAGGATCGATTCCTTACATGTAGAAGGTTCAACTACTAGATTGGATTGATCAAATTTAGGGAAGGATGTTGGAGTGGTCTCCATGAAAGTGGTTTCCTGAAAGGTTTCACCAATTTTTGGACCTATGAATTCATCATAAGAGTAATTTGGACATGATTCAATATAAGGAGATAAAATTCCTTCATCTGAACAAATGAAATCAATCTCATCCTTACTTAAACATCCATTGAATATTTATTGATGTCATATGGAATCATTATCATTTCTTCATATAATGTTTACTTCATGAATGTCCTCAACATCCCCTATTTGTGAGCTTGCGTTATATATGTTCAAGTCTAGAATCATGTTTCCAAAGGTGATAGTCATGTTCCCATTTCAGACTCGGATAACAGAGTTGATTGTGGTAAGTAAGGGACGACCACAGATGATTGGGATTTGTTCCTTATATCCTACATTTGGAAGGTTTTCAAGGAAAATGAAGTCAGTAGGGTAGATGATGTTTTCAACCTTTACCAGAATGTCCTTCAAAATCCCCTTTGTAACTCTAATGCTATGATCAGCAAGTTAAAGTGTGACAGATGTGGGTTGGATCTTTTCTAGGCATAAATGGCAGTATAAATCATAGGGAGTGATATTGAAACTAGAACCTATGTCACACAAGGCCTTGAAAAATTTTCTCTATCCTTGTTCAACATTAATGTAAGGGAAACCCGAGTCTTTCAACTTAGGTGGAATGGTCCCTAGAATGGTGGTACTCACATTAGCAGCCAAAAGGACTTGGTTTTTATGTGAAAATTTTCTTTTAAAAGTGCACAAGTCCTTAAGGTAATTTGAGTAGGCAGGTATGGTTTGGATTGCATCGAGAAGGGGAATGTTCAACTTGACTTGTGAGAATATTTCCCTCAATGTTTCACTCAATTCAGGCTTGGTTTTCCCCCTCATGCATTGTGGAAATAGTGCAGGTTGTGGGGTTTTTTGTTGAAGAGTTTTTTATTTCACATTTTTAATTGTTTCCTCAGTTTGATCTTGTGGTTCATTTGAATTTTAATCCAAGTTTGAATCTTCAGATGGGTTCTGAATTAGTTGTTCAGGTTTCTAAATTGATTTACCACTTCTTAAAAGAGTCACAACCATTAGTAGTTCATGAGTTGTTTGAGTGAAACTTGACTATCCCCTTAAATTTGAGGATGGTACCACTTGAGTAGGCATGGATGCCTTTCCAGTTTTTATGATTTGAAGTTATTGTTTTATGGAAGAGACTTACGAGTTCATCCTTTCCATTTGTTTGCACATGTTTCCTGGTTGGATTTGTGGAATAGTTTGGGTTGAGGCTTGAGAAGATTGGTTTTTCCTAGGGGGATATTTTGGGGGTGGGATGGTTTGTTGAGAATGGGCCAGTGGCTATTGGTATTGGATTGGTTGGGTTTGGAACTGGTTATGGGTTTGATAGTTCTGATGGGGGTAAGGATTTTTTCCCTGTGGTTGGCTAGGTTGTTGGTTATCTTTCTAGCGGAAGCTTGGGTGTTCATTATACCTTGGGATGAAGGTGTTTTGGTATTGAGGATTTTGAAATTTCAAGGCATTTACTTCCACTGGGGGTCCTCCTAAAAGAACATCCTTGATGGATGGAATGGTTGGGAAGTTTTTTATATTATAGTTATGTTTGTCACAAATTGTGCAAACAGGGTCTACAGTTTGGATTTCATGGACTTTCCTAAGGTCTATCTCTTCAACCTTCATAGAGAGTGCTATGAGTTTAGCCCTAAGGCTTTAATCTTCTCTAAGTGTATGAATTACATTAGTTATTTGTGGCTTTTCAGAATAAGGTGAAGTTCCTTATGTTTGGTTTTGTTCAGAAAGGCTTTCTAGATACTCGTAAGCATTATTTGGGGCTTTGTTTTTAATGGTTCCATTACACATATTGTTAATGAATTGTTTGTTCCCCAGACCCAAAACTTCATAGAAAATTCTCACCTGTTCTGGAATAGAAAAACCATGGTGTGGAACCATGTTCAAAGTGTCCTTGAACCTCTCCCAAGTTTCATAGAATGACTCTCACTCTTTTTCAAAAAAGTTTTGGATACTCTTTTTTAAGTGCAATTGTTTTGTGGTGGGGAAAGTATTTTTTATAGAATTATCTTTGTAGTTGGTACCAAGAGTTTATGGATGATGGTCTCAAATTTTTTAACCAATTTTTATCTCGATCCATTAATGAAAAAGGAAATATCCTCAACTTAGATAATTCTTGTTGATGTGGGGGACACATGGTTTCTACAATGTCATTGAACTCCTTAACATGAAGGTAGGGCATCTCGAACTCCATTCCATGGAATGTGGGAAGGTGGTTTAGGACATGGGGTTTAAAGATCTATTTGTAATCTTCTAGGTAATTGTGTCTAATGAATGAGGGGTCATTGGTATAAGAAGGTGTGAGGTAGTCATTCATGGTTTGATCCACCACATTCCTGAAGTTTGGGGCTACCTCATTTGGATTTCCATTTTGGTTTCCACCCGGGTTTATGAGTTGGGTTCTTTGAATACATTACATTGAAATGGGATTAATTTATGACTCTATAATATCAATGGGATTAGGATATAATGGGAGCAATAACCTACGTTCACTTGACTCCCCAACCCTAGGTCTTTCCACCCTAACAAGTCTGTTTGAATTATCGCGGGTGTAGGAAGACATGCGCCAAAAGAAAAAAAAATGAGAAAGGGACAAGATAAGAGATCTTGGGTGAGAATAGAATAAATGAGGGATAATAGAATGGGTTTTGCAATGACTTACTTGGGTCCCCATAAATGGCGGGAAAATTTGATTCACGCTCAAATTTACCCAACAGAAGAAGGTAGAACTGTCCTTGTAGTCTACCTTGGGTTGTCGTATACTCAGAGACCTAAGAAGTAGCCTATAGAAACGCAAATTCTAAGGACTATTTTTAGCTATTAAGTGGATAAATTGGGTTGAATTTAGTTGGGTTTAAAGGATCACTAACTGATTTCAGTTAATTTAAATTAAGGTAATGATTTGATCCTAGGTTATCGCTTGGGGTGGATTGGATGAATTTATTCTTTAACGATTTAAATTTCTTATATTTGAGATGGTTTCATTTTGGAAGATCAAACAAAAATAATCACTTACTAGTTTAATAACTACACAAAATAATACTAATCAGATGTACACTTGAAGGATCAAAGTTTTGATCACTCTAAGGTAAAGGTTCGTATTAGCACTTGAAATGTGTGACCTTAAATTCAGCAAGGATGAAGAGGTGTTAAACTAATCAAATTAAAATTTCATTTAAAAGAAGTGAGAAATAAAATCCAATCCAGCCCCTTTCTAATACCTTGTATCAACCCATAAAATAGTTATCTCTCCATTGATGACATGTCTTCAATAGAAGTGGGAAGTACACTTACGAGGATGGAATTGAATAAGTAAAAGCAACAACAAAAATTGACCACTCCACCGTTGTGTGATAAATATCACAAAGTATGGTGTGAATAAATTCACACTGTGAACCAATGGTATCAACTTGATATGTATAAGAACATAATAAGATTAAAGGAAGAAATTTTATAAAGAAAATGAGGTGAATTAAACAACTTACATGAGAAAGAAATGCGATTACAAACACAAAGCGGCAGCATAACACTACAATGAAACCAAGAACCAAAGATCCTCAACTCCTCCACCACCACTACCTTAAATAGTAATTTTTGAAGCCTTGGGTCAAGCCTCCAATATTCCAAGTCTCCTCAATTAAATGTGGTAGGCCATAGGTGGGTGGAAAGTTGAGGTAGAGTTGATTTTTCCACCTTTGACCCGAGGTGGAAGCCAACTTTCTTACACCGAAAAGATACACCTAGAAGACCTTATATATGGTAGACTTGGAGTAGGACATAGAAGACAAAAATAAATATCCGGATGTCCCCTAACCTTCTACAATGTTTTAGCCCAAAATAGTTTATAGTTAACGAGATATGTGTACAATGGTGGTCAATTTTTCTGGACCATAGAATCTATCCCATAATTTTCTCTTCGACTTGGGATGCCTAAATAACCACCATGGATGCTGAATTAGCATTGGATCCTGAAGAAGTATTTGTTCCTAGATATGTCTTCTATAATACCACGAAATTTGGGCTTCATTGGGGGTGTATGTTTGGCCTCACATTCTCATCAGTGGGCTGGTGTCCAATATGCCTTCTCCAAAATTGTTTCATATTATCTCCAAACATCTCTATATTACTTTATAAATAATACATTGATCCCATAATGAAAAGTGTTCATATTGAAGGGTAGAAAAATTTCCCAAAATATAAAATTAAAATATTGATAATTAAATTCCTTAAAATCAGATAAATCATTGGGCCTAAATTGGTGTACATTAGGAATGAAGTGCAAGAATGATGAGAATGGATGTTCAAAATTAAAATTCACTAACTCAGGCCCATAAGATCATAAATGAACATTTAACAACATTAAAATGTAATTAACATATGCATTTTTATTGTCTAATCACTAATTCTCCCCATGTGTAGGGAACCCAGTCGTACAAGAATATGAAGGGGACACCCACACAAAGGGGTATTCCTTTGGATGATATACTGTAAGACCTTATAAAATTTCACCAATATCGGTATATCCATGTTGATTCACTATCCCACCGCTAGTGTGTCCACTCTAATAATTTTTCTTAGACTCACACCCATGAGTACATCATAGACCAGGAGAAGCCATATGTAGATCATCATTGTGATAAATCACACCAACCTAACCATGGGATCGATAGGCTTCACATTGTACCCCCATATGAACCACTGTCTCACCTCCATAATCGTCTTATTCAAGTGCTTCTTCTCTCACTACGATGATTTTGGTCACTAGAGAGGCCTCATTGGTAGCCTATATACAACATAGTTTAGAAAGAAGCTGAACCACTCATTGAAAGGGTCATATTTCATCCCTAGCTTGTGCACATACTCTCCATGCACTAGATGTAGTATATCCCTTTCTATTACTAGTAGATTATCCTGGAACCCCTATAAATCCTCTACGAGGAGGAACTCATCATACATTCTCACTTGTATTAGAATCCAAACAATTTTATAGTGGTCCCTCATGATGATTTCAACCTCCCAATAGTGTAGATGAAATGTGTTGGTCCTTGAGTAGGGGACATATCTGCAATGATCTATTCCCCTTTGATGTTGCTCAAAGGTTTTGATAGAGAATGAGAAGTGATCTATGTGTGGTCCTTCACACAGTGACCCACAAAAGTTTTATTCCACCAGCATATTCCATATAAGCTTTTAAACCAGTAATCAGGTTCATATTGATCAACACTAGGGATGAACACATCATCCCTCAAACAAAATATATATAATGGAAGCCTTTGGAAAAAAAGATATTCTTGATGTGCCTCTATAATTAATTTGGTGACTATTTTATAATATGACGAACTCTAGATTATCTCCCCAATCATAATATTTTCATTTATCACCCTCTGTCAATCTTCCATAACATCAACACTTTCTGAGACCATCTTTGGGACTTTGGAAATTTTTGAATTCTGGTTAGTGAAATTTTGGTTCCCAAGGGTCTCATTCATTAATGGTTTCTTTCTTGTGAAAGAATTATCATTAAATAACTGGTCATGGAAGTGAAAATTTTTCATGACTGGTAAGGATTAAAATAAAATAATGCTTGCAAAGTTCCTGATTTTTTAAAAAAGTGAGCAAGGGCCTATATTATGAGAAAATATTGTGAGACCAGATGGTCTAGAACTAGTCCCTCTTTAACCATGAAATGGCATTTTTCCCAATTTAAGACCAGATTATTTTCTTCAAATCTTGACAAGACTCTCTCAACATTCCTCAGACATCCCTCAAATGTATCCCCAAAGACAAAGAAGTCATCCATGAAGACCTCAAGAAAATCCCCAACCATGTCGGAGGATATTCCCATCATGCACTGCTGGAAGGTTGCAGGGGCATTGCATAACCTGAAGGGAATGCGTTTGAAAGAAAAAGTGCTGAATGGGCATGTGAATATAGTATTCCCTTGATCCTCTAGGGAGACCTAAATTTGATTATACCTTGAGTACACATCTAAGAAATAGTAGAAGGTATGAACTTCCACTCTCTCAAGGACTTCGTCAATGAATGGTAAGGGGAAATGGTCCTTTATGGTAAATGTTTTTAGCTTCCTATAGTCGATGAAGACTCTCCAGCCACTACTCACCCTTGTTGGAAGAATCTCTCCATCCTCATTGGTTATCACTGTGATTCCAGCATTTTTTGGAACCACTTGGATTGGGCTCACCAATTCACTATCAGCTGTGGGATAGATGATACCAACTTTTAACAATTTTAGGAGTTATTTTCTCACTACTTCCATTAGATTAGGATTGAGTCGCCATTGAGGTTGACAACATGGCTTTGAATCATATTTCAGAACAATCATATGAGTCCCAATAAGTGGGCGAATCCCAGGAATATTAGACGAGGTCCAACCAATGGCTTTATTATGTTTCCTAAGGACATATAGACGCATCCTCTCAAGATTGGATTCAAGAGAAGAGGAAATGACAATAGTATGTGTTTGATTGTCCCCTAGGAAGAAATACTTGAGTGTAGTATGATGTTCCTTCAATTCAAGATCAGTGCCTGCTATAGTACTGCTATAGTACTGCTACAGTACCCTAGAAATAATTTATCCACCTGGATTTGATCCTGGGTCTCCCGGAAGCACTTACAGAATCCTTACCAACTAGGCTGAGGCACATGTGCGAGGATTGGAGGACTAAGAGTAATTTGGAAATGATTCAATCTAAGGAGATAAACTTCTTTTACGTGAACAATGGAAATGAATCTGATCCTGACTTAAACATCCATCAAATATTCTGTGATGTTCTATGGATTCATTATCATTGCTTCCAATCATGTTTAATTTATGAATGTCCTCTACATCCCCTATTTGTGATCTTGCATTATAGATGTTCAAGTCTAGACTCATGTTTCCAAAGGTGATGGTCATGTTCCCATTTCGGACTCAGATAACAGAGTTTATTATTGTAAGGAAGGGACGACCAAGGATGATTGGGATTTGTTCCTTATTTCCTACATTTGGATGGTTGTCAAGGACAATGAAGTCAGCAGGGTAGATGATGTTTTTAACCATTACCAAAACGTCCTTTAAAATCCCCTTTGGAACCCTAATGATACGATCATCAAGTTGAAGTGTGACAGATGTGGGTTGGAGCTCTTCTAGGCCAAACTGGTAGTACACAACATAGGGAATGAGATTGACACTAGCACCTAGGTCACACAAGGCCTTGACAAATTTTCTCTCTCCTAGTTCAACATTGATGTAAGGGAAACCTGGGTCTTTCAACTTATGAGGAATGGTCCCTTGAATGGTGGTACTCACATTTGCAGCCAAAAGAACTTGATTTTTATGTGAAAATTTTATTTTAAAAGTTCACAAGTCCTTAAGGTAATTTGAGTAGGCAGGTATGGATTGGATTGCATCGAGAAGGGGAATGTGCAACTTGAATTGTGATAAGATTTCCTTCAATGTTTCACTCAATTCAGGATTGGTTCTCCCCCTCATGCATTGAGGAAATTGTGCAGGTGGTGGGGTCATTTGTTGAAGAGTTTTTTCTTTCACATTTTTATTTGTTTCCTCTGTTTGATCTTGTGGTTGATTTGAATTTTCATTCAAGTTTGAATCTTTAGATGAGTTTTGAATTAGTTGTTCTATTTTCTCAATTGATTTACCACTTATTAAAAGAGTCACAACCATTAGTTGTTCATGATTTGTTTGAGAGAAAATTGACTCTCCCATTAAATTTGAAAATGGAACCGCCTAAGTAGGCATGGGTTCCTTTCTAGTTTTGATGGTTTTAAGTTCTCTTTTTAGGGAAGAGACTTCCAAGTTCATCCTTTCCATTTATTTGCACATTTGTTCTAGTAGGATTTATGGAAAAGTTTGCATTGGTGCTTGAGAAGATTGGTTTATCATATGGGGATATTTTGGAGGTGGGATGGTTTGTTGAAAATAGACCGGTGGAGGTTGGTATTGGATAGGTTGGGTTTGGAACTGGTTATGGGTTTGGTAGTTTTGATAGGGGTAAGGATTTTTTCCCTGTGGCTGGCTAGGTTGTTGGTTATCTTTCTAGTGGAAGCTTGGGTGGTCATTATACCTTGGGTTGAAGGTGTTTTGGTGTTGAGGATTTTAAAAGTTCAAATTATTTACTTCTACTGGGGGTCCTCCTAAAATAACATCTTTTATGGATGGAATGGTTGGGTAGTTTTCTGTCTTATGGTTATGTTTGTCACAAATTGTGCAAACATGGTCTACAGCTTGGATTTAATGGACTTTCCAAAGGTGTATCTATTCAACCTTCCTAGAGATTGCTACGAGTTTATCCCTAAGGATTTAATCTTCTCTAAGTGTATGAATTCGAGAAGTTCTTAGTGGGTTTTTAGAATAAGGTGAAGTTCCCCAAGTTTGGTTTTGTTCAGAAAGGATTTCTAGATACTCGTAAGAGTCATTTGGGGCTTTGTTTTTAATGGTTCCATTACACATCTTGTCAATGAATTGTTTGTTCCCTGGACCCAAAACATCATTGAAAATTCTCACTTGTTCAGGAATAGAAAAAACATGGTGTGGAAACATGTTTAGAGTTTCCTTGAACCTATCCCATGTTTCATATAATGACTCTCCCTCTTTTTCAAAAAGGTTTTGGATACTCTTTTTAAGTGAAATTGTTTTGTGATGGGGAAAGTATTTTTTTGTATAATTATCTTTGTAGTTGGTCCCAGAAGTTTATGGATTATGGTCTCAAATTGTTTAGCCAATTTTTATCTCGATCCTTTAAAGAAAAATGAAATAGCTTCAACTTAGCTGATTCTAGTTGATGTGGGGGACACATGGTTTCTATAATGTCATTTAACTCCTTAACATGAAGGTAGGGTATCTCAAAATCCATTAAATGGAATGTGGGAAGGTGGTTTAGGACATGGGGTTTAAATATGTATTTGGAATATCCTAGGGAATTGTATTTAATTAATGAGGGGGAATTGGTCTAGGAAGGTGTGAGGTAGTCATTCATGGTTTGATCGACCGCTTTCCCCAAGTTTGGGGCTGCCTCATTTGGATTTCCATTTTGGTTTCCACCCGGGTTTATGAGTTGGGCTCTTTGAAGACCTTCCATTGAAATTCGATCAATTTTGGATTCTATGATATCAAGAATATTAGGATATAATGGTAACAATCCCCTAGGTTCACTTGACTCCCCAACCATAGGACTTTCCACCCTAACTAGTCTGTTTGAATTATCGCGGGTGTAGGCGGACATGCGCGAAAAGAAAAAAAAAATAGAAAGGGACAAGATAAGAGATATTGGGTGAGAATAGAAGAAATGGGGGAGAATAGAATGTTTGTTGTGATTAATTACTTGGGTTCCTTTAAACGGTGCCAAAATTTGATTCATGCTCAAATTTACCCAACAAAATAAGGCAGAACAATCCTTGTAGTCTAGCTTGGGTTTTCGAATCCTCATAGACCTAAGAAGTAAAAAATAGACACGCACATTCTAAGGACTGTTTTTAGATATGAAGTGACCAAATTGAGTTGATTTTATCTAGGTTTAAAGGATCACTAACAGATTTAAGTTAATTCAAATTAAGGTAATGAGTTGATCCTAGGTTATTGCTCAGGGTGGATTGGATGAATTCCTTCTTTAACGATTTTAATTTCTTATATTTGAGATGGGTTCATTTAAGAAGATCATACAAAAATCATCACTTACTAGTTTAATACCTACACAACATAATACTTATCACCTATACACTTGAAGGATCAAATTTTTGAGCACTCCAAGGTAAAGGTTCATATTAGCACTTGAAATGTGTGACCTTAAATTCAATAAGGATGAAGAGGTGTTAAAATCACCAAATAAAAATCCCATTTAAAAGAAGTGATTATACATTAATGGAGTGAGAAATAAAATACAATCCAGCCCCTTTCTAATCCCTTGGATCAACCCATAAAATATTTATCCCTCCATTTGTGACATGTCTTCAACGGAAGCGGGAAGTACACTTACGAGGATGGAATTGAATAA
Source organism: Viscum album (assembly GCA_963277665.1). NCBI lineage: Eukaryota > Viridiplantae > Streptophyta > Magnoliopsida > Santalales > Viscaceae > Viscum > Viscum album. The sequence goes on along the minus strand of OY728135.1, from coordinate 777,620,270 downwards.
GTAAAAGCAACAAAAAAAATTGACCACTCCACCGTTGTGTGATAAATATCACAAAGTATGGTGTGAATAAATTCACAATGTGAACAAATGGTATAAACTTGATATGTATAAAAACATAATAAGAGTAAAGGAAGAACTTTTATTAAGAAAATGAGGTGAATTAAACAACTTACGTGAGAAAGAAATGCGATTACAAACACAAAGCAGCAACATAACACTACAATGAAACCAAGCACCAAAGATCCACAAATCCTCCACCACCTCTAGCTTAAATATGAATTTTTGAAGCCTTGGGTAAATACTACAATAGTAAAAGTCTCCTCAATTAAATTTGGTAGGTCATAGGTGGGTGGAAAGTTGAGGGAGAGTTGATTTTTCCACCTTTGACCCGAGAGGGAAGCCAGCTTGCTTACACCGAACAAATGCACCTAGAAGACCTTCTATATGGCAGACTTGTAGTAGGACATAGAAGATAAACATGAAGCTACGTATTTCCCCTAACCTTCTATAAAGTTTCATCCCAAAATAGTTAATGTTTAACGAGATATGTGTACAATGGTGGTCTGTTTTTCTGGACTACAGATTCTGGCCCAGACTTTTATCTTCAAATTGGGCCGCCTGAATAACCCCCATGGAGGATGAATTAGCATTAGATCATGAATAAATATTTGTTCCTCTATATTTCTTCTATAATTCCACTAAATTTGGACTTCATTGGTAATGTATGTTTGGCTCCACATTCTCATCAGTGGGCTGGTGTCAAATATGCCTTCTCCAGAATTGCTTCCATTTATCTCCAAATATCTCTATATTAATTTATAAATACTACATTGATCCCTGAATAAAAAATGTTCATATTGAAGTGCATATAAATTTACCAAAATATAAAATTAAAATATTGAAAATTAAATTCCTTAAAATCTGATGAATCATTGGGCCTAAATTGGTGTATATTAGGCATGAAGTGCACGAATGATGAGAATGGATGTTCAAAATTAAAATTCACTAACTCAGGCCCATAAGATCATAAATAAACATTTAATAACATTAAAATGAAATTAACATATGAATTTTTATTGGATAATCACTCATTCTCCCCATGTGTAGGGAACCCAACCGTACAAGAATATGAAGGGGACACCCACACAAAGGGGCATTCCTTTGGATGATATACCGCAAGACCTTATACAATTTCACCAATATCGGTATATCCATGTTGATTCAATATCCCACAGCTAGTGTTTCCACTATAATAAGTTTTCTTAGCCTCACACCCATGTGTGCATCATAGAACAGGAGAATTCTTCCGTAGATCATCATTGTGATAAATCACACCAACCTAACCATGGGATCGATAGGCTTCACATTGTACCCCCATATGCATCACTGTCTCACGTCCATAATCCTCCTATTCAAGTGCTCCATCTCCCACTACGATGATTTTTGTCACCAGAGAGGCCTCCTTGGTAGCCTATCTACAACATAGTTTAGAAAGAATCTAAACAACTCATTGAAAGGGTCATATTTCATCCCCAGCTTGTGCACATACTCCCCATGAACTAGATGTAGTATATCCCTTTCTATTACCAGTAGATTATATTGGAACCCATAAACATCCTCTATGAGGAGGAAATCATCATAAATTCTTACTTGGATTAGAATCCAAACAATTTTATAGTGGTCCCTCAAGATGATTAAAACCTCCCAATAGTGTAAATGAAATGTGTTGGTACTTGGTAAAAACCTACTTAGAAACTTCAACATGATGTCTGGGTGGTGGTAGACATGGAACTGTGAGGTCCATGCTACTTCATATAACCCTCTTCAATCCCTCCTCAAATTCTTTGTAGTACTAGAATGAAACAAATCTAACTCATACATACACCCTTGGAGACGACCTTCTGGGGTCTCCTTGTAAATAATTTTTTATTGAGTAGGGGACATATCTGCAATGATCTATTCCCCTTTGATGTTGTTCAAAGGGTTTGATAGAGAATGAGAAGTGATCTATGTGTGTTCCTTCACACAATGACCCAAAAAAGTTATATTCCACCAGTATATTCCATACAATCTTTTAAACCAGTAATCAGGTTCATATTGATCAACACTAGGGATGAAAACATCATCCCTGAAACAAAATATATATAATGTAAGCATTTGGAAAAGAATATATTATTGATGTTCCTCTATCATTAATTTGGTGACTGTTTCATAATATGATGAACTCTATATTATCTCCCCAATCATAATATTTTCATCTATCACCCTCTGTCAATCTTCCATAACTTCGACTCTTTCTGAGACCATCTTTGGGAATTTGGAAATTTTTGAATTCTGGTTAGTGAAATTTTGGTTCACAAGGGTCTCATTAATGAAAGGTTTCTTTCTTGGGAATGAATTATCATGAAACAACTGGTCATGGATGTTAAATTTTTCATTATTGGTAAGGATTAAAATAAAATAATGCTCGCAAAGTTCCTGATTTTTAAACAAAGTGAGCAAGGTCCTATCTTATGAGATAATATTATGGTCTAACTTGGAACCCTCTTCTATTTACATGCTAAAGGTTTGAAGGAAATTAATTCCTTTAGCATGTAAATAGAAGAGGGTCCCAAGTTAGATCACAATACTTTCTCATAAGATTGGCCCTTACTCACTTTTTTTTTTAAAATCAGGAACTTTGCAAGCATTTTTTTTATTTTAATACTTACCACTCCTGAAAAATTTTCACTTTTTTTTAAAAATCAGGAACTTTGAAAGGGCCTATCTTATGAGAAAATCTCAGTCCTAGATCATTAGCATGATTGGAATCATCAAAAATCATGCCCAAAAATTTTTCTACAAACATGGGTAGGGAAAAATATTATCCCCTTTCTCTAAAGTATAGGCACCCTGATCGAAAGACATCCATATGTGTCCTGAAGGGTGGAATCATATAGGAAAAAACATCACCTTTCCCTTTGATGAGGCATAGTGATAGATCCTTCTCAAATCCTAGTCATAAAATGTTAAATTACATGAAAATATCCTAAACACATGAAATTAAATTGTAGCCCTACCCTCTATGGTAAACACAATATTCCCCATATATGAATGAGCATGGGATGAAACCCCAATATCCCTCATGGGATGAAACCCCAACACTAGGGAATCCCATATGTGTAATCACCACACCTTTATGGTATGAAACCCCAAACACCAAGGCATACCTACATATAATCCCCACACCTTAACTTATTTCACACCTTTCATGAAATTAGAATCCTTAACACATAAATTAAACTCCATAGACCGATAATATCACAAAAACATAAACTATGGCATCAAAATACATGGGTTTTGATCCCTGTATCCAAACAGGGTATATAAGACTCCTCTCCAAGCTTCAATCTTGACATCCCGACACACCAATGATACCTCCTCGAGGTTTAATCCTAATTCATCAACACTACCATTAAAACATCATGTCTTCCCCATGGATGATGAAAACTGCTAAGTGTGATCATCCCCCCTGGGGGAACACTCCACACCTCCTACCTATCCCCACAAGATGTTAAACCTGTTACTTACCAGTCCCCAAAATAGGTTAAACATATGACCTACCTATCTCAACAAGATGTTAAACTTGTGACCTACCTATCCCCACATGAAATTAGAACTGTGACCTCCCTATCCTCACAAGAAGTTAAACCTGTGACCTATATATCACTACAAGACAATAAAATTATGATATCCCTTTTCCTATAATATGTTAAACCCATGAACTTCCCATCCTCACAAGACATTAAACCTGTGACCTACCTATAACCTTAAGATATTAAACCTATGATCTACTTATTCCCATAAGATTTTAAACCAATGACCTACCTATCCCCACAATATGTTTAACATGTGACTTACCTATCCTTATATGACCTTAAACCAATGACCTACCTTTCACTACAATAAGTTAAACCTATGACCAACATATCCCCACAAGATTTTAAGACCATGAATTACGAATCCCTACAAGATGTTAAACCTGTGAATTAATTTCCCCTCAAATATATTAAACCTGTGACCTACCTATCCCCACAAGATGTTAAACCTATGATCTCTCAGTCCCCACAAAACAATAAAATTGTGACCTACCTATAACCACAAGATGTTAAACCTATGACCTCCATAAATTAACAATATTTTAATCATATGACCTAATTATCCCCAAAATACATTAAACATATAACCTAACTATCACCACTAGACATTAAAAATATAACCTACATATCCCTATAAGATATTAAACCCGTAACATACCTTTCCCCATAATATGTTAAACCAGTGATAAACCTCAATAAATACATACGAACCCCTAACCTATGAAACATACATGGGATTCCGTAGGAGTCGATCCCTAGATGACTTATGTCCATGGAATAACTTTCCCCTTAGGAGATACGTGATTCCTTGTGCCTTATACCCAAGACGTCCCATATATTATATTCCCTCAATTTCAAATGGGGGGGGGGACCTTTATAGATTCTCAACATGACCAAGATTACCAACATCATCATCATCTCCAATCTAAAGGTAGCTTCTATGTTGTAAAATCATGTAGTGTAAATAACTAGTTTCCACTTTGATATGGTGCTAATAATTAGATTCAAAAATATGTATTAGATCTTTGAGGGAGACCTAGACTATGAATCAAACTCTAAGGAGGAATCCATTGAAAGAATATATGAAATCCCATCATCTAGTTCTAATCAAGAAGCTGAAATTATAGATTATTTTGATAGAGGAAACCTATATTTGGAAAGAGATAATGTGGGGTTTCACACCCTAGAGAGATCCCAAACTAGAACAAGGACATGGGTCACTCAGGGAGGGGAACAGAAAGAACATTGTTAACTCGATGTGGATACCTGGTGGAAAGAATAAGAAAACAATATGGTTATTTCAATACTATAAGTGATGTATAATATATCCATGATATATAATATGGTCAATTAATTATAAATGGAGTCATTTTAGTAATTTCAAGTCTTTTGGGAGATCAAAAATAAAAAGAAAGTAAACTTTTAAAAATAATTTCTTTTAAATATTTTGTAACATTATTTCAAAACAAAGTAAAAATTAAATTTCAAAATACTTTTAATTTAATTATATAAGACCTTTAAATTTATTTTTAATAATTTACAATAATGGAATCATTGAATGTATACAATTATCGAGTAAACAAATGTGGAGTAGAGGATAAAAATATATATAATTGGAATGAACACCATTTTAAAAATTTAAAGAAAGTAAAATCATTTTCTATTTAAGAAATTACTAAATAATGGGAATAGATAAAACTTTTGAAAACCATAAAAAATTAGAAATAAAGATAATAATGAAAAATGGTCAATATTTATCAAAAATACATCCATGAGAAAAAAATTTAAAAAGTGATTATTTTCACACTTTTGTAAAGAAATTCAAAAATAAATTATATCGAAAACATTAAAAATATTATTTTAAAAAATATTAATAGAAATTAAAATTTAATATATTTTGAACTTAAGTAGATATTAAATTAATATAATTTTTTTGAAACAAATTACAAAATATGGATATAAAGAAAAAAATTCCTAACCAAAAAGGAGAAATAAGGATGGCTCTTCTTATAAACATTTTTTCAGTGGTTTTGAGTACCAAAGAGATAAAAATGGAAATAATACTTAAAAATACATTTAAATAACCATATTAGAAGAAAATTAATGTGTGTTTATGAGATAAATAAAAAATAATTTCCCTAATATCAATTAGAACATAAAAAATCATGATAAAACATGAGATCATAAATTAAGACCTTACGACTGTAATAACTTTTGAGTCAAAAGACATAAAAAGTTAAAATATGATATATTTCTATAAATATGATGAATGATATAAAATATTATGTCAAATTATATTCATGGAGATGTAATTACACCATATAAAGTAGATCATGGTGCATAAGATGAAATATGTCTCAAGAAATCAAAAATTGAACAAATAACCCTTAAGAATCTTATAACACTAGAATAAAAACCCCTTGGACGAGATAATTTGAAATAAAAATTTATTTAATAGGATTAATGATTTTATAGGATAAAATATTTCAAATAGGTAGTTTATACACCATATAATGGAAATATGTGTGTAATTGAAAACACATCTCAAAGAAACAATTTGGAGACGAGAAACCCTTACATTGGATTCCTGATTGGTCAGATGCATTCCAATATCCTGTATAATAAATTTATATTTATTATATATATATATTATATCCATATTTATATATATAATGTTTTATTTCATTTATTAATAACTTAATCTTACCCACTAACTCATAATAATTTATCAAAATAAATTACATAAGTGTTAACTGTTTGTTTCTCATGCATGTTTTGATTCGATGGTTTCATTCCTTGTACCTTGTTCATAATTTCATCACTTATAGAATTTTAATCATGTCACACAGACACACACACACATATATATTAATATAATATTTATACATTTAATATAATTTTATAACCATCCATGTAATATGGTTATGAAAATGAAATACGTCATTCATGGAGGTGGTAGTCCACACATTTGCAAGAGTGAAGTTTTAATTCTTCAAGGAATGAGATAAAAAAATAAGAGAATAATTTATCTTTAAAAAATAATAATTAGTTTATAAATATAATATTTATTAATTATATCTATCAATATATCTATCAATGTGAGGTTGTGATGAAAAATGAATTAAATTGCCTTGTGGAGGTGATAGTCCACATGTACGCACAAGCGACATTTTCATTTTCTATTAGATTGAACGAGTATAAAAAATGGTTTTAAAACTAACATAAAAACATTTACTTATAGTAAATATACTTCTATAATTATTTTAATATGTTTAGAAAATATTTATAGTATTTTTAAAAATAATTAAACTTGGAAAATCCTGGTAATAACATACATATATTCCTTGGATAAAATCCTATAAAAACATATTAAGGATGATTAGATAGGTATTTTATTAAAAAAATATATAGGACATGGATATGGTGTTGGTAAGTTATTCATGATGATCTTGGTTGATCTAAGGTTCTCAAGTGGTGTGGATAAGTGATAATAAGATCTTCTCTTTTGTGAGTGAAAGAAGTGGCACTCTTTTAAATATTATGAAATTTTAAATATAATAAATTCTATTACCAAATAAACTGACTCTTATTTTGTATAATTTTAAATATTGGATAAGTTAAGTTATAAAACCACTCAACCAATTATATTTATACAATTTTTAGTTATCTTTTTAGTCTTATCTATTAGTTTAACCCCATCATCAACCTTTTTAACCCTTACTGCAACGACAAGATTTTTACCATGGTAAATTATTAATTATGGATAAAAATGAAATTGACCACATTACATATGGGGAACCAAAATAATAATACTTATATAATACATTTATTTCATGGTTTAGTTAATAAATTTAATACAAATTCACAAAAACCAAGGACTGAAAATTTTAGTGTCTTGGAGACTAGCTATATAAACTTATTGTTTTAGAACACTTATGAATATTTATCCAAAACAATTCTCCTTTAGATCCTATTATTGAAATAGCATAGGACATAATCATATTCATAACATATGAAATGGAAATATAAGAAGGGGTGAGGTTTAATTCTCAGTATGAAAAACATATTAACTAATCATAATAGTTAAATCTTCAATATTAGGGAAAACATAAGTAAGGGAGTAATATCAGATAAAAAAATCATGAGACAATAAGTGATGAAAAACATGATTGATAATTAAGGATCACTACATAAGAACATAGTAATAAATAAAGGACATAAAACACATGAATTAGAAACATATAACATACATGAAATCAATACATAAGAAAGAATAATATCTTTAGAACATAAATTATCATAAACATTGGGTATAGTTTGAAAATAAATCACATTTTAAATAATTAGTAAGAAAAACATAATTATAGGTACTTTTTAACATATCCATGTATATTAACCATTTTATTTTTTTGAATAAATCCATGTATTCCTACCCTTTAGTTTTGTAAAAAAATATATGCATATCAACATATCATTATTTCATGAGATATAAAACTATAAAAAATCATTAGAGGGTGATATAGTACCCCACCCAATATCATACATACTTATTAGTGCCACCTAAAATCAAATAATTAATCTTATCATAAATAACACATATAAGGGAAAATGGGTTTCATAACTTTTCTAAGTTTTAATACATAAAAAAACTTGATAATTCGATTCAAAAAACATGATCAACCCGAAAGTGAATATACCAGGTGATTTATTAACCATCACTTTATTTTATAAAAATCCTTTAAAAGTGGAATATAAATTTCAATAAGTATTTTTCTACAAAAAAATATTCTTTTATATCATCTTAAAAGGATGTAATTTTCAATCCGAATTCCAAAAATATATATTTTTAAAATAAATAGGAAACATCTAAAAACATTTATTTGAAAACAAATTCAAATAAAGATAACATTAAAAGAAATTTATCATAAATCAAAATGAGATTTACGAGGGAATAATATATGATCTTTGAATGGAGAAGTATTTGAAATGTTAGAAAACACATTTATTATGAAACCCATAATTTTTAAAGGATATCAAAACCTTGGTTTTAAAATAAATGAAAAAATAAGGATCATTAGAGGGAAAATAGAACATGGGAAGAAATTAAAAAAAGTGAATATAGATTATAAATTCATTAAAATATATTGGAATTATTCTAAAAAAATTAGTTTCCATAAATAATAGATTCATTAAGGAAGAATAATTTGGTGTGAAACATGTTTTCCCAAAAAAGAAGGTGGAAATACATAATAACATTATAATTTATTAGATACGATCATACATTAAAATTATTTAGATGAAGTTATGTGATTATAACCCAAGGGAAGGATTTGAGTCATGAAAACCCCTATCTTTACTTCTTCTTAGTTGAATGCGCTCTAACCTCCTATATCATTAAAATAAATATCTTAATCACCTATTTTATAACTTTATTCATTTCTATAAGAGTTTATATAATTCCTTTATAATTAATCAAACCATTTTATTAGCGTGTTATCATCTATATTCAAATTTGTGTCATAAAACTTGATTGTTTTAACACATTTTTTAATGGTGATGTTTTTCTTTATTCTTCTCCAAAATTTCATCATTCTTAGATAATACTAGTATAACACCCTAATATTTTTTGAAATAATTTTATTTAAGTAAATTTTATCTTCTTTTTATATTTTTAATTACATGAAACATTTATTTTAGCATGTGTTAAACATAATACTTATTTTAGCTTGTGTTAAATGTAACACTGAGTTTAAAAGAAACATGACATATAATTGAAATTTTATTATTTAACATGATAGTTATTTCCTAGCTGTTGAAATTAAGGGTGTTAATAGGATTAAATAAATTATTAAAATATATGGTTTGAACATGTATATAAAATTAATTTATTTGTGACCAATTAATTATAAATGAAAATAGAAACTATTTGAAATTAAAGGAAACCTTGTTCTCAAAAACTATTTTCACGAATGAAAACATATTTTACCTCAATAAATTAAATTAAATAAATTTTTTTGAATGATTTTAATTAAATTTATGTGTTATATATTCTAGTAAACATTTTAACATCTATATTTTGTGTTTTCTAGCCCTGAGATAAGAATTAATCCAATTTTAAGCTTAAAAACTATATTTTTCTAAAAAACATTTATCACATTTTGTGCACTAATTTTTAAGATTAATTTTTGAAACTTTTATAAAATGAATTTTAAAAAATTAAATTTATTTTTAAAGTCATAATTTTAAAACTATATTAGGTTAAAATGTTGATAATTTTTTGAGAAGATAATTTTTTGATGAATAGTGAAAAATATTGGTTTTTATTAAAATATTTTCAATTATTTTAAAGAATTTTAAAACATCCAAATTGTTTTTATAGGGTTATAAAAGTAAAATTAGTTAAAGTATATATCTATTAATACAATTTAAATCATTTTAATCAATTTCATATTGAATTTTTATATAAAAACTTTTAAACTTTTAAAACTTTTCTCTTTGGAAAACTGTTTTTTTTCGTTTGGCTTGTGAGATTAATTTTTAAATTAAATATTTCCACTTATATGAATGGAATTTTGAAAAATAGATTATTTATTTTTAATATGAATAATTTATATTATATAATAATTTAAATTAATTTATTACCATAATGAATATTAAAAATAGTAAAAATTAATTACTACGGTTAAGGTAAAAATGAGTTTACTATGGGGTTAACTAAGTAGATAAGGGTTATAATGACCTATAAACATGTAAAAATAGAATTTTATAGACATAATATACCTTATAATCTCTATGGTTTTATAAAGGACTAATTTGGAGCTATGTGACATGTGAAAAACATGGGTACACCTTTTTCTTCTCAAAAATTACAATTATGCCACTCACCTCACTTATAAAAGGCCACCACTATCCTCTCCTCTTAACACTTAAAAAACCAATTGTTTCTACAAATTCCTTAAAGAATGTACTAATTAATTACATACTCTAATCCTATATACCTTAGTTTTTTCATAAGTCTAACCTTATAGTCTTTTGGTACAAACCAAAATAAGTTGTCTGAAGAAGAGGCATTGTCCAAAACTGAGTGTTTTATTTTATTTATTCATAAACCTCATTAAATTATTATTAAACCTTGATTATATAATATAATAATAATATTAAATATAATTATATGTTATTATGTTAATTTAATTACCTAAATAGTTATCCAATTCCATTAAATGGGATATGAAATCATCATTCCCGTGTACAGTGAACTACAGCCTCACAAACCGATGTTATTAATTTTCCATCACCACCTCTTACAAATGTATATAATAACAGATTTAATGTTTATATATAATATTTATGATATTATAATACCTCTATAATTATAATACCACATATACCTTCTAACCTTCCAACTCATTAGAAAACAATAATGTTGCTCGTGTGTACAACAAACTACCACCTCACGAACTAATGTGACATGTTTTTATTTTTTGTTTTAATTAGATGGTAATAAGGATGTATTAAATGAATAAATATAATATTTTTAATATATTTATACTCATAAAATGTTTATATCACATATCCCTCTTAAATTACATTTTGTGGGGAAATAATAACGTAGATCTTGTGTACGGTGGACTACCACCTCGCGAATCGATACGATTCATTCTTCACAAAAACATTTACACGAAAATTAATAAAGATATTTTTAAATAAAAATAATATATATATATATTATATAATAATTATTATATTATAGTAATATAATATTCAAATTTCTTTTAATCCATTGAGAAAATGGAAACATTGTTTATCCGTACGTACAACCTACCGTCTTCATGAACACTATATTTTATTTTCTATGTATAAGTTTTATGTATTTCTATAAATAAATATATAATAAATATATATTATATTTATATAATGGTTAAAAATATGGATTTTATGGAACCATTATCAAATTAATAGGATGAAAAATTCAAAATCAAAATATACACAAAAAAGAGAGAAGTTATTATTTAAAACATGTTTTTGACAAGGAATTGTTAATAAACAAGAAATAATAGATCATAATTAAATCATATATAGTATGAATTATATAATTATGTTTCTATAATATGTATACAATAAACTTATATTTATTATACAAGAGTTATTAATGTGTATGAAATAATTTTAGAATTAAGTTAAGGAATTTTCATCTCACTTTAATTTAATGTGAGTCACATGCCATATTCACCACTTGTTTTTATGTAGTGTATATAATTCCCAAGATTTTATTTTATGATTATTCTAATAAAAATTATTAGTATTTAAATATACATTTTAGGATATATCTTTTAGGGATTTTACAGTTCAAAAGTTACTAAAGCGTAAGAGACTTTTGTCTCAACTTGACTTCTTTGAGATATATTTTATGTTACGAACCTATATTATTTTATGAAGTGTATTTACTTCCAATTTGTCATTTAATATCATGAATTTATTTATTATCATGATATTTTTAGTTTCATTTAATTTTATTCTTTAATGGGGCTTACGATTCAATGTTACCAAAGTGGTAGTTATTTTATGATTTAATCTCATCATTTATGGGGATTGTTTTTGTTTATGCTTCCGATGATAAAATATTAATATCCATATCTAAAGAAACTCATAAATTTTATTTTATTATTTTCATTTTTTTGAGAATATAAATTTTCCATTCATTTTACTCTCTATGTACTTAATATTCAAAAATTATATTTTTTTACAAAAAATTGATGTTATTTCACTCTTTGATCAAAAATAATTTTTTACAAAATAATATTTATGAAAATGGATTAAAAAATGTTTTAAAATTATCCAAGTTATTTTTTAAATAAATTTTTACCCAATTTTGACTTTTTAATTTTTTAAATGAATATTTATGTTATTTTTCAAACAATTCCCATTTATATTTTACTGAAAATATGAAAGGAATCTTTATTTCAACATGTATGGAATGGATGGTATTTTCTACCATTATGACCAAATCATTGTTTTCAAATATTAATTTATAATTTTTCAAATTTATTTTCAATTAAATAGATTTTGGAAATAATTTATGTTTTAAAAAGTGTTTTTCAAAGATTAAAATATAATTTCCTCAAGAAATGTTTCAATTAATATTTTAAAATTATTTTTCTTCTAAGGTGACATCATTTGATGTAAACTATGATTTATTAGGGATATGATCCAATGAAACCATTATTATTCTTTATCTAAATATTTTATGTTTATGATGGAAATCTTTTTTTTGAAACTTGTTTCACTTCCACGAGTTATATCATGATAAAATTATTATAAAACCCACATATCTATAGGTTATTCTTTGATGAAATAATAAAATTATTATGAAACATTTTACTTTTCCACAGTTTATGTTATGTTGAAATGTTTATGAAACCCATTTATTTTTATGGGTTCTGATATAATGAATATTTTATGATCTTCTGAAATACATATGTATGATTTTCATTATGTGATATTGGTTACATTTAACCAAGGAAAATGGTCATATTAAAACCAAGGTTGGTGGTTTCATTATAAACAATATGGGTGGGGCCTATATCTCCCTCCAATGAATTAGGTAAAGATTGATATCTCATGAGATAAATAGGGCTAGAATGTATAGTGAACCCAGTTCAATAAGGGAATTTTTCCACTATGATAGTCATGGGAGTGAACCATGACTACTATGATGGATTGGGGAGTGTGCTCATTCCACTATAAAATCCTTGGAAATGAGCCTTGACTATTAAGGAAATGAGTTTTATGCTTATGTGTAAGCCTTAATTCCAAGTCCTATGATAATGTTATGTTCTTATGGATCATGTTATTTGATTCCATAATGATTCATATCTTATAAAATTATAATATTTATTCAATGAATCAATATTATGATATTTTATATGAAAGGTATGGTTTTCATATGTTATGATCATGTTATCATACCCTTATTATCATGTCATGTTTATGTATCACCCTTGTTTACCCTTACTGAGCATTTTATCTCACACTTTCTTATGTTTCCTTTCACTAGGTTATGAATAAATTTATAATGTATGATATGTTTAATAAGGGAGATAGTTATGAATAACTTAGTGGGAGACGACATATATCACATATGTACCAATTTTTTATATTTTCAAGTTTCTAGATACAATAGAACTAAAAGATTCTAGCATGGATTGTTGTTTTATGTAATGAATATTCATTTAATAAGATGTAATATTTATGCATGAGAAGTTTGAGTCTTTATAGTAGGTATTAGATCAAGGTTTAGTTAACCTTTAAAAACTAGGATGAGAAAAATTCAGTGATATCCCTATAGATATTTCTATGGATATGTCTGAATATATTTCTAAGGATAAGTATAAGGATGAGTTAATGTATAGGAAAATTTCCTAAAATTTTGTTAAAGGATAGAGGGAGTGGGTTCCAAGTAATTATATCTAAGTTTGTATACTATAAGTGGATGTGGATCTAGTATACAGGGACCTAGAGGTAATAAATCTGAAAAGGATATATTGATCTTGTCTCAATCATCACCTAGTGTATGAAAACAATCCTTTTTACACACTTGGTTAGACACTCCTAGAGGATATGCTTTTAAAATTCACAAAGTCTTCATGAACCACCATGAAGGATTTAAACAATGCTCATGAATGACATAGGATAAGACTAAGGTATCAATATTTAAAACAAGGTTTCATGATTTATACATACTATAAGTTATTTTTTATGATTATGTGGTTTCCCACTATGATTAGTGATGCTCAAACTATAATTTTTGGTTTTATTCAATAGTTGGAACTAGGAGAAATTATGTTAACACCGAATGTGATAGAAAATTTAGTGATTATGAGAATCCAAATTAGATGATGATTAGATATAAATATATTGTGATTATGCCTAATCAGTTATCATGATATATGATTAAAAAAATAAACCTTAACCAACTCTCAAACTCACCAAATAAGAGAGGGATAATGTTTATTGAGATTTCAGGTGGTGTCAACCATATATAAAATAAGAATTAGTTTTCTATATTTTTATAATATGGAAAGAAGCACTATAGATAATTTCTCAAAGGATTTAGAAAATTCTTTGAGTGTGAAAAAGAAGAAAAAACACAAGTAATTTCAGAAAAATTTAAAACTTCATCTAATGTAATCGATGAGAATAATGGTATCCCTAAGATATAATTGATGGTTGAATGTTTCAAATGTGTAATGTATGGAAATTTTACAAATAAATGTTCTAGGGGGAAATCTCATGAAGAGAATTAGAAATTTGGTGCGAGTAATGGTTATACTACTGATGATAAAGGGACCAAAAAACTACGTGTGAAAGGTATGGTCTATTTTAATAGTATTGTTCATATTCAATGTGAGAATCATGAATAAATTTAGGTTGATTAATTTTAATACATGATTCATATTTCATATTATCAGAGAGTGGTATTAAGGAATAATATGGTGAATCATAGTAAATGATTTAAGAATGAAGTTGAATGATTAAAGCGTTTAGGTATGTGAATTCCTAAATTATGATATATGAATTATAAAATTTATAAGGATTATTCTCTATAAGTTTTTCATTAATGATTTTTAATAATATGCTAAATGGTACTGATGAACTAGAAAAGTTATTTAATAAAAAGGTGATATTTTATGGAAACCACATGATTAAGGAAAGACAACCCTCAATATGTTCCTGATATTGAGATTATGATTCTGAGATAAATATATGATGGATATGAATAAAGTAAATTGAATATTATTAATTTCCTTGGAAATGAGTAATGATTTTTGGCCCAAGTGGGTTATGTTATCATTGATGGAGTTTAAAAAATTATTGGATTTATGAAATATATTCAATAATATGTGGTTTTATTCAAGTAATGAGAACTTATGTATGTTTTCATTAATATTTTTTCTGGTAATTATTTTTATTAACATTTTTTAAGAAAATATATGACTAAGGTATTCATATATTTGGTACTTGAAAATTAAAATGCACTTTATGATATTTGGGGGATTAATGTTAAGTTGATTTTGGGAAATTTAGTGACCTTATTTATAAATTTTGATTTATGGAAGGGTTATAAGGTTTACCATTTATGGAATGATTTAATTTGAACTTTTGATGCGGTTTTAGAGATTAATTTATTAATACTCAATATGAATATTTATACATATTGGATAAATTGTGATAACCATTTTATTATCATGATAACTTGAGATAGAATGAACAACTTGTCATTCTATTATAAATATTGTGATCTACTAGTGTTTCAAGCATAAAAAATTAATATCCATTTATTTTAGTAAGATATTTAGTGGGAAGTTATTGAAGAAAAACCATAATATGAAATTTTTCTTATGATATAAAAAAATGTAAGCCCTAGGTATATCAGTCCCTTTCAAATTATTGATTGTATCAAGGCCCTAGATTATCGATTAATTATTCCACTAAACCTCACTTAGGTTAACAATGTATTCCATGTATATTTATTGAGGAATTAAATTATTTATCAATAAAACTTAGTTAAACTAGAGGTCATATCATTGGAGCATGATCTTTCTTAAAAGGAATAACTAGTAGAGATTTTGGATCGTACAAAGAAAGTTCTACAAAACATGACCACTCACATGGTCAATGTTTTGTGGAGAAACCACTAGCTTGAGAAAGTTACATGGGAACCTATGGATGTAACGAGGTATAATTATCCTCAATTATTAGTACTAAAGTGATGAATTTTGAGGGAGAAATTCATTTTCAGGGGGGTAGAATATAACACCTTGAGATTTTGTGAAATATTTTTTTTTCAAATAATTTTAATAATTTTGATATTTTTCCATACAAACAACATCAATTTTAGGTTTCATTAAATGAAATACCAAGTTTATCTTGAATTACACACAACACTGAGTTTATATTATATTACATGAAACCCTGATTTTAGCTTATGTTACATGCAATACCAAGTTTAAAAGAAACATGACGCACTATTAAAATATTAGCATTTAATATGATAGTTATCAACTAGTCTTAAAAATAGAGGGTGTGAATATGATTAACTAAATTATAAAAATATAAGGTTTACAAATTTCTATAAAATTAATTCTTTTATGACCAATTAATTAGAAATGAAAATAAAAACTATTTCAAATTAAAGGAAATCATTTTATGAAAAACTATTTATATGCACACAAACACATTTTACCTCAATAAATTATACAAATAACTTTTTTTAATGATTTTAATGAAATTAATATATTATATATTGAATAAAATGTTTTAAAATTTATCTTATGTGTTTTCTAGGCATGAGATAAGAATAAATACAATTTTATGCATAAAAACTATATTTTCTAAAAATAGTCTTATCACATTTTGTACATTGATTTTTAAAATTAGTTTTTGAAAATTTTAGAAAATTTATTTGAAGAAAATTAAATTAATTTTTAAAATCATCATATCAAATTTATCCTCAGGTGAATTTTTTATAATTTTCTGAAAAGGTAAATTTTTTGATGAATAGTGAAAAATAATGGTTTTTATTATGAATTTTCATTTCTAATAAAGAATTTAAAACATAAAAAAATGATTTTAAAAGTAAAATTATTTAAATTAGATATATATATATTAATTAAATTTAGTTTATTTGAATCAATTTCATATAAAATTTTCATATAAAAACTTTTATAACTTCTGAAACCTTTCTCTTTGTAAAACCACATTTTTGGCACCGCTTTGGGATTAATTATAAATTAAAAATTTCAAATTATGTGAATAGAATTTAGATAAACTGATTACATATTTGTAATCCAAATAATTTATATTATATAATAAGTTCAACTTAATTTTTTACCATAATGAATATTTAAAATTGTAAAAATTAATTATCTTGGTTTTGGTAAAAATGAGTTTACCAAGGGGTTAAACTAAAAAGATAAGGACTAAAATGAACTAGAAAATTGTAAAAAAATAATTTTATAGCCATATTTATACCTTATAACCTATAATTTTCAATAAGTTATCAATTTATATCTTTTTGGAATGTGAAAAACATGGTTATACCTTTTTCTTTTCAAAAACTACAAGTGTACCACTCACCTCACTTATAAAAGGCCACCCCTATCCTCTCCACTTAAAACATAAAAAAACATTGGTTCAACCAATACTAGTGTAAATTTATTACTTAATTTCATCCTCTCATAATAACCTAAATCATTCTCTTCTTCCATCAATTTAGATACAATTCATTATTTGTGAGTACGACGGACTACCGCCCCGCAAACTGATGTTATTAATTTTCCATAACCATCTATCAATGTTGGATATAATTATGGATTTAATGTTTATATATGATATTTATGATATTATTATACTTATTTAATTATAATAACACATCGAACTTCTTACCTACTAACCCATTAGAAAACAATGACCTCACTCATGTGTACGGTGAACTATTGCCTCACGAACCAATGTGATGTGTTTTTCATTTTTTTAACTGGATGGTAATAAGGATGGATTAAATAAATACCTAAAATATTGTTAATATAATTATAATTTTTTAGTTTTTATATGACATATACATTTTAACTTTGTATTCTGTGGGGGAAATGATAACATCGATCATGTGTATGACGGACTACCGCCTCACGAAGCGACATGATTCATTCTTTACATAATCTATACATTGAAGGTAATAAGGATATATTTAAATAAAAATATGTGATATATATGTATATATTACATAAAAATGATATTTTAAGGTTAATATATTATTTTACTTTCTTTCAATTCACCGAGAAAATAGAAACATCGTTCATGTGTACGTACAATCTACCGTCTCTATGAATAATGTATTTCATTTTATATCTATAACTTTTACAGATTACTCTACATACATATATAATGAATATATATTATATTTATATAATTTTTTAAATTATGGATATTACAGAACCATGATCAATATAATATGGCTGGAAATAAAAAATCAAAACATACACGAAATATAAAGTAGTTATTATCCAAAATATGATTTTAACATGGAATTGTTAATAAAAAATTAATAAAAGGTCATAATTAAATCATATATGTTATGATATATATAAATATTGTCCTATAAAATATTTATAATAAACTGATATTTATTATATAAGAGGTTTAAATGTGTATGAAATAAGTTGAGACTTAAGGTAAGGGATTTCCATATCACTTTTGTGTGAGACACATTCCATATTCACCACTTGTTTCTTTTATGTTGTTTATAGAATTCCCATGAATTTATTTTATGATTATTCTCCTGAAAATATTAGGATATAAATATCTATTTCAGATCTATTTTTCAAGGGTTTTACAGTTAAAATTTTACGAAAGTGTTAATGGATTTTTCCCTTGATTTTCCTTCTTTGAGACATATGTCATGTTCACACTTATATTCTTTTATAAGGTGTATTTAAAACACAAGTAACATGTAATATCATGAATTTATTTATTTTAATGATATTTTAAGTTTCATTTAGTGTTTTCCTTTAATAGGGCTTACAATTCAATGTTACCAAAGTGGTAATGATTTTATGATTTAATCTCATCATTTATAGGGATTGTTTATGTTTATGATTACGATGATGAAATGTTATGATATATCTCTCAAGAAACTCATGAATTTTATTATCCTTTGGTTAGGTCTTGATATAAAATTTTTCCCTTCATTTTCCTTTATTTATGTACTCATTATTTTATAATAGTGTTTTTTTATAAAAAACCTGATGTTATTTATCTCTTCCATAGAAAATACATTTTCTTCCAAAATCATGTTTCATAAAAATGATTCCATTTTTTTTATTTAAAATTCGAAAAATTATTTATTAAATAAATTTTTACATACATTTTAGTTTTTAATTTTTTTAAAGGAATCTTCATGTTGTTTTCCAAAAAAAATATCATCTTTTTTACCAAACATGTGAAATGATATTTTTTAACATGTATGACATGAATGATATTTTCTGATGTCATAACCAAATAATTTATTTTAAATATTCATTTATAAGTTTCCCAAGTTATATTCAAAGAAAAGTATTTTGGAAGTGTTTTAAATTTGAAAAAGTTGGTTTCATAGTTGAAAGGATATTTTACTCATGAAATGTTCCACACAATCTTTCAAAATCATTTCCCATCTAAGATGACATACTTTGATGTAACCTATGATTTATTATTGATAGGATCCAAGGAAAAAATTATTATTATTCCTTTAAATGGTTTATGAATATGATGATAACCGGTTTGTGAAACCCATTTCTATTACATGGGTTCTACCATGATAAAATGCTTATGAAACCCGCTTCTTTTTCCATGAGTTATGATTTTATGCAATGATGAAATGATTATGGAACCTATTTATTTTCAACATGTTATTTTTAGATAAAATGTTTACAAAACCAATTTCTTTTCATGGGTTCTGATATGATGAAAGTTTTATGATCACATGGAATACATATGAATGATTATTCTTTTGTAATAGTGGTTACATTATATCCAAGGATGGTGGTTACTTTATAATCATATATGGTGGTTACTTTATAATAAAGATAAATGGGACATGTATCTCCATCCAATGCATTGGGTAAATATAAATATATCATGAGATAAATAATACTTAAATGGAGAGTGATCCTTGTTCAATAAGGGACTTATAACACTATTATAGTTATGGTAGTGAACCATGACTACTAAGATGGTTTGGGGAGTAAACCCATTCCACTATGATTTCCTTGGTAATGATCCTAAACTACTAAGGAAATCATTTTTTATTCTTATGTGTATGCAAAATTGCAGGTCTTATTCCAATATTATGTTCTTATAGATCATGTTCTTGTATTACCTAATGATTAATCTCTTATGAAATACCAATATTTATGATATGACTCAAGATTAAAATCTTTGATATGTAGGGAATAGTTTTAAAATTTTATGCTCATGTTCTCATACCCTCATGCTCATGTTATTTTTAAATATCTACCTTATTTACACTTATTGAGTATATGAGCACACTATTTCTTATGTTTACTTTCCCCATTTTATCAAGAAATGAATTATGTATGATATGTTTAAAAAGGGTGATAGTTATGAAGAACATAGTAAGAGATGATGTTTCTCAATTAAAGACCATTTGTTTATGTGTCCACGTTTTCAAAGGAACTAGACCTAAATGATTATAAAATGGATCATTATGTTATATAATGAATATTCATATAATAATATGCAATAATTATGTATGTGAATTTCAAGTTCCAATAAGTTGGTACTAGAAAATATGTTTTAAAATAACTTATAGATTTCCAATTTTATTTCTTAAGTTTTTTTGATATTGTTTTTTGAAAATTAAATATAAGATAAGATCATTATGGTGAGTTTAATTAATAAAATATTATGTATTAATTACATAATTAGATATTAATATTGTTACTATAGAATCATTTATATATATTTAATAAATTATCATTACAGTTTTTCACCAGAATATAACATTCCTTAGTTATCCACAATATAAATAGTACACAATCACTCACATAGGTGGTAAAAACGACCCAAACAAGAGTGTATTATAATTACTTAATGATTAAGAAAAACTTATTATATAAAGTTAATATGATCATTAAATAATATTTATCATATAATAAGTATCATATATCTTCATTAAACTCATTCTTTGAGCTATCCAAGATGGGTGGTTATGAAAAATGAGATTCATTGTTTATAGAGGAAGTAGTCCATACATACACATGATTAATGATCCCATTTCTCAATGAAGGAGAGGAATGTGTATGAAAAATGATAATTTAATAATTTTATTTTTGGGAGAGAAAACCTATTTATTCATATCATTGGTACCATCCTTGAAATATGTGGAGTGGAAAACAAACTGCATCATGTCATGGAGGCGATAATTCGTATGTTCATACGATCAATGTTATTTTATTTTATTAGTTGATGGAAATAATTAAATATTTATAGTATAATTAATATAATGAAAATTGTTTTATAATAATGATGCTAATTTGATTATATTAAAATGGTTTTAAATGATTTTTTAAAATGTATAATAAAATAAATTGCCAAGAAAGGGAAACATTCATGTTGGAAACTTAAGTTTTCTGTTGAAAAACTCCTTGGAAGTGAAGGAATTAAGAAAAATTATGGTTAAAAAAGATTATGTAGGTGTGAGAAGGAGATAGGAGGATAAAAAGTCATAATTTCATGTAGGAATTCAAAATTTAAGTGTAACTTTAAAGGGTGTAAGTGATATCCTTTTATAAGAGAAGAAAAGATATTTTTTTAGAAACTCTCTTCATTTTCTAATAATTTCATGACACTATTTAAAGTTTAATGGCTCAAAATTAGACCAAGAGGGGGTATGAGACAATATAAGTTAAAAAATCCTATAATACACTCATTATTAGACAAGGTAAGAGTGATTCAAGGATTTTTTTACTTTTAACCTTTTACCCAAATTAACTTTTACCTTGGTAAATAATTTTTAACCTTATTAATTAAAATTAATGAAAAAAATTAAGATTGGATCCTTTTAAATATTTTAAAACTTCTAATTTAAAATTTTAAAATTATTTTAACACCTAAAATTTCTAAAGGTGTGAAAAATTAATTTTAAAATAAACTCATTCAATAATATAAAAATAGTTTTTATAAATAAATTTTTTTTACATTTAAATGTATATATATGATAAAAATATCTTGGATACTGAATTTAATGAAATAATTTGATTAATTATAAAAAATAAAAGTTATGATTACTTAAAGGCAAACCAAAACTAAATTTCACCATCTAAAGCCTTAGTTAGAGAAAAGACTGAAATAGATTTTTTTATTAATTTTACAATTTAATTTAGTTTTAGAAATATTAGACATAAGATTATAAGTTCAAAAAATATTATATAATGCATAATTTTATTCTTTAAATAATTATTTTATTACTTATAAGTTTTTTCTATTCTAGGATAATCTTAAATAATGATAAAATCTTAAAAAATATAATTTTCATAAAAAGTGTAATTTTTGACTATAAATCATAATTTTCAGAAAAAACTAATAAATTAATACTAAGTAAATTTTTATAAGAGGAATTAAAAAATGAATTTTATTTTATAAAAAATAAATTCTAAAATTCTAAAATTTTTATTTTAAAATAAAATACATATTACAAAGAATTTTTTATTGAAAATAACATTTTTTAATATTAACTCATATTAGTAATTTACCTTCTAAAAATTTAATGTTTTACCATATTTATATTTATTATATATTTATTAATAATTTTACCTTAATATTTGTTTTTCATTAAGTGTAGAATATAACAAAAGTTATCAAATATAACATATAAGTTTTATAAAGTCTAGAATTTTAGGTCATTACATTCTACGACCTTAAAAAAGTTTTATCATTTAAATGTTATTACCGAGAGGAAAAAAAGTGGGTAATTTTCTCTCATAAAATCCTTAGGTTCCCACATGGAATCCTGGATATTATGATTACTATATATAACTTTTTTTATATGAGTGTCCTTATTCCGCAATACCTTATCTCTTTGATCCATACCTTTTATAGTTTATTTCTCATATGAGTGATCATGTTCTAGTTACATGGATTCTAAATTTAGTAAATGTGTTGTGTCTGGGATGTACCTCCTAAAAATAAATACGTGGAATACATCCTTGTACTTGGGAGAGGATAGGAGGTTGTTCTAAGTGATATTATACTACCCCTACACATTTTAGGATCTCAAATGTACTGATGTACCTAGGGATTAACTTCCCTTTCTTACTAAATCTCATAACCCAATTCCATGGAGATACCTAAAAGAATACCCTATATCCAACTTCAAACTCTAGATCTAATTGATTATTATATGTATAAATATTTTGTTGAGTTTTTTCTACTTTTATATACCTTTTAATGGTTGAATCCTTATCCATCATTTCTTAGACATGGTTGAGGCATATCAGTTTCCTCTCTCTGACTTCATCCCAACATGTTGGAGTCCTAAATATCTTCCCATATAGTTCCTGATATGGTTCCATATGAATTCTATAATGGAATTTTTTTATTATATGACTACTCTATAAAGGGAAGGTGTTGATCCCAACATCCTTGGAATTCCATTCAACAAGATCTCAACATATACTTTAGAGTTTGGAAGGTCTTATTAGACTAACCATTTATATGTGTGTAATAAGTAGTAATAAAACTCAACTATATATCCAATTATTTCTAAATAATTCTCCAAAATCATGAGGTAAAACTCACATCTCTTTTAGATAAAATGCAAAATGAAACCCCTATCACTCTTACCACTTCTCTTATTCATATATTAGAGAGTTGGTCAAGAGAGAAATATTATTTAATGATGATAAAATGTGATGGATTTATAAGGTTATCAACTACAAACAAAATAACATTATGGACATTAGATTTTTTGGGGAGTCCCACAACAAAATCCATGGATTTTTTCCCATTTACATATAGGTATGGGTAATTCTTTCAACATGACCTTAGACTTTTGTTGTCCAGCCTTAAATTTCTTGAATACAAAACATCAAGATGAGTAATCTATGATTTCCATATTCCTATTATCCCACCAAATGTTTTGCATTAGATCTATATATATTTTCAGGATTCCTAGATGAATAGAGAAATATGAGATTTAAGAAACATCCAAAAGTTCCTTTTTCAGTTCTAGTTTTTTATGGGATACATATTTGGATTCCAAACCATATAAATCCATAATTATTATGTATAAACACTTGAATAATCACTATCTTTTTCTATAGTAGAAAATCAACTTTTTAGGATACTTTTATCTTCTCATGAATGGATGGTGGATCAATAATTTTTAAAAGATAATATTTTTCTCCTTTCCTTATAATTTCAAAATTTATCCATTGTAAATCCAAGTGTAACGAATATTTTTCAATCTTAATCATGGATAAAATTGAATAAACCTTCATCCTATGGGAATTAACCACCTTTTTTCCTTCATAGGGTGGTAATGTATTGAGTATCCATAGTCCTTGTTCAGTTCTAACCATCTATTTTGGTTCATGTTCATATTGTTTTGTGTGAATATATAATTTCGGCTCTTATAGTGAGCATAAATATAAAACTTCTCACCATAGAGAAGATATTGAAAAATTTTCAATGTAAATACTACTACCACCAGCTCCAGATCATGAGTTTAGTAGTTCTACTCATGATTATTTAACCATCATGATGCATAATAAATTAAATTCTCATTATTCATAAAAAAATACCAAAACCTTGAAATGAGCATCACAATATTTCACAAACCCTTCACTACTATTGGTTAGTGCAAGAACAGGTGTAGTGATCAATCTCTTCTTAATATACCTGATGCTTTCCTCACATTCCATTTTACAGAGGAACGTCACTTCCTTCTGAGTCAACTTGGTCAATGTATTGGATAATCATGATAAGTTTATAACAAAACTCTATTAGTATCTATATAATCTAAGAAAAATTTATATCTCAGTCATAGAGGTTATCTTCAACCATTTTTCAATTGCACATGTCTTTGATGCATCCACAAATATACCCTCATTTGTGATAACATGGCCTAATAAGAAAAATATTTGTAACCAAAATTCAATCTTTATGTACATGTAATATAATTTACCCTTTTATAATGTTCTTATTATAAATCCTAGATTCTCTTCATGTTTTGAATTACTCTTATAATATATAAGAATAACATCAATAAATACTACAATAAAATTTTCAAGGTAATCTCTATAGGGTTTATTAATAAAATATAAAAAGATAATAGGAGAATTTATCCCAAATGAAATCACTATAAATTCATAGTGTCTATACCTATTTTGTAAAGTTATGTTCGGTATATCTTTTCTCCTTACCCTTAATTGATGATATTCAGATGAAATATCAATCTTTGATAAATACTAATATCCTCATAGTTGATTGAATGGATCATAAATATAGGCCAGATGATATTTTTCCTTGATTATGATATTGTTATGTTTATTATAATCGATTCATAGGTGCATTAATCCATCAACTTATTATAAAAAAGAACTGATACACCCCATGATGAATCACTTAAGGATACTACATCCTTACCCAGATTCTATTTCTTTTTTTCTTTAATTATTACAACTCCACATATGTCATTCTATAAGGACTCTTTGAGATAGGTATATATATATATATCCATGTATGAGATCTATTTAAAACACAACCTCATGCTATGGGAAAGGCTCAGAAGTTTATCCAGAAATACATTAGTACCCTCCTATACAATAGATATGCAATTAATTTTAACTTCAACCCTGATCATTTGATCCAAGAGTCCTTCATTGTTGGGTATCAAAACCCATATTATAGAATTTGATTATGAAGGGAGATAATAATCACCCTTATATCAATATTAGATCACATGATGTTTGGGGATATGAATTGAGATATCCTTATCCTAACAATTCATATGTGCTCTATTTAGTGATAGACAATCCATACTGAAAATCACATCGAATTCAACCAAAGGAAGAAAAACTAGATCCACCAGGAGTATCATCTCAAAAAATTATATCATATAAGAGTTATATATTTTAGAATATATCATTGTGTTTCTATGGGTTTTCAAAAATAGTTTATTATGCATGGTTTGGGAAGGTAAATCAAAATTCTTGGAAAACATGTGTGATGAAAACAAATGTGAATAACCAGAATAAATTAAGGTTTTTTAGATCTACAGTGAATAATGGGTGTACCTAACACCACTTCATTATCATTATTAACCTCATTAGTTGTGATATCATATTCTACCTATTTCTATCTTGGTTTTTGAGGATGTTGAGGCTTATTATCCTCAATAGCTCCTGAGTTAGAGTAGTCATTTCTATAATTCCAAAACTATTTGTACTTAAATCATTAAAGTATGGGTGGTAAAATATTCATATCATTCTTATCCTCTGTTGTGTTAATCAGAATATTGAAACCACTTTGATATTTTTCGAAAATATGGCCTACCATACCACACTTAAAACACTTCCAAAATATCCTTAGGTAGTTTCTTGGGTCCTTCCTGACACATTTTTGACACATAGGTAGTTGTACCTTATTTCCCCCATTGATATTATCATTTAATCTTCTATGATACTCTACCTTTATTTTCTTGTCCCCAAAATAAAAAACCCCTAATTTTTTTCTCCAACTTTAGTGCACATCAAACAATCTCCTTGATGATTCTAAATTATCTTTTATCTAATTCTATTTGAAGACATGGTTTTAAAATAAAATTAATTATAATGATAATTGGAGACAAAAAAATTTGAGTTTCCACTAGGTAAAGGAGAACATTAGAAGGAAGTAAAAAGGTGGAGATGTAGGAAAAATCCATTAAAAGACATTAGAAATATTATCAACAAAATTTCATTTCCACAAAACAATAGATTCATAAAGAAATAAGAAATTGGTGTGAAGGAATATTTATCTATAAAATAATATGGAAATTAAACATAACATTATCATGGTTTATTTATGATCAAACTTGATTTTTTTTATAAAAAGAGAAGTGATTATGACCTAAGGGAAGGATTTGAGTCATGAAAACCCCTTATATTTATGTCCACTTAGATGAATGCACTATAACCTCCTAATAATAAAATAAATATCTTTATAAAATATTTTATAGACTTATTAATTTCTATAAACTTTTATAAAATTAATTTATGAGTATTAAATACATGGTTATTAGTTAGTTTTCATAAATTTTCAAAATCAGGTGTCAGAAAACATGATCGTTTTAAACTAGTTTTTCAATGGAGGTGTTTTTATTCATTATTATACCTATTTAATCAATAATATATGAAATATTTAATGAAAAACATGTTTTTAAAATAATTCATAGATTTCTAATTTCATTTATTATGTTATTTAGTGTCTTTGTTATGGAGAAATCCAAGACGAACTCATTTTGGTGAGTTTAACGAATAAAATGTGATATATTAATAACTCCATGATATATTAATATTATTAATCTATAATAATTTGGTTATTATGAATAAATTATTATGAAACATTTTTACTAAAATTTAACATTATTTAATGATGGGCCCATAAGGGGAATCTCTCATTGCTCTCCCCTCTCTAGGGTTTCCACCACCTCCTCCGCGGTGATGAACCCCTCCTTCTTCTCGTGTTCTCTCTAGTTTTCATCTTCTTATTCTTGGCTACCGAGAATTCTGGGACATCTTGGATGGTGGTTTCGTTGCTTGGTCTTTTTTATGATGG
This sequence comes from Viscum album, assembly GCA_963277665.1. Taxonomy (NCBI): domain Eukaryota; kingdom Viridiplantae; phylum Streptophyta; class Magnoliopsida; order Santalales; family Viscaceae; genus Viscum; species Viscum album. The sequence continues at coordinate 777,592,257 of OY728135.1, read as the reverse complement.
CGAATTCTACAACGACACGATATAAGGATGGTGGTTTGATGATGAGGAGAAAGATGGTGGTCCACGTCCGATTTAACCCTAATTTCAAGATCCACTTTATCGGTGGTTCTTAAAACTTCTTTGAAGGTGGGATTTGGAAGACGATCTTGGATATACTCATGGTTAACCTGGATCTGGTATTGTTTCAGCCTCCTATCTTCTATTTTGATGAGGTGAAATCTGTTGGCGTTGTTTTGGGTCTATAGAGGCCTGGTATTGCAGCTGTTTTAGTTATTTTTGATTTGCGTAGACATGTTATTGTCGTTGTTTTGGTTGATTTTGGTTCTTGAAGGAATGTCATTGTTGTTGCTTTGGTTATTTTGGGTTCTCGAAGGCATGTTTGCACTGTCTTCTGTGATGTTATGTTTGTGATGGTGGTGGATTCTGGATTTTCTTCTTTTTTGATCTCTGGCGTGTCTCCGACAACATCAACAGAGGCGCTGATGGTGTGGATTCATGAGGTGATGCTGTTTGATGTGTGGACAAATCAGAAGGTCGGAGAAGATGGTGGCAGGGCCGTCTTGTATCGCCAGTGACCTGATCGAAGGCGATGTTGGGTTTACGCGATGACACACAACTCGAGGTGGTGGTGCGGCTCGAGGAGGACACCTGGTTTGCTTGAAGTTTGAATTTTAAATTTTGAATTTTGAATTTTTTCTGGAAAGTTTGGGGTTTCGCTAGACCCGTGGTTGATGTATTTTGGTGTTTGGTTGTATGGTTACCGGTTACCCTAAAATGGATTTTTAAAAATTAAAAAAAATGATTTCCAGCATAACATTCCTTAATTATCCACCACATAAACATTGCAACATCACTCATATAGGTGGTAAAAACAACTTAAACAAGAGTGTGTTATAATGATTGAACGAGTAAGAGAACATTATTTTATAATATTAAAAAAACATTTAAATAATAATTATAATGTAATAAGTATCATATATCTTCATTAAAATCTTTCTTATAAGCATCCAAGGTGGGTACATTGATAAATTAATTTTCTTGTTCCTAGAGGCTATAGTCCCCACATAAGCATGAATAACGATCTATTTTCTCAATGAATGGTCATAATGATTGTATATCAAAAATGATAATTTCAGAATTTTATTTTTGAAATAAAAATTATTTTTATTCATAAAATTTATCCTTGGTACAATATTTGATATATATCTATGGAAGACAAACCACATCATGTCGTGGAGGCGGTAGTTTTCACGTTCGTACAATCGATGTTATTTTGTTTTCTTAGTGGATGGAAAGGATTAAATATTTGTTTTATAATTAATATAATGAAATTTTAGTATATTAATTTTACTTATTTAATTATATTAACAATTTTATAAATTATTTTAGTAAGTAATATAATAAAATTAAAAACTAATAGAAGGGAATACTCACATTGGAAACTTGAGATTTCTATTGAAAAAATCCTTGGAAGTGAAGGCCTGGAGAAATATTAAGGTGACTAAAAGATTATGTAGTAAAGAAAGGATTATATGATGTGGAAAAATTAATAGTTTTAAAGATTTATTCAAAGGTCAAGTGTAACTTGAAATGGACCAAGTGGTATCCTTTTATATGATAAGAAAAGGACACTTTTGAAAACCCACATTATTTTTTAACAATTCTATGACACTATTCAAGGGTTGATGGCTTAGAAGTGAAAATATTAGGTGTGTGGGAAAATATATGGTAAAAAATACGCCCATGCATTAATTTTTATACATTCTAAAAGTGATTTTTTTTACTTTTAACCTTTTTTAACCAAATTAACTTTTACATTGGTAATTAATTTTTAACCTTAGTAATTAACATTAATGAAAAATATAAGATCAGATCCTTTTACCTAATTTGAAACTTATGATTTAAAATTTGAAAATAATTTTAACACATAAAATTTCTAAACGTTTCAAATTTAATTTTAAAATAAACAATATTATTCACGCAGACAAAGTTTTTAGAAAAAATGGTTTTTAATATTTAAATTTATAGATAAGATAAAATTATATTAGATATTGATTTTAATTACATAAATTGATTTATTATAGAAAAAAAAATTGTATGATTCATTCAAGGAAATCCAAAACTGAATTTCATCATATAAACACTTAAAAGGAGGAAAAGACCAAAATCTTGCTTTTTTATTAACGTAACACTTAAATTTAGATTTAGAAGTATTGAACATATGATAAAAGTTTAAATAATATTTGAAATTTCATAAGTTTTTTACTTAAATACATATTTTATTACTTACAACGTTTTTTAATCTTATAAGATGAGCTTACGTAATGATAAAACTATAAAAATAAAATAAAATATTTACAAAAATCTTATTTTTTGACTATAAATAAGCTTTTTCAGAAAAAAATAAAAAATTTATAATAAGTAAATTTTAATTTGACTAATTCAAAATTGAATTTTATTTTATAAAATTGAAATACTAAAATTTTTAAATTTATATTTTAAATGAAAATACATAATATAAACAAAATGAATAATATTAAAAATAATCTTATTAAATATTAAATAATATTAATTATTTACGTATAAATATTTAATTTTTTACTATATTAGTATTTATTATATATTTATTTATAATTTTATCTTAATATGTTTTAGTTTTTTGTTGTTAGGTGCAGCGTGTAATGTAAGTAATCGAACATGACATCTTTTTTACAATGTCTAGAATTTTAGGCCATTATATTAAAAAAATAGAACATGATGATCCCATATATGGAACCAATTTTCTAGTATTCCATTTATAATGATGATAATAATTATTTTTAATATAATTTCATGGGATTCTATGAAAAAAATTTTTTAGAAAAATTTCATTTTAATAATAAAAATGATTTTATACCAAAATCATATATAATGAAGATTCCCATTAAATTAATTGGATTATTTATTATAAAAGAAGACTTGTTTTAATTTAAAACTAAACAAAAAATTAAAGAACACTTATTAATATTTGATTGAATTATAGAAAATTATTTTTATTTTAATAAAAACATTACTTAGATTTCTAAAATGTGAAACATAGATTTAAAAGTAAAAAATTATGTTTTAAATTAATTTTATTAATTATTAAATATATATCTGGTATAATAAAAATGTTTAATAAACTTTCAAGTCATTTTTATCTCATGATAATTTTATAAAAGTAATAGTATTTTTATAATCCATATTTAAAAATATTCACTAAAAAATATACCATTTCATAAATATTCCAAAAATTATCCTTAAGATAAATTTGATATGATAAATTTAAAATTAAAAATAATTTTATAAAATTAAAATTATAATATTTTGGTTGTTTGATTTTTAAAGATAATATTAAAATTAAAGAAAAACAAATTTTATTTTAAAATTAACTCTTTAAAATTAAAGTCTTCTTATTCTTATTTAAAATAAATTTAAAATTAATGGAGTGTTAATTTATTAATTCAATAATTTAATTCACTTAAAAGTAGAAAATTTATTAAAATAAAAAATATTTGAAAAGATTATTTGAAAAAATACTCATTTTTAACATTGAATGATTTTAATAACATCCCGTTAATTATTTATTTTCAAATTTCATCAGTCAATAGAAAATAACAAAATGAATGTATCATAATTGATTACTATATTTCTCCTTAATAATGGTTTATTATAACATATTTCTAGCCATTTCAGTTCAGTTTTGTGTGTAACCTAATATATCAAACATGGTATTATTTAAAGGAGAAATAAATATTGAAATCTCAAGGTGTTACATTCACCCCCTAAATAAATTATGTTCTCACAATTTGAATTTATTATTATAAAAAATTATTACATCTTAATATAGTAATGAAATATGATTTATATTTTACCATTATAATTAACTTTACGTCAATACTAGGTAACTTAGTATTTCTTAATTGAATATTTCTAAAACCATGTATATAAAATTATGAGACTCATACATATGAAAAGGTTTCCAAAAAACATACCTTGGTACTTGATCAATATTTGATTTGATAGATTTATCTTCCTATTACTTAATTTTGATTTACTATTTTTCCATAGATTTATATAATATGATAAAATATGTTAACTTGATTTTCTTCAATTTTATTAGCATAGTTTTATCCTCTAGTTTTGTTTTGATATGTTTTACACCTCTGTTTTATATCATATTCTAAAAGATAAATAACCATAATAAATTTTTTATTCTAGAAGAACTAAAATAAAACTTTAATGGATTATAAAATTGAAAAAGAGATTCCTAGTTATTCTTACTACATTTAATCATTTACTAAAACCAAAATGGTTATTACAAGTTAAGATAATATTCAACATGAATAAACCTTAATGTGAAGAATTAATTCATTAATCTCCAAAACCTTAACAATAAATCCAAAAGTTCAACTTAAATAACAGAATCCAAAAAATATTAAAAACTACCCCAAAATAACATAAATCACCCAAACCCCCCCCAAAAAAAACATAAATCACCTTGAGATAAATCCACAAAAACATCATATATGCTTCCTAAATTTAACTAAATATCTATTCCTCAAATAATATTATCCACTTATCTAAAATATAACATAATCCTAAATTGTAAAAAATATCTGCATGAATCACTTTGACATCAAATTACCTTCAAATCCTTATGGTTATCTATATATTCCCAAAAGTACAATAACCTTCCTTCTCCCAAAATAACCATAATTCCCAGACTTAAATTCACTTTCTAACATCATGATTATCTATACCATCAACTTGTCTCTAAAAATAAATTTTTTCTCAAATAAATACCACACTAAATCATATACTAAACCCAAGGGTTATATTTACAGTAATCATGTAATACTACAAATGTCTCCCAAAATATATTTAATATCATTAAAATATAGTCACATAAGACTTCAAAATGGAATTTTTACTTTGGAAATTATGAGAAACCTTAAACTTATCAATCCATGATGATATCCAAAACTATTAAATTATCATAATATAATAACTTATTAATCTCTTAATTTATCTAAACCATACTCTTATACCAACTGAGATGCCTTGGACTCATACTCCCGGATCTAGTGCTAAAAACATAATATTTACATGCTGACCTTCATACCTACTCAAGTGACCTGATTTTAACCATCTATAATTGAAACATCAAAAGAAAACATTGATTCACTTATATACCTAAGACCTTTTAGGATTATATATTTAGATAATTAGTAAAAAAATTCCTTATAAAATTCTATGTATTTCCTATCTAATATAGTTTTTTCACATCAAACATTGATTTTAATATTTCACAATAAGTATTCAATATCTCCCAAAAAAATCTCCATAAATGATATCATTATAGATATATCATAGTCTTACTCTTCTTAATAACCTAGTTAAATGTGGTTATGGTGGTTCTTGAATGGTAAACACTCTATCATGCTATACTAGAGACTCGATTTCAAATATGAGTGGGTGATTATCTTTGAAGTTACTATATAATTAATTATAGTGGTATTGTAGACACATAAATATTCAATAAATTTTGAATTTGGGCCATATAATTAGGCCTATAGGTCAAAGGGAATTTAGACATAGGGTCTTCAAGATATAAGTCCTTTGAGCCTTTAGGATATAGGTCCTCGAGGGCATCAAGAAAAATTGGTCCACATGGACTCTAAGCCACTAAACTGACCAGGTTCACCTTACTGAAAAAAATAGGATGATAAATTAGAGTAGTAGCAGTCATCAGGTAGAGAAACCCAGACCCAAGATTTAAGGATGGATAAAGTGGACATGCCATCAGACTGTGTAGAAGTACTCAAGACACTACGAGCCATTAACAACATTAATAGGGACGTTGGCATATAATCAAAGAGGTATTGTGGTGGGGTTGTTCCACTATATCCATGTCAAATAAAGATAGAAGGGATTTATAAATTCGGGCCTCTAGTATATATAATTCCATCCTTTGTTCCTATTTTCCTCTATTTAATATAAGCGCTTTATGCCTCTAGGTTTCTAAGCCATGTAATTTAGTCCTTTATGAATCTAGGCCTTTAGGTCATGAAAGAGTTCACTATAAATCCAATTAAAAAGATGTATAATTAAGAAATAAAAAAATATGGAAGTGAAGCATAGACTTCGGAAATAAAAAATAAGAATGGTGGGATCAAAAGTTTATTAAGTTTAATGTACATTGGAATCTTTCATAGAGGAAAAAATTGAGTAATATGACAAATTAAATAATCAATAAATATGTCATATAGTCAATAAATTGATCATGAAACATATCCATGCATAAAATAAAAATGTAAATAATCATATGATAAATAATAATTGATTTCATAATAGTGGAATTCATAATGTTGGACATCTTAAACCTCAATCCAAGATATCATGATCTTTCCTTAAAGGCCTCAGGCCAAGACATCATGATCTTACTATCAAGGCCTCTTTTCTAAGCATCTTACACTGTATGGGTTGACATACACCAAGTGATAACCATTATTTCCTATCTCATGAGACCAAACAATAAATTAAGGTAATATAGGATTTCATGCCTCACCCATCACATACACTAGTCTAATGCATTCCTCATATAATGAATGATATATACAATAAAAAAATATTCCTTAGTAATAAATAAATATCGATACTAAATCATGTAATATGGAATGTTAGTGTTTTCCCAAAATATAATCAACTTTCCTTAATATTCAATAATTATCCATATATAACATAAAATTATATGAATTATAAATATTTTATTTAAACAATAAAGGATCTATGTTTCTTGGATAACACACCCAATTAGATTTATGAAAAATATGGTGTTTATACCATAATGAGTAATGAGAATACAATTTTTTAAATAATAGTAATGATTTATAATACATATATGAATGATAAGATAATAAATACCTCAAAAATGAAAGCATTAAGGAAAAGAGAACTTTTTTGGGAGATAAAGAGTAAAATAGAAGTGATACTTTTAAAAATAATTTCTTATAATGTTTTTATAACTTTATTGAAAAAAAAGTTAAAAGAATGTTTCAAAATAATTTTCATGGGATGAAAATAATAAATTTTAAACAATTTTTTCAAAATAATTTAAAACAATATAATCATGAAAATAAATTATGATTAAGTAATAAAGTGTGGAGGGGAAGATTGTAAGATTTTGACCTTTTGTGAATGTACATCCTTGTTTAAATTTTGGATAAACTTCCTTTATTTTGGATAATGAAGTGGTTATTGGGTGTATTAGATGTTTTAGGGGTATCTCAAGGGTGTGGGACATCAAAGGCGGAGAAAAGAGGCCAAAAAGTGTGTAGCACATGTTTGGTGCATGGTTATAGAAAACTGTGCACTAAGCCTAGGAAACCGTGTAGATTGGGGACCCTTTCAGACAGAGGCTAGCGCATGGTTACTGCGTGGTTTTCCAAACTGTATAGGTGATCCTAAAAAACCATGCAACTTAGACCCTCTTGGTCACAGGGACCTGCACGGTTGGCACATGGTTTGGTTAACCATGCGACCAAACTGTCCGACCTTTTGTAAAGTGGGGTTTTACCATTTCCCCTCTAGACACTATTTATTTTTTCCCTGATTTTCACCCCATTAGACCCCATAAATCTTGGTTGATGAACCAAACCATAAAATACTTAAAATATATGACTATCCATCGATTCTTATGTATTTGAAGTGCATTTGTGTGTAAATCAAATATCCTAGTGAGTCTAAATCTCCTTTTTCTCTATTTTTTGGATTAGGGCTTATAGAGTATCTCCTCTCCTTCTAAAGCCATAAAATCCTCAATTTTGAAGAAGATTCAATGTTAGGGATTTAAATGGTGTTGGAGTATGAATCAAGGGATTCATTTGGGGATAGTAACCATATTTGAGCACAAGTTAGGTGGCCCTTATTCTTTTTCCAATAGTCATTATGGTTTATATGTGTATGTGGTTGTGTTAATGTGTTTCCGTATTTTATTTCTCTATTTCTAATTATAGAAAGTTTTTTGGGCCATTTATTGAGGTGTGAAACCCATAACATACCCCTTTGGGTTTGTTGGTGTGTGATATTAAACATAGGGCTACCCATGGGGTAATCCAGACCCTTGTAAATAGTGAATAAAAGTAGTAAACATTAAGATGGGGAAATAATGAGGGTGAATGGGTAATAAAAGTGTAATTGGTTATGTGGTTATGGTTAATGGGATAATTGAGATGATTATGAGTTGGATTTTTTAAATAAATAGGAGGTTTTTTAATGTATTTAATGGTTTATTTTGGGGCTTTGACATGATTTAGATTTATTGAAGGAAAACTAATGTTTTAAGATGAGTAATGTTTTGAAGGGAGGTGTTGACCTGAAAGTAATTCAAAAATGGGTTTTAAAATTATTTTTAATTAAGGGAAAGGTTTCCTCTTTTTGTGAAAATGGTTTAATGGTTGTTTTGGATGGTTGAAATGGAAAAACGCCTTGGGGCATGTTTTAGTTTTCTTGTGAAACACCTGTGTTTCAAAGGGTCGATTTAAGATGATTTCAAATAATTATTTTGAATTTTTTATACCACGATTTGGTTTCAAAGGTCTTTTGGGGCCATATTCATTGAATTGATCTATGAGTTAGTGAGATAGGAACCATAATCATTATGGTGGCATGTTAACATGGCAACGAAATGAAATAAATGATAAATGTGAATAGTTGAAGACATATAATAATAGAGTGTTAGGAATACTGATATACGTGTTTAACAGTTATGTTTTGTGTTGGTAAAAGTGAAATGGTTTTTAAATGATATTGATGTATTTTTTTTACAATTGACAACATGACATAAGGGAGTGTCTTGTATAAGGAAAGTGGGTTAATGGGTTATGAAATGTAAATGGTAAATGCGTTAATAGGTTAAGGCACAAATATGATTTATGTGTTGGAAGAAATATTAATTTTGAGTGTTATGTGTATTGTTTGAAAATGGTTTGTGATATGGTATATGTGTTAAATTTATAAAGAATAATGTGCACATGGATTGGTAGTTATGTGGTATTTTACTTGAGGATCTATGCCCATGGGTCGGGTTAGTCTGAGGATCTAAACCCCACTCCTATAATGTGAAGGTTAGGGGAAGGGATAGAGGCTCTATACACCTAATAGGTGAATTTTATGCTACTACCTAGACTGATTCTCCAATGTAAGTTAGATGCATATGTTTATGAAATGTTTATCTCTAGTGACATAGAGAACTTAAACTATTCCCTTATGCATGGCGATTGTTCAGCTTAGGCTATAATGTAGATGATTTAAATGCCTACTCTATGGGACAAATGATGGGAATGATCATGTGAATATTGTTAACTAATGGGTATGTGATAGTTTTTGATTAGTGAACACCTCTTATGGTTAAACGTGTGTGTAACCCCTTTGTGCCTTGGGTTAGACTCCCAGTGTTACCCAAGTTAGTATTGTTGATGTGTTTACTCTAGGTAACTTAATGGATAAAGTGGATATTAGATAATTACTTAAATGAATCCCTTGTTTCCCTATTTATTTATTTCACTTGTTTCCTTGTATACACTATTGTATAGAATGGTTATTATTTTAGACACCATTTGTGGTGGCCCAATGAGTTGTACTCACACCTTTCTCAAGATATCATAACACTTGGGTACTCGAGAAGATGCTACTTGTTTTCTGATATAGGTTCAGGTTAGGGACCTAGTGTTTGGTTGTGCATGGGACATCAGGTGAGAGCATTGGAGGTTAGGATCAGGTTGTGAATATTAGGGCACCATCACTACCCAAACCACCCATACACAAGTGAGTAATGGATTTAAGGGATTTATTGACCTCAAAGTAATTTAAAAAGGGGTTTTATTAAGAGATTTTAAATGATGTTTGAAATTTAGTCAATGTTACTCTTTTTTTGAAAACAATTTAATGGTTATTTTAGACGATTTCAATGGAAACAAAAGCCTTGGGGAATGTTTTAGTTTTCAAATTGGAAGAACCATATTTTAAAGGGTGGATTCAAGATGATTTCAAATAAGTATTTTGAATTTTTTTATACCATGATGTGGTTTTACGGGTTTTTTAGAACATAGTCATTGAATTGATCTGTGGGTTAGTGATATAGGACCCATGATGATTTTGTTGGCATGTAAACATGGTTATGAAATGATCTAAATGGTGAATGTTCATAGTTTATGATATATTATAAAGGGGTGTTAAGCATAATGATATATGTGTTTAATATTTATGGTTTATGTTGGTAAATGTAAAATGGTTTTTAAATGAGATTAATGTAAATTGTGTGCAATTGGAAACATGGAATAAGGTTGGATTTGGTGTAATGAAAGTGGGTTAATTGGTTATGAAATGTAAATGGTAAATGTTATAATGTCGTCACGGTGATGATTGATGTGTTGGACAAAATATGAATTGTAAACGTTATGTGTATATTTTGAAAATGGTTTTTGATATGGTATATGTGGTAAATGGATAAATAAGCATGTACACATGGATTGATAGTTATGGGGTATTGAACTTGAGGAACTATGCCCATTGGTCGAGTTATATTGAGGCTCTAAACCCTACCCTTATAATGTGCGTGTTAGGGAAGGGGACTGAGTCTCTATACACTTAACCGTTTTATTTGATGTTACTACATGGACTGAGGCTCCAAGGTAAGTGTGATATATTTTTTTTGTGAAATGTTTATCCCAAGTGAGATATGAAACTTAACACATTCCCTTATTTATAGTAATTTTTCAACTTATACCATAGTGTAAATGATGTAAATGCCTAACACTTGGGAAAATGATGAGAATTATCAAGTGAATATTGTTAACTAATGGGTATGTTATAGTTTTTGGTTAGTTAACACCCCTAGTGGTAAAAATGTGTATAACTCCTTTGTACCTTTGATTAGACTCCCAATGTGACCCAAGTTTGTTTTTTTGATTGGTTGACTCTATATAACTTAATGGATAATGTTGATATTAGTTAATTACTTAAATGATTCCATTATTTCCCTATTTATTTATTGAACTTGTTTACTTGCATAAACTATTGTCCATGCTGGTTATTACTTTAGGAACCATTACTGGTTTCCTACCGAGTTATACTCACACCCTGATCAGGATTCCATGGAACTTCAGTACTTGAGAAAATGATACTTGTTTTCTAATATAGGTTCAAGATAGGGACCTGGTGTTTGGTTGTTTATGGGACATTGGGTTGGAGCATGGGAGGTTAATACTAGGTTGGAAATTGTATCATTATTTGGGGTCTTGTGGTAGTTTTTGTTTTGGTTTATGTTTTTATGACTGCTTGACATGTAGTGTATTCATTATATTTTTATAGTATGTGTTTCCTGATCACCTATTGGCATTATCACATGTTTTTTTGTTCTTGATAGTTATTATATCTATTGATATTATTCCTCCTATGGTGTTACTCTAACATGTGAGTATAGTATTTGCAATGGTACTTCATAAAACCATACTACTAGTCAACAACCCTAGGCATATGGGGAGGCATGTCTGAGATCATGTGGTGACCTGACTCAGGGCACTAGAAAGTGAAACTAAGCAGAAGACGTTGCAAAGATATAAATATACATAAGTGGAATGAAATCCATTTTAATCATTTTAATAACATAATATCCTTTTATTTTGAAAAATTCATATAATTATGGGAATTTAAAATACTTTTAAAACTATGCAAAACATATATTTGAAGATAAGTAATAAAAAATAGTCATGATGGTGGAAAAACCATTCCTATATAAAGAATTTAAAAATATAATCTTTTCACATTTTTTAAAACAAGGGAAAAAAAATTGTACGAAAACCCTTAAAAAGAATATTTTAAAACTTTTAAATATAAAGTAAAAGTAAATAAAAATTTACCATAAGTAATTATTATATAAATAGAAAATAATTCTCAAGAAATTAATTAAATATATAAATATGGATGAATAATATTCTCGACCAAAGAGGATAAATAAGGTTGGATCTTCTTATAAACATTATTTTAGTGGTTTTAAGCACTAACAAGAGGAGAAATAGAAAGAATACATAAAATAAATAGTAATAAACATATGATAATAAAACATATGTGTTTTATGAGAGAAAATAATATAATTTCTCAAATAGAAATTGAAACATAAACAATCCTGATAGAAAGTAAAATTATAAAATAAACTCGTATGACTTCGGTGGATTTTGAATCAAAAGCCATAAAAACCTAGAAAATGACATGGTTCTATAAATCTCATGAATTAAATCAAATATCATGTCAAAATATATTCATGGGGTAGTTATTATGCCATATAAAATAAATCATGGTGCATAATATTAATCATTTGTCAATGTTATATTCAATTTATAGCCTCTTTTTATCTAATAAAAAATGATAACATCAATCATGTGTACATATAGACTACCGCCTCCATAAAGTGATGTAATTTATTTTTCATTACTAACTCACAAGGATGGTTATATTGAGTAATATAATGAACTAATAAAAATCATTAGGATAAATTTGAAAAATATCGATAAGAACATATACCTCTTCCTTGGTTAATCTCCTTTGAAAAATATTCTAATGATTTTTATATAAGTATATTGGGAATAAAATAATCACTAGGTCATGGATAAGGGTTTTGAGAAGGTATTTGGGCTTATCTTGGTTAATCCAAGGTTCTAAAGTGGTACGGAGAAGTGAGAAGAGGAGGTTTACTTTTATAAGTAGGAGGAGTGACACTTTTGTAAATATTAAGAACTTTCACATACAATAAATGTCATTATAAAAGGAGGAGGATCCAATTTAGTCAAATTTTCATGATAGGCTAAGGTAAGGTCAAAATACACTCAACCAATCAAATTTATACAAATTTTAGTGATAGATGAAACATTATTTCTTAGTGTAACCCCCACATTAACCCTTTTAACCCTTACTACGGGGATGTGAATTTTACCATGATATCTATTCATTATGGATAAAAATGAAATTATAATCATTACCAAACTAGAACATATTTATCCCAAATAATAAAATTGTACAAGATTAATAGCTAACAAGATCAATTAGATTATGATAAAATGCTAAAATTTCAAATTTTATTTAATTTTTGTTTTAAAATATTCTCCCATAATCTCAATTTTATGGGTAATTGTCACATTTTTGATAATTGTTTTTGAATAATGGAATTAATTGAAAGTAAGATTAAAATATATATTTTAATTGATTATTTAACTTTATAATTAATTTTGACATAATCCTTAACTGTTAAAACTCCAAATAATAAGAACTTCATACAATATAAATAGGGTTGGAAGAATATAACAAATAGTACATCATATTCTATTATTTCAATATTTATGGATGAAAATAGAAGTATAGATTTGTGGTAAAAATTATATGTTGTATAAGGATAATAGGAAGAAGTACATTGACTAAAAAAACCACTTTCGGAGGAGAATGTTGAGACTTCCCACAACCAAGCTCCACACAACAACCAACTAAAGTCTAGAAGGATTTATAACCTCCCCCAAAATCAACACCCCTTATTTAATAATACCCATTCAACAAAAAAACCACTAACTTTCCCAAAAACTAACCAAGAAAAAGATAACAAACTACCCTACTAGCTATCACACACCTAAAATCACACAAATGGTTCCCATACAACACACACTTGACTGCACCCACATGGTCAAATAATACATTCCTTAAAATTTCCCCCACACTGAAAAACATATTTTCCACAAAGTGTTACTCTGATATATTAGCTTGATTTCTTAAGAACTAAATAAAAACCTCTTATTATTATGATAATGGAATCCCCTGGAAGTTACTTCAGTGGTGGCCTCAATATTTTTATGCTCCCAGTAGGAAAAATAAGATACTCTAGACCATAAGCCTTTACTCCATTCATTAATTTTTTTGGACATGTGATGAAAATCTTTTTGGTGTAGTGATCCTCATACCTCTGTGCCTTCTTTTAGGCCCCCTTTAACTCATGTATCCCAATAATAGTTTATAATTTGAATCTCACCCTCTCTTTTAGACTTACTCAAAGTGCTTCTCTTCTAGTTTTCATTTGGCCCATTGAAGAATCCATTACAGTGCTCAGACAATTTGTTTCACACTGTTATATCATCAAACTCCATCATATGTTCAACAACTTTATGAGATTCATCAACTAAAACTGTTTTACTAAATTATAGGTGTTAATATTAGTATTAAAATTTCAAAAAACTTATAAAATTAAAACAACCTAGGATTCAAAATGTTGAGTGGGAATAATTTTTTCTTCCTAAATATTACCATCCTTATCATCGACACCTGAATTTAGAGTATAAATTTCCTCTACAAACTATCATAGAGAAAAATATAATGGCTATATACACTCTCTAATACTACTACACCTATATCTAATCTAGGAACTCCAGCTCACTATCCCTTATTTCATTACAATTTGATACACAATCTCTTCTAAAAATTCACTATGTATCATACCAAACATAGAAGTGTCCTCGTTTATTGGTTATTTTATTGGAGAAGTCTCCTCTTGTACATTTTCTTCATGACTCATGCTATGAAAAATATAGTGATTTACCTAGTTATAGAATGTAGAATACATGGCATTTTTCTTTATAATCTATAACATCATTAAAACTTGTGTTATACTAATAATCATCCCTTTCACATCTATAAGTTCTAAAGTTCTTTGTTCACTATGTTTTTTTTAACAACTCAGTAGGTTCCCTTAATTTTTTCTATAAGGACTACAACTACTCACATTTCTCTACATGGACTTGAAATACATGCTAATAAAATGAAGTTGGATGTTTTTTTGAACTGGATAATTCTCAAGAAAGATAATTTTATTTAATTACTAGAATAATACACTACTCCATACATTTCTTCCCACATTCTATCCATCACATTTTCAAACTTTTAACATCTTCCACCACATATGTCAAGTATCTAAAATATACTATTCATACCGAACAATCATCTAAATAATTTTTTATATATGATATTCAAATCATATTAACATCATCCCATATGGAATTATGTTTCTCTTTTTTTTCACTATAGTGGGAAATACATTTTTTCACCAGAATTTGACAATCCCCTTCAGATCATACCAAAATGAAAACTCGCTACTCTAACTTTCTATCCCTAATTGTTGTAATCAATATATAAAAATTATTTCATCCTTCTTATCTCTCATATTATATCAATAATGATATCTTTTTCTAGATTAACTGGTGAAGATGAGATATTCTTGATCAGATAATATAGAAGGGAAAACAATATTTTCCATAACCTGCCTATCCAGTGCAATTGGTATAAGATTCTCCTTCTTATTATTCCTAAATCTATCCATAATTACCATATTAAACTACCCCAAATTTTTATTTGTATTATCATACTTCTAATAGAGTTATAATTATAGAGAAATTATCTCTATACTAATTTGGGAATATGAAAATTCTATGTCCTCTAGTTCAGGAAAAACTAGACATATTTATCTAATTTAATGATCAAGTCCAAAGGATCATCTCCTGGTAAAATAGAAGATCTATTTTCCTCATAACACTCAAATTTTCTTCTTCCATATAAATATACCCAAAAAACTAACATCCACTACATTAGTTTCTTTCCTCAACATTTACACCCCCACTTTGACTTAAAATCTCTACAAATTCCTCACTTTGTTTTCTAGAATAAGTACCAGATTCCACCTACTCACACACCTAAAATCTATACAAAAAAATCACCAATATTTCTTCAATAGTAGGATAATTATCAATATTTTTACGTTATAAAACAAACACATTCCAACCCCATTTTTATCATCGAGTAATAATCCACCTCTCCTCATAGCACATGCATCTGCAACAATGAACTTGTCTACAAAACATGTGTTGTTACAAGTAGTGATCACATCTCACTAGTATTTCTACAGTAGGAATTAGGTATAGTAGAGATATAATAACTATATAGAAATATTTTTTCACAATTAATCCCAAAAACATATCCATACCTGCAAACTTCTTTCCCTTGAGTGCATATCTAGACGATCACTCTCTAGTGATCATTTCTCTTAATGAGAGTCACAATAATTAACTATTTGACTAACTTGAAATTTGTATAACAAAAAATAATGATAATATAATAGAATATAAAACACATCACCTTGTATTATTATAGCATCCCATCTTTTTATAACATAACTTTTCATTCCATTACACGGAACTGAGGATCTTTAAGGTTTAGTGTCTTGGAAACAAGGAACATAAAACATGAAACAAAAAAAACATTCTTCTTAAACACTTGAAAGGCTTCTCCTCATGTTCACCCTAGGCTCATTACTGCATCTCATAACCTGGGGACATACATCAAAAGGAAGGGTGAGCATAAGGCCCAGCAAGGGAAACAAGTGAAACATTTTACATATGAACTTGAGATACATCAATAAAGTCATGAAAAGAACTTTAAGGCATGAGAAAGAAAATCATGAGGCATTTCATAATAAAAATAACATTTTCCATAACTTGAATATGTGGCTACATCATTTAACTTAGACAATCATGAACATATCACCAAGGTCCATCCCCAAGGTGTCATTTGAAAATTACCAAGGTTATTCACCAAGGTATCATGAAAATTGTAATCTCTAGTGGTTACATCATTACCCAATGCATTGGAGCGCTATCAGGGCGCACCCTTAAATTTGCCTTTATTATCATGTGAGCCACATATATCATCATCAAACATTTCATAAATAACCCACATAACATAAAATAAATGGGTTTCATTTCATAATCATAACGTTTTAAAAACTGCTTTAAAGACATGATCTTTACGGCACTTTAAACCCACGGAAAGGGAAAGCGGGTTTCATATATGTAAATCCCAGAATTTAAAATAGAACATTTTGATATATATGTGAATAACCCTATAGAAATAAGAGCTTTGAGTATTCACTTTATAACATAAAATAATTTTTAAAAAAAGAGAGAGAGGCACTTTGAGACGAAAATTCTACAGCATAACGACTATGTTTCGGGGTTTTAGAAAACATTGAGAAGAGAGGGGACATGGGTCAAACATTCATAAATGACCCATCAAACAGTAGAGAGGCAAAATATAAGGGTTTTAAGAACATGGTAATGAAATTTGAAAATATACCATATGAAATGAAGAACATGAAAGGAAGAAAAAAAAAGATTTCTCTTGTGAGAATTCGGCAGCCTAACGGCGCCACTTAAACTTCAAAAATTTGAATTGACAAGGTCAAATAGGGTCTCTCATCATATGAACATAAGAGTCCAGTATGATAGATATAGAGATCATACCCCAACATAATAGAAAGGAACTTAAAAGAATTTACGTGAAAGTAGAACTTCAAAACGAGAATGGTGAAGAACCACTTAAAAATTCGGCAGCCTAACGACGCCACTTAAACTTCAACAAAATTGAATTGACAAGGTCAAATAGGGTCTCTCATCATATGAACATAAGAGTCCAGTATGATAGATATAGAGATCATACCCCAACATAATAGAAAGGAACTTGAAAGAATTGACGTGAAAGTAGAACTTCAAAACGAGAATGGTGAAGAACCACTTAAAAATTCGGCAGCCTAACGACGCCACTTAAACTTCAACAAAATTGAATTGACAAGGTCAAATAGGGTCTCTCATCATATGAACATAAGAGTCCAGTATGATAGATATAGATATCATACCCCAACATAATAGAAAGGAACTTGAAAGAATTGACATGAAAGTAGAACTTCAAAACGAGAATGGTGAAGAACCACTTAAAAATTCGGCAGCCTAACGGCGCCACTTAAACTTCAACAAAATTGAATTGACAAGGTCAAATAGGGTCTCTCATCATATGAACATAAGAGTCCAGTATGATAGATATAGAGATCATACCCCAACATAATAGAAAGGAACTTGAAAGAATTGACGTGAAAGTAGAACTTCAAAACGAGAAGGGTGAAGAACCACTTAAAATTTCGGCAGCCTAACGGTGCCACTTAAAACTTCAAAATACTGAATTGAAGTGATCAAATGGGGTCTCTCATCATATGATCATAAAAGATCAGTATGATATATTTAGAGATCATACCCCAACATAATTAAAAAAAGAACATGAAATACTTTACATGAAAATAGATCTTGAAAAATGAGAAGGGAGAAAGAATCTGTTACAAAAATTTCGGCAGCCTAACTGCGCCACTTAATACTTCATAAAACGAAATAATGAGAGTAAGAGGAGATATCTCATTATATTAACATGAAAAGGGCAGTATTAGGAGTATAAGAGAACATCCTAAAACATAAGAACATGGAGCATAAAAGGAATGACATAAAAGAGATTACTTGAAATGAAAGAGAGAGGTCGGATCCCTTACCTTAAAATGTAACTCTTAATCCTCAAAGGTTGGGACCTTGAGGGATTGGGGGAACCTTGGGAGGACTCCTTGGGAGGTAATGAGACCAGAAATTCGTTGGGAATGAGTGGGGAGTCGAATGGATGAGAGGAGGGCTTGGTATTTATAGGGAAAGTGAGGGGACAAGGCATTAATGGCCAAGGGACACCTCACATGTGCTTTTCTCAAACCCATGTGCTCCCCCTTGTCATTTATCATGGAGTTAGGCCACATGGGGACCCCAAAACAATAATTCATCACCCTTGGCCGGCCAACCCTCAAAAGATATCATGACATCATCATGACACCGTTATGATGTCATTAAACATACCGAAACCCTAAAACTGTATTTTTACTATTCACTGAAAATTCAACTTTCTCAGAAAAATCCCAAAATTTCACCTTAACCAAATATCAACGCTCTGATTACAAATATGAACTCCATTTTATAAAAATAATTTTCTAAATATTTTTAATTTCATTTTTAAATAAAAACACTATTCATCGAAAATTCATTTTTTCAGAAAAAACCCCAAAAATTACCATAACATAATATCGATGCTCTGAGTTCAAAAATAAAGTCATTTTTATAAAAATAATTTTCTAATTATTTTTAATTAAATTTTTAATTAAAAAAACACTATTCACCCAAAAAAAACTAATACTTGAATAATAATTATTTAACTATTTTATTGAATCACATTACTTAATCAAGGTGCCTAGATTATTTTAAAACTTTCTTTAAGTGAGATTACTAATCCATTTGGTCATATTACTAATCCTAATCATAAAATCACTATTCATAATTTACTATTCATCAAAAATCAAGTTGATCTTATTAGACTCTAAATTTCGTACTGAACATAATTGTAGAAGACCATTTTTCGAAAATCATTACACATTTTTAATTATTTAAGGTTTACACAACCATTTTTAAAATATCCTTTTTCTAGAATTCATCAAAAATATGCATACAATATTTATCCGGTCATTTGAAAATTCATAAACATCATCATAAGAAGAAATCCAAATTTTTATTTAAAAAAAGGATTACACAAGGCAATTACGGTCTCGTTACATAACCCCTTATAATACCAGCATATGACCTAAGAGTAAGGTGTGCTAGGGTGATAGAATTTTGGGGCGGCTCAGTCAACATTGCCCGAGTAGTAATTTCTATCAGTTTGAACTTCTCGCGAAGGCGATTCCGTTCTAGCTTCACATGATGAAGTTCGGCTTGGATTTGGTCCAGAGCAAAGCCCAATGGTGCTACCTCCTTCCCAATCTCTGTTAGATGGGCTTCGATCAGCCCAAGGCTACTAGGTGAGGCCATCAAATCTTCTTTCTATAATAATTAACCAAGATTACTTAAATTTAGAGACAATAATCAAAACATTTTGTTCACGGTGGTCATATTGACCGATGGTCATATTACACTCAAAAACCAATGGTCTCATTTTATTTATAATCATGTTTATCAAATAAAACATTTTTTTGAGTAAAAAAAATAACACATGAAATTAGGAAACAAGATTATTCAAAATTTCGGGTCGTTACAATCTTCCCCCCTTAAGAAATTGCGTCCTCGCAATTTTTTTTAAATTGGGTTTTGAAATTTCATTGAAAGTCCCACATCGGAAAAAGAGTCAGTAACACCATTACTTTAAAAGAAAGAAAAGGAAGTACAAAGGCCACCCGAGTTAACCCACACTCAGGTTCCATGTAGGAAAACATGGACATGGAGGAAAAAACAAAGGGTCATTTCTGAGAGAGAGTGATAGAGAACATGATTAGGAGAAAGTTAACCATGAGAAAATCCCAAACTTATGATGTGTGTAAACGGTGTTTGATTACCTAGTAGGAAACGTAAACCAACAACATTTTTGTTTTACGTTTCTTTTCATAATTTTGAGGATTTCATTTACTACATAGAACAAAAAAATAAAAAATATACCTACCTTCAAGTAGAGTTTCATCCTTTAACAAGTCCCTACCAACACTAATCTTTTCGCCAAATGATGAGAATTCAAAAACACTTGGTCTCATAAAAGCACAAGAATCATCTTCTATAGAATCACATAATCTACAAAAGATTAACTATCTATTTCTTCTATCTTTAAACATTATCCCAAAAACAGAAAGGTTAAGGTAAAACAACTCTTCAAAAAGAAAGAATCCCATAGGAATAGAACCTACTTTTAAATCTTCAAAGTTCCATGGTACTACCCAAATTTCATCATAGACCATTCCCTAAATAACGGTCCTTAAAATTCCTCAAAACAAACCAAACTAAGATTGAAACCCAAATACAATAAGGATTTGATAACATAGTCTTCCAAAACAACTTCATTGTTAATCTCCAGACAACATCAACCACTCCTAACATCTTATAAAAAAAGTAGCTAACCTAAACATATTTTACCCAATATAGGTTAGTCATTCCCATAAGTAACCTAAATTACTATAAGTTCACCTTAAATTCATCGATTCTTCAAAATATAAGTTAACCTTACTCCTCAATGAAAATACCGTAGTAATCTATTTACCTCGATCAAATATGGTTCCCAAAATAATGAACGTCTTCCAAAATAATAATCATATTTTAATCCCCTAATCATCACTGTCATATTAATACGAAAATCGTCGCATTTCCTATCACATTGGTTGTCGGAACATGTTCTTCCATTTCCCACCATTAACTAAGAAGAGAAAGCATAATTAGGGGCTTAAGTACTTAGCTAATAATCATGAAAAGGAACTGAAAGCATATAAGGATAACTTGTATATGAAAGGTATACCCTAACTTGTGATCTCATAGGTTCCCATCTAGGTTATGAATGATCATATATTCTTATGTGAACCTTTATTTTATTTTATCTTTGTTCCTTTAACAATGGTTTATACCAAGCTTATGAATTTACCAAAGCATATCCCCCGGGAGTGTCGTAACCAAGAGTGCAGCAAGGCCCGTTATCGTGTACCAGTTCCCGTTCGAGTCTAGCTCAAAGCGGTGTTTTCGGGTTTTACCCCTATGTACATCTGTGCCAGAGCCACCTCTACCTGCTCGTATCCAGACAGGGATGTATTTGCTTGGCAACCCCTTACTCAATACTCACCAAAATACCAGGAAGATTTCCTATATTAAACTTTTCTATAGGGTTCCTCCTAGAGTTTTCATATCCTAATTTCCACAAATAACTAAACCATCCTTTGATACCAACTATAGCATCCCGTCTTTTTATAACATAACTTTTCATTCCATTACACGGAACTGAGGATCTTTAAGGTTTAGTGTCTTGGAAACAAGGAACATAAAACATGAAACAAAAAAAACATTCTTCTTAAACACTTGAAAGGCTTCTCCTCATGTTCACCCTAGGCTCATTACTTCATCTCATAACCTGGGGACATACATCAAAAGGAAGGGTGAGCAGAAGGCCCAGCAAGGGAAACAAGTGAAACATTTTACATATGAACTTGAGATACATCAATAAAGTCATGAAAAGAACTTTAAGGCATGAGAAAGAAAATCATGAGGCATTTCATAATAAAAATAACATTTTCCATAACTTGAATATGTGGCTACATCATTTAACTTAGACAATCATGAACATATCACCAAGGTCCATCCCCAAGGTGTCATTTGAAAATTACCAAGGTTATTCACCAAGGTATCATGAAAATTGTAATCTCTAGTGGTTACATCATTACCCAATGCATTGGAGCGCTATCAGGGCGCACCCTTAAATTTGCCTTTATTATCATGTGAGCCACATATATAATCATCAAACATTTCATAAATAACCCACATAACATAAAATAAATGGGTTTCATTTCATAATCATAACGTTTTAAAAACTGCTTTAAAGACATGATCTTTACGGCACTTTAAACCCACGGAAAGGGAAAGCGGGTTTCATATATGTAAATCCCAGAATTTAAAATAGAACATTTTGATATATATGTGAATAACCCTATAGAAATAAGAGCTTTGAGTATTCACTTTATAACATAAAATAATTTTTAAAATAAGAGAGAGAGGCACTTTGAGACGAAAATTCTACAGCATAACGACTATGTTTCGGGGTTTTAGAAAACATTGAGAAGAGAGGGGACATGGGTCAAACATTCATAAATGACCCATAAAACAGTAGAGAGGAAAAATATAAGGGTTTTAAGAACATGGTAATGAAATTTGAAAATATACCATATGAAATGAAGAACATGAAAGGAAGAAAAAAAAGATTTCTCTTGTGAGAATTCGGCAGCCTAACGGCGCCACTTAAACTTCAAAAATTTGAATTGACAAGGTCAAATAGGGTCTCTCATCATATGAATATAAGAGTCCAGTATGATAGATATAGAGATAATACCCCAACATAATAGAAAGGAACTTAAAAGAATTGACGTGAAAGTAGAACTTCAAAATGAGAATGGTGAAGAACCACTTAAAAATTCGGCAGCCTAACGGCGCCACTTAAACTTCAACAAAATTGAATTGACAAGGACAAATAGGGTCTCTCATCATATGAACATAAGAGTCCAGTATGATAGATATAGAGATCATACCCCAACATAATAGAAAGGAACTTGAAAAAATTGACGTGAAAGTAGAACTTCAAAACGAGAATGGTGAAGAACCACTTAAAAATTCGGCAGCCTAACGGCGCCACTTAAACTTCAACAAAATTGAATTGACAAGGTCAAATAGGGTATCTCATCATATGAACATAAGATTCCAGTATGATAGATATAGATATCATACCCCAACATAATAGAAAGGAACTTGAAAGAATTGACATGAAAGTAGAACTTCAAAAAGAGAATGGTGAAGAACCACTTAAAAATTCGGCAGCCTAACGGCGTCACTTAAACTTCAACAAAATTGAATTGACAAGGTCAAATAGGGTCTCTCATCATATGAACATAAGAGTCCAGTATGATAGATATAGAGATCATACCCCAACATAATAGAAAGGAACTTGAAAGAATTGACGTGAAAGTAGAACTTCAAAACGAGAAGGGTGAAGAACCACTTAAAATTTCGGCAGCCTAACGGTGCCACTTAAAACTTCAAAATACTGAATTGAAGTGATCAAATGGGGTCTCTCATCATATGATCATAAAAGATCAGTATGATATATTTAGAGATCATACCCCAACATAATAAAAAAAAGAACATGAAATACTTTACATGAAAATAGATCTTGAAAAATGAGAAGGGAGAAAGAATCTGTTACAAATATTTCGGCAGCCTAACGGCGCCACTTAAAACTTCATAAAACGAAATAATGAGAGTAAGAGGAGATATCTCATTATATTAACATGAAAAGGGCAGTATTAGGAGTATAAGATAACATCCTAAAACATAAGAACATGGAGCATAAAAGGAATGACATAAAAGAGATTACTTGAAATGAAAGAGAGAGGTCGGATCCCTTACCTTAAAATGTAACTCTTAATCCTCAAAGGTTGGGACCTTGAGGGCTTGGGGGAAACTTGGGAGGACTTCTTGGGAGGTAATGAGACCAGAAATTCGTTGGGAATGAGTGGGGAGTCGAATGTATGAGAGTAGGGCTTGGTATTTATAGGGAAAGTGAGGGGACAAGGCATTAATGGCCAAGGGACACCTCACATGTGCTTTTCTCAAACCCATGTGCTCCCCCTTGTCATTTATCATGGAGTTAGGCCACATGGGGCCCCCAAAACAATAATTCATCACCCTTGGCCGGACAACCCTCAAAAGATATCATGACATCATCATGACACCGTTATGATGTCATTAAACATACCGAAACCCTAAAACTGTATTTTTACTATTCACTGAAAATTCAACTTTCTCAGAAAAATCCCAAAATTTCACCTTAACCAAATATCAACGCTCTGATTACAAATATGAACTCCATTTTATAAAAATAATTTTCTAAATATTTTTAATTTCATTTTTAAATAAAAACACTATTCATCGAAAATTCATTTTTTCAGAAAAAACCCCAAAAATTACCATAACATAATATCGATGCTCTGAGTTCAAAAATAAAGTCATTTTTATAAAAATAATTTTCTAATTATTTTTAATTAAATTTTTAATTAAAAAAACACTATTCACCCAAAAAAAACTAATACTTGAATAATAATTAATGAAACCGTTATTTAACTATTTTATTGAATCACATTACTTAATCAAGGTGCCTAGATTATTTTAAAACTTTCTTTAAGTGAGATTACTAATCCATTTGGTCATATTACTAATCCTAATCATAAAATCACTATTCATAATTTACTATTCATCAAAAATAAAGTTGATCTTATTAGACTCTAAATTTCGTACTGAACATAATTGTAGAAGACCATTTTTCGAAAATCATTACACATTTTTAATTATTTAAGGTTTACACAACCATTTTTAAAATATCCTTTTTCTAGAATTCATCAAAAATATGCATACAATATTTATCCGGTCATTTGAAAATTCATAAACATCATCATAAGAAGAAATCCAAATTTTTATTTAAAAAAAGGATTACACAAGGCAATTACGGTCTCGTTACATAACCCCTTATAATACCAGCATAGGACCTAAGAGTAAGGTGTGCTAGGGTGATAGAATTTTGGGGCGGCTCAGTCAACATTGCCCGAGTAGTAATTTCTATCAGTTTGAACTTCTCGCAAAGGCGATTCCGTTCTAGCTTCACATGATGAAGTTCGGCTTGGATTTGGTCCAGAGCAAAGCCCAATGGTGCTACCTCCTTCCCAATCTCTGTTAGATGGGCTTCGATCGGCCCAAGGCTACTAGGTGAGGCCATCAAATCTTCTTTCTATAATAATTAACCAAGATTACTTAAATTTAGAGACAATAATCAAAACATTTTGTTCATGGTGGTTATATTGACCGATGGTCATATAACACTCAAAAACCAATGGTCTCATTTTATTTATAATCATGTTTATCAAATAAAACATTTTTTGAGTAAAAAAAATAACACATGAAATTAGGAAACAAGATTTATTCAAAATTTCGGGTCGTTACAATTATTTCAATATTAGTGGATGAAATCACGACTGTAGATATGTTGGAAGAAGGATATGGTGTATAAATAGAAGAGGAAGAAGTATCTCCAATGGAAATACCACTTCCAGAGGAGTCTACTGATACCTCTTAAGGTCCAACTAAAAGAAGAAACTAGTTGAAGTAAAAAATGATTTATCACCCCCCATAAGAAACACCCTTTATTTAATACTAACCATTTATCCCAACAACCATTACCTTACCTAACATATAACCATGAAAAAAAATGCAAAACTTCGCTTCCCATCGCTGAAAAACATGACAACACACACATGGAAAACCAAAACATTCATACAATTTACTAAAAATGGTGTTTGGAATGTATTTTTATGTATTATAATGATTAACATGACTTCTTTGTGGCTGCATGATATTAAAAGTCACTTTTTGTGGCCATGTGATATTAAATAGTTCTGATGGAGCAATGTGTGATTAAATTGATGCTCGCGTGAGATTAAAATAGAAAATAAAATCTATGAACAAATAAGTTGTGAATACAAGCTTCTATTTGTTAATAAATTATAGGATTCAAAATATTTGGATAATTAACCCCTCATGTATGACCTCACATATGAATATTTTTAATGGGACATATGCTTTGATAGATTAACCAACATCGGAAAAAGGGTTATATGATGTTAATTCAAAGGGAATTCTACATGATAAGTATTCCTCTTCAATGGATTTATTACCCACCATATTAGATTAACTAATTTCCTACATATGATTAAAACAAAATATTAGATAAATATTTTTAAGGTGCTACCAAAAATAAAATTCTTTATTCCCCATGTTTTATTAATTCTTGAAATACCCATTTGAAATTACACATGGAATCCATCCAAAAAACAAAGAAAAAATGATCAAGGGTTGATTTGAAGTAATTGTGAACCGATGAATATTCAACAGTATACATACAATGAGAAATCATTCTATGAGATGATTCACCTAGAAGTGATTTAGAACAGGAGTTCACGACCACTGATTCTCACTGATATAGAAAAGATAACCTAAGAATCCTATATATATAAATATATATATTAATATTAAAACTTAATTCCATTGTGAAAAAGATTTTGAACTTGGTATATCTTCCTTTCTTTGGATTAGTTTATTTTTTTTATTTTTAATAAAATTAATTGTTTTTGTTCTTCTACTTCTTCATGTTATTAATTTTTTTTGTGTGGTGATTCCTTCTCATTTGTGTTGTGATCTTGTACCTCCATTTCAATGGAGGGTTAACAGAGTTCACTCAAACATCCCCTATATAACCATGATGGTTATCATGATGGTTTTGAATGGGTCTGGGATAATACCTAGGAGGTGCTTGTGGGATGATCTCAATTGATGAATCTTTTATCCACTTACCATGGAATAAGTGAGTGTGTGGTGTTCTTGGAAGGTTTCTAGTGCATTAAACCATAAAATATTAGTGATGAATGGATGTGTTCTTGTATGGTATGGAATTAACTTTGGATGATAGTAGGGAAAATAAATAGGATGAATTGAGAGTTTAATAAACCATTATTTTTGATATATTTCTCTTTAAATATTTTTTTTCTGTGATACAATTCTTTACATGCAAATCCGATTTTAAATGGACCACGATATAACATTGAAATGTTATTTTTTTAAATATGAATGTTGAAACATTGTTATTGAATTGGAGGGTTTGAATATGAGTAACTGATTTATGAAATATATTTATAATGGCCTTACTCAATAAAAAATTATTAATTAATTATTAATAATTAAGCACTCAATTTTTTTAGTGAAGTCATTTTATAATTCCAAAATATTTTTTCTTAAAAAATGGAATGTATTGCTTTTTATGATAAAATATTATAATTAATTTCTGAAATTTTTTATAAATTTTATTTTATTAAAAGGGTATAATTTTTTATATAATAATATCAAAACTATCTTAAGGTTATTTTTTTAGAATTTTTCTAGAAATATTAATTTTCAATGAATAGTGAAAAAGTGCTGATTTTATAAAAAACTTCCTTTTCCATTCAAGTATTTATAAATTAAATTTTTTCTGAATTGATTTAAAAATTTAATTATTCAATTTAGATTAAAAATAATTCAATAAATGTCATTTAAATAAATATTATTCATAATTTTTTTATGAAAACATTTTTCTACTTAAAAATACATTTTTCTGGAAAACTATTTTTCATCGTGTTTTACAGTTTTAATTTTAAAGTCATTTATGACATTTATAAGTATTAAATATTCTAAAATAAATTAAATATTTTAAATTAGTATAATTAATATTATTTAATAAGGTCAACTTAATTTTGGTTCATTATAAACAGTAATTGAGGTAAAAATTCATTACTATGGTAAATGTTAAAAGGGGTAAATGAGAGGTAAATTTAAGGAGTTAAGGATTAAAATAACTTATAAACTTGTCTAAATCCTATTTTATGTTCATATTTAGACCATATATCATATAAAATTCCAATATGAGTCATTTTGGATCCATTCTTATTGATTAATACATTAATACATGTTAATCTTTTGAAAAATTCCCAGTGTGTCATCTTCCTCCCCTATAAAGGACACCACCTATCATCTATTACTCATACTTAATGAAAATTTTAGTTTATAAAATACATAATTAAATACTTTACTCACATACATACCCAAATTCTATATTTATTTGTTTGTTTAGAATACTATTCTTATAAGGTCTGAGGTGTAATCTAGAGGAGGTCTCTCAACGAATAGGTACAACTCTTAACTGGGAACTTTCAATTTTATTTCTTATTACACCTAATTTAAAATAGTTGTATCCATTATAAAATGATGAATACAATACAATAAATATACCAAGATCTTATTATTTTTATAGTGCAACCTTTATTCATCTAATTCTCCATTAAATGGGAAATAAAAGCATCATTCATTCGTACATGAAAACTACTACCTCACAAAGAAATGTATTTCATTTTTCATCACCATCATAGATGATTGGTTATTATGAAGGATTTAATTTTTATATAATATAATTATAAAATTAATTTTATTATTTAATTATAATTTAATATCTAATTTCTTACCATCCCATCCATTGTAAAACAATAACGTCGCTCGTGCATACGTGTGGACAACCACCTCCTCGAAAGCGATGTGATTCATTTTTCACTTCAACATTACATGAATGATAAAAAGGATATATTTAACGTAAATATATATATATATAGATATATATTATATTTATGATATAATAATGATTTTTTAATGGTGAATTATAATTTACCTTTCTTTTTTCCATCCATCGAAAAGAGAAAACATTACCGATGCGTACGTACGAACTACTATCTCCACGAAGTGATGTAATTAATTTTCCATCACAAAATTATATGAATGGTTATAAAAATATATATAATTAATATTTATAATACTTATATCATTATTAATATTTTATATATGATGAATCCATTACCAAGGTGCAAGTACCAAAACCATCAAACCAAAACATGCACGTAAAGCGGACCACTTTTCACTCGATTGTCCATTTTTAGGAAGGATTGTTAACAAAAGGATAATTAGAAACTATATAAAATGGTTAATAGTAATTTATGTATGAATATAGTTCTATAATAGATATATAATAAATCTATATTTATTATATATTAGTTTTTAATGTGAACTATGTAAGATGAGACTTGAGGTAAGGGATTTATGTTGGTATCACATTTCTTTTTGGGATTTTCTCTGCTATATTTTCATTGAAAGGAAATTATATGAATAATATACTTTAAACACCATATAGTTTTCTCTAATCTATATATTCTTTTAATTTTCAATTAAAATTACCATTTTTATATCTTTGGTATTAAAACTGACCGATAAAAAACTGACCATATTTCTTCCTTCACTAGAAATATTTTCCTTTAATGTCCATATTTTATTTAATATGTTTTAAAAATGTTATAGATTTTATAAAATGATTAATTAAATTCATTTTGAACTATATTTTAACTTCTATAAAATTTTCCAAAAGGAATATTCTTATCATTTTCTAAAAAAGGTAATTTTTTACCCAAAGTGAGAAAGAAATATTTATTTTAATATATAATGAAAAAATAAATATTCCTTAAATCAAAAATTGTCTTTGATTTTATTATTCATTAACAAGTTTAGAAGTTCATTATCAATGGAAATGTTTTTTCTAATATTCTATACATTTTTAGACATTAATTAAGTTATTTCAAAATAAAAAGGTTATTTTTATCTTGAAATGTTCTAGTAATATTTTAAAGGTATTTTCATTTATGAAAAGATCCATTCATGTTACTTATGATTCACTGGGGGCATGATCTAATGGTTCCATACTTATTCTTTCTCTGAATGGTTATTATTATGATGATTAAATCTTGATGAAACCAATTTTCTATTCCATGGGTTATGATATGACTAAATTTTAAATGTTTTCATGACCCTTTGGAATACATATGATTAAATTATGATTTTTTGAAAGTATGGTATATTATATCCCTCTAATTTATTGGGTAATGAGATATATATATATATATATATATATATATCTCATAAGATGATTATTATAAGCCTAAAAATTATTACATAAAGTTATGTTCACATTTTGATGCTTGATCATGATTTATTCTGACTATGCTCACATGATATTGTTTGGATATGATTATGAATGTTTATTTTAATATTTTGGTGCATGAGCATGATTAATTAAATAAATTCTCACTATATTATGCATGTACATGATTTTAAATAGCTATGTTGACAATTTTATTATTTCATATACTTATTATGCCACATGCCTATGTTATGAATCTTGAATAATTATTACTTCTTTGATAACCTTATTAAGAATGATTCTGGATATGACTTAATTTTAGAGTTTATGATCTAATATTTTTTGGGTGTGAATTTTTTATTATGAGAACATGCACTTGATTATTTTATCACACCCGTATGACTATCTTCCGCTCTTATGGTTGAAATCTTTTATATTTACCCTTATTAAGAATCTAAGATCCCCACTAATAATGTTTTTCTTACCTTGGTTTTGATGGATGGTTCTATGTATGGTATGTCTATAAGGGTACTAATATAAATATATTTGTGGGATATATAAAAGATCTTTTAAGGAATAAGTTTTTTCTATCTAGTCTCCAAATACACTAAACCTTTATGGTTCTCGTGTGTGTGTAATTGTGAAATATATTGAATATTTATCTATAATTATGTAATGATTATATATGATATACTCAGTTCTACTTAGTTGGTATTAGAGGATTCTTCAGTTATTTTTAGAGATTAGGCTATTAGAAATATGATGATAGAACCTAAGAAAATATATTGTGAGCCAAAATTTATAAAGGATGAACCTAAAGTATCATAGGTTGATAAGAAGTTTTCATAAATTATGGAATCTCAGAAATTATTTTTTATGATTTCTTAATATATTTATTATTTCTCATTACTTATGTTTGATATTTTATTGTTTTAGTTAATGGATGGAACAAAAAGGAGTCATGCTAACAAAAAATGTGATAGGTAATGAAATTAAAGTCCTCATGAGAATATAAATGGATTTATAGATGGGATGAAATATATCATGGTTATCTTCACTCAACTATCTCAATCTATGAGTAATAATGTGAACTATTTTGAGCATTTTAATGCACTAAGGATGGAGAAACGTGACATTAAGAATTTTATATGACAATGTCCACCCTCTTTACATGGGTCTTCTAATCCATTGGTTGATGAGAAAAGGATCATTATGCTAAAAAAAATATTTTACATTCTTCAGTGCTCAAACCATGATAATGTTTTCATAGTAATACATTCATTTAAAGGTTAATTTTATCAACTTCTAATTCTTTTCAATAGAATAATGCAAGAGTAGGAAATAAACTCCATAGAATGGGAGGAGTTTTAGTGGGATTTTTTCAATAAATATTTTCTTAAAACTCTTCATACTAATATGTAATGTGATTTTATGGAGATGAAATAAAGGGATTAATAATCCATTGGTACTTAAAAATAAAACATTACATGAATTTTAAGGTATTCTTATAGATTTAACATTAACCCTATGAACAAAGTTGATTGATTCTTTAGTGTCATAAAACAAAGTCTTCAAAAGGAATTATCCAAAAGAGACTAGTAACTATAAATAAATAATTCAATGTTCTCTTAAGATAAAAATGGAAAATTGTAACTATAATTATTCTTCTATATTTAGTGTCAAGAAGAAAAAAATGGAAATTTATTGAAACTTGAATGGTAAATCCCATAGAGGAAAGAAATTAAAACCACTTACATGATAAAAATATGGCAGAAAGTGACATGTGCCTGTCACGAGGTGTGATAAAAAAAATTATTTATTAAGATAAAATATATTAAAGTGGATAATCTAGCTTGTCTCCAGATATGAGCATACAATAATAAATTTTATCACTTCAAATTAGAGGAAAAATTGGTTGTTTTTTGAAATTGATTTATTTTGAAAACAAATGAATTAAATTAAAAAAAGAAAAATATTAAGAAAAATATTGAAAAAATTTACAAATAATGTGATTGAAAATAGTGATATGATTCGGGCGATCAAGTCAGGGTAAATTTCTAATTATAATGATATCGTTGTTCAAATTTATTTAATAATCTTCTTCTAATCCGATGAAAGTGAGACTCCACTATCACTTACTCTCACTCCCTTGGTAAAATGGTGATGGTGAGAGTAAACCTTTCCAAGATCCCATCTTAGTGTACTATCCTTTTTATGTGTGAGAGAGTTGTAGCTAATACCCTCAATTGACTTTGGAAATACTTTATTTGGACTTCTTTCTGCTGAACAATCAAGAATATCCAATACCCCTCCCACACATACAAAAAATCATTGATTAATTCACTACTAACCACTAGTATATTCAATTATATGTAAACTAAAATCTAAAGTAGGGATATAATGGTAATTTAACAAATAAATAACAATAACTGAATATAAAACCAAATATGATCGTCGACTACTATTATAAATTAAAATAAAATTCATATAAGAGAGAAGGAAATTAGTAACATGATGTTCAAGAACTCAAGAATTACAAAGATGAAGACGTCCACTTCCCTAATAAATTAAAATATTAACCCTTCATGTGAATGGTATCCATGAATATTGGGGAAGAAGAAGTTTTTACCAAACTAAGAAGAAAAAAAGAGGGAAAAATAAAACTAGAATATTTCTCCCCTAGAATATGTCCACAAAAAGTATGGTCCATTTATTCTCAACAAACACCAGAAAATTTCAAATGTTTCTTCTAAAAATTTGTTCTAAATTGAGTTTTATATATACCCTAAAAATTTCATTGCATTTTGATATGCGTAAAATAATTAATTCCAGAATTACTTAATCTGACTTTCTTCTAGCTAAAGAGACCCTTCATCTTCTTCCAAATTAGCGCATTCAATGGCTGCATTAATGATTTAATTTCACCATTCAATTTAATTTTATCTTGAAACTTTGAGTCATATTTACTTTCCAAATAGAATAACCTATTTTAGAGTTTTTTGGCTGAGATATGCCTCCTTTACTGAGTTAGGGTTCATTCTATCAGATAGAAATATTTCTCAACGTGATTGATTTATTTAGGCATATTTAATTTCAAATGAGATTTATGTATAGAAAAATAAGTTGAATCCCACATAAAAATGAAGCCTAAAAAATAATAAATTCATCTAGATGAATATTTTAAATGTTATTCTCAAAATTCTAAAGTGATAGAAAACTGTTAAAATTCTATAATCAACCAGTTTACACATTTTAGACTAAAATTAAATAAAAATACAAAAATGATTAAAATCAACTCAAATTGTTAAATTTGTGGGTTAAAAAATTAAAATACACATTAAAAACATTTAAAATAATTTCTCTATCAATTCCCCCACACTTAGAACTTGAAATCATAGAAGAGTAAGCATAAAAATCAAGTCAATGAAAATTAAAAACACATACCCATGAGATACTCCAATTTGATAATAAGAAATAAAAGATATCATACATCCTAAAAAATCATTATTTCAATTTCTCCATTAAAATCATAAAATAAATTTCCAATTCATTTATCCTCCCATTCACACAATATAGCTACCTCATATGATTTTTCTCTTATCTCAAAAATGTCAATTTCCAACAAGGCTTTTCTCACCCAAACCCATTCAAGAGTCACCATAGGATTGATAAATTCTTACACCTCTATCTGATATTATTTAAGAAAATGTTTTTACCATGATAAAGTTTTATGGTTGTTCAGTGGATTTCAGTTGGTAGGATTTAGGGTTCAAAAATTCTGAGACCAAATAAGGAGAGTCTTACTATTTTAGAAGAAAAATTGAATGATTCTAATTATCACTAAAGTGTGGTATCCAACTCACTGCCCTCAATATAAAATCTGCTTAAAGAATATTTTAAAACATCATGGACATTTAACACTATCTACATTTTAGTAGAAAAAAATTAAATTTCTCTTCTCCCCTTTTTTTCTTGAAAACTCTGGATAGGCCCAACTTTACTTATCCCTTAGAATATCTAGAAAATCAAAATTTCTTTTATCATGATATATCTAGAAAGGAAAAGATTTAAATGTAATGAATTTTTAGCAGCAAACACATCTATTCAGTATTATATTTTCCACACAAAGTATTACCAAATTATATAACACAACACAAAACAGCTTCCCCCCACACGAATGTTCAACTAGATTATGAAATTTCACATCCAGAGTATATTGGATAGGGAAAATTGGAATGTATTATGGCTAAAATAATAGGCTATATATCTCTTATAAGGTATAAAGGATTAAATATACAAGGAAGGCTAGAATAAAATGGATTATATTGAAAGGGGGATTTAAAATTGATGAAATAACCCAGTTATTAAAAACATAAGTACATCAAACCCTCATTTTTTTGAAGGGAATAAATCAAATTATGGTTAACTAAATCATGGTTTGGTTCTCTCAATAAGTGAGGTTAATGTAAATAATATGAAAATTGAGTTCATAATCCTCAAGATAAATTTATTTTAAAGATAAAGAAAGTGAGATGTGGATTGGGATTCAAAAATAAAAGGAATTTTCATGAAATTCTGAAAGTATTAAACTTGAAACAAAGTCATTTTTAGCATTAAATTATATTCAGTTTCATGGTATGAATTGTTTAACTAATTTACATGGGTTTAAAAAATATAAAATATAATCATCCCATCTTAAAATATTCAAAAATAGAAATAATTCCAAAAAAAACACACAAAAATTTGAAAAACACACAATTTTATAAAAACAATATATAGAAAAATCCTAAACTACAAAGTTTCCCTCAACAACAATTAAATGATGAAATGTACTCAATGAATTCAATTAGATTTAATAAAAACTAACTTATTAGCAGTGAAACGTTGAGTTAAGATCCCATATGATGCAAACTAAAAACTGACAACCAAAAGAAGAATGAGAGGGTATGACAGCCGCCATCGGGACCGGGCATCGTGAATCTTTGTATGGGGCAGTGCTAGCCGATCAGCAATGAAAGGTGGGGAGCTAATGCGATCAATGATGCTAGACACTGGGGAGGGGAAGTTCTAGTGGGCTGGGCCTACGGGTCATGTAATGGGCATAGGTATGCCTCTGGGCCTTCAGGTCATGTATTGCGGGTCATGTCAGGCCTTGTTCCTTAGGGCTACGGGTCATGTACGAGTTCCCCTTCAACCCTTAAAAGGGGGATTATCTATAATAAAATAAAAAAAGAAGGCCTTTGGTCCATTCAGAGGATGGATATAGTATAAAAAATTAATACTCATGGTAATGAGATGTATCTTTAGTGGTGATTGTAGGATAATGAATTATTCCTCCTCTTTCTTAGTTTCCACTTTCACAACCTATTATTCATTATGTAGTACTTGATTTAGGTATGCTACATCAATGGAATAATCAAAGGAAAAGTTAGACTGTAATTATATTTGAACAAAATTAAATCATGGAGAATCAATATCAAATTATTCCCCATAAAATTAAGCATCTTATGTCCATTTTTCCTCAATAAAAGAAACTTTTATATCCTCTTTTAATCCTTAAAATAAATTTTCAACATGTTTTAGGACCTCTAGATGTTTCGCATCAGGTGTATCTTCTTTTTCTTCCTCATCCACAAAAAATCCAAGTGTTTTCCAAATATAAAAATTTAAAACAATTATAAGTGATACTCAATTAAATTTCAATAAAATCAGAACATATTTAGTTTACTAAAATATAATCTCCATGATTTTGTTCAGTTTCAGTTACTTCTTTAGTGGAAAGTGCCTCTTGGAGTTGAATCTCACTTGATAGAGGTAGGTAGTCAGGCTCCTCCTCTCAAAATTCAACCAATTAGGTGGTTTGATATTCTTCCAATGATTTATATAGATATAATGGTATTGAATATTATTCTTTTAAATAGATGGGGAGATCACATTTCATAAGATATTCATTCTATAATTCATCTTAATATCATTGATCTCCCATACAAACTTCATAAGTAATATATTCTTCATTAATATCCTCAAGAGATGGTTGAGTAGGGCCAAATGGATCTTATTTAAACTCTATAAATGTATCCCTAGGTTATTAAACAACAAATATGAGTAGGTAAACCTCTTATACAATTGACTCAGGTTTGGGTTTCTCTTAATACTCATGCACTATTTGTTCTATTTGGATATTCATCTCCTGTATGTTCTCTCTAATCTATTGAAATGTAACTTATATACTATTCAAATATAATTATACATGATGTTTCACCTATGTAATTTATTCAATAATATTAGTGGAAAATAAGGGAGACTCTTTTTTTACCTCAACTATTTATTGATAAAATTAGAGGAAGTACTTATAGAGTTCAATTAACTCTCTGGCCAATCCCTCCAACACATGGTATTCAAGGGAATATTTACGGTTCGGAATGAGATACTTGAATTCTTCCTCCTTGATGATTTGGAATCAAGATTATTAGTTCTTCTTATAAAATAAAGAAACACTATCCTCCATTAAAAAAGGTGTATTAACTTTTTATTTATTTATTTTTTAATTTGAAAAAAATAAAATATTTAAAATTATATTGTTGGAACTATATACCCAAAAAATGACACTAATTTGTGACATGAGAATGTTTTGGGGGTGTGGTAAAATAAATTATTTCATAAGATAAAATTGTGTGAATTGTTCATCCTAGGTTTTCAAATGAGAAGAGTACATAATAATCATGTTTTTTACTTTAAAATAGAGGAAAAATTAGAAGTTTTTAAATTGTTTGATTTTGAAAACAAATAAAAGAAAAGAAACAAAAGAAATAAATTATGAAAATTATTGAAAAAATTTGACAAAGAAAGTGATTGAAAATAGTGATATGAGTTAGTTTATCAGGTCAGGTTCGGTTGTCCAATTATAATATTATCCTAGTTTTAATTTATCCAATCATCTTCTACTAAAGTGATTAAAGTGAGATTCCATGATCGATTCCTCTTACTCCCTTGGTCAAATGGTGATAGTGAGGGTAAACCTTGGAAAGATATCATCTCATTCTACTTTATTTCTTATGTATTATGTAGTTACAGAAAATAACCTCAATTAACTTAGGCAATACCCGAGTAGGTCTTGTTTATCCAAAACAATCAAGAATATATACGATCCCTCCCACAAACACTAATGATCACCAAGTACGTCACCACTAACCCTTGGTCCATTACATTTTATATAAAACATAACCTAGTAGAGGGAGATAATTATCATTTACCAAATTAATAACAACAACTAATATAAAACCAAATATGACTGTAATTGATAATAAAAACTGATATTAGAAACTGAAATCAACTTCATAGAATAGAGAAAAAAACTTATACCACGATATTCAAGAACTCAAGAATTAAAAAGATTTAAAACTAACTTTCCCCAATCAATCAGAATATTAACCCTCTATGTGAAGGTTATCTATGAATATAGGGGATAATAAGTCATTACAAAACTAAGAAGAACAAAAGAGGGAAAAAGAAAAGAAGAACATTTCTCTTCCAGAGCCTATCAAATAAAGGTTCCCCCATTTATAATAAAATAAGCTAAAAAATCACCAAGGTTTCTTCATAAAAGATGTTTGAAATTTATTTTTCTGTCGATACTCAAAATTTAAATGAACATGGACACGTTTAAAATAAGTTATTCTTGAATTACTCAATAAAATTGTTTATGTCCAAAGAGACCCAACATATTTCTCCATATTGGCATGTTAAATGGATGCATTATTGAGTAAATTTCTATATGAAATTTTATTTTAAAATGTAACTTATAGTTATATTTCAATTCTAAATATAATCACCTCACTTGGAGGTTTTTAGCCCGAGATATGCCTCATATACTGATGTGGGGTCCATTTTATCATATAGAAATATTTTCAACTTGATTGATTTGTTTAGGAATGTTGAAGTTCAAATTAGATCAAGGTCCAAAAGAATAAGTTGAAGAATCTAAATAAAGTAATAATTAAAAGAATCAATCCATTTGGATTAATATTTTAAAAGTTATTCTCAAAACACTAAAGTGATAGAAAACTGTTAAAATTACAAAATTATGCATTTTTCACATTTCCCCCCAAAATTCACCAAAAATCCAAAAATGAATAAAATTAGATAAAATTGTTATATTAGTGGGTTTAAATCATTTAAATAGGTATGAAAAATAATGAAAATAGTATCTATATCAATTCTCCCATACTTAGTACTTGTAATCTTGGACAAGTATGTATCAAAATCAAATTAATGAAAATTCAAAACACATACACATGAGATACACCAATTTGAAAAAAATAAACATAAAATATCATGACTTATAATAAATAATTATTTTAAGTTGTATACTCATATTATTCAGTACATTTACACATTATTTCACCTCCCATTCACACAAGACACCTATCTAACATAAATTTTCTCTCATCTCCCAAATGTCAATTTTCAAGAAGGATTTTCTCACCCAAACCTATAAAAGAGTACCCATTGGGTTGATAAATTATTACATCTTCACCCAAAATGATTTAAGGAAATTTTTTTATCATGAGTACTTTTTAGGTTTTTCTAGTTTCTTTATGTTGGTAGGATTTAGATGTCAAAAATGCTAAGGCTAAATAAATAAAGTTTGGCTCTTTTGGAAGAAAAATTGCATGATTATAATTTTCACTAAAGTATTATACTCATCACTACCATTAGTAGAAAATAATCTGTAAGAATATTTTAAAGTGTCATGGATATCACAAAACATTAAAATTTAAGTATAAAAAATTATATTTCTCATATCCTTTTTTTCTTGAAATTTCTAGATAGCCAAAACTATTTTCTCATTTGGAAGCTCCAGAAATGAACACCTTCTTTTATCCTAAAAGCCTTAGAAAGGAACATATTTAAATAAAATTACTTTATTAGTAGTAAAAAAATATTTTCATAGTTCTATTTTCCACCAAACTTATCACCAAATGATGTAGCACAACAAAAAATAACTTTCCCCCACACTTAATTTCAACTAGATCATAAGATTTCACTTCAAGAGATGGTTTGATAAAGAAAATTGTCATGAAATATAGATGACCTAATATTTTTTTCATGTATTATAAGGAATAAAAGTATTAAATGTGAAATGATGGATATAATTAAAAGTATTATCCTGAAAATGGTACTTTAAAACCAATTAAATGCCTCAATCGTTTAGAACACAAGTACCTCAAACCGTCATGTTTTGAAAACAATAAATCAAATTATTGTTAAATAAATCATGTTTTGGTTCTCTAAATAAGTGATGTAAATGTAAATAATATGAAAAAACGAGTTTATAATCCTCATGAGAAAGTAATCTTAATGATAAAGATAATGATATGTGGCATGATATTCAAAAATTAGAGGACTTTTCATGAAATTATCGAAGTTTTAGACTTTAAACAATTTCATTTTAACTATTAATTTATGTTATATTACATGGTATGAATTGGTTCACTCAAATTAATGAGATTAAGAAATGAAAAAGATAATAATTTCAGCTCACAAGTTTAAAAAACACACAAAAAATGAAAAATAAACACCCAAAAATTTGAAAAACATAATTATTTTTGAAATATAAAAACACATTGAAAATAATAAATATTAAGGATCCTTATCCTAAAAATAAATGATGAAAATTTATAAATTAGTTAAATTACAAATAACATTTAAGAAAATATATAATTGAATAACAATAAACAAGTGTTATAGAGAGGCACAACTTAACTTAGTTCCAGTGCAATGTTGAGTTAATATTCTACATGTTGTAAATTGAAAACATACAACCAAAAAAGAAAATAAAATGTAAGATATTTATTGGATGAAATTTAAATAGAAATAGAAATATAATATAAGGATAGATCTTGGTTTAACCCCCCATGTGGGACCTGGGTTTTGAATACCTTTATATGGGAAGTTCTAGTTGGTTATCCCCAATCCGATGG
Organism: Viscum album; assembly: GCA_963277665.1. Lineage (NCBI taxonomy): Eukaryota > Viridiplantae > Streptophyta > Magnoliopsida > Santalales > Viscaceae > Viscum > Viscum album. The sequence goes on along the minus strand of OY728135.1, from coordinate 777,552,148 downwards.
TGGGTAGAGTTTCATTGAGATGAACAACTATCTCTTATTATTTACATCATAAAATGATTTTTGAGGACTCAATGGATATATTATAAAAAATTAATCCTCTTGTAAACGAGATGAATATTTCACAATGATGGTAGGACAAATAATTGGTCCTCCTTTTTCTTAGTTTCCACTTGCACAACCTGTTCTTCACTATCCAGTTCTTGCTTTAGGTATGCTACATCAATGGAATAATCAAAGGAAAATTTATAGTGTAATTATATTTGAACAAAATTGAATCATGAAGAATAAATATCAAATTATTCACCTTGAATGTAAGCACCTTGTGTCTCTGTTTACTCTAGCAAAGCCACTATGATCTCATCTTGTACTCCCTACAATAAATATTCAACATGTTTGAGGAGTTTCGAATGTTTATCATCAAGTGTATATTATTATTATTCCTAATCCCCCAAGAAAATACAATTGTTTTATGAATATGAAAATCTTAAAAAATTAGAGGTGGTACACAATTAACTTTCTAGAAAATTGGAAGATAACAAGTTCAAGAAAAAACCACCTCCCTGAGTTTGTTCAAACTCAATTTCTTTTTTAGTAGAAAGCACCTCTTGGAATTTAATTTGAATAGACATGGGTAGTTATTAAAGCTTATACTCTTAAAATTCAACTAATTGTGTGGTTTCATCATATTCCAAAGTTAGGGATAGATATAATGGTATTTATTCTTCTTCCTTATAAGGGATGAGGAGATCATATTACAACTCACATTCGTTCTAAAAGTCATTCAAATATCATTTTTCTCCCTTAAATACTTCACAAGGAAAATATTCTTCATTAATCTCCTTCTAAAATGGTTGAATAGGGCCAAATTGATCTTCTTTTAATTTTATCGATGTCTTCCTAGGTTCTTCAATGTTAAATATGAGTGGGTAAACCTCTTCCACCACTCGCACAAGTTAGAGTTTTTCTCGATGATCATGCACTATTTATTATATTTGGATATTGATCTTTTATATATTCTCTTCAATCCAATTAAAATGATAACTTATATGGTTTTAATACACTTTTATGTGATGTTACACTTATGGAATTTCTTTAGAAATATTGATGGGAAATAAGGGAGTATCTTTTTATGCCTCGATTATTTCATGATAAAATTCCTTGAAGTACTCTTGGAGGTCAATTAATTCTCTAGAAAATCCCTCCAATACTGGGTAATTGAGGGTATCTTTAATCTCTTTAATGAGCTACTTGAATCTTTATTATTGATGGTTTATAATAAATCTCCTCAGATATACATAAAAAATAAAGAAAGAATATATTCCTTGAACTAAGGTGAGTTAATTTATTTTTAATTTTCTTTTATTTAAAAATAGTCAAATATTTACAATTAGATTTTTGGAACTACCTCTCTAGAAACAACACCATGTTTTGACATGCGCATGTCATGGGGTATGAAAAAAACAATAATTTCATAAGAAAAAATATATTAAAGTGGTCAACCTAGGTTTTCTCCATATAAAAGTGCATAAGAACCATGTTTTTCAATTTTAAGTATATGAAAAATGGGATGTTTTTGAAATTGTTTGATTTTGAAAAAAAATAAAAATAAAAAAAAGAAAAAGAAATAAATTATCAAAAATATTGAAAAAATTAACAAATAAAGTGATTGAAAATAGTGATATTATTTGGGAGATCATTTTGGGGTTAGTTTTTTAATTGTAATGTTATCATTATTCTAATTTATCAAATCATCTTCTTCAAATATGATTAAAGTGAGATTCTAGGATCTCTTCCTCTCACTCCCTTGGTCAAATGGGGATGGCGAGAGTAAACCTTGACAAGATATATGCTTAGTTTGTTCTTCTTACTATGTGTGAGATATGTTCAGTGAATACCCTTAATTGTCTTAGGCAATACCTGATTAGGTCTTGTTTTTACCAAACAATCAATAATATCTACTACCCCTCCCACCCATACTAATGATCACCAAGTACTTCACCACTAACCCATGTTACATTCCATTTTATATAAAAAACTAGTAAAGGGATATAATTACGATATACCAAAGAAATGAAAACAACCAAATTTAAAACCAAATGCGATCATGCTTTATAACAAAAACCACTATTATAAATTGAAATCAACTATGTAGAAGAGAGAAATAAATTTATTCCATGATGTTTAGGAACTAAATCTTTAAAAATATGAAAAAATCCCTCTACCAAATCAATCACAAGGTTGACCCTCTATGTAAAGGGTATACATGAATATGGGGAATAAGAATTTATTACATAGCCAAGAATAACAAAAGAGGGAGAAGAAAAGATTAAAATTTCTCCTATAGAATCTATAAAACCAAAAGTTTACACCATTTATTCCCAATAGATTTCCAAAAATCACTAAGTTTTCTTGTTAAAAGATATTAAAATTTTTGTTTTCTTTCTATACATAAAATTTCAGTTTGTATGGGAATGTGTAAAATATTTTATACTTGAAATACTCAATTAGGGTATTTTTTCTAGATGAAGAGACCCTTCATCTTACTCCACTCCGACACATTAAATGGATGCATTAATGAGTGAATGTATCTATGAAATTTAATTTGAAAATTAAAATTAGAGTCCTATTTAGTTTCCATATATAATCAACTCATTTTGTGGTTTGTAGGGTGATATATGCCTCATTTACTGAGGTAGGGTCCATTTTGGAACCAAAGATATTTCTCAACTTGATTGATTTGTTTGGGACTATTAAAGTTTAAATGATCTCCAGGTATAACATAATAAGTTTAATAAACCAAATAATTTAATCCTTAAAACTATTACACTATTTTGATTAATAATGTATTTTTTTCCTGAAATAGTAAAGTGATAAAAAATTATTAAAATTATAGAATTCAGTAATTTTTAAATTTTAGCCCATAATTCACAAAAAATCCCAAAATGATGTAAATAAACTCAAATTATAAAATTGTTGGGTTTAAATAACTTAAATACACCTAAAAAATTATTAAAATATTATCACTATTAATTAACACATAATTTTTATTTAGACTCTTGTATAAGTAAACATCAAAATAAAATCAAATAAAATTCAAAACATACACCCACGAGATTTAACAAATTGAAAAAAAGGAAAGAATATCAATAATCCTCAGAAACCATTATTTCAAGTTATCTATTCAGTTCATTCAATGAATTTCTAATTCATTTCCCCTCTCATACACACAAGACACCTTCCTCACATTAATTTTCTCTCATATCATAAATGCCAATTTTCAACAAGGCTTTTCTCACCCAAACCCACGTAAGAGTCACCATATGCTCGATAAATTAATAAATCTATACCCATTGTGAGTAAAAGATATGTGTTTTTCATGATTATTTTTTAGGTTTTTTTTAGTTTCTTTAGGTTTTTAGGATTTTGATGTAGAAAATTTTGAGGCCGAATAAGGAGAGTTTGGCTCTTTTTGAAGAAAAATTGCATGATTCTAATGGTTACTCAAGTATGGTCTCATCCTAACCCTCATTAGTTGAAAATTATCTCTATGAATATTTGAAAATATCATGGATATCCCAAACCATAAAAATTTTATTATAAAAAATTATATTTATATTCTTCTTTTTTTTGAAATCTTTATATAGAAACAAATTTCTTTCTTCTTTTGAAGCTCCAAAAAGGCACAAATTATTTTTTCATAAAATATCTAGTATGGTATATAATTAAATATAATAAATTTTTTAGTATAAAACAAATATATTCAGAATTTTATATCGACCCAAAGTATCTCCAGATGATTCAACACAACACAAAATAGCTCCCCCCACACTTAAGTTCAACTAGTGTATTAAATTCCCCTTCAAGATAAGGTTGGATATGGAAAATTGGTTTTTAATGTGGAAAATCTAATGGGTTTTATCATAGATTAATTTATTTTTAGTTTCATGGTATGAATTGGTTCACACATTGGAATGAGTTTCAAAAATATAAATGATAATCATTTCAATGTACAAGTTTCAAAAACACACAAAAATTGAAAAGGAAACACACAAAAATTTTAAAAACATATAATTTTTTTTAAATTATATTATTTTGAAAATTATAAACTAAAATGGTTCCCTCCCCCACATTTAAATAAAAACAATTACTCAATGAATTCATTTATATTTAACATATAAGAATTTGTTTAATTGAATCATAGCCAATAGGTGTTAAGTATAGGTGCAACAAGACTTATTGGCAGTTCAACAATGAGTTAATGTACTAACTGTTGCACACTAAAACCCTAAAAATAAAAGAAAAATAGAAAAAATAAAAATTTATTATAATAAATTTAAAATAGAAATAGAAAGGGAATAAAAGTATTGATCATGGTTTGATATCCTAAGTGATACCTTGGTTTTAACTACTTCCATATGAGTAGTTCTAGTTGTTTATCCCATATATGATAGTGGGTGGAGTTTCTTTGAGATGAAACACCAACACTTCCTCTTTGCATCATGAATGTATTCCTTTTTATTGAGTAGTCCCTGGATATAGTATTGAAAATTAATCCTTTGAGAAATGGTATGCATATTTTATTGTGAGGGTAGGAAAATGAATTGGTCCTCCTCTTTCTTGGTTTCTACTTTCACAACCTCTTCTTCATTCTACACTTCTTGATTTAGGTATGCTTCATTAATTGAATGATCAAAGGAAAATTTATAGTGTAATTATATTTTAACAGAATTAAATCATGAAGAATCAATATCAAATTATACCCTTTAAATGTAAGTATTTTTTTCTCTGTGTCCTCCAACAAATCAACTTTTATATCCTCCTGTACTACCACCAATAAATGTTCAACATGTTTTATGAGGTCTATATCTTTCTCATCAAGTGTATCTTCTTTTTATTCCTCATATACTATTAAAATAATTTTTTTGTATGAATATGAAAATTTAAAACAATTACAGGTGATACTCAAATAAGTTTCCACAAAATTAGAAGATAACGAGTTCAATAAAATATCATCTCCCATAGTTTTTTTATTGAATTAAATATTTACTTTAATGTGCCTTTTGGAGTTGAATTTTACTGGATAGAGGTAGGTATTCATGATACTCCTCTTAAAATTAAACTAATTGGATGGTTTCATTTTCCTCCAATGTTAGGGATAGATATAATGGATTGATTATTATTCCTTTTAATGGAAGGGGGCATCATATTGCACCTCATATTCATTCCAAAATTCATCCAAATAACATTGATCTCCCATACATACTTTACAAGGAAAATATTCTACATCAATATCCTACAATAATTTTTGATTAAGTATAAATGGATCCTAATTGAATTATATAAATGTATCCACCAGATATTCAACTTCAAATATGAGTTTGGAATCCTCTTACACCACTTGTTTAAGTTCATGTTTCTCTTGATACTCATGTACAATTTGTTCCATTTGGTTATTCATCTCCTGTATCTTTTCTTAAATCCATTTCAACTGATCTATTATACTAATGTAATCCACTTATAATTTATGTTTCACCTGTGTAATTTATTTATAAATATTGGAGGGAAAAATGGAGACTCTTTTTATACCTTGACCATTTATTGATAAAATTATTGGAAGTAATCCTTGAGTTTAATTAATTATCTAGCCAATCTATCCAACACTAGGTATTCAAGGACATATTTAATGTCCCAATTAAGCTCTTTGAATTTTTACTTCCTTATGATATGGAATCAAGATCCCTATATCTACCTAGAAAAGAAAGAAAAACTATCCTCCATATAAAAAGGTAAGTTAAATATTTTTATTTTTTTTAATTTTAAAATAGACTAATATTTATAATTATATTGTTGGCACTACCTCCCCAGCAACATCACTATGTTTTGAAATATAATTATAGTGGGTTTTGGGAAAAAAATATTTCCTAAGTTAAAATGTGGAAAATTTGTCAACCTAATATGTCTCGAGATAGGAGAACACACCAATAAAGTAGGTTACTTTGAAATAGAGGAAAAGGTGGTTTTTTTTGAAATTCTTTGATTTTGAAAACAAACAAACGAAACAAAATAGAAAGAAAGAAATTAAGAATTTTTTTTGTAAAAAAACTGATAAAGTAAGTGATTGGAAACAATGACATGAGTTAGGTGATAAGTTCAGGGTATGTTTTCCAATTATAATGCTATAATAGTTCCAATTTATCCAATCATCTTCTACTAAGCTAATTAAAGTGAGATTACATGATCACTTCCTCTCACTCCCTTGGTCAAATAGTGATGGTGAGAGTAAACCTGACCAAGATGTCATCTCATTCTACTATCCTTACCTTGTGTGTGATAGTTGCATCAAATACCCTTAATTTAATTAGGAAATACCTGAATATGTCTTGTTTATCCCAAACAATCAAGAATATCCACTTCCTCTCCCACATGTACTTATGATCGCCAAGTACTTCATCACTAACCCATGGTCTATTACATTGTATATAAACTAAAACCTATCAGATAGAGTTAATTATCATTTACCAAATAAATAAAAAGAAATTAATCTAAAACTAAGCATGACCGTACTTGATAAAAAATCCTCCATTATAAATATAAATAAAATTAATATAATAAAGAAATAAATTTATACCATGATGTTCAAGAACTCAAGATTTACAAAGATGAAAACCTCTCATTCCCAAATCACTCAGAATATTACCCCTCCATGTGAAGGGTATATATGGATATGGTGGAAGAATAATTCATTACAAAAATAACAATAACACAATAAGTAAAAAGAAAATTAGAAAAGTTCTCCTCCAGAATCTATCCACCAAAATTTTTCATTGTTTATGCTCATCATACACTAAAAAATCACCAAGGTTTGTTCTTAAAAGTTGTTATAAATTGAGTTTTCTATATACCCTAATAATTTAAATTAATTTTAACACATTAAAAATAATTTATTCTCAAATTAATAAATCCTAGTTTTTTATGAAGATACCATTCATATTCCATCACTTTGTAGCATTTAATGGATGCTTTAATGAGTGAATTTATCCATCCAATTTTACTTGAACACAATTCATAGATACAACTTTCCATTACAACTATAATCACATAATTTGGAGGTCAACAGGATGATATATACTTCATTTATCTAGGTGGTGTCCATTTTTTCATACAAAATGTTTTTCAATTTGATTGATTTTTTGAGCTTGTTCAATTAATAACGAGATCTAGGTGTAGAAGAATAGGTTGAATCCCAAAAACTAAAGAATCCTAACGAAATAATAACTGTATTTTAATAAATAGTTTAAAATTTATGATTAAAATACTAAAGTGATATAAAATTTATACATCTCTAGAATTAAAAAATTTCAACATTTTAGCCCAAAAATCACAAAAAATCCATAAAATATAAAAATAATATCAAATTATTAATTTTTTTGGTTTAAATAATTGAAATTAATATAAAAATTAATATAAATTTTATCTCTATCATAAATAACTCATAAAATCAACTAAATTGAACTAGTAATTTCTTTAATTATGGAAAGTGTAGACATAGAGATAGTGACTGTTAATGGGGGATAGAAAGGTTAGAACATAAAATAGAGAAGAATAAGGATTCAACCGATGAATTTCAATGTTTTCGATATAATGATACTAGGAATTATAATAATTCATAACTAAATATAAGAACTAGTGAGGATGGTAGGCCTCAATAACCCCTAAGTAAAAGGATAAAGGGAAGGACCATTCTATCACACCTATAGTGGGTTAAGATAACAACATGGTGAAAGGTACACATACTAGCCACTATATAACTACAAATGTATTATTTTATTAAAAATATACCCAATATTTTATTTTTAAATAATTTGGGAAGGTTATCTTAACTCCACTTCACTTATTAAATGTTGAGTTTCTAGTAAAAACTCTTAATGGTATGATGATCAAATCATAAGTCTATAGCTCATCTTCGATTGAAGTTTTTGGGAATTTGCTACATGAAAATCCAATGATTCTCTATCTAGTTTAATTTTATGTGATTTTGGGATGGGATTGTCTCTCTCTATGTAGATACCATATTAATTTAATAGGAATAGAAGTCACACTTGATATTATAAATCAACCTATGATTTTATTTCAGTGCGAGGATGAATATAAAATTCCCATGTAAGTTAATTCTATTATATGGGTCTTATAGCCTATATTTAACATATGAATATTTTTTAGAATAATTATGATGTATTTCATAAAGACATTCCTAGTATTCCATTGAATCATGAATTTGAATTTTCAATAGAACCTATATATGGTGATACACCTATTTCAGAGACTATTTATAGAATGATCCTAATTGAGTTGTTGTAATTGAAGAAGAAACTCCTTGAGAATCTTGATAACAGATTCACATGCCTGAGTGAATCACTATGGGGTGTACCTATTAATTTTATTAATAATAGATATGGGTTAATGTTTCATTTCATTTATTACCGAGAACTTAACAATATAAATATTAAGAAAAAGTATCATTTACCCCATACTTATGACTTGTTTGATCAACTATATAGAGGTCAATAATTTTGAAATATTTACCTTCATTTTAGATATCATAAATTAATGGTCAAGAAGAAGGATATAACAAACACAAACTTACATATGATGTATGGGCATTATGAATATATATTAATTCTATTTATATTTACTCATTACCCTATTATGTTCATGGATATAATGAATAGAGTCTTTAGAGATTACCTTGATAAGTTTTTGGAAGTATTTATAGATTATATTATTAAATATTCAAAGATAAAGGAGGAACATGATGATACACTTTAAGATTACATTAAAGACCTCAAGGAAAGATAATCTGTATGAAAACTTTACCAAGTGTTAATTTTGGATACAAAAGTTTTCACTATTGGGTGATATAATCACAATAAATAGTATATCAGTAGATCCTTCAATGATGGAAGTTATTGAACAATAACCCAGACTAACCATGGTAACTAATATAAATAGTTTTCTTAGGTTGTATATATATTATCAAAGATTTTTAAATAATTTCTCATGGAAATATGATCTATATACCATGTTGACATGGAAGGGATCCAAGTTCCTATGGACATGTGAATGTTAAGAAAATTTCATGGAGATAAAAAGAATGTTGGGAAGTGCACCTATGTTAACACTGGAGAAGGTTTTGTGATTTATAATGATGCATATAATAAGGAATTGGGATGGATACTTGTACATAATGACATAGTTATAGCTTATGTCATGCATAAAGTAAATATTTATGAGAAAATTTACTCGACTCATGATTTGTAGATGGAAGTGGTAATTTTTACATTGAAAATATGGAGGCATTATATTTTTGGTGAAATATATTACATATATATTGAAAATAAAATCATAATTTATACATTCACATAGAAATAATTTAATATGCATTAAAGTATATGATTGTAATTGATTAAAAATTATGATTTCTCAATATACTAATAGTATGGGAAGGAATAAAAGGTGGCTGATGCTTTGAGTTGAAAGGACCATGCTAGTTTTTTCATGATGAGGATTGAAATAGATAAAGTATTTATGGATCTTCATAAGATGAACTTTAAAATGAAGAGGAAAGGGGACATATAATATCTTTATTTGATGAATCTTGCATCATCTATCCATGTGAGGATTAAAGAGGACTAGAAGGAGGATGTTGTATTTTAGTAGAAGTTTTGAAATGTTTCTAAGTTCAACCATGTTTGTGATGGAATGATAAGGTTCAAAAAATGAGAATGTTTCCCACCAATACCAGACATGAAGAAGGATTCTTTTGATGAATCACACAATTCATCACTCCCTATTCACCCAGGAAGTACAATGATGCATAGAGATTTGAAATAGTATTTATTGAGGGATAACATTAAAAAAGATATTACATAATATATATCTGAATTACTAATATGTTAGAAAGTTAAGGTGGAGAGAAAAATGTCTAAAATGATCTTAAAACCATTAATCATAACAGAATGGAAATAGGAAAATGTGAGCATGTATTTCATCACTAGACTCCCCAAAACAAATAAAGAGAAAAATTCTATTTGTGTTCTAGCCAATAACTATACTATGTTATCACATTTCATTTCTATCAAATAATATTTATCTATTAATAATATTTATAGGGTATACATAAAGGAAGTGGTGAGATTTTATAGGGTACCACATTATTTTTTATATTACAGGTATATGAGGTTTACCTTGATGTTTTGGGGAATTATTCTACTAGGATTGAATAACGTGTTAAAATTTGTAACTACATATCATACTCATATAGATTATCAGTTTTTTAGGATCAATAAAACCATGGAGGATATTTTGATATCCCTTTATATGTATTTAAAAGGTTTTTGGGATCAAAACCTTCCTTTGGTATAATTTTCTTATAATAATACTGTTCACTCAAGCATTCAGATGACACTTTATAAATCCATCTATAACAGAAAGTGAAAAAATACAACATACTGGGATTAAGTTGTAGAAAAAAATATATTATGACATAAGTAAGATGAGGAAATGGTATATAAGTGTAGATTCATTCACCATCACATTAGGTTAGTTTAGAGTCAACATAAAATTTATACTGATAGTCATTAAAGAGATCTAGAGTTAAAAGTTGGTGATAAAGTATTTTAAAAAAATATAATTAGAAGAGTGTTATTATATTTCTATATAAGGTAAATAAGATCCACATATATATATATATATATATTATTAACTTTGAAAATATTGATCCTATTGGGATATTTTCTTATTTCTTGGCACTTCTGTTGAATCTCTCATAATTTCAGTATGTGTTTCTTGTATCTCTCCAAAGGATGTACATACCTAATCTTTCACATGTATTGAACTAATAGGTCATAACACTAGTTCATAATCTCTCTTTTTATAAAACACTATAAGAAATTATGAATCAAAGATAGATTTAAGGAACAATACCACTTACCTGTTCAGTGTTTTATAGTCAAACCATAAATTTGAGGAAGTTATGTGGGAACTTGAGGACGCGATTAGGAAGAAGTATCCTCATTTGTCTATATCAAAGTGACCGAATTTAGAGGGTGGAATTATTATATGGGGTTATAATGTAACACTAAAATATTTTATGATATATTTCTATTTAAATAAATTTTATCTACTTGATATATTTATTTACACGGAATATCAAGTTCAAATGGGTCATGATATACTATTGAAATATTATTATTTTAAATACAAACATTATTATATAGTATCTGAATTGGAGGGTATGAATATGAGTAAATAAATTATGAAATATATTTATAATTATAATTATAAATAAAAATTTAATGTTTATTACTTAGGATTTAATAAATCAGTTTTCTTAGTGAAGTCATTATATGCTTTAAAAATATGTTTTATATAAAAATGGTTTTTTTTCGGGAAAAAATTTTAAACTTAAATTTTACCACTTTTAGAAATTATATTTTATAAAAATGATATAATTTTTAAAATTATCACATATAAATAATATTAATTTGTAATTTTATTATTTTTTAAAATATTAATTTTTCAGTGATTAGTGAAAAAATATTGATTTTATAAAAAACTGACTTTTTCATTCAAGTTTTAACAATTTTTTTTGTTTAAATTCATTTTAAAATTTATTTAATTATTTTATATTTAAAATAATACAATTAATTTCTTTATAATCAACATTATTCTTTATTTTTGTATAAAAAGAAATTTATACTTAAAAATTGATTTTTGTCGAAAATCATTTTTCATCACTTTTTTGCAGGATTATTTTAAAAGTAATTTCATCCACTTATAAGGATTGAATCTTATAAAATTGATTTCATATTTATAATAATAATAATAATTAATATTATTTAATATGTTCAACTTAATTTTTTGTTTTTAAGAATAATAGACAAGGTGAAAATTCATTACTATAGTAAATATTAAAAGGGGTTTGCGAGTGGTAAAACTAAAGATATATGGGTTAAAATGATGAATAAAGGTGTATAAATACACTTGTTTTTTTCATATTTAGACCATATATGATCTAATATTCAAATATGAGTCATTTTGTAGACATTTTTCTTGAGTAATATATTAGTACATTTTAATATTTTGAAAAATTTCAAGTATGTCATCTTCCTCCATTGGAAAAGGACACCACCTATCTTATCATACTCACACATCATGAGTATTTTAGTTTAGACAATAAATTACCACTCATTTACTAAGAACTATACACACATCTTAGAGGTTATTATTTTATCATAATACCATCCTTTAAAGGCATATGGTGTAATGCAAAGGAGTGTTCTCAATGAAGAGGTATAACTCTTAACCGAGTACTTCCAATTTTATTTCTTCTTACACCATATTTAAACCCATTATATCCATTATAACATGAATAATATAGTACGATAAATATAATTATATGTTATTATATTAGTGTCAAAACCTTTATTCATCTTACTCTCCTTTAAATGGGAATTTAAAGCATCGTTTGTGTGTATATACTAACTATTATCTCATGAAGCGATGTATTTTATTTTTCAACACCATCGTTTATGGTTGATTATTATGATGGATTTAATATTTATATATAATATTTATTATGTTATTATGATTTTATAATCATAATATTTTATATACTTTCTTACCTTCTCATATGTTGGAAAATTATAACGTCACTCTTGCATATGTGTGGACTACCACCTCCACGAAAGCGATGTGATTAATTTTTAATTTCCAATTTAAAAGGATGGTAATAAGGATATAATTAATGAATATATATTATATTTATTATATAATAATTATTCAGAAAATATTAATTATAATTTACCTATCTTTCATTTTATCCTTTTGTAATTGAAAACATCACTCGTGCGTACATACAGACTACCGTCTCCATGAAGTGCTATAATTCATTTTTAATCACTAATTAATATGAATGGTTATAAAATTATATATAATGAAAAAATATGATTCTTATTTAATTATTAATATTTAATAGATTATGAAACCATGACCAAGTTGAAAGTACCAAAACCATCAATTTGAAATAAGCATAGAAAATAGATAGGTTTTTACCCGAACGTCTATTTTAAATAAGGATTGTAATTAAAAGGAAAATTTGAAATTGTAAAGGAATGGTATATAGTACGTTATTTATTAATATGAATATATTTATAAAAATATATATTTATTATTTAGTTTATTTTATTAAAAATTAAGCTATACAAGACTTCTGTCAACTGATCTATGTTACAATATCATTTCTTTTTAGGACTCTATATGAGAAATTCACATTAAGAGAAATTATATGGATTTTATCCTTTAAACCCCATATAGTTTCATATCTTATAGCTATTATTATAATTTTCAAGTAAATTTATAATTTTCCTCTCTTTACTACTAATAATTATTGTGAAAATGTTTTTAATAAAAACCGACCTTATTTCATCATTCTCCATGTTTTTTAAATATTTTTAAGAATGTTTTTACTATTCTAAAAAGATTTATTAATGTAATTTTTAAAAATATTTGAATTTAAATAAATATTTTTAAATGTAATAATCTTATCATTTTCAGAACATGTTACTTTATACCAAATTTTTGTGTGAAATATTTGTTTTAAAATATACCACACAAATGAATTTTTCCACTATTATGATCACTCTTTTATTTGAAGATTACTGTATAAGTTTCCATGGTTATTTTAAATGAAATGTTTTTATGAATATTTTATAAATTTTTAGACTTTAAATAAGTGATTTCAAAATGAAAATTTAATTTTCCTCATGAAATGTTCTAGTAATTTTTAATGGTATTTTCACATATGAAATCATCCTTTGATGTTACATATACTTCAATGGGGATATGATCTAGTAGTGCCGCCCTTATTATTTCTTTAGATGGTTATTCATTATGATGACTAAATCTTCATAAAACCCATTTTCCTTTCCACATGATTAGTTATGAAGAAATTATTAATTCTTTCATGGCCATTTGGATTATATTTGAATTGATTGTGATTATGTGAAGTTTGAGTACGTTATAGACCTTCAATTCATTAGGTAATGTGATATAGATATCTCATGAGGTAATGATAATAATAATAGATATGATTTCATATATATATATATATATATATATATATATATATATATTCATATTTTGATGCATGTTTATGATTACTTCTCGCTATTCTCACAAGATTATACATGGAAACGATTTCAAATGGTTATGTTCACATTTTAATGCATGTGTACGATTTCTTCTAGCAATGCTCCCAAGATTATGCATAGACATGATTTTGAATATTTATGTTCACAAGAATATGATTTTTATGCTTATGATTCCACATTCCTATGTAATGGATATTGAATGATGATTCCTACTTTAACACCTTCATTAATCATTCTTCTAGATATGATTTGATTTTGGAGTTTATGATCAAATAATTTAGTGGTATGAATATTTTACAATGAGAACATGAACTTGATTATTTTACCATACCCTTATGATGTTATTATGATATTATGGTTGATATCTCCAATGTGTACCCTTATTAAGCATCTGAGATCACCATTTGATTTTATTTTTTCCTTCCCTAGGTTTTTATGGAAGTTCCTAAGTATGATATGTATAGAAGGGTACTAATATGATGATATTTTTAGGGGATATTGAATTTATTTTAAGAAATAATTTGATTATTCATAGAGTTTCTAAAGACTCTAAAACTTTACAGTCCTTGAGAATGAATAATATTTATATGTATTGAATATTCATCTATAATGATGTAATATTTATGTATGTTATTCTTGGGTATCCTCAGAGAGTGTTCATAAGTGTCTTTACATGGAGTGATTATTTATTTAGAAACATTTGTGTTATTTATCCTCTTATTTTAATTTCATTTTTTATTCTTTCATTTAGATTAATTTTCATCTACAATGTTTTCATTTTACTGAAAATCCCAACAAAAAACAAGTGAATGAAATATGAGAAGAGTGATTGTTTGGTAACGATCCACATGCGACAACCTAGGTCAGACAATATCCTATACCTTGGGATTTAGAAGTATATTAATAAAGAATGAGACCCCCTATGTTAGAAATTTATTTCTGATTTCCTTATTACCTTTGGGTAGTTTCACAAAATCATATATCTAGTTCATCATTAATGAATCCATCTAATTCTCTATAACATGATACCTCTTGAGTTTTTCGAGATGATATATTTCTTATTGTTTTCCTTCATGATCCCCTTAATCAGTCATAAATAGGTAATCCAATTCCAAATATTTTATTTCTAGAATGTATCACCATAAAGATCTTTGAAGCTATGGAATATTAGGTTTGATAGGTACACCATCACCTGGATCCTGTGATGGGTTTTTAACGTCCTATAGATAAAAATGAGTCTCCCCCTGCTCAATATTATCCTCCACGACCTCTTATTCTACTAATAACGAATATTATTACATCTTATACTCTTTATTGGTAGGTGGTGCTGGTATTTATACTGACTTAGTAATTAATTCCTTATCCCTTTATCTTCGAGACATTCCTAGATTTTTAATATCCTCGACCATCTCATTCTCAGGGAAAATTAATTCTCTACTTAATAAAATAATCTTCTTCTTTATGACCTAAATATTATATATGAACTCTTCATCTTGATAGTTGATAAAGATTCATGGATTATATCTCTCATTCATATTATTCTTAGGCTCTTTATATACATGTGAAATGGATAAACATACAAATACTCAAAAATGAGAGTATGCGGGATGTTTATCAAACTATATATTTTATATAATCTCAAAATTATGGGGGATTTATTGAAATTAATTGATGAAGTAACATGGAACTTGAATATATTCTCCCCAACATGGCTTAGGTATCTTAACCAAACTAATCATGCCACTCAGATTCTACATGATGGTTTTGTTTTTTCCTTTCCACAAATCTATTTTGTTATAGGGTGTAAGGGAAAATTCTCCCATGTCAGATACTCTAACTCCTATAATATGATTCAAAATACCGAGACTCATACTATCCTCCATCATATAAATGAATAGACTTTATCTTTATTTTAGTTACACACTCCACTACGTCATGTAACATCTTGATGTAAAACAACACTTTTTTATTCATTTATAAAAATAACTCCCACACCTTTTCAGATGCATCATCGATAAAGTTTAGGAAATATTTTCTGCCACCTAGTGATTCCACCACCATGGGACCACAGAAAAAATATTGCACTAGATAAAATTACTTTGACCTTTTTGATGAAGTAGTACTGAATGAGACTATATTTTACTTCTCATACAAGAAGTATTTACAAGGATATAGTAACACATCTTTGTCAAAATTCATGTAATTATTCTTTATCAGGATTGATATCCCCCATTCACTAATGTATCCAAGTCTCTCATGGTATATATTGGATGATACCCCTCTATCCATAGAATTCAGTTTTATTTTACAAATATTAAAAATATATTTTTTTACAATGTACCACATATATTTCCTACAACGAGGATGATGGATCCCTTTGTTATATTCCATGCTCCAATGTTGAAGATGTTGTCATAACATTGTCTTTAAAAGTATATCCTTGGTAAAAGGTTGAGTTAAAGTCTTATAAGGAACTAAACATCATTTAGGGTTATTCTGTATCCAAGATTTATCTTGACTTTGATATGAATCATTACAATTATCTCCACTAAAATGGTATCCCCCATATTGACTGCACTAATGTGGCCCACTTGATAAGTCAATAAATACCCATGATGCGAAATTTTATGGTATGATGATACAATATCAACCAACCATTCTATGTCTTGGAATACTACATGAATTAAATTATATTCTTCTTCATTGAAACAAAGAAAAATTTCTTCAGTGATGGTCACAATCACAGATTCATTTATTCTTTATTGGTTAATAACTTGGAATTTCTATTATAGAAACATTAGATAATTATTATTTAAGTGTCCATCTATATAAAAATAATATCATTTGTATGTTTTCTACCTAACATCCATAAAACATCCTCAACTATTGATTTGACCTCTAATTCCTACTCCTTGACCATCTCCTTGTTGTCCCCGTCACTTTTCAAGGATTAGATATCATATCTTGTTATAACTCACATACTTCATTCATTCCTCTTCATTGAACAATGTTTCCTTTAACATTACCATTGTATGTTTTCCTCTGGGCACCAAGTTGCTGAGGGATACCACTGATGTATCCTATCTATTGATAAGTTTGAAAATTATATGATTTTCTTAATTTTCATTTTCCAAAGTATTACCTACAACCATTATTTGATTCAACAAGCTCGGGAACTCACAAGTGTGTTGAACCATATATCTCCAACTATGTATTCAAATATTCATAAACTGATCTAACAAGAGAATCATGTTTTGATAAGATTTTGACTACTACATGTTATCCAAATTCATCTAGAGTTTTTATGCATGAGTTATATTAGAAATATGATTTTAGAAATTGTGATCGATCTATTATTAGATTGGAGTGATTGTATTTTTGTTCAGCTTATCCCTCTCAAATTCCTGTGTGGAATCAATATATAATCTTTTAATCATAATGGGTTCAATGAGATCAATGGAATTAATTATATATTCCATTAAATAATTGAAAAATGAGTAGTTTGAAGAAGTCCTCATGACCATCCACCTTGTGGATGGTCCCTCCATTTAATATCAATTTTTTAAAATATTAGAGTAGAATTTTGAAAAAAGATTTTACATTTGTGTCTTTAATGGTAAAAAATAGTGTAATTGGCTACAAGAGTATCAAAATCAGATTATAATTGGTCAATATATTTCCAAAATGTTATCGATTTTCAATATTAACTTATGAACTGGTGATTTTTTTTCATACCATAACACCTAACAGAACATTCACCGTAAAAGTCACCAGTACTAGAACAGTATCGCCTCACCATAGTTTCATCATTTCAACTCTCTTTTACACTTTTCATTAAATGATCATAAATAAATGTAATGGGTAGATAAAAAATAAATTGTATTTCATGGGGAACAAGGATTACATAAATTATCAAGAACCACCCCAACCCACTCATAATTTTCTTTCTCTTTCTTGGAGATTCTATGAATCCCACCATACAAAGGCGCTCTCTAGATAATTATTGGATGATGAAGGATAATCCTAAAGGATTTTTTTTATATCCATGGGAAAAAAATTTATTTAATGAAAAATGTGTTGGTCATATTTAATAAATTTATTCTTATTGACACTTATGCATTGAATATTAGTTGTATTTAATCCCTTCAATTCATGAACCTAAATATTCAATGAATATTATAGTTGAAAAGACTATTAGGTGTTATATCTAGTGGTTTCTATGATGGTTCATGATATTTTCTTTTGATACATCAAGAAGGTAATACAATGGATCAGATATTTATGCAAAAATTAGAGTTGCGACATGTATTGGTCTTGGACTACATAGATATGATCTCGATGAATATGGGTTTTATTCAATTTATACTTTGTGTAGGACTCCAAAAGAGGATCTTCACTATATATTTGGCCAACGAGGATCAAAAGTGCATCACATGGAACCATATATCTTCTATTGGGGTTTATTTGGTTGGGACATTCCATGATGGATAGTGTGGATGGGCTATAAAGCTAAAGAGGGGTCTGAAAAATTGAGGTGGATTTGTGAAGTGGTCCTAAATAGATAGTTTAATGATATTCCTTGTATGAATATCCAATATTGTACATAAAAGGATATGTCAAAATGTGATCCATCAAAACCATCGAAGAATAATTCAAATTATATTATGTAATTAAAATTTCAAATTTAAATCAAGGAATTAACCTAAATTTAACATTAATTCCTAAAAACAATAAATATATAAAATAAACATTTTTTTGGATTTTAATGATAGAAGGGGGTATTTTGACATGAAATAAACATTAAAACTAAATAACAAATACTTTCTATTATACATGCAAAGATAGTAGTCGTGAATCATATTTACTTTTAATGTGGACAATATTATGACCATAATGTAGTCTATGATAAGAATCCCATTTTTCATGGGGAATAATGAAACTAAACTATTTTCTATTTTATTTTTGTGGGTAAAATTAATCTCAAAATACTATGCATCTTCTTATAGATAGAGTTCTATATCTGAAGCACTATATGTGATATTCCAATTCTCACATGGCATGGGCTACGAAAATTCCATCATGATGTTTATGTGGGTAATATGGGTAGTGTGCCAACATTATATTTTGAGGAATAAACTATCCTTGGTCTAATACCCTGGTTGGATCCTTAATTGGAACATCCAACTATCACACTCTAACCATAATCATTTACACAACATTAATCTGACTCAATTTTAGACCACTATACCTCCATCCAGGTCCTATTTTTAACAAATGAACTCTATCCAACAACATATCCAAATTACTAATCTGGATCTATTAACTCACTAGAATCCTGTTACTTCCTCAAACAGTAATCAAATTGATTTAACTTCACCCATGAACCTTCTGACGCAAGTTTTATACATCCATTACTGATATGATTCTCCCCATCATAGGAGTATTATTATAACCAGTCCTCCAAAACAAAAAAATCAATCTTTGATAGTCAAATTCTATCCATTACCACATTTAATGACTAAACTTGATTTTCCCACCCATACTTGAGAAACAACCCATAAAACTGATCACTGAACACCAAGATGGTTCCCAACCACAGCTATCAGTCCAAAACCACTGAAGTGTCAACAATCAACTCATCTAGAGGGATTATACTGCTCTCTATTGTAAGACACCACTACTAATGGATGATTACACCTAATGGAACATCCAACCATAATAATTACCCATATAAATCACACATCAAGTGGTCCAACCCATGAAATCATTAAAACACACTTCAAGGATTCCAATAGCCGAACCCACAAAAACACATAATGAAACTCAAGAACAACATCCACATCCATCCATAATCCTGCCAAAAGTGGCTCTCCCAAAACATCCATGACATACCCATCGAACACACAAGTCAACACCCAAGTCATCCCTAGTCACCTACAAAATGCCAAGAAAACCTGACCTACTCAGGCACCAATTTATTTTCCCATAACATCATCAAGACAATCGTATATAGAAGCCTCACTTTTTTTGTTTTTAAGTAAACATGTCTTACAATACAGAAACAAAATTCAAGCATTCGAGTCACTCCCATATAAACCAAAAAAAAAAAGTAGACCAATTTACACAAATACTAATAAATTATTTTTAAAATCCAATTAAAATAGATTTTCACATGAAAAAACTTGACCATGTTTTCAATAAACCCCTTGTCCTCCAAGGGTTTTCACCAAAAAAATATCTAAAATTCACTAACCAGAGAAATACTTTCATCAAAACTAATCCCATTTCAAAAATTTATTTTTAAATCCAATTTCAAATAATTTTACTCATATTTTCATAAAAACCAAAAAAACCATTTAAAATTATCATAACCATGAGACTTTTTAAGTAAAGTCATCATTAAAAATAATTTACACACACCCCATGACATAAGATGATTTTTTCTTTGAAAACTGTGTTTTTATCTAAATTCCAAAATCCCCAAATATATTGCCTTATGGTGACTAAAAATCACAATTATATTCAATCACACAATTCACTCATGTACATATTAATCCAATAACCACCTATAATGTATTTAAGAAAAAAGTATTACATTATAAGTTTCTTCAACTAATAATGGATTCTAATGAGGAAACATGTGAAACACCACCACCAATTCGAACATGTATCATGCTCTAAGAATGCCACAATCATTATGAATGAATGAGTCACTAGCTTCTGGATAAGCCCTATGACTCAACCCGAGTCTCATCTATTCTATATTGGGATTCTTGATCCAATCCAACATCTCACTCATCCTAGAGTTCCCAATCATAGAGTTGGACATCCCTTGAAATCTTGGGTCTCAAACGATCTCATTCTAGAAAACATATAATAGATCTACCTATAAAATCTCAAAAAAACTAACTACACATCTAATTGACACTGTCACATCTCAAAACAAGATCAGTTACCACTTTGTAATACCCCAAATAAGATCACACAAATGAAACTCAAGTGAAGTTTTCTAAATGAGATCTTCCACACCTCCTTATATGATAGAGGGTACCAACTACTAACAAGGTCCTAAGATAATTATGGGGATACTATACCCTCTAATATAAATCCAAAAAGACATTCCTGAATCTAATGAAAATTTGGCATGTCCCATTTATATAATAGATAGGCCAAAAACCTATAGATATAAAATAGAGAGCCAATAGAGACCCTGAAGTCCGTAATATAAAGTATTAAAACTACCTATACGATGAAATAAACATAAAAAAAGTAAAATTAACAAATAAAAAATAAACATACATCATATATATAAATAAAATAATGGAACATATTCTATCATTACTCACATACCTGTTCCCTAAGATAAATAATAAGGTCTACACACATGCATAAAAACTCATGTTGTGTATGTGGTTAGGGGTGAGTTCAACGACCTAGTTAGAATCTCTAATTCCTCGATATAATGAGTGTTACTGTTATCATGTAGATGTGTATGAAATACATATAAATAGCTGTTATTATTTATATGAAGCAAACCCACCCAAAAATATAATACTTTACACACACATATGTATACATGTAGGTTATTATGTGCTAACTAGGACACCAAAAACCCCAACCCTACTAGATTTTTTTCAATATTGGAAGGAAGTGTCACTATATATGAAATTCCCAACCTATACCAAAATACTCTGGGCATAGTGCCATGCTAATCCTAATTCATACCCCAAAAATATAAGGTTGGGTCCTATATACATGTAACGACCCATACTTTGAAATGATATTTGTATCTTAAATAAATGTGTGTTACACATTATATAATATTATACACATAAAAAAAAGAGAAACCAACAATATTTAATCTCATTAACAGTGATCATTACTTTATTCATTTATAAAACCAATTAAAATTTCAACCATTACAACTGGACAAAAAATATAAAGTAGAAAAACTAAAATGGGAAAATAATGATCACCCCAATCTTCTAGAATAATCACCCCCACAAAAAAACTACAGAAATAAAAGAAAATATTATTAAATCAATAAAAATAGTATGAAAATGAAAATATAACATTTAGTGGAATTTTATTGATTTTTGAGTGAAATAATAAAGTGTTATTTATAGGGTATTAAGAGATATGATACCTTTAGTATTTGAATATTATATGATAATTGGTCAAATATGACTATTGGTTAATATGATTGTTGCTCAATATGACCATTGGTCAATATGAATGTTGGAAACTATACCCTTGGTTGATAATTTTACCATTATAATTAGTGTTTATATGTATTATTGACAAAGTATAATTGATATAAAAAAGATAATCGATGACCTCAACTAGTAGATTAGTATTGTTTGAAGCCCATTTATCATAACTCGAGAAGAAGGTAGTGTCAGTGGGGTTCTCCCTTGACCAATCCCAAGCCAACCTTTAATAAGTGAAGCATGAAGGAAATATCATATGGGGGAAGTTCAAGTTAGTGGAGATTACCACTCGATCGATGTTAGCCGATCCACCCCATGAAACTACCAACATCACACACCTTACCCTCAGGGCATATGTGAGTGTAATGAGGGGATACATGTCTATGAATTAGTTATTTAATGTTTAATTTCCTTTGTACAATTTTTTTGTTCCATATATTCCATTTTAATAATAGTTTTATTGATAAAATATATTTTTTATTGTGATGAATTTTATAAATTGTTTTTTTGGATTCAAATGAAACATAGTTGAATTTTTCTAGAAAACACATACAATTTTATAATAAAATAAAGTATTTTGAATAATATTTTTTTAATTAAATAGTATTTTAAAACACTCTCACCAAATTATAAATGATCAGATAATTTTATAATGGCCCAGGAAATGTTTTATAAGTATTAAAAATTTGTTTATGCTTTTAAAACTACTATTTTTAAATAAATATTGATTATTATATTTAAAAGATAAAATTATCATATTTAGTGAATTACTCTAGAATAAGAAACATTATATTTTAAATCAGCATGTTAAAATTAGATTAGGGTGAATTTATGAATATTTACTAAAATACTTTACTTTTTCGTGAATAATAAAAATATAGTTTTGGGGTTTTAGTATATTTTATGACTTAATACTTATGTCATAAGGGTATAATAATTAATTAAATACAATAAAAGACCTGATTTTTTTTATTTTATAAATATTAATTATTTTAATATATTTTAATCAATTTCCAAACCTATAAAAGACTTTTTATATCTAAAATGGAAAATTTATTTTTTAAATAAATATTATATGAAAAAGTTAACTTTTTGTGTCCATAGGGGTATTTAAAATTGATTTTCAATTTTGGTGGATTAAAAAATCATTATACGTGACTCAAATTTCCAAGACTATGATAAAAAATCATGGTTAAGCTAATGGTTATTCATTTTCCACAACCTATATTTCTAATACCTATATTTGGAAATTATTAAACTATTCCACCACTTTTCATATAAATAACCTTTTCAAAATTCCCTTTCAATCCCAATCAATAATCAAAATATTTATGATGATTTTTACTCATAATTATCCTCTAAGGTGTCCTCTATCCCCTAGGTTCCATCCTCAAGTTTTATGACCAACTATTCAAGGTAATAGAAATCTCAACTTCTCTTTTCCATTCAAGATCCCTTTCAATGTGTTATGTGTTATAATTTTTGAAAAAAGTTATTTTATTGACTTTATATTATATAATTACTGTAATAATATTATTTTATAAATGGGATACCTTTTTACCCTCTCATTTCATCCTTTTCTAAATCCATGTTTTATACCCATCATGCTTCTAAATTTACTTCCCAAATTTACCTATTTTAAATGAGAAATTATATTTTCCATTTTATTTGAATACCCAAGACACTTTTTTAAAATGGATATTAAACAATATTTAAAAATAAATTCTTTATTTGTGGATATTCATGTAAAAAAGCCATATTTCCTTTCATGTGTTAAAAATGATGTAATGATAATGTCTTTAATCTCTTTTTAAGCCAATATTTTGATAAGAAATCCATTATTTATTATCCAATGGTTATTAATGAATTTATTTATTATGACCTATGGGAATCATATGAAATTAAAAATATGAATGGTTCACCCTAATAGATATCCAATGCATTCGGTAAATAATTTAATCTATATATATGACATGTTTTATGATACGTTAGTTAATAACCTTATTAATTTTATTTTATGAACCCTTGATGATAAAGCTTTGTGATATGATTATGAATTTATCTTTTAAAATTTTAGCCTCATTTTAATGTTATGATTCATGTTATTATTATTATGATATTCCTCTTTTTCATGCCTTATTCTTATACCTCATGTTCTTATTTATATGTATCATGATCACATGCTATATATATCTCTTGATTATTCCATTACAAGGCTTTATACTCACCCATTTCCTTTTATGTATGTCTATAGAATATGATATTCCATAAAAGTAACTTATGGTGAACCCATGAAGATGCATTTTAAGTGTATTTTGAAGAATTTTTTATATTTTCATGTATTATGTACATTATTTTCAAGAAACTCAAGTTTATAAGATCCATTATTTGTACCATGTAATGAAAAGTTATGAAATAAAAATGCGGGAGCCCATAGTGGGTATTAGAGTATAGTTTAGTTATTTTTGGAAATTTGGACTTGAAAACTGTAGGAATAACCCAAGGGAAAAGTCTAAATATTGGAATACATTCTTATATTTTGGTGAGTATTAAGTAAGTGGATTAAAAAAATACATCCCTATTTGAATACTATAAGTGGATGTGGCTCTATCACAGATTTACCTAGGGGTAACAACCAAAAATACCACATTGAGATAGACTCGATTGGGGACTAGTTCATAATAATGATCCTTGCTGCATAGTTGGTTTGACACTCCCATGAGATATGTTTGGTTAATCACAAACTTTTTAGGAACCAGTATGGAGGATATATAGAAAATTTAATTATTATTAGATGGGATTAATAAAATATTTATGTACGATGTTTTAAGATGTAAAATAAATTTATAATTGTAATATTTGTAAAAGTAACAACTTTCTCAGTATGTTTTTCTTCTTTTAGAAAAATGGAAATAAATAGGAGGAACCATGTGAATGAAAAGTGCAGTGGATGACACACATATTAAATTTCAATGGAATATGGAATGAAAAAATTCATAAGGAATATGAATCAACTAACTTGAGTTATGAAAAATAACTTGAATCAAGTCGAGAGACCAGATTCACCTCAAAGGAAAAAACTTTACATTGAGTCCTTTATGTGTCAATGATGACCGTATTTCAGTGAATCTACTGACCCATTGATTGTTAAAAAATGGATAATCAGTATAGAAAATCTCTATTCTGTACTCCGTTTTTTAGAGCAATATAAAATCGACCTAGAAGTATACCTCTTAAAAGGAGAAGATGATCAGTGGTGTACCCTGATTAAAAATAGGAGGCCAATAAAATAGATTTATGTTATGCGGTGGAAAGAGTTCAAGGGAATAATTTTCAATAATTATTGACCCCATTCAATTTGAAAAAAATGGATAAGGAATTACTAGAGATTAATTAGAAGGAAAATGAATTGGTTGAAAGCAATGAGATAAAATTTGCAAGACTTACTTGATACACCTCTAGATTTTTTATTGATCCTAAGGAAAGGTTTATAGATTATTTAGTGTAATGAGAACCCATATATGGAGGAATCTATAAAATAAATACTATGAACGATATTATGAGATAGTGTGGAGTGATATGAAGGTTGAATTGGAGTTTGGAGAAATGAAGTGGCCATATAGATCAAATGAAATGAAGAGGGAAATGGATCCAAACTCAGGGAAGAATTTAAATCATAAAATAAGAGTAAATAAATTGGAACTTTCCCCGTGTAATAAATGTGGGAAGAAGAATTTATGGAACTACTTGGTTGGAAGTAGAAAGTTCTAAAAGTGTTGAAGAGATGACCATATAGCTTGAAACTTTCATGGTAAGGTGAAGCCTCATCTTCTCAACACTAAAGATAAAGGGAAGATGGTGCAAACCAAACTAGAATTTCAATGATTCAAGTGTGCACAACTAAGAAAATTTTCTAATCAATGTACAAATCAAAAGATAATGGAGGGAAATCACCATTAACCTCAACATAGGAAAAGATATAAAGTTTGGAAATTTTCTATCATGATGGATTAGGTGGAGGATCCAAATGATGTGGTTGTTGGTACACCCATTGTGCTCCAAAATCTAGAATGTAATTTATTTGATTCTAGTTCTATATAGTCCTTTATTTCATATAATTTAAAAATAATATAGAATCAATACACAAAATTATAGAAGTATATTTATCAATTAAGTATCCTAGAGGGATTATCATAGCATCAACAATATATATAAAATCTATCATTTACTTTGGTAAGTACAATATCATCACAAATATAGTATTTATTACAATGGTGGAATTAAACACAATACTAGGGATAAAATTACTCTCAAAGTATAATTCTAAGATCAATCTCAGAACCTAGGAAATTTCCATCCTCTTGGATGGGTAATCTAACTTCATTTTCAAAGGAGTGATATCCCGACCTGAGATTTTTCAAGAAGAACCTCTCATAGAATTATTTATAGAGATGGCTGGTGAAGTGGGAGAAGGAAATAAAAGTATAAAGATAGATAATGTCCCCATCATTTAGGAATCAATTGATTTATATCCGAAATATTTACCTGTAACACCCCAAAAAAAGAGGTAGAGTTATCTAGTAAACTCATGAATTTATCCAAGACAATATCAAAGACCCAATATATAATATAAAATATGGAGTTATTGGAAGTAAAGAAACAAATTAAATATATTTTAGAGAAGGGATTTATTTAACCAACTATGTCTCCTTGGGGAGAACCTATTCTCTTTGTGAAAAAGAAGTTTAGATCAATTCAGATATTAATTGATTATATAGAAATTAATGGGATCATAGTGATGAATAAGTACCCTCTCCCAAGGATTGATGATTTATTTGACCAACTTTGTGGGGATCAATTCTTCACCAAGATTGACCTCTGATCTGGGTATCATCAATTGAGGGTAAAGAAATAAGAAATTATAAATACTTCCTTCCAAACAAGATATGGTCATTGTGATTTTGTAGTTATTCTCTTCATCTTGAATAATTCTACTTCTATATTTATGGATATGATGAATAGAGTATTTAGGGACCAATTTTATAAATTTGGGGTAGTTTTTATTGATGATATCATGATATAATGCAAAAGTTTCAAGGAGTATGAGGATTATCAAAATGTTATGTTGAAAACTCTAAGTAAGGGGAAGCTATTTGTAAAATTCAGAAAATGTGAATTCTAGTTACAAAAAGTTACATTCTTTGGGAACATTGTAACCAATGAAGGAATCTCAATTGACCCTATAAAGACAAAGACTACAGAGGAGTGGCTTTATCATAATATAGTAATTGAGATTTTTAGTTTCCTTGGTTTAGCAGTATATTATAGAAGTTTTATGAGAAACTTTTCATGACATTCTAATACACTAATTAGGTTAACCTGAAAAGGAGATAAGTTTTTTCAGAAAAAAGGAGTGTGGAGAATGTTTCCAAGAACTAAATAAGATATTGGATATTGAAACTGTTTTAACTCTACCCTATGTCAGAGAAGGTTTTGTTATTTATTATGATGCATCTCTAAAAGTGCTTGGGTGTTTCCTCGTGAAAAATGATGCGGTGATTTATTATGCATCTCGATAGTTAAATCCTCATGAGGATAATTATCTTATGCAGGACCTAGAGATATCTATAGTTATTTTTTATTTGAAAATATCGAGGAACTATATTTTTGGGGAGAAATGTGATATATACAGAGACCACAAAATTTTTAAGTATATTTTCACACAAAAGAAATTGAACATGAGAAAAAAGATATGGTTGGGAATTATTAAAGACCTAGACTATTCAATTCATTATCACCCTATAAGAGTAAAAAAGTATTGATGCATTAAGTATAAAAGACCCTATTATGCTGAAAATGACGAGGATTCAAGGAGATCCTTTGATCAAAGACCTAATAAAATTGGACATGGGAATAGTAAGGGAAGAGAAATCATCAACTTTATCCAAAATGATTTATTATCCATAATTACTAGAGAAAATAAAGAAAACAAAAAGAGAATATCCTTTGTTACAAAAAAAGATAGAGGCTGTGAAGAATGAGATGTTTCTTGAGTTCAATATTGATCTGGAAGGTGTATTGAAATTTAATGCGAGGTTATGTATGCCATTTATCATGGAGATAAAGAGGGATATTATGGATGAAGCTAATATCCCTACATTATCTATACATAATAGAAACACTAAAATATATAGGGACCTTCATGAACTTTATTGGTGGGATAATATGAAAATAGAGATTTTCAACTACACTACAAGGTGCTATGTGTGTTAGTAAGTGAAGTCAAAGTGACAACTTTCTAAATGGGTATTAGAAACACTACCCATACCAATATGGAAGTGGGAGAATATCACTATGGACTTCATCATTGGTCACCAATGAATATTCAAAGGAAACAATTCAATATGGATTATAGTGGATCGACTCACCATGACTGCACATTTCACCCCTATTTGGGAATATTTATCTCCTGAACAATTTTCTATAATATATGTAAAGAAAGTAGCGATGATGCATGGGGTTCCACTATATATCATTTATAACCATGATCCAAGGTTCACATCTAATTTTTGGAGAAGTATTCAACAAGATCTTGATACTGAATTGAATTTTAGTATGTCATATCATCCCCAAACTGATGGCCAATCTAAAAGGACTATTTAGACACTTGAGAAAATGATGATAAATGCTCAATAGAATTTAAAGGTGGATGATATCAACACCTCCCATTAGTTTATTTATCATAAAATAATATATTCCAATCAAGTATTAAAATTACACCATATGAAGCTCTATATGGGAAGATATGTAGAACTCCTACATGTTGGGATGATGTTCGTGAGAGGAAGATACATGGGTTTGATCATATGAAAGAGATGTCAGAAAAGGTTCATTCCATCCAACAACATATAAAAGACACTCAGAGTCAGAAAAAGAGATATGCTGACAACCATCAAAGGGACTTGGAGTTTTATGTTAGAGACAAAGTTTTATTTCATATATTACCATGGAAGAGAGTCATGAAATTTGGAAATAAATGGAATATTAGGTTTATGTATATTTCCTCCCTTAAAATCCTTAATCACATAGGACCAATGGCCTATCTGACAGAATTTCCACAAAATATTGGTTAAGTTCACGACTTCTTCCATGTATCTCTCTTGAAGAAGTTCATACCTGATCCCTCACATGTACTAAATCTATAGGTGGTACATCTGTAACATGACCTCTCTTATGAGGAGCATCATGTGGAGATCTTGGACCATAGAGATAAGGTTATATGAATCCAGACTACAAACCTCATCAAATTGTTGTGTAGGAACCATAAATATGAAGAAGAAACCTGGGAACTTGAGGAGAAAATGAGATAGAAGTACACTCACCTTTTCTCAACTAAGAGAATGAGTTGAAATTTCAGGTGATAAAATTTGTTAAGGGGGAAGAATGTAACGAACCATACTTTTAAATTATTATTTTTCCTAAATAAATGTGCGTTCCACATTATATAATATTATAGACATAAAAAATAAAGAGAAACCAAAAAAACTTTATCTCATTAACAATGATCATTACATTATTTAGCTATGAAACTAATTAAAATTCCAAACATTACAACTCAATAAAAAAAATATAAAATGGAAAAACTAAAATTGGAAAATAAGGATCACCCCAATCTGATAGAATCATCACTCCCACAAAAAATTCTATAGAAATAAAACAAAATATTAGTAAACTAATAAAAAATATTATGAAAATGAAAATATAAACTTAAGTGGAACCATAGTGAATTTTTAGTGAAATAATGAAGTGGTATTTATTGGGTATTAAGGGATATATAACCAATGGGATTCAACCATTATATGAACAGTGATCAAATATAATCGTTGGTCAATATGACCATTGGTCAATATGATATTTAGAAGCTATAACCTTGGTTGATAAGTGTGACATTGTAATTAGTGTTAACAAGTATTAATGATAAAGGATAATTGATACATAAAGGATAATCGATGCCCTTAACTAGTAGAGTCATTCCATTTGAATAACATTTTTCAAAACTTAGGAGGGAAGTAGCATCATTGGGGTTTTACCTTGATTGATCCTATTCTGAGCTTTAAAAAGTGAAGGTTTAATGAAATCATATATGGGATATGATCAAGTCAGTGGAGATTACCACTCAGTTGATGTTAGCTGAGCCGCCCCCATGAAACTACCACCATTGGACACCTTACCCTTAAGGAATATGCGGGTGTAGTAAGGGCTTATGTGTCCAGGACATAGTTACATAAAGTGTAATTTACTTTGTATAAAAATGTCTATTCTATCATTTCCATTTTAATAATACTTTTTTATGAATAAAATATATTTTTAATTGAGATAAATTTTATAAAATGATTTTTTGGAAACAAATGAAACATAATTGTATTTTTATATAAAATATATAAAATGTTATAATAAACTTAAGTACTATAAATAATATTTGTTTTAATAAAATTATATTTTAAAAAAAACTCACCTAAATATAAATTAAAAAATAACTTTATAATGTCCTAAGAAATGTTTTACAATTGTTTGAAATTTGATTGTGCCATAAAACAAATATTTTTTAAAAAATAAGGATTTTTATACTTAAATTTTAAAATTATCATATTTAGAGAATTATTTTAAAAAAATTAACATTATATCTTAAATCAGTATATAAAAATTTTCTTAGGGTGAATTTATGATAATTTTCTAAAATACTTTATTTGTTCATGAATAGTAAAAATACAGTTTTCGGTTTTTGGTATATTTTATGACTTCATACTTATTTAATAATGATTTAATAATTAATTAAACACAATATATGACTAAAAATATGTTATTTTGTTAATATTAATTATATTGAACTATTTTAATCAATTTTAAAACCAATAATGGAATTTATAAATTCTAAAAATGGATATTTTTTAAAAGCATTATTTTGTGGAAAATTTAACTTTCCATGTCCAAAGGGGTTTTAAAAAATGATTTTAGATTATAGTGGATTAAGATATAATTAAGTGTGACTCAAATATCCAAAACCATGGGGAAAACCCATGTTTAATCCAATGGTTTTTCATTTTCTACAAACTAGATTTCCAAGACCTATATTTGGAAATTTTTAAACAATTCCCCCACTTTTCTTATAAATACCCAACCATTTCACCATTCCATTTAACTACTGAACTATACTCTAAAATGTTTATATGGTTTTTCCTCCAAATTATTTTCCAAGGTTTTCTTAATTTCCCAGTTCCATCCTCATGTTTTAGGAAAAAAACTTTTAGGTAAGTGAAATCTCCACATCTCTTTTCCATTCAAGTTCACTTTTCATGTGGTATGTCTTATAATTTTTCAACTAGGTTATTTTTTCCACATTCCATTACCCCATTAATATAATAATATTCATTTACAAATGTGACACCCTTAAATCACTTCATTTTACCATTTTATAAAACCATGTTTTATACCCATCATGCTGTCGAATTTACTTCTCAATTTCCCCTATTTTTCATGAGAAATTCTATTTTCATTTTTATTTGAATATGAAAACCTCTTTTATTTTAAATTGGTTTTCAAATAAATGTAAAAATTACTTTTTTTATTCATGGATTTACATATATAAAACCCAAATTTACTTTTGTGGGTTAAAAATGATGTAATGATCATGTCATTAAGCTCTTTAGTTTGCAAATATTTTAATAAGAATCCCATTATTTATTATCTACGGCTTATTAATGAAATGATTTATTATGATCTATTTAGATCACATGAAATTAATACATATGTAGGGTGAGGCCTGATAGCACTATAATGCATTAGGTATTTAATTTAATCTCTAAATATAACATGTTTTATGATACCTTGGTGAATAAACTTGATAATTTTAATTTATGACACCTTGTTGATAAACCTTGGTAATGTGCTTATTAATGTATCATTTAAATGTTATAACCAAATTTCCATGTTATGATTTATATTCTTATTATTATTATATTCCTCTTTTTCATTCGTTGTTGTTTTGCTTCATGTATTGTTGATATGTATCAAGATCACATGTTATATGTATCTCTTGGTTATTCCCTTATAGGGCTTCATCCTCACCCCTTTCCAATGATTTTATCTCCAGGATATGAGATATAGTAAAAGTGACTTAGGGTGAACCCATGAAGATATCTTTTAAGACGATTTATAATTTTTTTAGGTTTTGATGTATTATGTACCTTATTTCCAAGAAACTAAACTTTAAAAGACTATCTATTTATACCATGTAATGAAATGTTATGAAATAAAAGGTTGGATTCCATAGTACAAGAAATACATTCACCTTCTCACTCAAGCTAGTCCGTCATCCTAATCCCAGACCATCCCTTATCCCTCAAGGGAGGTCATCTATTGTTTCCCGACCTCTACCTTCTCACCAAAGGATGGGTTCTTGTTGAATCTATGGGCCAAAAATATCACTCATGTATGTACAAAACCAAACCATATATCTCATGGGTGCCGACATCATAATCAGGGCCAACCATATCACTCATGGAAGCCCAAGGATAAACCATATCACCCATGGTTATCTATATCAAAATTGGGGCCAACCCTATCAATTATGGATTTTCTCAACCCCCATACACTAGTACCCATCTCGTTCCAATAATGAATATAGGGACATAAACCTTGAATCCCACCTCTAATAGGCCACATGGTGGCGATTAACATCGAGGGTGTATCAAACACAAATGGGAGGCATTACCATATAATAAGAATCAAATGACAATAGTTAAGATATAAACACCAAAGAACTCCATAAAATAGATAAATAATCATCCCAATACGTAAACATAATGTAATAAATAAATAGATACATCATGAATGAAAATAAAACAACTAATACCTAGGTAGAATCCATGAAGTCCATCATCTCTATGAGCTAGTAATGCCCAATACGATCACCATAGAGCTCTTTTTAACTGAAAAAAAGTTTATAAATACATTGTGAGAATAAAATTTATTCTCAGTAATATCATCCAAAAAAAAATTATCACAAAATGTGAAAGAATTATACTAAATCCCAATGAATAAAAAAATGAAACTAACTTGTCACCTAAACAAGTAATGTTATATTCCCAACCACACCTTGGATCACCTGCCAATTAACAAAAAATTACAAAAATTATAATAAAATCATATATAAATAAGGGTACCTCACTTACACTTCCTCGCAAATTTTTTACACTAACACCCTAATGACTCACATAGTTTGAACATCCCTCTCATGAATAATCCTACCCAATCCTAAGAAATTTCATTATTACCATATAGTCATCTCATCATATATTTTTTGCATACATATCCTAGACATTATACATCCCATAAAACCCAGAACAACCTTATAACCCTCATCTCATCCATAACAAAGTATAATTCATGGAGCCACCATAGCTGGTGGACTTGAATTATACCAAAATCCATCAAAATACAAGCCTATACAACCATCATAATCCATAACCACCATTTCTGGATACAAATATTTGTTATAATCCCAATACATTACAACCCTCACATAAATATATTGAATGAACAAGATCCATCAATACCCATGTTAGACCATACAATATACCTTAAGAATTCATAGCCCAGATATTCTCACATATTAACAATAGCTGAAGGGAGACTGAAGAGAGGGAGTAATTATTCATTTGTTCCCCTACCAACTTGGATGTTGGGTAAAACACCCCCTAAAATATTTAGGTGTCAGTTTTATTGCCAAAAAATATGGAGAAGTGATGAAATAAAAATATATAAATAAAATATCACACACATTCCACACTAAGGTCGACTATATAGCCTTATAATCATTTGTCGCTATCATCACTTAAGACACACACTAGAAGATTAAAGTTTGTAAAATATATCAATAATAAATGTTCAGTATTAATATTTACTCCCATGTTTATTAATTTAGTATTTTAATCCAAGCCTTCAACACTATAGTTCCATTCTTATTCTCAAGTATGTCATCGTCATCTACTATCATAAAGAACCATCCCTATTCTTTTATTAATTCATTTAAAATTTTATAATTTACTAGGTATTGTAGGACCTATCTTAAGCTACAACATGTAAATAACCCACCTATCATGCGTAGAACCAAACCATTTTAGATATTTATAAAATAACTGAAATCAATCATCTAGCTATTTAGACATCAAAATCAATATCAAGCATATAATCAATGAGAAATCCCAACACTAATATCATCTCAAATTCCATGGTTTAATCACCAATTCCATCACACACTTATTGCTATCCCCAACACCAACCATCAATAGAGACCCAGGTAATTACCATATAATTTGCACTAATAATCTGACCACACTGCATTCACATAAAATCACAACAAGGCTCTAACATCCTTGAAAATACACACAAGTAAACCAAAACTCTTTCAAGTACACAAGTTTAAGGGAAAATAATACCATAACAATGAGGCATTAAATCATCCAATAAAATAATGGGCTTGATCATCTCCAATCAATTATCTTTAGTAAATAACCATTTTAATTCTCATCTTAAATTAACTTGTTTATTATGGAAAATTTTTAAGCAAAAATGAACATATAGTAAATAACTATCAACCAGAAGATAATAATGATAATTAATTCACATTCCATTTCCTTTAATAAATTATTTATTTTAGTTTTACATTTTTAATAAATTTATATTCTAGTTAATCTTTTAAACCACAAAAAATAACAACTAATAATAGCACATTATCTAGTAAATCAAGGGGTAACATAATTTTTTTCAAAAAACACATGAGATCACACACCCCAAATTATTTCTTTAATTTCAGGTTATGAAATGATAAAAAACCACATACTATTATAATATTTTTCTTCTCCACTTATATTCCTAAATAAATAAATAATAAGACAACACACAATAATCTTTTCTCTCAATAAAAATTTATAGATTATCAAATAATAATAATAACAATAATTTGGATGATTTTTTTATAGATTATGAAAACAAAAAATATCATTAATATACAAGATAATTATGAATTATGAATATTAATATTAATTTACTACATTCTATAGCATGTATTCCTTTAATTATCTAGATTTTGTGAAATTATCATTTTATAACATGTGGTAATAATCTTCTCTCTTTCTCTTTAATGATTTTCAATATCATTATCTTCTCTTATAGTTGATTTTATCTATCTACCTAGAGAATATTAGGCATGAAAAATTTAGACTTTCATAAAAATAAAATAAAAGTCACATATCCCTTATTTATAAGGGAAGTTTCAAACCACTTGCTACACCATAAATACGAGGGATAAAGATGGTAATACACATTCTTTAAAATATCCTAGAAAGATTAAAATGAATTGAATAAGGCTTGAAAACGTGGAATGAAAGGGTTTTGTTCTTCATGGTTTTAGAGAAAGAAAGAAAAGTAGAATGGTTGAGGATTCTCTAATTTTAGAATAACACATACATACTCGATCGAAGATAAAGGGGGATACCCTTTATCAGTGATAAAAAAGCATTGTTGATCTCAGCGAAGATAAAGGGGGTCCCCTTTATCAGTGCTAAAAATAGAGCTGATAAAGGGGGACCTTTATCAGTGCTAAAAAATGCGCTGATAAAGTTAGTCTTTATCTGTGATATTTTTAGCGCTGATAAATGTATAATATATCAGCACTAAAAATAGCACTGATAAACACTACCTTTATCCGCGTAATTTTGAGCGCTGATAAACACAACCTTTATCAGCTCTATTTTGAGCGCTGATATATTATCCATTTATCAGTGCTTAACTAGCGCTGATAAAGGCCAAAGATCCTATGAAAACCATAACCTACACAGAACCTGCACAGAACCTGCACACATTACAGCACCGATAAACAACACAAATAACACCCACACACAAAGCATAGAAGAACAAAAATGCTACACACATTTACTTGAAATCATGAATACAAAACAACACACAGCTATATACATTTCAAACAATGTTTAATTTGGTTACAATTATAATTATCCAAAAAACAGTTAAAAACCATTGATGTTTCATCCTTTTTGCATCCATGATCTGCTCTAAAAAATTGTCGTCCATGGTGGCGGTTTCCGAACAAAGCATTCGAACTCAAGAAAAGGATTTCACCTATATAAGAAAACAAATATTATGTTAGTAATAAAATAATGAGATAAATTAAACATTAATATGAAAGAATACATTAATAAAATGTAAATTGTTACATGTTACAACTTTTATTTTCAATAGTTCATAGGCCTAGGAGAGATGACTATAGAGCGAGAGTTTCTTCCCTATTGTGATGTGATAACCTGGGTAGGTAAATATTTGTGGGATGGTTTGTGGATTTTGGGAATTTCATGAGGATTTTAGGCTATGATGACACATAGGGGACCCATGAACATTCCCAAGATATATGCTCTCATGTTAGTCTATATAGAAAATGAAAAACACTCATGAAACGGGAGTCTTATTTACTCAGATTGCTAGAAAACTGCCGGGATGGCTAGATAGTGAAAGAGGACTCACTCTAGTTATACCTAGACGATGGTTTTATCCTTATTTTAGCTAATATAGGGGTATGTACATCCTATTAGATTCAAAAACAGATTCTATTATAAAAGATATTGTATAAAAAGAGTGGTGGATACTAGGGGATAAGTCCTACAAAAGAAATGCACTGATGAATGCCTATAAAAGATAACATAGAGAAATAAGCACCATGACTCTTACAAAATCGTTTCAGTA
The DNA here is from genome assembly GCA_963277665.1 of Viscum album. Classification (NCBI taxonomy): domain Eukaryota; kingdom Viridiplantae; phylum Streptophyta; class Magnoliopsida; order Santalales; family Viscaceae; genus Viscum; species Viscum album. Next base: position 777,514,914 of record OY728135.1, on the reverse strand, counting down.
CTCAGATAAGTGGGTAGGAAAAGACCTCTATATCCAGATACCTAGATAATATAAAGGGAAGCACTTAGCACACATACAGGATTCACCTCACTCTATTCCTAACTAGCGACATGAGAGGGAGGACTTGGGGAGCTCAGTTGGGATCAGAGGAGAAATACCTCTTCTGGTAAACAAATAGTTATGGACTCAGATATAATGCTCGTACTTATATTGATGTTTCCCTCTGGAAGATACTCCTTGTAAATATACTTGATCAGGATACCCAGCTAGAAAATGACTCCCTTCCACTTCCATCTAGTCTTTCTTCCTCTAGAACAGGTACTGCCCTCACACACTGGGCTACACACTGTGTGTTCTTCCTTGTACACAACATGTAGTCAGGTTTTCTCCAGATTCTCAAATACTATCTCTGTATGTTGAATCTGATCCCTCTACTTTAATTTCAGAAATATTTATATTTAGGCCCTATATCTAACTGAAAGTGGTGCATATAGGCCATATTTGTTGTTTTCATCCATCGTTTGTTGGAAAATGGATTTTGTTGATCATCAGTGGTTTCATCATTCACCCCATACACACTGCACACCATCATGCCTTTCTTCAATATTGTTTTGTTCAAAGATTAATAATATGAATCCAGGGATAGAAAACATTGAGTAATAAATTAATATTTCAATACATCAAAGCATTATCAATCCACAATTGGTACATATCCATAGAAGGGATCGATCTGCTCAAACTATTTAAACAAAAAGGGTGTAAACATAAAATTTAAGATTCCTACTTGGATATTTGATCATTTTTCATCAAAAATCATGCTATCTAATGATTGAAGGAAGTCATTGTGTTCATTGTATCTCAATATACTCTAATATGTCATTTATTCATCATCCAAGGTTATTCACCAAAGAAGGTTGGAGGATAATCAAAGATCATATATAGATAACATAAGTAGTAGGAATTCACCTTCATCCTATTTGTGTACAATCTTCCATTAGGTATGTTTCCCATTTGTTTCTAAAAACATCTATATCATCATCTAAATATGAGTTTTTGCGACAGTCATGGTAGTACTGAAAAATTATAAATATACAAGGGATTAATAAATATTTTAAATGAAGTCATAATTATTTTTGAAAATACCTTGTCCGGGATGCTAGTTTGTTAATGAAATATGATATCTTTCATAAATTTACAAACATAATAACCACAGTCCTTCCCATTTGTTTGTTTTTGACACTGCAGAAACATCGACAACAATAAGTAATTTGTTTTGATATGTGTTTGGATAGTGCAATGTTATTATATATACCAGGATACTTTTCCAGTTATAGATCTTATAGGCATTCTTATCCTTAGGATCTGGATTCATTCCATGCATTAGATGATATTGATGCACCGCCCTATTATAAAAGAATCCTCATTAAAAGATAAAATAAATTATATAACTAGATGTTTAGTTTTAAAATGTTACATCTAGTGTATTAAAAATTAACAAACGCCATCATGCGTGGTCGGTTTGTTGGATATCCATGCATTGAATCCAGAAAATAAATCTTTAGAGTATCCAAATTGACTGTAATCAGCATCCAACGGTTCCTAAAAATAAAAAAAGGAATAAGTAAAGAAAGAAATGAAAATATAGTTTATATGATTAAATTGTAGAGTTTTACCCCTACATTGTTGGTATTAAAAAGAGTATGTCATCTATAATTTTTTTTTCAAACGATTTGAGCAGGGATGACATTATTGTAGCCTCTTTATCAGAATCTATTTCGTCTTCTGAAGAGGTGGTGTGAGGACTGACGAGTCCAAATTTTTGTTCATGGGGAAATCCCTTCAATTGTTTTTCATATATACGCCTACGAAAAATATTAAATGTATTTTGTCATAATTATTAGAGCATATCGGCTTTTGTAAAATCAAATCATGAAAACATACCTCATGTATAAATTTAAAACTAAGGCATCTAGCCATTCATACTTGAGGAGTTCATTTAAATTTTCAGCACTAATGAAATCTAATGTTTTTTCTCCATACATATTTTTTTCAAAATCAACTGTGTGAGTATTGTCATCTTTCAACTTTGTATCCACATGAGCCTGTAATGATATTAACTGTGGATATAAAACGGGTGGGGTGAAGGTGCGTTCAGTAGACCGTTTCAATCAGTTGGTTAATCCTTGAGATAGTTTTGAGATAATATTTTGTTTCACCCCACACAATTTTTCATTTTGTAATAACATTCATCGGTTTAGACCTTTTTTCATTAAATGTTAAAGGACCAGCTTGAAAAATAAATTGGAAATGGATACCTTTTTGTCGAAATGTTTTTTACAAGAATTGTTGGCCATGAGATGAATGTTCCAACGGCTTGTTCAACCATATGAATTTCTTCATCATCATTTGGAATAGGTAGCTTGGCACTCGGCTCATTATCTACGTTAATTGACACTCTGAGATAAACTTTTGGATGCTGTCTATTGTGTAGCATGTCGTTCTGCGTATTGAACACCATAACCATTGCTACAAGGCAATAGGTGGGAGTTGATAGATATAAATCGTATTCATTTTCACCCTGTATACTATTAGTACAGGAAAGGTATCAGTTTCTATGTGATTCACATTTCAGAGAAACAATTATTAAAACATTTATTACCTCATCTAAGTCAAGTTTTTTTGGGGAATGGCTCACCTCAAAGCTGATGGGGGGTGTGGCGGTATCGTCAAGAACAAGTTGTTGTTGAGTTGTTTCTTATCTTTGCCCCTCCCTGATAAATTTTCTTATCATCCTTCTCTGGTATTGTAATTATTCTTGAAAAATATATAATTATTCTTGAATCTTTTTCATTTTTGCATTTTGATCCTCAACTTGTTTTTGTTTTTGATAATATGTTCGAGGTGTCACCCCAAAACCCGCACCTCTGACGCGGCCATTCTGTTCTGACTACTTCAAGGCTGCTGAAAGTATGTATGCATCTGGTGCGACAGTTGTTGATTCTTGTTACTATGTTATATAGAAAATATAGAAAAATAAGTACCTATTGTAATGTAATAGTGACTTAAAGCAAATAAATTTTATATTATGTCATACTTAAACATGTTTCCCACACTTTTTGTGTGTTTTCATCTATCAGTATCCCCTCTTTATTTACAAGAGCCTCCTTACATAGCACATGGCGTGGGATGGATATGGATTTCGATTCCGATTCATCAATCTGCATATAAACAGAGAAACATGGTTATGGGGTTGTTTTATGTCACATACAATTAGTACGGTAGATTTTAAAGACGTACCAATTTTTTCTCAAGTGAAGCGTACCCCATCATTGCTTTACGGTAAGGGTATGCTAGTTCTGTTGCACATTTTTTTATTTTCAGCACTCAGGTGCTGTTTCATAAATAAAAAACTATCAATCAACGTGATGAATACAATCAAATGTCAAAAAATGTATTTCCCCACACAATGTACTTGAAAAGACTTCTCCCCATGACAATTGTTAAACGCATCCCACGCTCCTTGGGATATCAAGTGTGCGTAAAGAGGAGGTGGGTGTGGCTTGATTTTCCCTTCTGAATCTTTAAGATGATATTTCTTTAACATTGTGCGGAAACCTCTATGAATCCTTCCTGAAACTCTTAATACATATTCCTTATGTGAGGCATCTACTATAAATGCACTCTGAAATGGATGATGAAGAGTAAGGCAATAGTTTGGTATTTTATTTTATTTAATAAATTAAAAAAACAATATCATAATGTTACCGTAATCTCTTCCCACATTAGTGTCTTCATCCCAGCGACAACATGGTTCCATGACTGTACATCAATCAGCACGCTTTGCTGAGTGACGATTCCAATGTAGCTACTAAAGATGGCTCTGTTGGGGTTAACATGTTGGCCTCACTTATTCCATCCCACCTCAAATTTGATGCCTTTTGTTTTTGCCTTAAGGATTTTGGATAACACTATAAAACTACAATGCTATTATTTTTTTTTGGATTTCAGGGTTTCATTTCCTACCATTTCCTCAGAAGTATCATCAATATATTCCCCCGGAGCGGTAGCATTGTCACTGGGACCAGCAGCAACAGGTTGAGAAACCTGTTGTACATCAGCATTGGGACCAGCAACAACAGGTTGAGAAACCTGTTGTTGCTCTACACTAGGACCACCATCATCTGGTTAAGAAACCTATTGTTGCACTGCAGTGGGACCACCAATAGCTAGTTGAGAAACCTGTTGTTGCTCTGCGCTGGGACAACCAGCTGCTGGTTGAGATACCTTTTGTGCCTTGGGATTGGGTGCATCAGCAGGTGCAGACGTTATTATCTGCAGAAGTGGTTTAATATTTAATTTAGATTACATAAAAACAGCAGCAAAAAGATAATAACATAATGTAACATAATGTATATTACAATAAACAAATAACCTAATTATTTTACTCTCTTTTTTTCTTTAAAGGCTGACAAGATTTGACTCCTCTATCGACTATGTAAATCCCTTCATTGTGGTCTCCTCTGATATACAAAACACCATCTATATTGGGACCACTGTGAAATGATTGTGAAGTCCATATAAAAGGGTCAACCTACGTTGAACTTTCATTTGACCATTCAGTTTTTTTGGTCGATAACAGAATAATTGACCAATTTTGGTTTGTGGGGTTTGGAACATAAAATACTTGCATTGCCTGTGATGCCATTATAAATTTTTCATCTTTATCCCCTTTCTTACTGAAATCAACTTTCACGAATCCTGATTCATCTATTTTAACAGCACTCCTGTTATCAACCCACTTGCATTGAAAAATCGGCACTTTGAATTTCGTATAATCCAACTCCCATATTTGTTTTATGATGCCAAAGTATGACATATTCGCATAAATTGGATTTTTTTTCCTTAGCACCGGAAACATGCATTGCCTCAGCCACAAGTGTAACCCCATTATCCTGCATGGTACTGTCTTCATCACGTTCATTAGTATAGAATGTATAACCATTAACTGCATAAGAATTGTATGATAATACGTACACACTTTCTCCTCTGGCTAGCCATCGAAGTCGTTCTGAAATTGAGTCTGGATTTTCATCTAAATGCTTAAAAATATGGTCTTGAAACCATCCTATATATAGTTGATTATGTGTATATGATATTCATTTTTCAGCCCTAGAAGGATTCAAACGCCTAATAACTTCTTTGTGGGTTTGAACATATGGGTCAACGTCGAAACTTTTATACAAAACGTAAAGGTGGGCATGCTCCAAATCTGTAATATTGATTGTGACAACCTCTCTTCTAGAAATTCCTTTTACCCTCAAGCTGCTCAATGTGACGAGATTTTGGTAGGCCAACGATTTCCACACCAGACAGGTATTCGGTACAAAATTCAATGGCTTCCTCAATAATATATTGCTCCGCAATACAACCCTCTGGCCGACTTCAGTTTTTGACATACCCTTTCAAAATCTTCATATACCGTTCAATGGGGTACATCCATCTATAATGTACAGGACCATATAGTCAAATATCTCTCACCAAATGAACCATCAAATGAACCATCATATCAAAAAATGTCGGCTGGAAGAACATTTACAATTCACATAATATGACGACAATTTATCTTTCCATAGTTGGCAATTTTTTCGAGTCTATAACTTTGTTGCATATATCTTTGAATAAGAAAAAAAGCTTTATTAATGTATGGCGGACATTTTTGGGAAAAATGCAACGTAAATCTATATGAATTAGATCTTCCATCAAAACATGGCAGTCATGTGATTTCAGACCCTATAATTTTAAATCGCTCATTGAAATAATGTTCTTGATATTTGATGAATAACCCTCTGTAACCTTTACGTCATTCAAGAAGTTGAAAAATTTTTATCTCTCCTTCCTGGAAAGAGTGTAAGCAATAGGAGGAAGAAATGTTTGTTTTTCACCCTTCACTATTGCCAACTCTTCTTGTATTCCCATCTCAAACATGTCCAATCTAGCCTTAATTACATCGTTTATTTTTACAGGTGCATTTAGCAATGTGCCGATGACACTATCATATACATTTTTTTCAACATGAATAACATCAAAAAAATGTCTGACATACAGAAAATTCCAGTATGGTAATTAAAAAAAAACTGATCTCTTTTTCCAACAAGTTTTTGTAAGGTTTTTCAAAAACAGTTTACCAAAAGTAGTGTCCAAATATATTACTTTCTCAAAACAATTGACCACCTATTAGTGGAGACAGTGTTGTACGTTCTTCTGAACTTCCATCAAATGATGTCTTTTAAGATCGATACTTATGTCGTCGGGGTAGATATCTACGATGTCCTAGAAACACGGTTTTCGATGAATGTTTCAACCTAATTGATTGTGTACCTTGTTCGCAAATGGGACATCCTTGAGTTCCTTTAATGCTATATCCTGAAAAATTTCCATAAGCAATAAATTCATTTATCATCCCATACAACATGGCTTTCAAAGTGAAATATTCATTTTTGTAAGCATCATACAACGTAACACCTGAATCCCACAATATTTTCAAATCCTCGATCAATGGGGCCAAATAAACATCAATATCATTACCCGATTGTTTTGGTCCGGATATAATCATATATAACATGATGTATTTTCATTTCATGGATAACCACAGTGGTAAGTTATAGTTTACCAACATAAACGGCCATGTACTCTGACTGCTGCTTTGAAAACAAAAAGGATTCACCCCATCTGTAGATAACGCCAGACGAAGGTTTCTCGGCTTGTTCCCAAATTCAGGATACTCGTGATCAATTCTATTCCACTGAGGAGAGTCTGTCAGGTGACGTAGTTTCCCATCTTTAATTCTTGTATCTGCATGCCATGTCAATTGTCCTACAGTCTCCTCAATTCCATATAGGCGCATAAACCTTGAAATGATTGGAAAGTACCATACAACTTTCGTAGGACTAGAATCAACTTTCTTGTATAGATAATAACCACACTTTGGGCATTCTTTAAGATATTTTTGGTCCTTTCGAAACAATATACATTCATTCGGGAAGGCATGTATTCTTTTAGAGATCATACCCATCGATCGTAGCATTTGTTTGGAATCGTATGTTCAGCTTGGGAGTTCATTATCTTCTGGGAGCATGTTATTCAGGAGAGCAAGTAGTTCCGTAAAACTAGAGTCACTCCACCCATTGCCTGCTTTGAAATTATACAGCTTCAATATGGATGAAAATGCTGCATATTTAGTGCAACCAGCATACAATGAAATTTATGCACAACTATTTAACTTCTCAAACAATTTTGGGCAATCACGAAGTTCATCTTCAACTATCCTTGTCATTTCCTAAATACTGTCTTCATCATCATTCACATCTATAATCACACCCTACATACGATATTCTTCACTGTTCACACTTGTAATCATATCAGATGATCTATAAAATGTCGAGTTATCTGATCCACTACCTACATTCGTTTTTTCCCCATGTTTATTGCAACATGTATAACATCGATCTATTCTGTGACAGATCAGGTGTTCTTCTAACTCCTATGGACTAATTTTTCTTGAATAACAACTGAGTAAACACGAACAAAGGATTTGAGAAGGGTCACATGCATGATCTTATGAAAACTTGATAAACTCTTTCACGCTATCTTCATACTCTTTTGTCAACTGATTGGCATTCATCCATTTTTTATTCATATTCATCGTCTTTATGGGTTTGATCTCGAACTTGCCTAATATTATGTTTTAATTAATCAAGTAGCATTTTTTGGGTTTTATAAAAACAAATCATGGTAAAAATACCTCTAAACTCATGTGAAATCCATATACATGGTGTGTCCAGTAGGGTGAACATCATGTATGGATAAGATACCTGATTTAATCTGACATATATCAAATTAATTCCAAGTTAGTCTTAAAAATACTGAATGATGCCTTTGAAAATACATGACATGTAGAAAAAATTGATCTAAAGGAGTGTACTTTAGATACATACTGAGTCACCTCTCTAGCTATGCAACACATTTTTGTGGAATATATGGTGTGTAGTCCTTACATGACCACTAAGGGTGTATAGTCTATAAACATCAAGTTTCTATGGTACCTATACATGGTGTGAGTGAATTAAAACACATGTCATATGGTTCTACCATTATTTCATGGAATTTACATGGTTTCATGTTGAATTATATGTCTTGTAGATACATTGTGTGTGACCTAGGTTCACATGACATGTAACATTTAAAATAAAACTTATTCCAAGTTTGAGTCAGAAGATTAGTCATGTGGTGTAAATTTGGAGATAAATGTTGTGCGACATTAAAATCTATATGAAATCCATGTATGGTGAAGCATGATCCATTTAACAAGACTACATACTAGGTATTTTAAAGTGTCTCATAGAGTCTTCTAGAAGTGGTTTTCTAGGATTTAGTGGAATTGCACTAGTAACAAAGTGGTGGTTCCACTGAAATGGGTAAAGTTTGGATTGATATTCAATAGTGGAACAACAATAACATGGAAAACAAATGGCATATAAATCATGACAACAACCACAACCCCATAAAAAACACAATCGTGATCACAATCGCAACACCATACAAACCAAACAATCACAATTTTAGATTTTACAAAGCATCCCTTATTGAATTTTGTTTATTAATTCATGGGTTATCACAGAAGTTTTATCATCCTGGGGTGTTCATTCATAAGTCAAGTAAATGTAAATTACCAATTTTTATATTCCAATGTTCAAGAAGAACCAACAAACATTCAATTCATTTAGTGCGCAAATAAGGACCACCAACGGCCAAGATTTTCAGCGAGGTGTTTAGCCCGTACATTTCATATTATAACCATCAATATCAAATAGTAATAACATGAGAACAAGAGGAAACAAATGAGTAACAGGAGAAAACTCACTAAGAAGGTTTTGTTAAGCACACGACAGAGGTGGGTTCGTGGCAGAGGAAAGTCACACAAAAGATGAGATTTCCAACTGAAAAGAAAACATAAAATAGGGTAAAACCATGAGAATAAAATAATATAAAACTGAGTACACCATTTACCACATACCACAAACCCCAAGAACCCACTAAAACCAAAATAAACCCACACCATGGTTAAACACACCTTAAGAAAATAAGAAATTATAGAACCCACCTTCGATAGGACGAGTTCAACAGACTTTTAAAATATAAAAGATGAACATACAATGAGTATGTCCTGACCAATAGGTCCTCCTTAAAAGGTATAATCCCCAAGTTTATTCTAGATAGTATATCCCAAATGAGTAAGCCCTAATCAATCCTCTGTTATCACACATTTCACGACATGCCCTATCCTAATGATGGTCATTATTAAGAACACCACAATCCCACCCTGATGGTGGTTGTTATCATTAGATGATGGAATGTCCCAACCAAATTGTTTGACATAATTAGATAACACATCACCCTTGCATGGAATTATCACACCTCATCCTATATCTGATGGATTCTTGACCCGTGCATGTTCTACAGGTAATTCAATAGCATAAAAAATATACACTATATAAAGGAATAATATGGAATATCAAGAATAGTTCACTAGGGGATATAAACTAACCATTAGATCATATATAAAGAACGAGTTTCAAGGTCTACTCACACTCTTTCAAGCAATAACATCATGAAAGGGAATCAAGCATAAACCATTATTCATGGAAACATCATATATAAGGACTTATTTATTAAGGAACTTTCGACCACAATCTCAACATTAACATCAATGTTCATCAGGTGTTTTGTATCCTAAAACATTTTCACACACCAACTAGAATAATATATCTATCTAATAACTTCCAAAACCAATTCCATATTAATAAATGGTTTTAGATAAAGGAACATGGATGAAAAATCCAAGAGGTAGAAAAAAAATTACCTAGAAATGAATATCAATAATGGTAGAATCCATGATTATTTTAATTAATAAGAAACTATCACTCTTGGATAGTGATAAGAGGAGAATTCACCAAGAGAAAACCTATGAGACATCATAGAACTCCACTGACCTCCAAGAAGATTGTTTCTACACCAACACTAGAATTACCCTTCTAGATGACATATGTAATCATAATCTAAGACATAATAACTATATTCCATGAAAAAATAAGAAATAATTAAGTAATTTCTCTAAATAAGAAGACTCACCAAAAAAAATCACTAAATTAACCAAATTTGGAATCACTAGTGAAAAAGGATGAAAGGATACCTTCTATCGATGGTGGAGGCAGGGGTGGCGGTGGAGGCAGTGGAGGAGGCGGAGGCAGCGGCGTTGGCAGAGGAAGAAGCAGTCGTGACAGCAGGGGCGGAGGCAGCAGTGGCGGCAGAGTCAGCGGCGGCGGCAGAGGCAGCACCGGTCGTTGCAACGGGGGCGGAGGTAGCGGTGGCGGCGGAGGAGGGGGAGGATGAGGAGGAGGAGGATGAGGAGGAGGAGGATGAGGAGGAGTAGGACTAGGAGGGGGAGGACGAGGAGGAGGAGGACGAGGAGGAGGAGAGGTCACGGCAGACGAAGGGGCCTGGTTTAGCTTCCACGAAAGCTTGACTGCGTGCGAGCAAGGAGGGAATGTTAGGGTTATTAAATACAAACTGATGGAACATTTATCAGCGCTCGTTAAAATTGCTAATAAAGGTATGTTTTATTAGAGTTAAAATAATAGTGATGATAAAAAATTCATTTATCAGCACTTTTTTAGCGCTAATAAAGAGATACCTTTATCAGCGCTAAAAAAAGAACTGATAAATGTTACCTTTTACCAGCGCTAAAAGAAGCGCTGATAAAGGGTACACCTTTATCAGCTCTTGTTTTAGGGCTTCTAAAGGTAACATTTATCAGTTCTTTTATCTAGCGCTGATAAAGTCATACCCCTTTATCAGCTCTTTCTGTTTAGTGCTGATAAAGTGCAGCGCTTCCCTTGCCCTGTTTTGTGGTAGTATCTCTCAAATATTTCTAAAAGACTCATCAAAAGTTTGCTATTTTAAATTCTTATTATCCTGTTTCAATTTTAATCCACAGATACCCATTTTAAATCTCCTAAAATCAATTAATATTCTATATTAGATTCATATTTATTCATTTTCATCAAAATATATTTGTAATCCATATATTTCCATGGGTTTAGATATTTATTTTCATTAAAATTAATACTAAAATGTTTCAGAATAGGAACAAGGAAGAAAAATAAAATTTTATATAAAATATATCACTTATATTTGAGAAATATTTGCTACTTAAAGGTAAGTTGAATCTACCCAATATGTAGCTTCAGAACAACGAACCACACATGATATATATATGCACTACTTAAAGGTGGCTCAATTAACCTTTTCACATCTTTAGAAACCCTATTATGAGATGGAATTCACCTTCATGAGACCATAATATTGACCTTCATAGAGTGATAGAATAAGAACCAAACCGAAGAATACTTTAAATTGAGTGGTTTGGTTTAAGTACCTTTATCAAAATGATTAGAAAATGTGATTACCCAGATATGAGACTCTATATACCCTTATACGGGTTTAAGGCTTATCATCTCACCATTGCATCATAAGAAAATCCATAGGTTGACCTTCATGTGAAATCATATGACCACCACTATTCAAGATACAAAAAATAGCCTTTTCACAACTATTTTAAAACTAAACTACCTTTAAATATACTAAAAAAATTATTTACCTCTACATAGCATAAAAAAATTGTGTTGGTAAAAATAATGTTTAGAAAATTATTAATTTCAATGAAATAACATTTTTAAATAATTAGGAAAAATTATTATCTTTTTAAAAATTATAATTAAATAAAATTATAAATAATAATGGTTAAAATTAATTATTATTCCTAGAATTCAAAATTACTTCTAAAAATTTATATCACTTTAAGATATTTAAATAAATTCTAATATTAATAAAAATAAATTTGAAAACATTAAAAATTAATTTCATAATTGAAAATCATTTCCAAAATAACATTTAAAAAATGTGAAATCTCACCTAACCACTAGTCACTGCAAATTGACAAAAGAAAGGCTTTGAAAAAAATCCATACATATATATTAGATACCTATCAAACAATTCTCACCCTCAAGAATTAAAACAATGTTAGGAATGAGTTATAGTGAAGGGGAATAAATCAACCATCCCATGAGATACCTCTCAAGGATATATCAATATCAAAGACACAACCAAAACATTAGAAGAATAAAGTGGAAAAACATGGAACTTCATTAGCCAATCCCAAAAAACACTTCAAGGGATATAAAAATGAACATGAACATCAAAAAACATCTCATCAAGGAGTAAAATCAAAGTAATATAATAGTATATAGTCAAATAAATCTTCTTAGAAAAGACCAAACAAAACATCTCAATAATGAAATATCAAACATAAAAATAACTCAGTTCAAGGAGATCACATCTATAACTCCCACTCCCAAGTGATATGCACTAAAACAATGTGTTTCCAAAAGACCCAAACTAAGGGAATACAACTCCCATGAAATACATTGAAAGGTCCAATAAACCAGGAGAAAAGTTACTCATATGACCAAAACTTTTCTATCCATGATGAGGAGACACCTTAAAAAACACATGATATCTAATTTTGAACTCCATAGGCCTCCTCCTATGATCAGCATAGTAATTTTGGAAAACCATTGTTGATAAAACACAACAAATGGATCTTTACCAATGGTATAATGATATATATTATTATACTAAGGGTAGTTGTCTCAACCATAAACCTCCAAAAATTAGGATAAAGGCGTGAAACATATGTTCAAGATTCTGACTAGTCCACCCTATTTGACTATCCTCCCATGAATGAAAAGAAGTGACAAGGCATAAATATGAGCCCAAAGAACATTAGAGACCTCTTCAAACCTTGGAGGTTAAATAAGGATCACTGTCATAGATTATCATCTTCGGTACCCCTTCAAGCCTCATCAAATCCTCCAAATACAACCCTAATAAAACCTATACATAGATATATTCTTTAATACCTAAGAAGTTATTTGACTTCCTCAAGTGGTTCATGATCACTCATATCACATCAAAACTTCCCCGAGCTCAAGGAAAACTGATAGAGTGTTTATTTTAATAATTTTTCACGTTATTTACAAGGACTAAATCCCCACTAATTTTTCATTATTGGGCCTAATTAAACCACTTTTAATTCTCAAGGGTATTTTGTAACTTTTATAGGAAATGGATTAATTTATTTATTTTATTATTTAAATAATTTATTGATTTATTTGATCAAGCCATTATTTTTATAAAAATTCATTTAATTATTTTAAAATTATATATTTTTTTATTTTGAAATCATGCATTTTGGATAATATTAGGAGTTTATATGATATTTTATTCTTCTTCATAGGATATTTAGTTCTCATATGATGTTTTAATTTATCAATGTTTTGTATCATATGATATTTTTTAAGGGACCATAATAGATTTTTTCACTTGCATATGATTTTTTGGAAGTGAATATGATATGTTTAGAACATTAATAGAACAAATACCTTTTTAAAAATCTGATCTCATATGAATTTTTTTTCTCGTAGCATGTTTCTCCCCACATATTATATTTATCAACTTTTATGATGAATTATATGGTGAAATTTTTAAGAATTATGGGGAAACACCACACTACAAGATTTATTCTAACTATGTACCATGGGCATGTGGATTTTATTGGATAGGGAGATGAAGATTTGATTCTTATAGGATGATTATAAAGAGAAATAAAAGCTTAAGGAAAAATTAAATGGTCATCCACATGGATAAAAAGCTTTTTGCTACTACTGCCTATAGGTGATCAAAAGGAAATTGTTGCATGTGCATGGATAATCCCGAGGATAATTAAAGGTGGAAATAAAATTCAAATAATTTCCCTCCCTTTTCAGGTAGAAGTGAAGTATTGAAAAAATGGAAATCATGTGGACTATAGAGGTGAAGGTACTAAGATGGTGTTTCTAAGATGAAGAATTAAGAAGTTGGTAACTATGATATTCATGCTTAGATAAATTCCCAAGTATCCATGGTTGTGTGATCTATTATAGATAAACCCTTTGAATTATCTATACTTTTCATTGCATTATCTTTTTTATTTATTTTTAATGGAGTTTTTAAATGATAGAGTTCCTTTTATTTCTTAAATGATTTTATTTTAAATAATTATAATATTTTCCTCAACTTATAAAGTATAGTAACTGTTCTCATTATTTTAAATTATTTGAAAAGGTCTTGTTATTTAACATAGTGAGTTCAATTAGGTTTATTTTTTTTGGAGGTCTTCAAGATTATAAATCACTTTTAAAAAAACACATATATCAAGGTATTGGCATAGTTTTTAGAAGGATTTAGGTGTTTAAATAACATGCTTTGGGTGAACACTAACAAATACAAACCATACAATCATTTTAGGCAAGTAATAAGGTGGATTCCAAATAACCCACACTTTCCATGACTATTTTTTTTAAATCTAAATTTTCACTCTTCTTTTTCAGTCTGTTCCCATTCTAAAAATTATGTTTTTTGAATTCTCAACTCTTTTCTATTATTATTTTATTTATATTAAAATAAAAAATCACCAATCTAGTTAAAATTTCCATGAAAAATTAGAAAACCAAAGTGATAGTTAGAGACATAATCCTAAAAAAACCTTGTGATAAAAACAAGGGACTATTATACTGTATTCTTTAGGGGGTAAATTTTGATAAGAGACAAGTGACAAATATCTCCAATCAAAAACTGGTGAGAAGTCTATCGAGATATCCACCCACTTACCGTGGTTAATATCAAGTAGATGAATAAAAACATTAGGATCATAATGATCAACCATCACCTTCTGGAAAACTAAACATAGAGAAATAAACTCAATAACTAAATAATTCCCCCCCAAACCACCAATACTATCTCTTCATAGAATGATACATATTCCCCATACAAGTATATACTTACAAGGGTGAACTGTTGAACTTAGGGAGAACCACTTCACTCATTACTAAAGGATAAACAAACTTACCTTGAAAAAACACCTAATACTGACAATCCTTAGATTATCCCTCAAGGGAATTAACACTAAAAACATTATATCTTATGAAACTTACCTCAAAAACACCTATTTAGGACTCCTCTACCTAGTGAATCAGATATTACTTCACTATCTTATGATAAGGACACATTCTAACTGAATATTAAACTCAATCCAAGATGTGAAGCATCACATTAAACATCAAATCCAATAACCTCATATGGAAACTAGAGGATTATAGCATTGAACAAAGAAATTTTGAACTTCAATAACATTCTTTAGAGATTAATAAGAAACAAACACCTCAAACATAGAAGTACCCATGGAAAATCCACACCAATAAACAAAATTCCTCTAAGAAACTGACCTCACCAATACTGAACTCACACTTAGTCAGTTTATCAAATAGTTGTTGATGATGAAGAATTTCCAAAACAACTCACAGATTCTATGTATTCTTCTCCTTAAAATAAAAAACACAAGTATTTAATTTATGTACACCATAATGAATTGATCTAGACACTCATGGAACATTTCATTCGTCATTCCCATGAACATAGAGGGATATTTTTTCACACCTTAATTCCTTACAATGAACTCATAATGCCCATAATGACATTGGAAACCATTCTTTGAGATATCCTTATACTTCACTCATATATAATGATATCCATAATGAAAATAAATATTATACTACTTCATAGTTCCCTTAAATTGATCTAATAAATTATCAATTTATGTAAGAGTTTAATAGTTTGTTATTCTCACTTGATTTAGGAGATGTTATTCGATACACAACAAAAACTTCCAACTGCCTCCCCCACAAACAAAACTGGAGAATCCTAAGGTGACCCGCTATGCTGAATGCATATTATCTATAGAATATAATCAATATGAATCTATAGATCTTGAAACCCATTAGGGGATATCCTATATGGATACATTGATAAAAAGGAGATAACCATTTGGATCTCTAACTTGAACTCATTCTATCATTGTGCGGGTATTATATCGTCCAATTTAGGAATGAAAATAGGTTATTATTTAATAACCCTCTAAAACACCACTAATCTATCCTAAAATAAATAAATTTCAGTCAAGTGATCATGAAATAAAATAACTCATCACAACTTCAACCCATTAGAGGGTCTTGATTGCTAACAACCACAACCTACCCTTCATTAGTGTCATAGAATACAGAACACCTTCTAATGAAATACTCGATATTCTTCACGACATAAAACCATTATATGTCATGGATAAATCTAAATGGATGTATCTTTAAACATAGGGAATCTCCATAATAGTGATTTCTCCACAACACCACTCAAAATATTTTTACACATCATACAAGCTAGATTGAACTCTAACTGGAATGGGCAACACCAAGGGAACCAAAAGTATCTCCACATTAAGTCCAAAATTAGGGACAAGGTTGATGAAATGAAGGAGTGAAAAACTCCAAATAAAACTAAGAATAACCCAATAAGAAAATAAGATAATAATACCTCACATAATATTTGCCTTGTTTGTCACTAAAAACTCTATAGAATGCATCTGGACATGACATGCTCCCCTGCTTTACTAGCCTTGGATGTAACCCCCTCCACATACATAACAAACCACACACAATTCAATTGTAGGGTTCTAATAACTATTGGCCCTTGTGACATAGGTTGATAAAGGTTAAACATACTCCATGTTAACTGGAAATTATTCTTTCAACTAGAAAGTAGAGAATTTATTGTTAAAAATATTGCATATATAAAATCCTGATGAATCCCATATCGTAACAATCTAGATTTATCCAACTTTATCTTAATAACCACTTCATTTAAGAACAACCATGTTATGACTTCAACATTAATGGGGTAACATGGTGCTAGATCTCTAGATGCAAAGACTCCTTGAAATATCTCAACCTAGCCTCCTCATCTGGAAATATGTTTAAAGTATAGCACAAGAGGTTCTTATATTAGATACTAAACTTTTGAACACTATAAGTCCACTACTGAATGGGAATAAAACCTTATTGAAAAGTATCCTTTATGATCAATTAAAAGAACTCAATCTAAAACTGATCAAAAAAAATATCCTATGAAGCAACCAACTCTTCATGATCCCTAAGGAATAGGAGCCACCATAATCAAGAGGCACCACACAACATCTTCAAAGATAATGAAACCCAATGTTCCTTTCGATCATAAATCAAACCGAGGTGAATGACCTCCTCAAAATAATACCCTATCTCATTATTTGAACGAATCCATCACACTTATGTAAAATTCATTTGTAAAATTCTCAGAGTGTCCTCTAAGATTCATCGGTGTAAACCTCCACTCTACGACGATCTACTAGCATATCTTTCTATAAATCTTCAATACGATCCTAATAGGGAAATCAACTTGAATCCAATCCTATAAATTAAAAAATACTATGAACTCCCTAAACATAGATTAAGAATATTTTTTATTAATTTAATTAATTAATTTTAACCTATTTCCCACGGTCTACCCAATTCAAACATAGGAACATAAATTCAAGAAAGAATATCCATACCTCGGCCTTTACCACACAATTAAAATCAATTCTCTTAGTAAATTCAATAAACTTAAAGGTCTTAGTATCATATTATAGGGTACCATAAAATATCTTATCTTAGTTGGTATCTATTATTTATGTATCATACTGGGTTTAGGTAACACCATTTACCTAGTAACCCATGTATCCTCATTAGTTCCAATACCCACACTCCATCTGATCTCTTAACCATTATATCTAAAACCACTCTGTCACAACAACCCTACATTGATACCCCTTTTAGGATAGACATAAAGATAAGGAGATGAACCCCAAATTCCACCTTTAATAGGACATGGGGTGGTGACTATTAGTGAGGTTGTATCACACACAAATACAAGGCATTACCCACTAATATGGATTTGAGTATAAGATATAAGATATAACCTAAAAAACACACAATGTAAATAAAAATAATACCAACACATGATTTTAATTTTATATATAAATAAACACAATATAAATAGAAATATGACAATCAACACCTAGGTAGTGACCACTCTCTGTTCGGGATAGATATAACAAAGACAAAGACACAAGAGGGGTGGGGGTGAATCATGGTTTTTAAAACATTAACAAATTCAGAACACCTCTCTTGTATAGTATCGTATCTTTCATTTTCTCTCAAAGATGTGAGAGTAGTGAAAATAAATAAAGGATATGAACACAGTGATATATAGTGGTTTAGGACACAAATATCACTTAGTAAAATCCATCAATTATCAACTCCTCAAGTGTGGTGAACTTCAGTAGGTCCTCTTATCCTAAGGCCTTCGAAATACACAACTGAGTGCAAGCAGTTGACACCTTTACAAGACTCAACAAAACCTTCTGGTTCTTTTACAAGGAACCAAGTAACCACAACTTAGTACAAGAAGTGGACACTTAACCATGATTGAGTATGAGAATACAAAACATAGATAAATAAAAATAGTTTGATTTGTTTGATGATACATGTTAAACTTCATAGCTTGAACTAGAAAATGATAGATAAAATCAAATCTTCAACATAACACAATAGAATATTTATCTTCAAAGTTTTGACATGATTTATTCAAAAAATAAAAAAACACCTTATATATGTTTAAACATGAATGTATCCAAAGTGTATCTTCACCAAATACTTCACTGTTCTTTCACAAGAAGATGTAACAAATAAAAGTAGTAGAAACAATGACAAAAATAGTGGGTAAATCAGATAGATCAAGACATGTATGTCTCCAGAGTATAGCTCTGAAGGAAAAAACACACATCTTATTCTATATATGAAAAAATGAAATATATTTTTGATAAATAACATCTCCATATTTATACATCTTTTCAAATTGCTCCAGGTCAAACCTTATCTAGAAATATTGGAGAATAAATTATGAATATTTGAATTCGAAAGCATTAAAGAGGTTCATAACTTCCCATAAGAATATTAAAATTTTACTCCATTGAATACAAGCCTTTAAAACAACCATAAATATCATTTGAATCTGTCTTCAAGAATCTTTGAATCAATCCTTATTTCCACCAACACTATTGTAGAAATATCAGATAATATCATATATTTAAAGCTCCGTTAAAATTCAAATGTAGGGATCCTTCATGTGATGATAAAACATAGACTGTTGGGATGACAATGTAGGGTTTATTACCAAAGAAGGGTTGATATACCATATGCTTTTTTCCTCAAATGTTGGTTTTCTTTACAGTGTATGGTTGATGAACCAGACTTTCCACTTTCTCAAATTTCGAGTTTTATACTAATGCAGGGTTGATGATCCATATGTGTTGTTCCAAATAAAGGGTTTATTTCTTATTCTAAGCTTACCAACATAGGGTTGAGAATAGTATTTCCAGAATATGTTAAAACATGTTCTGAATACTTCAATGAATATTCCCTATGGATCAAAGTCTTGAATATATGTCTAGAATAAATATTTCAATGGATATTAACTTCCTCAAATTCACTTAATATAATTTCATTAGTAAAAAAAAATGATTTTTGTGAGCATCAAAACCCAAAAAAATTATTGAAATTGTTGAATCAAAACATGTGCAACAATGTCCCCGATTTTGATTTTCACAAAACCAATAATACCTAGAATAAAAATAAATATTTTATTTAGAAAACAATTCTTAGAAAAATCCAAAATAAATTTATCCCCTTTTTCTTTGTATAAAATTTCTTCCACAAAGAGAAATTCTCCCCCAATATAAGGATTAAAAATTATTATATATTATATTAAATGAGGATAAATATGAAATCAATAAAATTATCACCTTTTAGATTTTCCTCTTTGTAGAACTATAAAATTTAGATAACTATAAACATTAGAGAACTATCAACTTATCTCATTTTAATACTCTAATAAAACAATAATATTATAAAGAAAAATTATAGAATTATTCAAAATTTATAAACATGGTATAACTTATAAGACTTCTCCAAATTTTTGTGACATAAATAATATATTATCATAAATTAACACCCCCTAAATCTATAATTTATTTAATGAAGATAAAGAGAAATTTAATCAAGAAACTTTCAAGAGTTAAACCATTTTTTATTTTAAAAAATCCCCCAAAATAATATCCTATTTAAATTATTTTAATGAATTTTTTCATAATTCAAAAAAATTAGGTTCATGCTTTCATAAAAAAATTATGAAACAACTAATTTCATTATTTTTCAATTAAATAATTTAAAATAACAATATATAAAATTGATTTTTATATAAACAAAATAAAAAATAAGAGTTTAAGAAAGAGTATTTTATTCCTCTAAACCTTAAAAACTATGAATTTTTTCACTTAAATCATCCATCATTATTGATAGTTCTTCTAATATATTTTGAACATCTATTGTTCTTTGATAAGATGAAGGCAAACCCTATTCAACTAAAAACAACTTCAGTTTATCAAGATCATACTTGTAACAACTTATTTAATGAGAATCTATATTTGAATTAGTATTTCTGATTCAAAAGTTTCAAAATATACCTTTTAGATTGAACTATATTTAGTATTGTAATATTCCTTTTCTAATAAAACAAAAACAACTTTTGACACTAATTCTTTCTATAAATCATTATATGACATTCTAGATGCATCCAACTCTACCTTTAGATTCAATTTTTTTATTTAAATAGATTACTTCAAATATAATACATTCATAAGATATATTAAATTAAGAAACTTCTAGTTCTTCATAACTATGAACTTATTTATTTCTTTTAGTAGGATTTGCGTATGAATCTTTAATAAATGAGTCTTATTGAACTTTCAATGGGTCAGAAGGATTACCTTTTTTCATTTTGTGAGAATTATTTTCTTCTAAACTATAAGTAATCGACCTCTTTATCTTTCTATGATATTTTTTTAGTATTCATTTGAACAAGATATTTTGAATAATAATAATAATAATAATAATATTTTAATAAGAAGATGAATTTTTGATTCTGACAGAATATAGATGACATTACATTTTCTTGAGTAAAAAAATAAAGAACAATAATTTCAAAAAAAAATACATGGTATGTAGGAATAGTTTTTCTTTTATTTCATAACTAGATATTATTGTATGAATAAAAGATAAAATATTTTTTTAAACATTCCATAAAAAACTCAATTTTCAAACTAAATATTAAAAAAACTGTTATATAATCAATATAAAAATAATTTGATTTATATTGAGAAGAATATTTTAATAAAATTTGAGAAATAACTTTATTTTTCTAAATAACACATTTAATTCATCATAAGTATACAAGTATTAACATAGAATACTTCATGGATCAATGAATTTAGTAATGAGGATTTTTTTATAAAAAACTACTTCAGAGTTGTTCACTCCTCCAGTAGATACTTTAGTATATATCCATTGACCTCCCACTTAATTACTTAACAATTTATCTTAGTGGTATTATCATGAAAAATATCAAAATAAAGTATTTTTTGGTACCCATATGCTTTTGGGTTCAGCAGTGTTAGCAATTAACTTTTTGGGCAACCAAACTTGTATTTGAGTAACAATTATATAATTTAACAAATTTTTTAATTAATAAGCACGTTTAATACCAGTAATTTATAGTTTTAGAAAATAGAAATCATTTTCATAATTACCATCAGTCTCATAAAAGAAACATTTAACAATGGATGTGTTTTTACTATTTAAACTAGGAAGAAAATATTTTTTATAAAGTTTTGGTCTTTTTCTATTACTTCATATTCTAAATTTTCTTTTTCGTATTTTATAAGGATTTGATATAAATAATTTTCTTCTTTTATTAACCTATTAGAGGTTTGTTTTAAATCATCAAATTACATCATTAATTATTTAATTTTAATGTTATGTAAATCATAATAAATTTTAAAAGCATTATATTTTAAAGGTAAAAACTATTTTGAAAAATTTTATTTATCTACTAGAATAGTATCATAAGATTTGTTAATTTTTATATTGTATTTATTTAATTAATCATATTTTACCTATACCATAAAACAATATTTGTTTAAATCATCATAAGAAAGTTTTTTAGAACTAGTGTTTTGATAGTAAGAGGATTGTACCTCATTAATATCAGCCATTAGACACATGACTTTATATTCAACTTTTGTATTTGTAGAAGTTTTCCCATATAAACTATAATTTTTATGACATATATATTTTATAGATTTATTGAATTTCTATTCATTATTGGATTTAATTTGAGATTTGATCAAATAATAGTTGTCTTTTGTATGACTTCTTTCCTTACATTCACAAAATCTATAATCTTCAGTGCCTTTCTTTTTTATTTCTATAAATCTTTTCAAGATGTTTAGAAATATCTTATAGATCCTTATCTCAATCTATAAAATTTGAATCAAACGATTCATCATTTGTAGTCATGAGAGTTACTTCATTATTTATTATATGAATTTCAGCTTCAACCTGCATATCTACTTCATACATCATAAAATTCTTAACAAGTCATTCATTTTCAAATTATTTACTGATATAGACTTCCATATAGATTCAGATATTCTATTCCACTTAAGAGGCTTTACTTTGAGTACTTTTAATGTTTGTTTTGATTTTAAAATTGAATATCCTAAAGTAAAAACATTACTGACAATATCTGTCAAACTTCCATCCATTTTATTTATTGTTTCATTCTAATCCATTCTAAAATTATCAAACTTTACCGTTTAAGCGATGTATCTTAATTATCTAAAATTATCAATTTTCTCATAGGAAATAAAAACAGTCATTTTAATTGAGATCATATTATTTTTCTCAGTCAGTACTCCAACCTTCAAAATCTTCTTTAATAATCTCATATGTCTTAACAATCTTTAAATAAACCCTTATTCCAATATTTTTAAAATAAATAAGCATATAAGATTTATTTAATCCATAATTAGTACCATTAAAATAGGGAGGTTAAATCATCATCATACCTTCTCTAGAATATATCATTTCACAATTTCCTTGTCTGAATCTTCAACTCAGTCTTGTTGAATCCAGTGAAACAATATATAGAACCTTCGGATAATTTTTTTTTATATTTAATAGGTAAGGAAATGAAATACCTGAATAGTGGTCCATTTGATACCAAAAGTTAGGTTGGGATAGATGTAATTATGACAAATACCCAAGAGATGGGTAAATTGTGGTTTTCAATACTTTAACAGATTCAGAAAACCTCTATTGTATAGAAGTGTGTCTTTTATTTTCTCTCAAATATGAGTGTGTAATGAAAATAAATAAAGGAAATGAACACAACAAAGTATAGTGGTTCAGGGAACAAAGATCCCTTAGTCCACTCCACCAATTCTCAACTCCATGATCTTGATGATTTTCAATAGAACATATTATCATAAAACCTTAAAAATAAACAACTGAGTGTAGGAAATGGACACCATTACAAGTCTTAAAAAATACTTTTGTTTCTTTTATAAAGAACCATATATCAACAACTTAGTAAAATATGCTGACACTTAATCATGACTGAGTATGTGCAGAAAAAACTCAAATAAATCCAAAGAGTTTGATGTGTCTGATGATTCATGTTAAACTTCACAGCTTTCTGCAGTAACTGAAAGATGCAATTAAATCTTCAATGTAGCACAATAGAATGTAGAAATTCAATGTTTGAAAAGTTTTTCTATAAACATATAAAAATGAAACACCAAACATATGTTTAAACAAAACATTATCCAAATTGTATCTTCACTGAAGGGTTCATCGTTATTATATAAGAATATGTAACAAATAAAAGAAGTAGTGATGATGAAAATAATAGTGAGTAAATATGATAGATCTAGACATATATGTCTCCAAAGTGTAGCTATGAAGGAAAAACACATAGATTCTTATATATATGAAAACAACCCATATTTCAATGAAGAACGTCTCTATATTTATATAAAAGATAAAATAGTTCAATGTTAAAACAGCTCTAGAAATATCACACAATAAATCCTGAATATTAGTATTAAAAACATTAAATAGATTTATAACTTACCATATAAATAGTAATGTTTTACTCCATTGATTGTGAGACTTTAAAACAACCATAACGAGCCTTTGAATAAGTCATAAAACATCTTTGAATCAATCTATATTTCTGATATTACCATTATAGAAATCTCAGATAATATTACAGATTTAAAAATCTATCATTGGATAGTCGAATGCAGGGTTCATTCATGTGATGGTAGAACATGAAATGTAGGGTTGAAAACATAGGGTTGATTACTAAAGGAGGGTTGATATACCATACTTTTGTTTCATAAAATGTAGGGTTTCTTTTGAGTGTAGGGTTGATGAAACATACATTATGCTTTCTCAAATTTCGGTTTCCATACTAATGTAGGTTTTATGATACATACACACTATTTTGAATGTACAGTTTATTCCTTATGCTATGATTTCTAACGTATGGTTCATAATAGTTTTTCTAGAATACATTAAAAAAACATTCCAAATACTTCAATAAATATTCCCTATAGATTAAATTCTTGAATATATTTATAGAATAAATATATCAATAAATATTAATTTCTACAAATTAACTTAAAGTAATTTCATCAGTAAATAAATTGGGGTATTTTTTATCATCAAGACCAAAAAGTAATTATCTAAATTGTTGAATCAACTCATACTCAACAACCAAAAACACCAATAGCTCCAAGAGCTAGTAATTCCCATCTCAGTCACCATCCAACTTTTGTAAACCTAAAAAATATTTTATATATACATTGGGTGAGTAGAACATGTATACTCAGTTGGATCCTCCCTAAACCCTGTCATATAAAATATCAAATAAGCATAATAGAGCTCTATGGAGAAAAAAATAAAACAAACTTGTCACCTAAATTGAAAAATCTATATTACCATCTTCTCTATGTCTCGCTCACCATATAACACATATAATAAAATTATAATCAAATCAAACAGACACTCAAACACACACACACACACACACATATATATATATGAAAAGGTACCCTATTTTCACTTCCCCATAGATTAGTTTCTCTCATTCCCAAAAAAATCACATATTATGCTCATCCCTTTAATGAATAATCCTACCTAATCATGTACATCTATATGATAACTATGTCTTCATCTCATTCTGTATTTTTTTAGATATTTCCTTTCAATTCTATATCCCATATAACCCAACACAACAATATTACCCTCATCTCAAATGTAACAAGGTATAAGTATGGGATCCACCACAACCCGTATACATGAATTATACATCAAGCCATCGTAGCTCATGCATGTACACAAATGGGAAGTCATATCCACCACTAATGGATAAAAATATGTGTTATAACCACAAGTCGTTGCAGTCTTCACATAAATATATAGAAAGACCAATATTTATCATAACCAATCTGAAACCAGGCGTTATACCTTAAGCCATCATAACATGGATATGATCACATATTAACTACAACTAAAGGGAGAAGAAGGGAGAGAGAGAGAGTAGTCAGCCATCCATTCACTTTTCAACCTATATATTGGGGAAAACACCTCCTAAAACATTTAGGTTTTAAATTTCATACCAAATCAGGCGGTGAAGCATATAAATAAGAAAATATAAATAATACATCACGTATAATCCCACTAATGGAAACTAACTATCCTTAGAGACATAAAAAACTATACCCCTTTAGACATCCAACTATCATTGCGAATTCAAAGGTAGATAAATCTCAAAGAATCACAAAATCATCAATGTTTAATATTAATATTCACTTACATGATTATCACTTTAATTTTTTAAGTCAAGTGACTTTAGTTCTATAATTCCATTTTTATTATCAAGTATTTCATCATCATCTATAATCATCCGGAACCATAAACAATCTTTTATTAAATCAGTTATCATTTTATTAATTTTTATGTTCTATGGGACTCTTCCTAAGATACCACATGAAAGGATTTATCCTTTCATTCATAGAACAAAATTGAATTAGGTAGTCAAAATTCATCACAATCAACTATATAACTATCCGACTAAAAAATATATAAAGTATATAATCAATGAGAAATACCATCTTAAATATCATCTCAACTACACTGGTGTCATACCTGACACAATTAAACATGTCTCATATCATACTGCTATCACCAAAATCAACCATCAATAGATCTCCAGGAAATTATTTCCATTTTATCACCAATAATACAGCCATACTTGGTCTACATCAAATCACAATAAGGATCAAACATCCCAAATCATGAATAAAAGGAATCCAAACATATTTTTATCACACATGTTCAAGAAAATCTAAGACCATAAAATCAAGGCATTCAGTTATCCCACAAACAAGAATGGAATTTCTCAGCCCTAATCAATTATCTTTTAAAAAAACCATTTTAATTCCCATATTGAATTAATAATTTTATTATGGATTGTTTTTCATCAACCTGAAACCTATAATAAATAACTAAAAATATCTTGATAAGTCATATCTGGATTTCAATATAACTTCTAAATATAATCAATAACAATAATAATGATAAATAATTCACATGCCTCTATCTTTAAGAAATTATTTATTGTAGATTTACATTGTTAATCAATTTCCAAGCATATTAATCATTCTAAAAAAACTATCACAACCAATAATAACACATTATCTGGTAAATCATGAGGCAATATAAACATATCAAAAAATGTTATCCCTCATCCTAAAATACTCCACTATATTCAGGTTACGAAACAAAAACTGACTTCATGATATTATTATATTTATCTTCCCCCCTTAGATTTCCAAAAATATAAATAAGAATATGACAACAAATAATCTTTTTTTTCTCTCTCGCTTTGATAATTTCTTTATTATCAAATAATAATAATAATAATAGTATAAATGATTTTTTCTAGATTAAGAAATTAGAAATATCATTCTTTTACATTTGAATTTATAATTTAGAATATTCATATTAATTTACTATAAGAAATAAAAATTCTTCCTTTAATTTTCCATATTGAGAGACATTAACATTACAAAGCTTGTTATAATAATCTTCTCTCTTTCTATTTCATGATTTTTAAGATAATTATCCTCTCTTATCGGTAATTCCATCTATCTACCCAAAAAAACTTAGGAATGATAAATTTACACTTTACCAAAAATAAAATATATGTCACAGATCCCTTACATGGAAACGAAGATTTAAACCACTTAATGCACCAAGAATATGAAGAAGAAAGATGATAGAACACAATCCTAGAAATATGATAGGAATACTTGAATAAATTGAAGAAGGATTTTAGATGTGGAACTAATGAGTTCTAGACATTTGGGTTCTAAATAAAGTAGTCCAAATCGATTGGGATAGAATTCTCTAATTTTAGAATAACAAATATTATCTCAATCAAATTATTCTAAAAACTTAGAAAACTTTCCATATTTTAAATTCCCATTACCCTATTTATATTTAAATCCCCATATAATAATTTTAAGTTAGTAATTAACATTAAGGGAAAAAATTCACATTGGATCCTTTTACCTAATTCGGTCTTTTTGATTTAAAATTTTGAATTTTTTTAACACATTTGATTTCTAAAGGTGTTAAAATTTAACATTCAAATAAACAAACGTAATCAAGGAGATTATTTTTTTTCAAAAAATAGTTTTAAAGATTTAAATTTAAATATAAGATATAATTAACATGGATAATGATTTCAATAAAATAAATTTATTTATAAAAAAAAGGAATGCGGATTTTAAGTTCACCCAAAACCAAATTTCCCCATATAAACATTTAATTAGAGGAATAGATTGAAAACATGTTTTTTTTATTAACGTAATATTTTAATTTATTTTTAAAAAAATTTGAAATAGTATTATATGTTTAAATAATATTTTAAAATGAATAATGTTATTCCATAAATAAATATTTTATTACTTAAATGGTTTTCTAATCTTATAGGATAAAATTACATAATAATAAAATTATATAAAATATATTTTCTGAAAAAATCAAAATTTTCAACTAAAAATAATCCTTTTCCTAAAAAACAAAAAATTCAAATTATTTATATTTTGATGTATGTAATTCAAAAATTGAATTTTATTTTATAAATTTTAAATTACTAAATTATAAAATTTATATTTTCAAATAAAATACATAATATAGAGAAAACGACTTTTATAGAGGATAATATTATTCAATATTAACTCATATTAATTATTCACCTTAAAATTATTTAAAGTTTCACAATATTAGTCTTTATTATAAGTTTATTAATAATTTTCTTTTAACATTATATGGTTTTTTTCATTAGGTGAGTTTGTAACTCATGTTATCGAACGAAACATAAGTTTTAAAAAGTCTAAAATTCTAAGTCATGCAATTACCAAATAATATAATTATAATCCCAAATATGGAATAAATTTTCTAATATTCAATTTATAAAGGTGATAAAAATTATTTTTAATATATTTTTTCAAAATTCAATGAATAAATATGAATTTAAAAATCTTCTTTTAAACATAAAAATTATTTTATTCCAAAATCAGGTATATTTATTATTTAAACTGAATTAATTGGATAATTTTTAAATAAAATGATACTTATTTGAATTTAAAACCAAACCAAAAATTAAATGAATCTTGTGAATACTTGATTAAAATTTAATAAAAAAAATATTTTTTTGAATAAAAACATTACTTTGATTTCAAAAATATCAAACATGGGTTTGTATGTACGCCATTATGTTTTAAATTGATTATATCACTTATTTAATATAAATTTGGTCTATTGAAAAGGTTTCATAAACTTTTATTTCATTCTTATACCATTATAATGTCCTAAAATTAACAGTATTTGTAAATTCATTATTTACACTATTCACTAAAAAATCTAGCATTCCATAAAAATCACAAAAAATATACTTAAGATAATTTAACTTGATGAATTAAAAATTTAAGTTCATTTTATAAAATTAAAATTATAAAATTTTGTCATTTTACTTTTAAATGAAAATATTAAATATAAAGAGAAACACCTTTTATTTAAAAATGACCTTTTTAAAAATCAAGTTTTCTTAATATTATTTAATATAAATTTAAAATTAATTGTGTATTAATTTATCAATTCATAAATTGAATTAATTTAAAAGAATTTAATTAATTTAAATACAATACACTTGAAAAACAATTATTTGAAAGAATACGCCTTTTTAACATTGATTAATTTTAATCATATAAAATTAATTGTTTATTTTCTAAATTTAAAAATCAAAACAGAATAATACAATGTAAGTATCACAATTGATTACTATATTTATATTTACTAAAAGTTTATTATAATATTTCTCTACTTAATTTAATTAGGTGTTGCGTGTAACCTATTCTATCAAACATGGTATTATTTAAATAATAATTACAAATTGAAATGTCAGGGTGTCACATTCAGCCCTAAATAAATTGAATCCTCATAATTTAAATTTGTTCTAAAAAAAATGATATTATCTTGACATAATAATAATATTTTATGTAGATTATTTCATGATATTTAATTTTTAATTTCCTACCAGGAAACCTAGTATTTCTTAATTAAATATTACTAAAACCATGTATATACCATTATAAGACTCATACTTGTGAATAGGTTTTCAAAAACATACATTAGTACCTATGTAATATTTTATTTGATAGATTTAGCTTCCTTTTTCTTAATTTTGATGAATTATGTTACCATCAAGATATAGAATATGATAAAATATACTTACTTGATTTCTTTTCATTTTATAAAAATATTTTTTTCCTTTGGTTGTGTTTCAAGTAGTTTTCCACCTATACTTAATCTAATATTCTAAATGACAAATAACTATAATCAATTTCTTTGCTTGAATCACTAAAATAAACCTTTAATGTATTCTAATATCAGCAATAGGATTTTTAGTTATTTCTATTATCTTTAATCATTTACTAAAACCAAAATGTTTATAAAACATTTAGATAGTATACAATTTGAATAAATCTTCATGTAAATAAGTAATAAATTAATCTAAAAAACCTCAATAATAATAGAAAAATTTTAACTTATATAACCAAATCTTAAAAATATACAAAACAATCCTAAAAAACTTAAATCACCCAAAAAAAATCCAAAAAACCTAAATCACGTTGACATAAATCCAAAAAAATTCACATATGCTTATAAATTTTCATTCAATATTTATTCTAAAAATAATATCATCCACTTATCCAACATAGACCATAATCTCAAACTACGTTAAATATATCCTTGAATCACTTTGAAATCAAATTACCATCTAATACTAAAGTAAATCTATATATTCCAAAAAATACTATAACCTTCCTTCTCCCCAAATAACCATAGTTACCAAGACTTAAATTCACAAACTAACCTAACTTCCATATATACTATAAGTTTGTCTATAAAAATAAAATTCTTCTCAAAAAACTACCACACTAAATCATAAACTAAACCCAAGGGTTATATTTACCTTAATCATGTATTACCATAAATTCCACCATATATATATTTAATCTCCTTAAAATATAGTCCCATGAGATTTTAAAAGGGAATATATACCTTTGAACTTATAATCATAATTAAAAATTTTAAATCATGATGGTATCCAAAAATTTGAAATTATCCTCCTCCCTTAACTTCTAATTTCTAAACATATATAAACCCAACTCTAATACCAACTGATATTATCCATACTAATACTCCCGTATTTGGTGCTAGAAACATAATCCTTACACACTAGCCTTGATAAAAACTAATGTGAACCAATTTTCACTATCCATAATTACAACATCAATAGAAAAAATTTATTCAATTACATACCCATTTACTTTTAGGTTTATAGATTTAGCGAATTAGAAAAAATTAATTAAAAAACCCATGTCTTTCCTATCCAATATATATTTTTTCTCATTAATCCCATATTTTATTATTAAATAATAATTATTCATGATCACCCTCAAAATTACCCATAAATGATATCATTTTTGATATATCATATGTATCACTCTTCTTTATAACATAGGAAAATGCAGTTGTGGTGTCTCCTGATTAGTAAACACTCTTTTATCCTGCACTAGATACAGGGGTTCAAATATGGGTGGGGGTATTATCTTTAAAGTTACTATAGAAGGAATTATAATGGTATTTTAGTAGTAGAAGTATTCACCCGAATTGGGATTTTTGGAAATAGAATTGGGCCTACGGGTTATATGAACTTCAGGTCATAGGGTCTTCAATACTTTGGGCCATAGGGAATCTAGGACATCAAGGGACTTTAGGTCATAAATCCTCCAAACCATTGAGAAGATAAATTACACCTTACTAAAACAACCCTAGGATGTTGAATTAGAGTAGTAGTTATCATCAAGTAGAGACAAATGAACCAATATTGATGGAGGGATGAGACAAACATTCCATCAAACTATGTAGCAATAATCAACACGCTACAAGCCATTAGAAACGTTAGGTGTGGATCTAGGTGAATACTTGAAGGGGTGATGTGGTGGGGTTGTAACGATATAGAAGATTCCAATAAACATGTAATTTATTTATTCCTTTAGGGATCTGGGCCATTTTAATCCAACCTTTATTCCTCTTAGCCTCTAGGTTATGTAAGGTCTTTATGCCTCTGGGCCTCTAGACCATGTAATTTAGGCCTTTATTGTCACTACCCCCTCCCCACACAAGCGTACCATGTAATTTAGGCCTTTATTGGAGACTAGCACCGCGGGTATAGTAACACACAAATGGGAGGCATTACCCTCTAAGAGAACACATGCGGAAGAGAGAGATAAGATAGACACCAACCAAATCCAACTGAAATATAAAAGAAAAACAAGTACATATATGAAATTCCATGAAAACGTACTACAACTGAAAGGGGAAAACTACAAGTACCCAAAAGAAAAGAAAAGACAACAGCAACTACAAGCCCGAACATCTCCTTCAACCACAAGCTAGTAGTAACCAGCCAGATCTCCACCCTGATCCAAGTGACCTGAAAAACAGTTTATATATACATAGGGTGAGTATAAAAATATACGCAGTAGGATCCTCCCCGAAGAATCTCGTGATAAAGTAAAGAAATCATGCTAAAGCACAGTGAAAAACAAGTGAAACTCACTCATCACCTAAACAGGTATACTAAGTTACCAACCTCACCATGGATACTCTCACCAAGTAACACATACCAGAATATAGAATATAGTAAATAATATCAAGGGTGCCCCGCTACTACTTCCCCACTAGTTTTCCACTTTTCCCCAACGACATACGTCCTATGCATCTCTCTCCTAAGTCTTACGCATATAAACATGGGCTAAACTCCACAACCTGCACCATGTGCACCACAAAGGCTTGCTCGCAGACACCTGGGCTAAGCACCGCACCATCCTCACAACCAAAAGTAACCAGGTAGGTTTCAGGAGCCACCATAGCCTGTATAACGTGTATCATACGTCGGGTATTGTACCTCAAACCATTATATCCCATATATAATAACCGAGATCTTCTTTTCAGGTATGTTTTTCTTTTTTCCGGATTTTTTGAGAAAAAATGAATTTTTCTGGAAATTTCAGAAGTACACGCCGTGTACTTTCTGAGTACATGCCGTGTACTCTTCCCTAGCTTGAAGTCGTGTACTGGTTGTGTCCGGGCCACACACACGGTGTGTAAGGCTAAGGTGGAGGCTGGTTATTTTGGAGTATGGAAAAATTCGAAGTACACACTGTGTACTCAAAAAGTACATGACGTGTACTTTATTTTTTTTCATTAAACGGACTGGGGTCTCACCTAACCCCCATATTCGTCTTCTTCTCATGTTTTCGTCCACCCGAGAGCAACCATACAACCGGATCTTCGACGGGCTCCCTCCTCGCCGTCCGTTCTCCGATTCGATCACGGTCGATTGCGTTGGAATTGCAGCGGTGAGTTCTTCCTTCTGCCTTAGCCTTGTTTCTTGGTTCCTCCTCATTTCCAAGATATCGTGGGATGAACATTTTGTGCGTTTTCTCAGATCTACATTGTTCTAAGAGGAATATGTCATCGAGGTTCGCATATATTGATCTCCTCGGATCGAGGTAGGTGGTTTGTGCCATTCTGTAGAAAGTTGATGAATATTATGTGCAAATTCCAACAAAACCCATGAACAAGGTATTGCATGTTTCCTATTTTGCCCTTGTTGTTTGCCTTCTTTGCTTTTTTTCTTTAGTAGAGGTTATTTCTTGTGATTAGAGTAATTTGTTTGTGCTCAGATTACTTTGCCATGCTTTTTCTACCTGTTTTGCATTTTTCCAATTGCCATGAATAGTTATAGGATAGCAGAATTGTTGATTTATTTTGCTTTTGAGCCGTAGAATGATAGCCAAGTAGTTCTTGAGGTTTACTTGGACGATGTGCGCACGTTGAGCATGTTTAGTTATACTCATGGCTGTGAGAACCTAGAGTAGTAGACCAAAGGGAGAATTGAGAAAAAGGATTCTCCAGAGTGTCTTTAATCGTGATGTGAGACCAAAGGGGAGAATTGACGGAAGGGATTATCCAGAGTGCCTTTTAATTACTACACAGGACACATGGGGAATTGACGTTGAGTGCTTCCCCCGAGAGTCTGCTTAATTACGTAGCTGAACCAGAGGGGTGAGACTGTGTGTGCCTCTCAGAGGGTTGCTAGTACTATAGGTTGAACCATAGGGGTTAGGATGTGAGAGCTACCCAGATGGTTACCTATTTTCTTCTTGTTGATGACTGCTTACTTGTGTGCTATACTTGTTAGAATTATGGATTGTAGCTGCTTGCACTTTCCTGTTACTGCTTCTTGTTTATTTTACTGCCATGTATTCATTGACTGTTAGGCACAAATATTTAGGCGATTTCCTAATCGGATTGTATCTCATGCCCTGTTTGGTCCATGCTTTTGGGCCCAAGAAGACTATGTTGCTACAGGTATAGATAAGGGAAATCTCCCTTCCACTTCAGGTTCTTGATTTCACTAGATCTGGGGAGCATGGGACCGAGCCGTGGCTCGCGATGGTGAGGAGATTTCTTTGTTTTTCTTTTTCAGTTGGTTTCATTTGTATTCCAGCACGTTGTTGTGTTTTCTTCTTTCCATAGATACTTGTACCTGCTGCATTGTGTTCATCATAGTTATATATCTACATTTTTCCACTGTTTGGTTTCTGCTATTATGCATGTTGTTTACTGCTTCCACTGTTTATTATTTTTTTCTTACCTTATTTACCTTACCGAATGAGGGCATAGTTTCCCCACCGACTCACCAAGGCCCACACTGCTAGTCGTCAGCCTCTAGCATTCGGGGAAACGCGCTTGAGGTCATGTTTCAAACTGGGTACGGGGCACCAGTAGAGGGGCTTTGGATTCGGGACGTTACAAAGTTGTATCAAAGGAGTTCTTTTCTCTTTCCTTACTGTTTGGAGACTTTAGCCAGGGATAGGATGGATTCGGTACTTGGTATTAAGCTGTGCCCGGGAGTAGCTAACCCGTGTACAGGGAAAAGACATACTACCTCATTAATTGCAGTTTTCTGGTTTGGAGATATTATAGTTGATTCGATTTCACCGAGGGTGATTCACATGGCTTGTGCTATTACTGTTTTGATATTTCGGTTCTATTTCTGTCGCAACCCGATGAGATGAGGGTATGATATCTCATGCATCATATAGAAACTTGTAGGAATCACATGACATGCATTCTTTCCATGCCATCTAGGGTGCATTAGCGATTGCATGTTGTTGTGATAGACCATGTGAAGATTATGCATACTGTTGTGATAGTTGCTTGATAGATTCTCTGCTGCTATGTCAGAAAACTGTTGTTTTGTTATTTGTTTAAACTGAACGCCAAATTTTGGTTCTTGAGGTGTTACGGGCCCTCACAGATCGGAATTTGGAACTTTTTCCCTTGTTTTTAGTGTTTCTGGAATTCTGCGCGGTTTCTGAGCTACTACCTAGAAAAACCCAGAACACATGGCGTGTACTTTTTAGAAACACACCCTGTAGTTTTCAGGCCATGTCACTGACCGTGTGAGTAGAACACGGTGTCGTGGGAGTAACTTCGGGAACACACCGTGTACCATTGGTACACGCCGTGTGAGTTCGGAGTTGTGTACCCAGCCGTGTCACAAACAACACGGGCCGGGGAAGCTTGGGTAGTACATGTCGTGTCCATAGGGAACACGCAGTGTAGTCTTGTCCATGTACTCGACCGTGTCACGAACAACACAGGTCAGTGTGACCTTCTTTTACACACGCCGTGTTTGTTCAGAACACACCGTGTAGTCTTGTCCAGGTACCCGGCCGTGTCACGAACAACATGGGACGGTGTCACCTTTGCCTTTACCCACCGTGTTTGTTCGGAGCACACCGTGCAAGATCCAGCCATGTAGACGACCATGTACTCAACAACATGGACCGCCGAATCCTTGTCTAGTGCACGCCGTGTCTGTTTCGAACATGCCGTGTAGTCTAAGGTTGAGTCAGACCGTGTGGGTTAGCCGTGTAAGGAGACTCGGGCAGGGGAATAGTTTCATGTACACACCATGTGTGGTGGCCAACACGTCGTGTAGTTTGAAGTTTACACGACTTGTAGGGTGAGAGTACACGCCCATGTCAGGGGTTTGAGAAGACATGCCATGTAGTTTTATACAGGCTGTGAGTCATGTTTTACAATCTTGTGTGTTTTTCTTCCACTGTTCCCATTTTGTACTCTTGTGTTCTCTGTCCTTGTTTTCCTGATCTAAGGTGTGTTTTTGATCTTTCAGAGATATTCCTCCAAGACGTCCTCCGGTCGTACGTCTGTCGTCAGGCAGTGATCAGACTCCAGACATGGATGATCAAGGACTTCCTGTCGATTCCCCAGCCGAGCCAGCCTTGGCACCAGTTGTTGTACCAGTCAAGGGCTCTGATGCACAGTTCAGGGAAGGTTTCATGAGGATGATTCATGCCTTCCAGGGAGCACCACCTCCTGCCTCGTCTATGACAGACATGACGCGGGTATTTTAGCAGCAGCATCCTCCCACGTTCTCAGGGGAGGGAGGACCTCAGGCTGCAGAGTCATGGCTAGAAGCCATGCTGACCATATTCGAGCACCTGGAGATGCCTCCATAGAGGTGAGTCAAGCTCTCCACCTACATGCTCCGAGACTCCGCTAAGAGATGGCGGGACGTGATCTCATAGGTGGGTCAACAATAGGCTATGTCTTGGGAGGAGTTCCATCGCGTGTTCTATGACTACTTATACCCGGAGACCCCGAGGGACGATCGAGCCCGAGAGTTCATGAGCTTAGATAAGGGTACTCTCTCTGTCATGGAGTATTCCACCTGTTTCACTGAGCTGTAGCATTTTACACACCTTCGGAATGGGAATGTGGTGTTCTTGGCGAGGAAGTTTGAGGATGGACTCAGGCGGGAGATCCGCTCGCAAGTGAACATATTCTAGCTGATGTCCATTACTTCCATCGTCAACCAGGCACTGATTGCAGAGCACAATCTGAGAGACTCCAGAGCTGCGATCTAGGGCGGTTCGGCTTCCAGAGCTTTCTTTCCTTTAGATGACAGTAAGAAGCGTCATAGGGAGCCTACATGCGGTTATTCGAGGAAGCGAGACACATCATCAGGCAGCCGGGTGATGTGCTATTAGTGTGGCCGGACAGGGCACACGAGGCCGTAGTTCCAGAGAGACCCCATGGAATGCCGATCTTGCGGCAACATGGGTCATCTTCAGCATTTCTGCTAGGTTTTATCACCATCAGCAGGTGGTCGGGGTTCTTCTATGACTCCTTGTTCAGGAGAAGCCCCACCAGTCTCTCACCAGTC
The DNA here is from genome assembly GCA_963277665.1 of Viscum album. NCBI lineage: Eukaryota > Viridiplantae > Streptophyta > Magnoliopsida > Santalales > Viscaceae > Viscum > Viscum album. The sequence continues at coordinate 777,477,927 of OY728135.1, read as the reverse complement.
TGGGAACTGGAGTTCTTCTGGCCATTCGGGCCGAGGTGGAGGTTGAGGCCGTGGAAGTCAGCCACCAGTTCCTCAGCACCAACATGTAGGTTCACCTCAAAGTGGTCATCCGGGGGTGCAGGGCCGCGACACAAGCTAGTCTTTCACCTTGGAGTAGACTTATCATGAGCAGGATCTCGACCCCTCTACTGTTCGAGGTACGATTTTAGTAGCCTCAATTTTATCTTCAGCCCTTTTTGATACTGGTGCTACGCATAACTTTATCTCTATTGCTGTTATGGAGAGCCTTGGACTATGTATCATTTCTTCTACCGACTCTTTGACACTAGACACACCTTTGGGGACGAGGACATCTAGTGTACGCCGGTGTAGAGAGTGCCCTCTCGAGGTTGCAGGGTATCGCTTAGTATGGGATCTCTATATCCTAGAGATGATAGGCTATGATGTCATCCTTGGAATGGATTGGTTGATTCCCTTTTAGGCAGTCGTCTACTATTATCACCGTAGAGTGAGATTGATTTCACCAGAAGGTGAATCTTTCCTTCATATAGGAGAATGGGATGTTCGGGCGAGTCGGGCAGGACTCGACCATCTTGGGATAGGAGGAGTGACGGCCCACATTTCTTGCCTTTTCCTGGATTATCAGAGGACTCCACAGTTAGACTTTCATCCAGTGGTGGATCACTTCAGGGATGTCTTTCCAGAGGACTTTTCGGGTTTGCCTCCGTAGCTTGAGGTAGACTTCTCTATTGAGCTCGTGCCAGGAGCAGCACCGGTGTCCATTCCTCCATATAGGATGGCCACACTTGAGTTGCAGGAGTTCAAGAAGCATTTGTAGGAGTTACATGCTAAGGGTTTCATCTGACCCAGTAATTCTCCTTGGGGTTTGCCTATCCTATTTGCGAAGAAGGAAGATGGTACCCTTCGGCTTTGTGTGGATTATCGGAAGCTGAACAGTTTGACGGTCAAGAACCGATATCCTTTGCCAAGGATTGATGACCTTTTCGATCATCTTCGAGGAGCCCGGGTGTTCTCAAAGGTCAACTTGAGGTCCAGTTATCATAAGTTGCGTGTTAGGCCATCAGATATACCTCTGATAGCCTTCAGGAGCAGGTATACTCTATACGAGTATACAGTCATGCCGTTCGGTCTCACGAACGCACTTGCAGTTTTCATGGCACTGATAAACCGAGTGTTCCATCCTTACTTAGACTCCTTATTTATGGTCTTCATGGATGATATCTTGGTGTACTCTCACACTCAACATGACCATGCCACCCATCTTGAGATCGTTCTGAGTACACTGAGAGAGCAATGAATTTATGCTAAACTCTCAAAGTGCCACTTCTGGATGGATCAGATTCACTTCTTAGGTCACGTCATCTCAGAGGTAGGAGTATCTGTGGACCCAGAGAAAGTGAGAGCTGTAGTTTTCTGGGAGCAGGCGAAGAATGTTTTTGAGGTACCGAGCTTCCTAGGGCTGGCTGGATACTACAGACACTTCATTTGGGACTTTTCTCATTTAGCAGCACCCTTGACAGGTCTGACCAAGAAGGGGACGAATTTCTTATGGTCATATTATTGTGAGTCAGCCTTTCAGGAGCTAAAAGGGATTTTGACAGCAGCACCGATACTAGTCTTTCTAGAGCCATGCAAGAGCTACAATGTTTACTGTGATGCTTCGGGTATCGGGATGAGAGTTGTACTTATGCAGGGAGATAGAGACGTTGCGTATGGGTCTCGGCAGCTGAGGCCACATGAGAGGAACTACCCTACACATGATCTGGAGTTGGCAGCTGTTGTTCATGCCTTGCATTGTTTGAGACACTATATTCATGGAGATAACTTTGTGGTCTTCACTGACCAAAAGAGTCTCTAGTATGTCTTCACTCAGCATGACCTGAATCTGAGGCAGCACAGGTGGGTCGAGTATCTACAGTCTTTTGACTTCAAGCTTGCCTATACGCCGGGAAAGGGCAACGCCATGGCAGACTCGTTGAGAAGGAGAACTCAGATTCAAGCAGTTCAGGATGCCAGTAGTGACTGGCAGCTGATGGATCTATTCTCTGAGATGCATCTAGAGGTGCATGACAGACGGGGACATACTTTTCTATCTCTTATAGCTGTTACCTCCATGCAACTTGATCGGGTACGGATGAGGAAGCTATCAGACTCAGAAGGCTTAGTCCTGCGGGAGAGTGTGTCAAGAGAGGACCCTCTTCCTAGATGGATAGTGGGCGAGGATGAGATCTTGTGTTTCCAAGGATGCGTATGGGTTCCAGCAGACATACTCAAAGAGCTGATGCGGGATTTCCATTCCTCAGTTTGGGCAGTTCATCCTGGCGTCACCAAGATGTATCGAGATCTTCATTGCCAGTACTGGTGGCCAGGTATTATGAAGGATGTTGCTCGTTTTGTCATGAGATGTTCAATTTGTCAGCAGGTGAAAGCAGAGCATTAGTGACCATCAAGCCTTTTACAGCAGTTACCCATTCCATAGTGGAAGTGGAACGATATTGCGATGAACTTCGTGACCGGGTTGCCAAGATCACCTCGAGGGAACGATGCTATTTGGGTTTTTGTCGACAGACTTACAAAGGTTTCTCACTTCTTTCCGATCAAGGAGACCTTCAGTGTCAATGATCTGGGATGACTTTACATCAGATAGATCATTCGTCTACATGGAGTTACGTGCACTATTGTTTCAGACAGAGTTGCACGCTTTACCTCTCGGTTCTAGCAGGGACTTCAGAAGGCCTTGGGTACACAGGTACTTTTGAGTACAACATACCATCCCCAGACTGATGGCCAGTCCGAGCGCACGATCCAGGTGCTTGAGGATATGCTCCGAGCTTGCATCCTTGACTTTGGCGATTCTTGAGAGAAGCATATTCCTCTGGTTGAGTTCACCTACAACAACAGTTTCTAGGAGACCATTCAGATGTCGCCATACGATGCTCTATACAGTAGGCCATGCTGATCACCCTTATGCTGGCTGGAGGCAGGAGAGGCAGCTTTTCTGGGACCTCGTCTTGTTCAGGAGACTTCAGAGCAGATAGACCTCATTCGGAAGAGGATGGATACAGCGCAGTCTCGACAGAAGTCTTATGCTGATCAGCGGAGACGACCTCTGAAGTTCGAGGTCGGTGAGCAGGTTTTCCTACGTGTCGCACCGAGGTTGGGACACAAAATGATTCAGAGACAGGGTAAGCTTTAACCGCGGTACGTCGGGCCATTTGAGGTCTTGAAGAGAGTGGGGCCGGTCGCCTATCGGTTGCAGCTACCTCAGAGGTATCGGGCCATGCACGACTTCTTCCATGTCTCTCAAATCCGACATTACTTTTCAGACCCTTCTCACATCTTTCATCCCAAGTAAGTCAAGCTTGAAGCGGATGCGTCGTTCAAGGAGCATCCTATCCGGATTATCTATTGTATTACGAAGGTTCTTCGTGGGCGGTCTGTTCCTCTAGTATGAGTGCTATGGCAGTACGGGCGAGTAAAAGACGAGACCTGGGGGAGAGAGGCTGATGTACGATCTCAATGGCCGGATCTGTTTGGGGTTTCTTCTTCTCCGACTTGTTAGGAAAATTCGGGGATGAATTTCTTTAAGGGGGATGTTTGTAAGAACCCGGATCTTATTTTCAGGTGTGTTTTTCCTTTTTCCAGAGTTTTTGAGAAATAATGAATTTTCTAGAAATTTCAGAAGTACACGCCGTGTACTCTTCCCCGGCCCGAAGCCGTGTGCTGGCCGTGTCCGGGCCACACACATGGTGTGTAAGGATGAGGTGGAGGCCGATTATTTCGGAGTACGGAAAAATTAGAAGTACACGCTATTTACTCAAAAAGTACACACCGTATACTTTCTTTTTTTTCATTAAACGGACCGGGGTCGCTCCTAACCCCCATATTCGTCTTCTTCTCGAGTTTTCATCCATCTGAGAGTGACCGTACAACCGAATCTTCAGCGGGCTCCCACCTCGCCATCCTTTATCCGATTCGAGCACGGTCGATTGCGTTGGAATCGCAGCGGTGATTTCTTCCTTCTACCTTAGCCTTGATTCTTGGTTCCTCCTCGTTTCCAAGATATCATGGGATGAACATTTTGTGTGTTTTCTCAGATCTACATTGTTCTAAGAGGAATCTATCATCGAGGATCGCATATATAGATCTCCTTGGATCGAGGTAGGTGGTTTGTGCCTTTCTATAGAATTTTGATGAATATTATTTTCAAATTCCACCAATACCTGTGAACGGGGTATTGTGTGTTTCCTATTTTTCCCTTGCTGTTTTCCTACTTTTCTTGTTTGATTTACTAGAGGTTATTGCTTGTGATTAGAGAAATTTTTTTGTGCTCAGATTGCTTTTCCATTCCTATTCTACCTGTTTGGCATTTTTCCAGTTGCCATGCCTAGTTGTAGGATAGCGTAATTGTTGATTTATTTTGTTGTTGAGCCGTAGAATGATAGCCAAGTAGTTCTTGAGGTTTACTTGGACGATGTGCGCATGCTGAGCATGTTTAGTTATACTCAAGACTGTGAGAACCTAGAGTAGTGGACCAAATGGAGAATTGATGGAAGGGCTTCTCCATAGTGTCTTTAATCACGATGTGAGACCAAAGGGGAGAATTGACGGAAGGGCATCTCCAGAGTGTCTTTTAATTACGATGCGGGCCATAGGGGGAATTGACGTTGAGTGCTTCCACAGAAAGCCTTTAGCACGATACGAGACTATAGGGGGAATTGACGGTGAGTGCTTCCCCAGAGAGTCTGCTTAATTACGTAGCTAAACTAGAGGGGTGAGACTGTGTGTGCCTCCTAGAGGGTTGCTAGTACTCTAGGTTGAACCATAGGGGTTAGGCTGTGAGAGATACTCAGAGGGTTACCTATTTTCTTCTTCTTGCTGACTACTTACTTATGTACTATACTTGTTAGAATTATGGATTGTAGCTGCTTGTGCTTTCCTGTTACTGCTTCTTGTTTATTTTACGGCCATGTATTCATTGACTATTAGGCACAAATCATTGAATGATTGCCTACTGGGATTGTATCTCGCACCCTGTTTGGCCCATGCTTTTGGGCCCAAGACGAATATGTTGCTGCGAGTATAGATAAGGGAAAGCACCCTTCAACTTCAGGTTCTTGATAGCACTAGAGCTGGGGAGCATGGGACCGAGCCGCGGCTCGCGATGGTGAGGATCTTTATTTATTTTTCTTTTTCACTTGGTTTCAGTTGTATTCCAGCATGTTGTTGTGTTTGCTACTTTCCATAGATACTTGTACCTACTGCATTGTTGTCATCATAGTTATATATCTATATTGCTTTTGCTGTTTGGTTTCTGCTGTTATGCATGTTGTTTACTGCTCCCGCTATTTATTATTGTTTTCTTACGTTTTTTACCTTACCGAATGAGGGCATAGTTTCACCACCAACTCATCAAGTCCCTCGCTGCTAGTTAGCAACCTCTGGCATTCGGGGAAACGTGCTTGAGGTCTTGTGGCGAATTGGGTATAGGGAACCAGTGGAGAGGCTCCGGATTCGAGACGTTACTCCATACACCGCGTAAGGATCCTCAAGCCATCACAGCCTATACACGTTACGCCTATAGTAGTCCATAAGATACTACATACAGAATATATGTGTGGAAATAATTGCAAGCCATTACAACCCTCTACACACATATATGGGGAAAACTAACCACTGTTCCTACCAGAACAAAGATCTACCAAGAGAAGAGAGCGGGGTCAAAGGGGGTAGTCATCCATTCAACCTCCCATCAGAATGTTGGGGTAAACACCCCCAGGTCTTAGAATCCCCAGGGTGTCAATTGCCCATACCGACAGGGTGGAGTAGCATATAGAAACACAAAAAGTACAGAATATATATATCTCACAACCACACTATGGGCATAACCTAGTATTAGACACAACTGCAACTAACGTCTCTCGGACTCCGGGCTTCCACTTCTAAGACTAGGTATCCTATAAACACACAACCAGTTAAATAACTTCATTAGGTTACTTCATTCCCTCTTTCATCAATTCCACTTTACGTTAATTAATTCTTTGCACATTAATTAACCATGAACAAAACCACATTAAACTTCATTGGCATACACCAAGGGTCCACTTTCCCTTTTTCAAATTACCACCTCATCATTATGTTCCAGAAAATTCCAACCCAATGGGTTAACACCATTTGATCAATCATTATTTATAGAAAATTACTTTCCCATATTCCCAAGCATTCTAGAAAAGAAACCTATGCTACTAAACACAAAGGGGGCTCATCACGGTGAGTAGATATGCTACCCTTCGAGTCTTTTCCTCCTATAGAAAGAGGATAGACCCATTCTCCCTTGAGAGGCTAAACACGGAAATCATGTGGAATACCCCGCATGTCTTCGCCTCCTTTGGAAGGTGGGTAAGCAAGACCAACTTCCTTGAGCAGTGGGGAAAAGTAAAGAAGATAAACAACCAAACAAAACCACCAAAATCCAACGATAACATCCATCCCATACCATCATCCTTGGTGTCCTCCCCGACACCCATATACATAAATCGATGTATCTCTCCACTCTAGGTGCCATCCGCTGCCACAACCAGAAGGCCTACCTACCTCCACATATCACAACATCCATCCAGGCTCACATCGCAACACAAGCAGTAGTAAATTAATCATCACATCAAATGGGCTCTTTTCCCTTTAACAAGGCATCCAGCCTTCTTACAAAATGATCACTCATAGCCCAAAACCACAAGGCATTCGGACTTACAATCAAGAGGGTAACTCAGAAACCTATCAGGAATTATATTTTATCAACAACTAGTTCTTTAATAACTCTTGAATTAACAGATCCAATTCATAGGTTCCAATTCCAGGAAACCTACTTAGTAAGCTATCACAAAAGATTTAACATGCTTACTATGCCAATTTGATTAACATAATATTAGAACAACTGAAACAATGGAAACAACCGGATTCATTTACATGACTCTTTATCTTTAGCCAATTAATTATCAATTATTTCTGGCTTTATGTTCTTTATCAATTCTCATCAAGAACAAACAACTAAGAAAAGAAAGCATAAATGTCACACTATCTAGCAAAACATGAGGCAGTAACATACGAGCGATAACAATTTCTTTATCCGGTTCAAATATTTAATTAGGTCAATTTCATTGTGATCCAAAGGGATAAATCATGCGAACTCTATGGTTGCAAATAAAGAATTAGATAAGCCACAAACCCCCTACCTTGAAGAGTTATTGACGTTATTTATCCACACAACGGGTCACAATCCTCCTTTCGCGACAACTGCATCCACCCAAGGATTCCACGGTATGACAATACCAAACAAACCCCAAGAAAAACCCATTAGAAGCATGGAGATTACATGCTATAATATGGAAAGGAGAACAAGAGAGGATGATCCCCAAAGGAACGTCGATAAAACATACCTTATATGGAAGATTCACCGACACAGCTCGGTTGCATCCAAAACAGAGCGAAACCAATCGGAGGAGTAGGGTTTGATTGTGAAACTCCTATGAGAAGGATTGAAATGTTCTAGCTTCTCATATCTGAGAACAAAGAGGAAGAACAAAGGATAATGATATCTTTTCCCTTTTGAAGATTTAATGGGGTGACGGTTTAAGATTCGCTTAATTCTCCATTAAAAACGGATCGCATTATCCCACACGGTTTGACCAAGTAAAAATATCCCGACCTTAGGAATAATTAATATAGGATTTATAGCCTCTGAAACGGCCTTAAGAGCCCTTAAAGTAAGGATTTATATGTATTTTATGTGAAAGGAAATGTCAAAAGGGGAAAAACTGTAGGAATCTGGAAACAATGTACCCCCACCGTTATTGTACATGAAACCGATCTATGAGACCGATATGTGAGACCGATCTATCAGACCAATCTGTGATACCAATTTGTGAGACCGATCTGTGAGACCGATCTGTGAGACCGCTCTGTTAGACCGATATTTCAGACCGATCTGTTAGACCGATCTGTCAGACCGATCTGTCAGACCGATCTGTCGGACCGATCTGTCAGACCAATCAGTGAGACCGATCTGTCAGACCGATCTGTCAGATCGATTTGTGAGACCGATCTCTGAGACCGATCTGTGAGACTGATATGTCAGACCGATCTGTGAGACAGATCTGTGAGACTGATCTATGAGACAGATCTGTGAGACCGATCTGTGAGACCGATCTGTCAGACCGATCTATTACTATTCATAAAACTAGAAACACTGTTCACAGAACTGGAAAATTGGAAAAGTGTTGGGGATAAGTTACCTTGACCTCCCAAAACACCTACAACAACATATTTTCACAAAGTAATGGACTGGAGAGGTTCGGGCCATTACATATGATACCTCTCAAAACATTCTCGTCCTCGAGAATTTAAAACTAACCTAAAGAAAAGAGTGGTCCGAACAACCACCCCGTAAGATACCTCTCAGGGGAAAACCACCCTGAGTTGTTCTAAAGCTAGGACAAAACCACGACATCCGAGAGAAAGTGGACAAAAATTCCATATCCAAACAATTCAAGCATAATGTCGCATCAAGGTACATAAAAGAAAGGATTAAAGAAAACACAACACAACATCTTAAAACATCTCTGGGTACTTGACACACATCTGTGACTCACATTCCAAAGTAATCTCCTCCATGCCACATTGTCGCCACAAGACACGAACTAAGGGGATGGAACATCCATGATACACTTTCTCCATACGGTCTAGGATCTCCACATGTCGCTCCTCAAAGGTTTCATCATCATCAACACCGATCTCTCCCAAATTGATGATGTGGGGGTCATCATGAAGATAACGATGTAGCTGCGATACATGGAAAACATCATGTACCCAACTCATCGGTGGGGGGAGTGCTACTCGATATGCCACGGCTGCAACATGAGATAACACCTCAAAAGGCCCAACAAACCAGGGAGAAAGCTTAAATCCATGGCCAAATATTCGCTGCCCACGATAGGGAGTCATCTTTAGAAACACATGATCCCCAATATTAAACTCTAAGGGTCTCCTTCTTTGATTGACATATGAATTCTGATGATCTTGTGCTGCCTTCATCCTCTCACAAATCACCTAAACCATCTCTGTTGTATTCTGCACTAGTTCTGGTCTGAGAATTGTTGACTCTCTGACCCCAGTCCAGCACAATGGAGAACGGCAAGGACGGCCATAAAAGGCTTCAAATGGTGCCATACCGATGGTGGAGTGCAAACTATTTTTGTAAGAGAATTACACCAAGGGTAAGTGCCTCACCCATGAGCCACAAAAATCAAGAACACAAGAGCGTAACATGTCTTCAAGCGTCTTGATGGTTCGCTCTGTTTGACCATCCGTTTGAGGATGAAAAGTAGTGCTAAAGAATAAATGAGAGCCAAAAGCATGTTGGAGACCTCTCCACACCCTGTAGGTAAAATGAGGATCTTGATCAGAAATTATCATCCTAGGTACTCCATGAAGTCTCACCAACTCTTCTAGATACTTCCTCGACAAAACATCCACTGAGCTCGACTCCTTGATCGCTATAAAGTGGGACGATTTTGTTAAACGATCCACTACCACCCAAATAGAATCATGTCCTCTAGGAGCTCGAGGTAAACCTGTAACAAATTTTATTGAGATGTCCTCCCACTTCCACTGAGGAATATTTAATGGCTGGAGAAGACCGCTAGGAACACGGTGTTCAGCCTTTACCTTCTGGCAGACTAAACATCGAGACATAAACTCTGTAACTGCACGCTTCAGCCCTGGCCACCAAAACTGACTCCTTAAGGATCGGTACATCTTTGTCACACTAGGATGTACTGCTAAGGATAATCTATGGAACTCTTGGAGAACCATCTTGTGCATCGCCAAGGGAACAAGAATCCTGCCATGATATAACACTCGGTGTTGTTCATCCTCCGACCAAACATCAGGGGCATCACCACAAACAACTATGTCTCTCCCAAATTCCACCTCTAGATCGCCCAACTGGGACTCTTCCAACTTCTACATCAGGGATGACTACACCGTCATCTAGAAAAGACAACCTCTACCTCCAACCTCTTCCATATCAAGATGCAAAGCTGAAAATTCCTCCATTACTCTCCAGGAATCACCGGATTCACGCACAACATCACTACGTGACTTTCAGCTCAACGCATCAGCTACAACATTCCCTTTTCCAGGTGTATACGATATTTTGAAGTCTTATTCCTGTAAGAACTCCATCCACTGATGCTGTCATAAGTTCAAGTCACGCAGGGAGAAAATATACCTCAAAATCTTATGGTTTGTGAAGACCACAAAGTGCTCACCAATGAGGTAATGTCTCCAAAACTTCAACGAAAAAACCACGACTACCAACTCAAGATCATGGGTGGGATAGTTCTGTTCATGGGAACGCAACTTCCAAGACCCATAAGAAAAAACTGAACTCTACTGCATGAGAACACAACCTAGCCCCGGATGTGAAGCATCACAGAAATCATCAAACTGGACTCCCTCAGCTGGATGCCAAAGGACTAGAGCACTTACCAACTTATCCTTCAGATACTCAAAAGATGACTGACACTAATCATTCCATATGAATGGTTGATCCTTCCTGGTAAAAGCTGTCAGAGGAGTCGAAACCCACGAGAAATTGGCTATGAACCTCCTGTAATAGCCAACGAGACCAAGGAAACTTCGCACCTCTGAACTGTCTTGGGGGATTCCCAATACACCACTGACTCTATCTTCGATGTATCCACGACTAATCCTTGTTGGTACACAAAATTCCCCAAGAAACGGACTTGTCGAGCCCAAAACTCACACTTCGACAACTTATCAAACAACTAATGTTGGTGAAGAACTTCCAAAACGGCCCGTAGATGCTCTGCATGATCCTCTTCAGATATGGAGTACACAAGGATTTCGTCGATGAAAACCACAAAAAACTTGTACAGGAACTCACGGAACACAACATTCATCAAAACCATGAATATAGCTGGAGAATTCGTCAAGAAGAACGACATTACGACGAACTCATAATACCCATGACGACATCAGAAAGCAGTCTTCGGGATATCCTCATCCTTCACACGCATTTGATGATATCCTGACTGCAAGTCGATCTTTGAGAACCAACTTTCACACTTCAGTTGATCGAATAAATCATCAATCCGTGGAAGAGGATAATGGTTCTTTATTGCCACTTTGTTTAAGCGATGATAATCGACACACAACTGAAAACTGCCATCGGCCTTATTCACGAATAAGACCGATGCACCCCATGGCGACACACTTGGCCAAACAAAACCGCACTGCAACAGACCATCAAGCAGTATACGTATCTCTTGTAACTCAAAATGGGCCATACTATATGGGTACATAGAGATAGGAGCCACTACTAGCTGTAGCTCGATCCCAAACTCGATCTCTTGTCGAGGGGGTAATGCTATGACCTCTTCTGGAAAGACATTAGGGTACTCTTCTACCACCCTAGGAAACGCCAACTACTGAACCTCGGAAGAACTCTGTATCAACTCATCCATCAAGGATGATAAGGATGGAACTCGTCTATGACCCATTCGAGGATCTCTCTCACCAACAGACACCACTTTCTCTCCACCCGCATCAATGAAAATGACTTTCTTCCTGTAGAAATCCACGATAGCCTGCACCAAATACAACCAATCCATGCCGAGGATGACATCATATGGTTATATCCATAAACATAGGAAATCTACCCAAGAGCGGTGTTTTCCCAACACTAGCTCATAGTCTCTACATACATCAAACAAACTACATAAACCTTGAACTAGCGTAGTCAACACCAAGGGCACTGGAAGCCTCTCTACCTCAAGTCCCAAAGCATGGAAAAGGATAGGTGATATGAAGGAGTGCATCGCTACTGAATCAAATAGGGCATACACTAAGGTAGAAAACAAGAAAAGGGTACCTCGGATGACTTCTGGCTCACTTGGAGCTGGTAATGCTAGAGAATGAAGCTGACCACGACCTCCTCTATGGCCTCTCTAACCCTGATGATGATGACCACCACGGCCACGCTCTGCTCTCTGAGGATGAGGAGCGTCATGGGGCCATCCTCTGCCTGCCCCATCTATCCTCTGGCGATCTAAATATGGTGCATCCTGCTGCTGCTGCTTCGGATGGAACTGCCTCAATGGAGGAACCTGGAGCGAAGCGCCTGGCGCACGATGACTGCTCGGAAAAGTCGGGCACTCCTGCTGCTGATGACCATGACCAACACAAGAAAAACAAGCGCCTGATCCCTTAGAATAGGCCTGAGAGTTTCTGTCTCTGAAGAAATGATATGGGAAGGGCTGGGACCTACCCCCCAGGAGAATAGAAACTCTTCTGCCCTGAAAACCAGGAACCCCGGACCACCGCTCTGCTTCGTGAGGAATCATGACGATTCCCCTCTCATGACGACCCGGTCCTAGCCAAAGTCCTCTCAATAACCTCTTCCCTCGCCAACACCTCAAGATATGTCTTCAACATAAATGGGGTGACCTGGCGCAGGATCTCTGGATGCAAAGCCTCCTCAAAATGCCTTGCCCTGGCCTCCTCATTTGGTAACAGGTCTAAAGCATATCGTAGAAGGTTCTTGAAATGGTTTCCAAACTCTCGAACACTAGAGCTCCCCTGTGGAAGGGTAAAAAGATCCTAACGACTGGACGCCTTCACGGTCGAAGAAAGGAACTCAACTCTGAACTTTTCTAGAAACTCCTCCCATGATATCGCTGACTCCTCATGATCCCTGAGGAATAAGAGCCACCACTGTCTCACTGCTCCATGCAGCATCGTCATAACCAAGGACACCCAGTTCTCTTTCCGAGCATGAATCAAACTGAATCCGATCTCGACCTCCTTTAACCAGTCTTCTGTGACTGCATCTGAAACAGATCCCTTGTACTTCTACAGACTCTGGCACTGAAACTCTCGGAGTGTCTTCCTCCAAGTGTCATCATCGTCAACCTCTACCCGGCGACGATCTGTTGGAACGGCCAGCTGGACATTTTCTGTGCAAACCTGATGAGGACGTTGACCTGGATCCATACATGCAAAAGAAAAAACCATTAGAGCTTCTAAGCCTAGATTATGGAAGACTCAACATTAATTAATTTATTGTTTTCTTTTCTTCATTTTAGGTTAACCTATCCCAAGGTCTACCCATTCAAACATAGGCAAAAAGAATAATGATGCATAATCCTTTCCTAGGTCTCTACCCTGCAACTAGTATCACCTTGTTTAGTAGCCATTGTAAACTTAATGGTCCGTGCAACATATCATAGGGGTCCCTAAACGCCTATGTATCTGCCGGTCTCCAGTGTTTACCCCACTTTCTAAACACAAATGACATCGTTGCCCTACCAACCCATGCAACCTCACATGTGCCTAACTCCAATCTCGATCCTATCCCTTAACCAGAGCCTCTAATACCACTCTGTCACAACCCCCTCCCCACAAAGTGTACCCCTCCTGGGACGACAATGTGAGAAGGGAGATAATGACCTCTGAGTCCCACCTCCAGTAGGCCCCGGGTTGGCGACTAGCACCGAGGTTACAATAACACACAAATGGGATGCATTACCCTATAAGAGAACACATGTGGAAGAGAGAGATAAGATAGACACCAACCAACTCCAACTGAAATATAAAAGAAAAACAAGTACATATATGAAATTACATGAAAATTTACTACAACTAAAAGGGAAAAAATACAAGTACCCAAAAGATAAGAAAAGACAGAAGCAACTACAAGCCCGAACAGCTCCTGCAACCACAAGCTAGTAGTAACCAGCCTGATCTCCAAACTGCTCCAAGTGACCTGAAAAATAGTTTATATATACGTAGGGTGAGTATAACAGTATTATCAGTAGGGTCCTTCCCGAAGCCTCTCGTGAAAAATGTAAAGAAAGCATGCTAAAGCATAGTGAACAAAAAGTGAAACTAACTCGTCACCTAAACAGGTATACTAAGTTCCTAACCTCACCATGGCTACTCTCACTAAGTAACGCATACAAGAATATAGCATATAGTAAAGAATATCAAGGGTACCCCGATACTAATTCCCCACTGGTTTTCCACTTTTCTCCAAGGACATACGTCATGTGCATCTCTCTCCAAAGGATTACCCGTATAAACTTGGGCTAAGCTCTACAACCTACAGCACATGCACTAGAAAGGCTTTCCTGCAGTCACCTGGGATAAGCACCACACCATCCTCACAACCAAAAGTAACTAGGTAGGTTCTGGGAGCCACCACAACCCGAATAACATGTATCATATGTCGGGTATTGTACCTCAATCCATTACAGCCCATACACCACATAAGGATATTCAAGCCATCACAGCCTATACACGTTACACCTATAGTAGTCCATAGGATACTACATCCAGAATATATGTGTGGAAATAACCGCAATCCATTAAATCCCTCTACACACATATATGGGGAAAACTAACCATTGTGCCTACCAGCACAAAGATCTACCAAGAGAAGAGAGTGGGGTCAAAAGGGGTATTCATCCATTCAACCTCCCATCAGAATTTCGGGGAAAACACCCCCCTAGGGCTCAGAATCCCCGGGGTGTCAGTTGCCCTTACCGGCAGGGTGGAGTAGCATATAGAAACACAAAAAGTACATAATATATATATATATATATATATATATATATATCTCACAACCACACTATGGGCATAACCTAGTCTTAGACACAACTGTAGCTAACGTCTCTCGGACTCCAGGCTGCCACTTCTAAGACTTGGTATCCTATAAGCACACAACCAGTTAAAGAACATCATTAGGTTACTTCATTCCCTATTTCATCAATTCCACTTTATGTTAATTAATTCTTTGCACATTAATTAACCATGAAAAAAACCACATTAAAATTCATTATTATACACCAAGGGTCCACTTTCCCTTTTTCAAATTACCACCTCATCATTATGTTCCAACAAATTCCAACCCCATGGGTTAACACCATTTAATCAATATTTAATTACAGAAAATTAATTTCCCAAATTCCCAGGAATTATAGAAAAGCAACCTATGCTACTAAACACATAGGGGGCTCAACACGGTGAGTAAATATGCTACCTATCGAGTCTTTTCCACCTATAGAAAGACCATAGACCCATTCTCCCTCGAGAGGCTAAACACAAAAATCACGTGGCATACCCCGCGTGTCTTCGCCTCCTTCGGAAGGTGGGTACGCAAGACCAGCGGAATTTTGCAGTGGAGAAAAGTAAAGTAGATAAACAACCAAACAAAACCACCAACATCCATCCATCACATCCATCCCATACCATCATCCTTGGTGTCCTCCCCGACACCCATATGCATTAACCGATGCATCTCGCCACTCTAGGCACCATCCGCTGCCACAACCACAAGGCCTCTCTTCCTCCACATATCACAACATCCATCCAGGCTCACATCACAACACAAGCAGCAGGAAAACAATCATCGCATCAAATGGGATCTTGGACCTTTAACATGGCATCCAACCTTCATAAAAAATGAGAACTCATGGCCCCAAACCACAAGGCATTCAACCTTACAAGCAAGAGGGTAACTCAGAACCCTATCAGGCAATATCTTTTATCAACAAAAAGTTATTTAATCCCTCTTGAATTAACAGATCCAATTCATTGGTTCCAATTCCAAGAAACCTATTCAGTAAGCTATCAAAAAATATTTAACATGCTTACTATGCCAATTTTATTGACATAAAATTAGAACAACTACAATAATGGAAACAACCAGATTCATTTACATGCCTCTTTATCTTTATCCAACTAATTGTCAATTATTTACTGCTTTACTTTCTTTATCAATTCCCATCGAGAAAAAAAAGCTAAGAAAAGTATGCATATATATTACACTATCTAGAAAAATATGAGGCAGAAACATACGACTGATAACAATTTCTTTATCTAGTTCAAATATTTAATTAGGTCAATTTCATTGTGATCCAAAGGGATAAATCATGCTAACTCTACGATTGCATATAAACATTAGAGAAGCCACGAATCCCCTACCTTGAAGAGTTCTTGACTTTCTTTATCCACACAATGGGTCACAATCCTCCTCTCGCGACAACTACATCCACTCGAGGATGCCACGGTACGACAACACCAACCAAACCCCAAGAAAAACCTATTAGAAGCATGGAGATTACATGCTATAATATGGAAAGGAGAGAAAGAGAAGATGATCCCCAAAGGAATGTTGATAAAACATACTTTATATGTAAGATTCACCGACACAGCTCGGTTTCATCCAAAACAGAGCAAAACCAATCGGAGGAGTAGGGTTTGATTGTGAAACTCCTACGAGAAGGATTGAAAGGTTCTAGTATCTCATAGCCGAGAACAAAGGGGAAGAATAAGGGATAATGATATCTTGTCCCTTTTGAAGATTTAATGGGGTGAAAGTTTAAGATTCTCTTAATTCTCCATTAAAAACAGATCACATTAACCCACATGGTTTGACCAAGTAAAAACATCCCAGCCTTATGAATAATTAATATAGGATTTATAGCCTTTGAAACGGCCTTAAGAGCCCTTAAAATAAGGCTTTAAATGTATTTTACGTCAAAGGAAACGTCAAAAGGGGAAAAACTGTAGGAATATCGAAACAGTGTTCACCCACCGTTACTGTACATGAAACCAATCTGTGAGACCGATCTGTGAGACCGATCTGTCAGACCGATCTGTGAGACCGATCTGTGAGACCGATCTGTCAGACCGATCTGTGAGACCGATCTGTGAGACCGATCTGTGAGACCGATCTGTCAGACCGATCTGTCAGACCGATCTGTGTGACCGATCTGTCAGACCGATCTCTCAGACCGATCTATGAGACCGATCTGTGAAACCGATCTGTGATACCGATCTGTGAGACCGATCTCTGAGACCGATCTCTGAGACCGATCTGTGAGACCGATATGTGAGACCGATCTGTGAGACCGATCTATGAGACTGATTTGTGAGGCCGATCTGCCAGACTGATCTGTTACAGTTCATAAAATTGGAAACACTGTTCACAGAACTGGAAAATTGGAAAAGTGTTAGGGATAAGTCACCTTGACCTCCCGGAACACCTACAACACCATATTGTTACAAAGCAATGGACCGGAGTGGTCTGAGCCATTACATTTATTCCTCATGGTCTCTAGGTCATATAAGAGTTCCCTCTCAACCCAATAAAAAATAGGGCTTATTAGGAAATATAAAATATAGAGTTGGAGCATGACCTGGGGAAATGAAACATAAGAAGGGTGAGCTCAAAATATTAGTAAGGGTAGTGTACACTGGAAGATTTCTTATAGAAACAAATTTGAGTATTGTGGTAGAGTAAATAATTAATAAATGTGTCATATAAAAAATAACACGAGAATAAAATATATCCATGTATAACATAATGATGTAAATAACCATATAGAAAACTATAACTAATTTAATAATGATGGTATGCATAATTTTGATCACTTTAATCCTAAATCCATGATATCATGATCTTACCGTCAAGGATTCATTTAAGACATCATAATCTTACCATCAAAGTTTATTTTTGAGCCATCTTAAAATTTATGGTTTAATATACACCAATTGACACCAATTCTTGTCTATCTCATGAGACCTACTAATGCATGAAAGGGATATAGGATTCTGGTCCTCACCCATCACTTACAATGGACCAATGAATTCCTCACATAACAAATGATCTATACAATGCATAAGCAATATGCCTTAGTAATCAATAAATATAAATAATAAGTAAAGTAATATAGAATGTAAATATTTACCTAGAATATAATCAACCTATATTAATAGTCAATAATCATCTATATATAACAAAAAAATAAATGAATTGACAATATATTCTGTAGTCAATAAATGAGATGCCTTTTTTGGCAACCACCCTGAATCTAATTTATAAAAAATAGAGTGTTTACACCATAAAGAGTAATTGAAGTATAATTATTTCCATACTAGAAATGATGTAGGATACATCCATGATAGATAAGATAAATAATATATCAAAAATGGATTCATTTTGGTAAAAACCGTTATTGGGGATATAACGAGTAAAATAGAAGTTCAAATTTTAAAAAGAATTTCCTTTAATGTTTTTCTAACTTTGTTGCAAGAAGGATGTTAAATGAAAATTTCAGAATAATTTTCAAGAGTTTTCATGATTAAATTTTTAAAAAATTAAATTAATTTATAATAATTGAATCAAGAAAATAAACTATTCTTATGTAAGAAAATGTGGAGTGAAAGGTAAAAAAATACAGGGGGAATGAAATCCATTTTCAAACTTTTAAGAAAATAATATTCTTTTATTTTAAAAAATTTACAAAATTAATGGAAAATAAAATGATTTTAAAGCCTCCTAAACATAAAAAGGAATATAAATAATTAAAAAAGTCAATATAGTGGGGAAATCAAATCATGTGGAAAATGTTTAAAAATATATACTTTTCACATATTTGAAAAGAAGTTAAAAATACCTTGTATGGAAAAATTTAAAAAGATTATTTTAAATTTTTTGAATATAGTTTTAATGTTCATATTAATTTAACATAAATAATAATTAAAGTGATATGAATAAATTATCTTGAAATAAATTAAATAATATGGATATGGATGAAATAGATTCTCACAAAAAAGGGGAAATGGGGTCGACACTTCATATAAAAAACTATTTTGGCAGTTTTCAATGCCAAATATAGGAAAAAATATATAGAGTAATTGAAATATAGATAAATAACCATTTTAGATGAAAATAGGTGTGTTTTATGAGATAAATAATACAATTCCGCAAATATAAATTTGAACATAAATAATCCTGATAAAAGGTGATATTATAAAATGAACTCTTTCGACTTTGGGAAATTTTGTATCAAAAGCCATAGAAATATAGAACATGATATGGTTATATAAATATCATGAATTAAATTAATTATTATTTTTACAAATAAAAATGGGGTATTAATTACACCATAAAAAATAAATCAATGCACACAATAATAAACATAGATCAGGATATTAAAATTGAGACCAAGAACCCTTACGAATCTTACTACACTAGAATCAAAAGATATTAAAAGAGATAAATTGAAATGGAAATTTATTTAACATTATTAGATAATTTATTGTGATATAATTTTTCAAAGAGGTAGTTTTTACACTATATAATGGAAATAGGTATGTAATTCAAAACATGACTCAAATAAGGACGTTTGAGATGACAAACCCTTACCTTAGATTCCCTCTTGGTTGGGGACATTCCAATATCTTGTATAATAAGTTTATATTTATTATTAATCTATATCAGATCCATATTTATATCTATATTTTAATATATAATTTATTCATAACTTATTTTTACCCATTTATTCATAATTATTTATTAAAATCAATTATTTAAGTGTTAAATGTTCGGATTCTCATACATGTTTTGATTCTGTGGTTATGGTTATTTCACCATAGTCATTATTTCATAAATTCCATAATGTTAATAATATAATACATATCATATTTATATGTTAAATACACTTTTATAAACATCCATGTAAGGTGGTTATGAAAAATAGAATACATTGTCCTGGAGGTGGTAGTTTGCACGTACACACGGGTGACATTTTCATTTTTCAATAGATAGAAAAAAGAAGGTAGTTAATAATTTATATTTTCAGATCCATTATTATGTAATAAATATCATATTAATTAATTATATTAATCAATATTACCATCTTTATGAGGTGGTACTAAAAAGGATTTATATCACTTCGTGGAGGTGGTAGTCTGCATATACGCATGACCAACATTCTCATTTTACATTAGATAGAAAGTGGATAAAAATGGTTATAAAATTAACATAAATAAATTTTAGTATTTAAAATATACTAATTTCATTATTATATTATAGTTATATAACATTTGGGGAGGTTTAGGAAGAATAAAACTTGAAAAAATATGAGTAATAACATGTACCACTTCCTTGGATAATCTCATTTGAAAAATATCATAAGGAATCATAGATTGGTATATTGGGATGAAACTAACCTCTAATTCATGGATAAGGGTTTTGAGAAAGTATTTGGGCAGATCATGGTTGATCTAAGTTTCTCAAGTGGTGTGTATAAGCGATAATAGGATGTTCCCATTTATAAGTAAGAGGAGTGAAAATGTTGTAAATATTAAGAATGTTCAAATATAATGAATGCCATTCTCCAGGAGAGTGGATCTAATTTAGTAAATTTTTTAATATATGATAAGGTAAGGTCAAAATAAACTCAACCAATCAAATTTATACAAATTTTAGTGATATTTAAACTATTCTTTATTCATTTAACCCTCTTATGAACAATGTAAACCATTTATATGGTGATAAGATTTTTACCATGGTAACTATTCATTACAGATAAAATGAAATTTTACTCATTACATAATTATAACATGATGATCCCAAATAATAAAATTATATAATATTCCTTACTCAGAAGATCAATTGGGTTATGATAAAATTTTAAAATTATTATTTTTAATTTTCATTTTGAAACATTCTCCCATATTCTCAATTTTATGGGTAATTGTGAAATTTTTGACAATCTCGTTGAATAATGTAATTAATTGAAAATGATGTTTATATTGTAATTTTAATTTATTATTTTAATTTATAATTAATTTCATCATAATCCTTCACTTTTATAACTCTAATTAATAAGAACATCATAAAATAAAAATAAGGTTATAAGAATATAAATAACAATACATCTAATTATATTATTTTAGTAGTAGTGAATGGTAAAATAATTATAGAGATATAGAAAGAAGGAGATAATGTAGAAGGAGAAGAGGAATTAGTATCACACCTATAAAAAACACTTTCATAGGATCCTACAGGGACCTCCCAAGGTCTAGTTCTGAACAATAACCAGCTGAAGTCTGGAATGATTTTTAACCTAACCCAAAACAGAACCCAATATTTAATACTATCTATTAAACACAACAACCCACAACAGCCCTAAAACATTACCAAGAGAAAAATATAAAAATTTCTCTCATAACTAGTAAACACCTAAAAGTACATACACGGCTCCCATATAAAACACTCTTAATTGAACCCACATGCACAACCAACACATTCCTAAAAATTCCCCCCACATTGAAAAACCATTGTTTCCTCAAGATGGTCGTAAGATCCCATTTTTTCTAGGTATGTCTCTTTTTGAGTTTTTTTATTAATATTCTCTTTCAGTTTTGTTTTCATCATGAGAGTTTTTCATTTGTATAAACACAATATTGGGGTACAAAGAAACTTGAGAAACCCCAGAGAGTATCTGCGAGGAGAGATTTTTTAGATAAAATGACCTAAATTTTGGGGATGTATGCTTTTTTTAATTAATGGAGTTCATATATAAATTGGTTATGTGTTTCATAGGTAATTGGTGAGGTAAAAAACATCAAAATAGGTTCGGGTTTTTTAAAAGGAAAATAGTATAAAAAGTCAACTAAATAACATTTACATGTTGAGTAAAGGGATTATATGTCATGTAATTGCTCAAGGGTTTTAATAAAATAAATATGGGGTGATGGTATTTTCTGGGCATTCCATTAAAAATATTTACATGGAGTGTAATCATGTTAAATGACATTTAAATTCCTGACCTACTATTTTAAACATGTTATGTGAGTTAATTCTAGTTTTTTTTGGCTACATCGGTTCTCCCCTCTACCCTAGGGATTTCTCCATATTATTTTGGGGTGCCAACTTCCCTTTTGGACATCCAGGTTGTGTGATTTATCTCAAGTAAGTATTTTTGGTTAGTTTTAGTCCTTCTCTTCCTTCTTCTCCAACCGTTGTAGTGAAATACATCAACCGATTGCCTTTTTGGTTTTTCTCTTTATTATTTTTGATCTAATAACCTATTTTAAATCATCCACACATTCTTTATTGTGAGAATTTTCTATTGGAATCATTTTTGCATCGTTGATTAAAGTAAGGGGATCTAAGTATTAACCTTATGATTTGATAATTTCCAACTTTATGTAATATAGTTATAGAACCAACATTTTTTGTTCCCAAATTAATTAAACAAACAAATGGAATTAATCCTTAATGTTCTTTGGTTTCAAATGGATTTTTAATTGGATTGTGGCTACCCATGTGGTGAGTGAACCATGATAAAGAATTGGAAAATGGCTTAAAGTATGTTTAGAATGACATGTGACCTAGAGTGATTTATTTATATATAATACCTGAATTTTCGCATATTTCTTTTTAATATAATTTTTATGAATTTTTAATTAAATTAAAATTTTATTATGAAATAAAAATGTTAATTATCATAATTAACCAATGAGAATTTTGACGTGATATTTTTATATCCATGCAGTACGATAGGGATTTTTATCCATGATGTAATGATTATACATCGAGCTTGGTGATGAAGATAATATTTTCATATATTTTATTATTTAATTTAATTTTTTAATCCCTCCTGATTTATCAATATAATTTATTGCATCAATTTTGAATTTATGGTGTATTTTGAGAAAAAAAGTGAAAATTGGTTAAATGTAGAATTTTAGAATATTTTAATCACTTTTGTAATTAGATCATAATTTTTCTTATAAAAATCAAATTTATGTGTTTTTTTGGATTCACTGATTTATTTTATTTATATTTATATTTTGAATCGGGAGATAATTCTTCCATCTAAGATCCCAAACAAATCAATTAAGTTGGAGAACCATTATAGACGACTGTGTGGAACCCACCTTAGTAATTGAGTCATAAATCAGGATACAGATTTCCAATTAGGGTGATTCTAACTAGATTAGAGATATATTTCAGTTTTATATTCGGCCAATAAATATCATCGGGATTTTATTTCATTAATGCAAGCATTGGATGCTCGAAATTGGGGGTAAATTTAGGAATATTTTGGGCACAAAAAGATGTATTCCATAACTAAATCATAACATTTACACAACATGTTAAAAGGATCTATAATTTATAGTTTAAATGTATTATTTAATTTATAAAAACTATATTGATGGGTTTTGAGGGAGATTCGGCCTGGAGGAATCCCCAAATAGAGCCAACATTTGGAGAAGCAGATTATGGATAAACCATTTCAACCCTCTATTCTTTATATTCTCATCTCAACATCATTTAAATTGGAGGGTTGGATTGAATGAGGGTGTTTCGATGGTGAAGGTATTATGTATAAGTGGGAAAATCCATGAAGTGATCAATCCATGATAGGATAATATCCAATAAGTAGTGGGAATATAATATCCGAGGATTTATCTCTTTTGAGTTTGTGTTTTTCATTGTCAACTCTATTGTTTTGAATTATATGGGAAATTTATTTCTTGAATAGAGGAGGGCACTTTTATATATTTAATTAAATTTATTATATTTTGTTCTATATTTTTTTATCAACCGGTGAATGTAAAATAGTTTTATTGTTTATTACACTTCTTTGGGATAGGTATCCCCATTGCGCAAAACAAGTTCAACTAGTTTCAATTACTCAAATGTATTTGGGAAATCATATCACTTTCATAAAAAGATAAAAACCCATATTTTAGGTCTTTGTATCGTTTATGGTCAAAATAGGTGTATACCTTTATCTTTTTAGGTACACATTGAATAATTTAATTGGAATAAATTTGTCGATACTGATAAAGGGAGTATATGAGGATCATGCTTTTTACACCGCTCCCTTATTTAGCTTGTCCTTTTCTAATAAAAGTTTCTTATCATTTCCAATTTTTAATCTAGATTTATTGTTGAATTCTTATTTTCATTAATTTAAATTTATTTAACCCATTTAAAATACCCAATTTTATTTTTAACATTAACAAAAACTAATTAACAAAGTGATATTTTGATAACATAGTTTGCGGCATCCTAGCAAGAAAACCTCATGGTAACCATTATAATTAATTATAAGGGGAACAATATTAATGGGGTAACATAACAGAAAACCCCTAGCATCAATTTGGATTTGTTTTTTGGGAGGTTTCCTATGTTTTTTTTTAATTTTATTTGACTTTATAGGATTTTCACCACTACTTTAGAGTCTTAAAAAAGAAAAAATTTATTTTCATAGTGATTAATATTATTATTGGAATGATTATAGAAAATATGAGGAGACTATTCAGGATGAATTTTTTAAATTTAAATTCCAAAAAATATCTCTTAAATGAAAAAAATGAATTTGTTGATTCAAATAAATAATGAAGTAATCAAACAAATGGAAAATATATCTAATTAATTAAATAAATTAAAAGAAATTAAAGTGAAAAAAGATTCTCAATAATTGGAAAATCAAGTCCCAAAAACTTTTTACTTTTATTAAATCTTTATAGAAGAGTTGAAAATGGATTTGGAATCACCTTTTTGAAATTGAAAGGAATAAATTTTAACTTATTCACCAACTTATGTGTCTTTTGGAAATCAAAACTCTTTGGAAAACAATTGGGATGATTTTTTTGAAAATGAAATTTCATGCAAAGCCCCATATTATGAAACTAAAAATTTAGAACCTTTGCATGAGTCTTTTGATAAAGATGAATAGAACATGATAAATTAATTTTTTTATGATCATATGGAGAAACCTTAGTTGATACATACTTTCAATACCACTATTTTTGACTCACAGAAAGAGATAGAACCTGAGAAGCTATAAGGCCTTATTTTTTATTGATTTTTTATAACCTGCATTTCATGGGATGATGGGGAATCATTACAAGCCCTGTATATTATTTTGATAATAAATTTCTAACAACTTCTCCCTGTGTAGATTTAGTTCCCATTTATTTTGATTGGATTAACTTTTTTGATGGTGATGATATCAAGGAAGAAAATTAAGAAATAAGGGTGTTCCCTTTTGAGTAAACTCAAACACATGAGGATGGTGGTACATAGATGATTTAAAAGAAGAAATAATTTGTGAAGACAAAATTAAAAATCAACCACATCATAGAATTACATTTCATCAACTAGTAGAGGTCATTTGTGAGGATAAAGTCTTGGGAATTTTCTCTTGTATTTTGTTCCCTCTTCTACTACATCATCATAACATAAAATTCAGGTAGGGGAACCCAATGAAATAAATTTTTGGGAGATTATACAAGTTGTTTAAGCTAAATAAGATTATATAAATTTTTTTATCGGTTCATGGGGAAGAAAATTTACCCACCTTCATATTGGGGATGATCAGCTTGAACTGCCTGACTAGGGGTAGTGAAATCCTAACACCTCCTTGGGGGTTAAAACCAAGGATCTGTTCCCTTATATTTTTTTTATCTCCATTATTTCAATATAATTTTGATTCTTTGTTTTTTTCATGCAGGTTTCCACGTTGCATCATGTAAGAGGCCAACTCAAGGATCCTACTTCTCAATAAAAACTAGGTTGTGTCTTTCCTTTCAAATTATTTTGTCATTTATTATATTCTTGATTTCAAATTATTATATAATCTATTCACAATGAGGAAATTTTAAAAAATATATACTAGGGAGGAAAATGTTTCTTATATTATGATTTTATGTGTTTTCTTTTCAATTTATGTGTTTTTTATTTCAAAGTTTGTGTTTAAAAAAACTTGTGAACTTGAATGTAATATTCCATATAAAATAATTTTTTTAATGGGATGAAGCAACTTTATCGATGAAACTGAACTTAAATGGTTGCGGAAATATGCTTCATTTTAGATTTATGTTTTGTAAATTCTTAAAAATCCCATTGAATTTTGAATTCCATGCCATGAATACTATCCAATACTAAAAATCATTTTATTGTGATCATTCTGAACCAAATTTTCAACTTCTTTACATTCACCCCACTTCTTGAGTGAACCAAAGAATGCATATTTTAACAGAACATTCCATTTTTCTATCAAAACAAGTAATCTTTAATGAAGTTGTGTTCAAAACGATTGAGGTAATTTGTTTGTGATTTAAGGCCCCCTTTTCATGATAATTATTATATATTAGGGACTACCTTGTACATTTGACCATTTTTATCCATTAATATCCATGTAATTCTTATTAGATAGCCAAATTACAATACATTTTCCCGTTCCAACCCTCTCTTAATGTACATTGCATGATTTTATTAAATCTTAAGTGTAGGGGGAGGTATTTTGTGGTGTAATACATCATTTAGTTCTATGTTGGGTGGAAATTCATATTCTAAATAGATACTTTTGATGATAAAAATGGTTTACTAAAAGTTTCTCTCAACTAGAGATTTCATGGGGATGGGAGTTATACCATTCTGGAGCTCCCCAAGAACTAAATCTATGCCTATCTAGATCTTTCAAAAATAAATATGAAATTTTGTAAAGAAATCACCATGCCATTGCTTATGATTTAGAAAATTTTCATGATTCCCAAGAAAGAAATTTTAATGTTTTTTTGGTGTTGATTCTATTCCACGAGGACGGAGGAGAAGACAATGCTTAAGTGAAAACTATAATCATGTAATATTGCTTCAATAAAGAACCAATCCATCTCTTTCTTCCTTAGATTTTTAACATTTTAAAACCCAGCATGCTTAAAATCATAGAACAACCCTTTATAATTCCTCATCATGGATAAAATTATTTGTCTTAATTGGGTGGAGATTTATAAATTTTTCAAGGAAATGGTGACCATTGGAATTATTTGGATGATAAAATCCTTGATCAACCTCAAAATCATGTGTTAGGAGAAAAAAGTGAGGTAGGAATAATTGTTCATAGAGGAATGGATGAAATATAAATGAAATTAATACTAATAATGATTTATTTGGAATTAAATCTATTTTAAAAGGAATGATAAGCTGGGTTCCTTGATTTTTATTTTTTGAATTTCATTGACATGTTCTGAATTTTCATTGAAAATTTATTTTAAGTTATCACTTGTCCAGGATTCCAAGTTTTAAATGTGGGGGGGGACAAATTTATTATTTCCATATATTTTATTAATTAATTAAACATTTTAAAACCTCATGAATTATCAATATTAGTTTACTGGATCAATTTTGGATTTATAGAGTGTTTTGAGAAAAAAATTGAAAATTTATTAAATATTGAATTTAAAAAGTTTTTAATCACTCTGGTAATTAGATAAAAAAATTTATAATGAAAATAATGTTGATGTGATTATTTTTATAGATTAATTGATTTATTTTATTCATATTTTTATTTTGGAAAATGATCTAATTCTTCCATCTAAGGTTCCAAACAAATAAATCTAGTTGGAGAACCATTTTAGACAACTATGTGGACATCACCTCAGTAATTGGGTCATAAATCAGGCTAATAAACATAAAATTAAGGTGATTGAAATTTTATTTGAAATATAATTCAATTTTCATTCATCCAATTAATAACATGGAGATATTATATCATTAATGTGTCCATTGGATGCTCAAAATTTGGTTTAAATTTAGAAATATTTTCTGAAGAAAAATATGTATTCCATAATTAAATCATAACTTTCTTGAAACTTGTTTAATGGATATGAAATTTAGAGGGTCAACATATAATTTAATTAATAAAAACTTTGTAGAAGGTTCTAGAGGCATATTAATCTTGTATGAATCCCCAAATAGAGAAAAAATTTGGGTAAGCAGATTATGGATAGAACATTTCGACCCCGTTTTCTTTATATTCTCATCGCAAAAACTTTTAAAAGGGATGGTTGGATTAATGGAGGGTGATGTGATGGTGAATAAATGATGTATTAGTGGATAAATCAACGAAGTGATTAATTCATGAAGGTCAAATATCCAAGTAGTGGTGGGCAATGAAGATCTGAGGATTTATCACTTTTCAGTTTGTGTTCTTCATTTTAAACTCTTTTATTTTGAATTATCTAAGTAATTGTTTTATTGAATTAATAATTTATCTTTTCTTTATTTCTTTAAATTTATTATATTTATTATATATTTATTATAAACCTATAAATGTAAAATAGATTTATTTTTGTTTAAACTTCTCTGGGATAGACCTCCCCATTGGGCACAATAAGTTCAACTAGTTTTGATTACTTGATTGTCTTTGGAAAATCAGATCACATTCGTAAGTAGATAAGAAATACATGTTTGAGGTCTTAATATGGTTTATGTTCAAAATATGGGTATACCTTGAGGTCTTGAGGTATACATTGAATAATTTAATTGGAAGACATTTTTCTACCTTGATAAAGAGAGTGTTTGAGGATCGTAGTTTGTCCAACACTACCTTCTTTAGATTATCCTTTTCAGTATGGATTTCTTCTAATTTATAATCACTAACAAATATTTATTATTGAATTATGATTTTATTTAATTTCAAAATTTTAATCCCATTTCAATTCCAAAATTTTAGTTTTAACATCAACAAAAACAAATTTACAAAGTTATAGTTTGATAACTTAGTCTCCAACCTCCTCACGAGACAACCCCATGATAACCACTATATTGCATTATAAGGGGAAACATATTGGTTGGTGTAATGAAAATTAAAACCCCCAACATCACTTGGACATGGAACTTTCATACTTATATCCAATAATGCTAATATTGAGTGGGATTGGCCCAGTCCCATGCAGTAATGCTTATAGAGATCAGGCTATGCCAAGTCCCACGTTGTAATGCTTATAGGGATTTTTCCTAGATGTTATAATGATTATAGGGATTTGAACCATATTGTTTTGACTATACCAGGGATATATGGTTATTTTTGGCATGGACATTAGACATGGTTAGATATATTATAGCATGGTGTCAATGTAAATTATTTTACCTTAGTTATATGGTTTTGGTTGGAATGGTCATTATACATGCTCATAGATATTCTGGCATGTCGCTGAAGCATGTTATTTTATCATGGTTATATGGTTGTGGTTTTCATAGTTCTAATACTTTCTCAAATATATTCTAGTGTGGAGTTGAATTAGGTTGTGGTTGTATTTTATCAATTGTTATTTTAATTAATACACATGGTTAACAGTTTATTGAACACACTTCTTAACATACTAGTTTTGTTTAGACATGGTGGTATCGAGCTATTGATTTATACTCACACCCTATTTGGGCCGCTATTTGGTACCTGAGAATATTTCATAGATACAAGTTTAGATAAGGCAAGAGGACCTTATTATTGATTTCTTGTTTGTATATATGATGGAGTTTGGAGATGAGACCGATGTGGGGTTCGGGACCCAAGTCATTGAGTCTTTTATTCTTTTTCTAATAGTATTTTTCTTGTATTATTCTATCATGAAATTTAGTTACATTCTAACTTCATTTCATTATTTATTATTTATTTATTTTATTATTTAGTTGGATTTTATTGTTTCCTTCCTATATGTATTTACTTGACTTATTTCCATTTTATTATTAATTGTTTCTTCTACTATGAAACATCATACTAGGGGGTATAATTTCTCCACTATACTTTTCACACTGCACTTCTATTTGACAACCTCTAGCATACGGGGATGTGCACTTGATGTCTCATAACCAACCCTTTCTAGCCACATGAGAGAGTACCATATTAAAGGATGTTACAAAGCGGTAGGAGAGGGGAATGTTTTCTTTTCTTATGATTTACTATTTGGGAATGGTATAAAGAAGACTATTATGTGTTGGTACTTGTTAATGATCTTGTTCATGGATGTATCTAACCCATTTATGGGGGAAAATCTGAGTTCTCTAGGATGGGATTGTTGTTTGGGATACGTGCATGTTATAGATGATGTTATTTCACCCTGGGTGATTCACATTTTGTGTGAGGTTATTTTTTTATGATCTTTCCATTTCATGATATTTTTACTCACAGACCGGTATGGTGTGAGATCAGAATACATGCATCATAATAGGAAACGATGGATATATTGACATGCATTGTTCATGATAGGAGAATATCTACTTTTGTATGTGATATATAATTTCTTGTAGAACCATGACATGAGATGTCTATTTCACTAGATAAATGGAATGAGTTTTTGTGTCATGCTAAAATAATTTTAAGACATGTCTAAAAATACCAAGAGTTTTTGGTTCTCTATTGTAGTCATTTGTTGGGTTGAACTTGTTTCTAGCCATTACTATAAGATGTGTGTTTGTCCTAAAGAGAAAATGTCTTCTCATCTTCTTCGAATTGCACATCATTAGAGTAAAATTCATCAAAATACTAGTAGAGTTAAACTGGATATTCTTATAGTTCATATGGATCATATAGAAGTTCAGAGTTGTGACAACTTCTAAAGGGTCACGTGATCCATGGAAAGGGATACTGTTAGTACCACTACTTCGATGTCTGAGATGACAAGAGAGTTCTAGTTGTTTCATCCACCTATGTTTACTAGGGAAAAAGGATCCTAGATAGCCGAGTTTTGGGTTGAGTCGGTCCATATGATCTTTAATCATTTCAATAAACCCCTGAATAATAGGGTGAATATTTCCACATATATGGTTTTTGGACCTTCAAAGTGTTGGTGGGATATTATAGAGGAAGGTGGGGAGTAGGATAATCTATCTTGGACAACCTTCAAGACCAAGTTCACAAGACATTTCTATCCCAAGACCTTGAGGGACGAAAAATATCACGAGTTTAAGCATCTGACACATGAGGCTTTGTTAGTGCTAGAATGTACAAGATTTTTTACTGACCTAATGTGATTTACACCATCTTTGGAAGCTGATGAAATCTCTTGGGAGATACATTTACAGAACAATATTCATAATGAGATAAGGTCATAGGTAAAAATTTTCCATTTAAAAATCTTTAAATACACGATGAATCAGAAACTCCTCAAGGAAGATAATGTGACAAAGAGACCCTGAGAAATAGCCAAGATGTTTTAGCAGGGTGACCTGGGAGTTCTTCTTCGAGTGGTAATAAGCATCATTATGATAGTTTCTGCCAATGAAGTATGGGGTAGAGTATTCAGGGTAGTGGAAAACCATTTCAATATTGTGTTTTGTTCCAATTCTATCAGTGTGATAAGTTTTTCCAAAATCACCCATAGTGTCCTTACCCCATAGTCGAGTGTTGTATCTATAGAAGACTGGGTCATATTTAGAGGTTTTTTGTGAATTTTCCAAAGTAGACCGGTGGAAAAGGATCAATAAAAGCACTGAAATCTGGAAGTGGCTCAACTACCCATCAACAGGATAGTAGTTAGAGTTCCACATGTCATTCAGGCTAAGGTAGGGAATATGGTACCTCAATTCATGATAAAAATACCAAGAAAGGGAAATATATTAGGTTAGTTGGACTGGATCGAAGGGAAGAGTCACAAGTCAGTTACACGTTATGTAGACTACTCCAACTAACATTGATAAATAACCATATACCTTTAGAGGTATAATTCTTGTATCATCTACCTTAGGTTGTTTTTGGGTTGATAAAATAGCATCATATTATTTTCTATATGTTATTTTTTGAAAAACATTGGGCTTGGATGTGGAAATCTTATACGATGTTTTAACCATTGAAAAACCATTGTTTGTACGGCTAGTGAATACCAAATGTTACAAGGCGATCTCTATAGATATTGGTGGTTACTATTTATTTTCAGAACCATTCAGGCTAGAAATGACATGATTCAAATTGATTCTTGATATGGATTGGTTAGTTCTATACCAAGATCATATAGGCTATTATAGGTGGAGAATTACCATCTTATCTCTAGAAAAATAGCTATTCTCACCAGGGTGAGTGGGATCTTAATTTTGGTCATGTAGGACCAATTCTGTGTAGATTGGATTGTATCATGACTCAGATGACTGGTCTTTCTCTATACAATGTCAGAATGTAGTAGGATTATTTTCCTCAAGTGGTAGAATGTTTTTATGATGTTTTTCCTGATAGGTTATATGGATCACCGCCCAAGTGAGTGATTGAGTTCATAATCAAGTTGGTGTCTGGAGCAGATATAGTTTCTATCCCAGCATGAAGAATGGAATCGGTAGAGATTAATGAGCTAAAAGTTCTGTTAGAAGATCTATAATATAAAGGCATCATATAGATCATTATATCTACTTGGGGTTCTTGAGTTCTCCTCACCAAAAGGTTGATATATATTTCCTCTTATGTGTGGATTATCAGAGGTTAAACTAGATGATAGTCAATAATCGATATCCACTTCCACACATTGATGATATTTTTCAATCAGTTGAGACGTTCTATGATCTTATCCATGATATATTTGAGATCAGATAACCACCAGTTAAGGGTGATACCATCAAACATAACTTATATTTCTTTTAAGAAAAGGTATAAATTTTATGAATTTTTAATAATTCAATTTGGGTTGACTAAGGCACCAGCGATATTCATATACTTAATTAATAGGATCCTTCATCAATTTTGAACCATTTTATGGTGGATTTCATTGATTATATCTTTGTGTAATCTTATTCAATAGATGTTCATGTGAAACATCTTGACATAATCCTAAGTACATTGAGAGAGCATCAGATTTACGCTAAGAAAACCAAATGTAATTTCTAGATTAATGATGTGGACTTCTTGAGCTATGTAATCTCTAAGGAAAGAGTTTCATTGGACCCTAAGAAATTCACAGCCATGATATCTTGGGAACACCCCAAGAACCAATTTGAAATTCAGATATTTCTAGGTTTAGTAGGTTATTACCTATGTTTTATCCAAGATTTCTCCCATTTGGAGTACCAATGTCTTGGATGACCAAGAATGTGGTGGAGTTTTTTTGGGATGATTCTTATTAGAGATTTTTAGGATCTAAAAGGTAATATGACCTCAAAACCTATCCTCAATTTACCTATACTGGGTAAATAATATATTGTGTACTATGACACATCCATAATTGGACTTAGAGTAGTTCTAATGAAAGAGGATCATGTGGTTGCTTATGGATCCGGAAAGCTAAGACCTTATGAGAGGAATTACCCTACTCAAAATATGATGTTATTGGTAGTGGTAATTTCCATGAGATATTGGAAACACTATCTCATTTTTGAGAAGTTTTTGGAATACACATATCATAAAAACCTCAGGTATATATATTCTTAGTGGGACCTAAACCTTTAGAAAAGGAGGTGGGTTGAGTATCTGAAATCTTTCGACTTTGAATTGGATAATACCATAGGCTAGGGAAATTTTGTTTCTGATGATTTAATAGAAAACACACAGAAATAGGTAGAGGGAGAGTCTTATGAAAAGTAATAGATAATGTCCCACTTTGAAGACATTCATATGGATATTTATAAATTTTAAGGGTGAGTAACTCTGACATCAACATATCTTATGAACATTATTTTAGACTAGATTAAAAATGAGAATTTATCTGATCCATAGAAATCAGTTCTAAGAGAAAAAAATATTTGGTGGGGAGACGCCATCAGGATGGTCTCTTAGCAGTGGAAGTTCTCTTCTTTTTCATGGATGAGTATGGGTTCTTATGGTATTATGTGAGGAGATGATGAGGGATTTTTATTATCCTATACGGGTTGTGTATCCTATTTTATAAAATATGTATCATGATCTCTATAGAGTGTATTGGTGATCTAGAATTATGAAGGAGGTGGCAATAATTGTGGAGATATGCTTCACTTGTTAACAGGTGAAAGTAAAGCATTAGAGGCCAGCTATATTTTTTCATCCTTTACCCATTCCTGAGTGGAAATGTGAATATCTCATGATGGATTTTGTGATATGAATATCCAAGATGACCTATAAAAATGATGATGTATGGGTTGTTGTAGATTGACTAACTAAGGTATCCCACTTCTTACCTACTAGGGAAACCTTCACTATTAATGATATGAGCAATGTTTTTGTGCATGAGGTGGTTTGATTTCATGGTGTTCTGAGGAGTATCATTTCAAAGAGAGATCCTTGTTTCAAATCGTGTTTCTATAAGGGTATTCAGAATTCCTTAGGATCGTTAGTTCTTTTAAGCACATCATATCATCCACAAACTAATAGTCATACTAGGAGACTATTTAGGTTTTGGAGGATATATTACGAGAATGTGTTTTAGATTTTGGTGGTTCATGGGAGAAACATATGGTACACGTAGAGATTTAATATAATAATATATTACATGAATCAATTCAAATGGAACATTTTGAGGCTTTTAATGGAAGGTCGTTCTTTTCGCTTTTTTTGGATAGCGGTAGCTGATTTAGCACTTGTGGGGCCTAGCTTGTTTATGAGACATTTGAACAAGTTTTGTTGATTAGAAAATAGTTTATGACCACACAGAGTTGGCCAAAATCATATGCTTACAATCATAGAATACCTATGGAAATTGAGGTTGGTCATGATGTTTTATTTTGTGTGCCTCCTAGGTTAGGAAAACTCCATGTCAGGAAATAGGGAAAGATAGAACCCAGGTTTTTAGACCATTTGAAACAGTGGGAAGGGTTGGTCTATTGGAATACCATTTAGCCCTTCTACAATTATATAGTTCCATACTTTAATTTTTCTACATATCTTATCAAGAAAGATATCATATAGACCCTTTCTATGTGACAAAATTAAAATATATTGAGGTTTATATCGATGCATAATTTGAGGAGCATCTGATACAGGTTGTGAATCATAGTGAGAAATATCTTCAAGTTAGGGTTATACTGTTGTTTTTGGAGTAGTGGCAGCACTAGTGAGTTCAGGAAGAGACTTAAGAGGGGAGTATGATATGTGAACACAACGGCCAAACTTTTTCACTGAGACCTCACAATAACACTTGGAGTACCTCGAGGATGAGGTGTTATAATGTGGGGACGTTGTAAGATCATTTTTTCTCAGGTACATCTCTCTATAATTTTTTTTAATATTATCTTTCAGTTGGGTTTTCATCATGACAGTTTGTAATTTGAATAATTGCAATGTTGGGGCACAAAGAAACTTTATATAGATAAGATAATATTAGTGAGGATTTTTTTTCATAAAATGACCTATATTTTAGAGATTTATTCTTGTTGGAATTAATAGAGTGTAGTTATAAATGGGTTAAGTGTTTCATGGGTTATTGGTGAGATGAGTGACTTTAAGAAGGATTAGTTTGTTTACAATGAAAATGGTCTAAAAAACCAACTATTGAATAATTACAAATCATGTAAAGGGATTACCTTTCTTTTAATTATTCAAGGATTCTAATAAAATAAATATGAGGTGATGTATTTTTTTGGTGAATTCCATTAAAGACCATTAAAGATTGTTTAATCATCTTACACAATGTGTACAATCCCATCCTACTATTTTAAACATGTTATAAAACTAAATTTTGATTATTTCAACTACAAATCCTCTCCTCATGACCCTAAGGCTTTCTCCAGGTGATTTTGGGGTGCCAACTTCCCTTATGGATGTCTCAATTATGTGAGAAATCCCTAGGTAGTATTTTCAGTTAGGTTTTATCATTCAATTCTTTCTTATCTAACCATTGTGGTGAAATCCTTTGACCAATTGCATTGTTGGTTTCTATCTTGATCAGTTTTGATCTATAAACCTATTTAAAATCATCTACACCTTCTTTCTCATGGTATTTTTTCATTGGAATCATTTTTGGATCATTGGTTAAAGATATTGTGTCTAAATATTAATCTTATGGTTTGATAATTGTCATGTTTACATAATATAGGGATAACACCATCGTTGTGTGCACCAAAATAAATTAAATAAACAAATGTAATTACCCCTTGAATTCCTTTGATTTCAAATGGATTTTTAACTAGCGTATGGATACCCATGGGGTGAGTTAACCATGATTATAATTGAATTATAAAACGACATAGAGTAAGTTTAACATGACATGTCACCTCGAGTGATTTCTTGTTATATAATCCATAAATTGTGTCTTATTTTTTATTGATATAATTGTTGATAAACTTTGAATTAATTTGAAAGTGTAATGTGAAATAAGAATGGTAATTCTCATAATTAACCATTGAGATCTGTGATGTGATATCGTGATATCCATGTTGTATGACAGGGATTGTGTTCTATGATGTAATGCTTATATATTAGTCTCAACATTGAAACTTGAAAACTTATTTGTTGTAATGATAATATTGAGTGGGATTGTTCTACTACCATAATATAATGCTTATAGAGAGAGGTATATGCCCATTATCATGTTGTAATTCTTATAAAGAATTTTCCCAAATATTGCAATGCTTATAGGGATTTAACTAGGATTGTTTTGAATATAACTTGGTTATATTGCTTTGGTTGGCATGGTCATAAGACATACTCAGAGATATTCTAGTATCGCGCCGAAGAATGTTATTTTAACTTGGTTATATGGTTGTGGTTGGCATAGTCCTAAGAATTAATGAGATATATTCTATCATGGTGCTGAAGCAGGTTATTTTACCCTAGTTATATGGCTTTGGTTGGCATGGTTGTATAAATTCCTCAAAGATATTTCAGTATGAAGATGAATGAGGTTGTGGTTTTATTTTATTAATTGTCCAATTAATTAATACACTTGTTTATGTATTATTTAATATACTTATTATCATACTAGTTTAGTTTAGACATTATGGTTTCAACCTACTGAGTTATACTCACACCCTATTTGGGACGCCGTTTGGTACCCAATAATATTTCATGAATGTGGGTTTGGAAAATGGTAAAGAATCATGATATTTATTGCTAGTTTTGTGGATGAGATGATGTTTGGATATGGGACTAACATGGGGTTTGGGACCTGGTACTTTGAGTCTTTTATTTGAGGATTCTAGTATTTTTGTTGTATTATTTCAGTGTGACATTTAGTTACATTACAAAATTTCATTACATTATTCATTATTTATTTATTAGATTATTCAGTTGGATTTTAATTTTTTCTTCTATTATGTATTTACTTTTATTAATTTCATTTTATTATGAATTTTATCTATTGCTATGACACTTCATAACAAGGGGTATAGTCTCCCCAATATACTTCTCACACCCCTGTTTCTAGTTAGCATCCTCTAGAGTATAGTGAGGTTCTTTTTAGGTCTCATAACCAACACTTTTTAGCCATGGGATAATTCCATATTGGGGGATGTCACATTGGTTATCCAATAGATTGACTCATCTTCTTCCACACTAGAATGACAACCACTTATTAGTATAATAATGACATACCCTTGTAGTGTCTTTGGTGGTGGGATCAATATTGTTGTGCTCCCAATAGCCAACACAAAACCAAACATCACAACAATCTCCACTCCCTTTGTAAATTTTTTTTTGGAATGTGATGAAACTCGTTTTGGTGTTGTGATTCTCATGCCTCAATTCTTTTTATTCGGCCCCATATAACTCATATATTACTAAACTAGTTAAAATTTTAATCTCACCCTCTATTATAGCCTTCCTCTAAGTTATTTTTTTTAGTTTTCATTTTTACCATCAAAGAATCCATTGTGGTACTTGGAAAACTTTTCTCTCACTGCTACGTCATCAAAAATCCATCACATATCAATAAATGTTTGAGAATATTTGTCCAAACATATTTTTTAACACTATGAGTGTTACTCCCAGCTGTGACCTTGCTATAAACTTTGAAAAGTTGAACAAAATATGATACAAAATGTGTACTGAGAACACATTTTTTTCCTTTACATACCCTTCATGATCATCAGTTTTATAATTAAGAGTAGAAAGTTCTTCTTCCAACTCTTATGGAAAAAAATCAAATGGATCTACACACTCACTACTACTGGTCTACCTCTATCAATTATAGTAACTACATATAAGTATCCTTTCTCTCATTTTTATTTGATCCACTATCGCTTCTACATATTCCTTAAGTATGACACCATTCACAAAGGTGTCCTTGTATATTGATTATTCTATTGGACATGACTCATCCTGACCGCGTTCTTCCTTAATAACACTTTGAAAAGTGTCATAAATTACCTTGTTACAAAAAAGTAGAATACATAGTAATTTTATATATACTCAAGTACATCATTGAAACTAGAGGTATGATCCAAATTATCCAATTCATAGTTAGAAGATTGGATTTTTCAGGTCTACTCTATTTTATAAAAAAACATGGAAAGTTCATATACTTCTTCCCATAAGGACTAAAACTACTCACATTTATCTTCCTGGGCCCAAACTCTATACCAATAATACGAAGCTTACAATTTTCTTGTATTTAATACTTTTACAGTAAGATAATTTCATTTTATGCCTAGAATAAGCAACTCCTTTATATCATTCTTCTCATGTTATGGCCAGTATGTTTCCAAACATCTAACCCATTTTACCATATATGTGAACTATATGAAATGTGATGTAAATAATAATAATTCATCTACATTTTTTCTTTCACATGATTTTCACAAAACATTGAAATAATATTTTAGTTAATTACATTCCTATTATTCTTTGAGTGTAGTGAGACATATTTATTTCTCCAAAAATTCAACAATCCTCTTCAGGTTGTAACAGAATGAAAACTTGTTAATCCACATAAATGATCCTCACATGTATTGATTAGAAATATATCAATCTTCCTACCTCCTCCTCAATTTACATATATTATCTAAAATTTTATTATAGTCTATAAGAACTAATGGATGTGAGAACTTCTTCATTGAAGAATGTAAAAGGTGAAATAATATTTTCCATACCCTATCACTCTAGAGTAGCTGGAACAAGATCCTCTTTCTTGTTGTCCTCAAATATCTCTATTATAATCATCTTGAACTACTCCTACATTGCATCAGAATAATCATAGTTCTAATAGAGGTACTGTTATAGAAAAATTCTCTCCATATTAATTTTTGAATATGTAAATTACATGTCCTCAGTCTTTTTATAGAACTTGAAATATATATCTTCTTTAATAATATAGTCCAAATGATCTTATCCAGAAAAAATCAGTAGCTCCACTCTCCTCAGAGCTCTCAAATATTCTTTTTTTTAGATATGAATACCCTAAAAACTAACTTTTACAATATAAACATATATCGTCTATATTTACACCACCACTTCCACTCAAAATCTATACAACTACCTCATTCTATTTTCTAAAATCAAAACAATATTCCACATACTTTCATACCATAAATATCTACAAAAAACTCTCCAATACCTCTTATAAATCAGGTAAATAGTTCTCTATTTTTTCTTTTAAAACCAAACTAGAATATCACATTCCATCACCACTATTATTGTCCAATAATAATCAACCTTTTCTCATAGCACATACATATCTAACAATAAACTCATCTACACAGTAGACATTTTTCTCAGTAGTGATCACATCTCACTAGAATTTCATAGTAGGAATTAGGTAGAGGAGAGAGAGATAGAGAAATAACTATATAGATATATTTTTTTCAGCAATCATCAAACCATATCTATAGTTACAAACTCCTTTCCATTGAGTGTATCACTCGATGATCACTCTCTAGTGATTGTTAATCTGAAAGAGAGCACCAATTTTTATCTATCTAACTAACAATAATTTCGTACAATAGAAATAGGGTTAAGATAATAGATTAAAATCACATAAACATCTATTATTTCAATAGTAGTTCATGGAAACATTATTTAATAGGTTTATAAAGAAAGATATGATGTATAACTATAGGGGGGAAGAAGTATCTCCCCTAGAAACACCACTTTTTGAGGATCCTACTAAGACCTCATATGGTCCAGCTCTGAGTAGCAACCAATCGAATCTTAGAATGATTAATCACCTCACCCACAAGGAAAAACCCTTAATACTAACTAGTTAGCAACAAAACCCATATCTATCCAAATAACCAACCCATAAAAAATTCAAATAATCCCCTTATGGACAATATAAACATGAAAAAGACACTTGAACAACAAAAAAATCCTAATATTCACTAAACATTGGTTTTTAAATAACATTCAATGGCCTATAATAATTTACATTACTTATGAGTGGCTATATGATATTAATTTTAAAGACCCAAAAATTCTATGGAATTTTTTTTCTTTAATACATGAGAATTTTACGAGTCCGCAGTTTCTGACGACACCTGATTCCGAGGACCGGTGTGCCCGGAATTAATTTCTGAAGTTTTGTTCGGGTACATTCAGTAAACGTACGTGCAAGATTTTATATCTTTTGAACCAGTGCTTGGAATTGAAATCTGAGGACATCAATGAACTCACAACACTGATATTCACTTAATGAGACCTTTACCACAGTTGGGTTTTATCAAGAGCGGATGTTAATTTTGGGGGTTTTCTAAATAAATTAAATAAAAATATGATTAACATATTTTTATGTAAGAGGTGGTTTAATCCTCCAAGGGGAAGTTGGAGGTGGGTCCCACCCCCACATAACCTCTCATGGGAGGATATTATGTGGTGGGGCCCACACAAACTCAACCCCCTTAAACCCCCTTAACCCTCTTTAACCCATAGAATTCCCATAACTTGTGGAAACTCATCACTTTCCACCTTCCCTCTTAATGTGCCAACTCACTCTCTCAATTAATTAACTAATCTTGCAATTAATTAATTGGATCTTCCAATTTGAATTAATTGAAATTAATTTGAATTCATTATGTGAGCATAATAATATGTGTTATATTATTATTGTTGGGGTTGGAATATTTTTCCTTTGTTTGGAGAATTGGTGGAGCTTTGGGAGAACTCTTGGAGGAACAATATCCTCTCGATGAAGAACGCCCGTCTCCATCGTAGAACGACGACGCCGTCTCCTTCCTTTCCAACCGAGGAAAGAAAGGGAAGATGTCGCCCATAGAATAATTTCACCAACGACAACATAATCCCCTCCCAAAGTCAACGGAATGACTATGTCTTCCCGCGACACTGTCAAGAAATCACTAATTTCAAGATAGGGGGAAATTGGATTATTTTTTATGTACGAGTTATCCTCTCTTTTCCTCATCATGTGTTGTGCTCTTGATGCCAAACGTTAACAACGTAACGAGGAGGATTAAAACCGAAAAAACACGGTCTGATCCTTTTCCCCTTTTTTTTGTTGTTATCATTGTGTTGACGACGGAGGTGAAGCCGGTACGGTGCAATGCTTTTGCACTGTGCCGGAGGAAGGGGACCGCGGCCATGTGGGCTACGACATATTGAAGAGGTGGCGGTGCCGACAACTGGAGGTGGCAGCGATATCGGGGGCTGTGGGGAGGGAACAACAGCTGCTCGGGCTGCCCAATCCGTGGGATGATCAGCCGGCCGATCCGGCCTGCCCGCTGGAAGAATGCAACGCACAAGGCGCTGTGTGGAGGAGGATGCGACCAGCGCCTGCGGCCCGCTGGCGCCGGGCCGAACCTGCTGGCTATGGCCGGCTGGGCAGAGGAGGAGGCGGCGCTGCTTGGCGCCGTCGGGCGAACTGGACCGGCCCGCAGCACAGGACGGGTCCACAGGTGGGTCGTGTTCCACTAGGCTGGGCCGAACCCCAGTTGGGTCGGACCCGTCGAGCAGAGTCGGGCCGACCCGCCAGCCCGCTGGGCTTGACGGGCCAGGCCCGTCTTCACTTAAATGCGAATAACTCTGAGATCACGTGTCCGAATGATTCTCCGTCTGCGGAAATGGGACCCTCGAGATGAGGCGGTACTTTTTGGGATAATCTAAGTGAGTTTCGGATAATTTTTGAAAATGGCTGGGTTTGGATCGAGCGTGAATCCAACTGGGCCCCTCGAACGAAAATGCCAATAACTCTCAGACCTAGCGTCCGATTGACGCACCGTCTGTCGTGATGAGTTCCTTATAAAGAGACAGAACTACGGGATACATCAAATCAGAACTTTTTGATTTTTGATTTATTGACTCTTGGCTTGAGGAGTGGACCCTCCTGGAATTGAGCTTGTTGTGTGCGAGAACCCTAGGACTGGCTGAAACTGTACCGAAATCCTCTGTGGGTTTGACAATGATGACTACTATACCGGGATCCTCCATGGGTCTGATAGTTTTAACTTATGTTCCTATATCCTATGTGGGTATGACAGAATAGCTATTCATGTATCCTGTGGCGGTCCGATAGCATAACTGGTCCTATATTCTGTGTGGGTCTGACAGCTTAGATGAATTATAGCTGGTCCTGTATCCTGTGTGGGTCCGACAGGTTTGATGAGATAGTTGGTCCTATATCCTATGTGGGTTCAACAGCTTAGCTGGTCCTGTATCCTGTGTGGGTCCGACAGCTTAGATGAATCAGTGAATACATCTGGTCATCTCTATCTCTCGGCAAAAGATGTTTACCTGTGTGAGATGAGTCTTGTCTTTCAACCATTGTCATCATGGTGATTGACTTTACTTCCTTTGTGGAATGGTTTGTGCTTGGGCTCGAGAGTTGGAGCCTGAATGTGATTGATAACTTAGGTATATGTATGGGCATATACCTAAGTAGGGTTGGTTGATACTTCATGATTGTATCTTTCTACTGTGGTTTATCCTTCGTGGATTATGGGAGACCTTCAGGGGTCTCGGGGTCCCCTACTAATTATTTTTATACTCATCCCTGCATGGCCTTCACCCACACCTTGTTGTGGTCTCTACAAAGGACATGCAGTAGTGATCGAGGATGAGGTTTATGGACGGGAGGTGGCTAAGAGATAGACTAGACAGGACATACCGCATGGGCGAGTTGTTCGAGTTTTGTACCTGCCCTTTAGGTAGGATTCCCCGATGGACGATTCAGGAGCTGTTTTCCCTTTTTACTTGTACTTGTTGTTAACTGGGTTTGTATACTAGCCCACTTAATTTCAGCACACTTTTCTTTTCTATTTTAGTACTTATTTCTTCTACAGCTTGTGTTCAGTCAGTGTGTGTTACAGGTTTAAAGATAATGCCTTCCCTTTTTATCGGGATTACACCTTTGGTGCTAGTCGCCAGCCCCAGGCCTATGGAAGGCAGACTTTGGGTAGTCACGACACGGGCCCCGAGGACGGGTCGTGACAAATTGGTATCAGAGGAGTCAGTACTACCGCAGAACTTAGGACTCTGATCTGTCTTGTTGTGAAACAATAGTGTTAAGAGTATTGAGAGTGGTTTTCAGTCCAGAGAATCTAGTGTAGGTGTGGTGTCTGACGTATCGATACACCAGGACCCTGACTTCTGATTTCTGACTCACTGCACGAAAACTCTGATTGCGAGTGTGTTTTCAAGATTCTTCTTTGTGAACACTTTGAGTCAGCTCAGCAGGTATAACTTATTGACTATGGAACATCTGTTCATTATCAGGATGCCGCTGCATAGACAGCCAGCTATGGTTTCCGAGAGAGTATACGATGACGGCCCACTGAGTGACGAGGCTCCAGTTTAGGGCCCTCTTACTATGTTGGAACCTTCATGTGGTATACCAGCAGCACCACCACCCATTGGACAACAGATGCCACCAACCACATTGGAGGAAGGTGCATGCCGACTGAGCATGTTCCATGAGTTCTAGTGGTAGAGGTCTCCAAGGTTTCAAGGTGAGACAGATTTCCAGGCAGTAG
Organism: Viscum album; assembly: GCA_963277665.1. Lineage (NCBI taxonomy): Eukaryota > Viridiplantae > Streptophyta > Magnoliopsida > Santalales > Viscaceae > Viscum > Viscum album. The sequence continues at coordinate 777,434,429 of OY728135.1, read as the reverse complement.
AGGACTGGATAGAGGTGATTACTGGAGTTCTCCTCCTAGTTGAGACACTAGTAGAGAAGATGTTGATATTAGATAGTAATATTTTTCATTGAGTGACCATGAGGATGATTCGTATAGTGATGAGGTTTGGGTACTTGGACCATTTTCTAAGATGGTACCTTCAGGCAGTGTGCCAACTATATTACTGCTAGTTGGTCAGCAGACACTACCAGCGGTACTGGTAGGGGACACTTGTAGGCTTAGTTCCTTACATGTGTTTTAGCACCAGATATCCCTCATGTTCTGAGGTGATCCCAACCCACAGGCAGTTGAGGACTGGCTTGAGGAGGTGTCTGAGAGTTTTTAGAGATTATACAGCTTCGGCAGGACGACGTGTCGGTAGCTGAGTATTCATTAAGTCATACCAATCTTTCCAGGTACTCGATGAATATGATACAATCGGTACTTTAGAGCTCATAATTCAGAGAGAGGTGTTTTTAAAGATATCTGAGCCATCAATTTTTCCTCTAAGCATTCCTACTTATGTTAGGGTGCTAGAGAGAACCCTTGTGGTTGAATGTTCATTGGATGAGCGGATACAACCAGTGAATGTTAGCAGTTGGAAAGCATGAAACTGGAGCCAGTCTTAGAGACTTGAGTGTTTAAAATGTTTCGAGAAGAAGAAGTTTTAAGGACATATGAATCTGCAAGGCAACAGACTTGGAAGCAGAGTTAGGAGAGTAGCATGAGGTGGTGAACATTTCGACATGTTACAACCCCCACCTTGTAGTTCCCATCAAGATCAAGGAGCTAGAGGGAAGGGAAAGAGAGTAGCTGCATGCTATCAAGGAATGTGACCCAAGGGATATAGGAATTATTTGATGTACGATCTGTGTCTACTACTAGTTGTCGTATCAATACATAGATACGAATCATTCCTTCCTTCCATGAATCTTGTCCCAGACCTAGAGATTCTGGTTAAGCCGTTGAATTGACCCTCACACCTAGAGACACCTTTGGGATGAGACTTAATAATCACACTTATGCCGACAGTGTGATATGACCCTTGAGGTGAGAGTTTCAGTTGGAACCTCTTGGTGGTAGCATCAAGGCCTTACAACGTTAGTTTGGGTACGGACTGGGCAACCACAGTTCATACACAAATTGGCTGTATTAGGAAAAAAGGTTCTGGTTTATCTACAATGTTGGGTTGAGGTTTTCCTTAGTCGGTAAAAAAGGAAAACTAGGTAGCACATGTTAAACTCATGCATATGGGGGTGTAGCTGAATACTCTTGAATAGTCCAGCCTTACCCTCGTGGAAGTAGGAACTCTAAGTTTTCAGTTCCAAATAGGAGTGACAATACATGGGGACATATTTTCAAAATATGTTTCCAGGATTACCCCCCAAAGCGGGTATGGATGTCTTCTTTGACTGGATACTACTGAAAGATTGTTCCAGAATTCTCCATATTTGTATCACCACTATCAGACTTGAAAAAGAAGGGGAAACCCTTCATGTGGTCAGAGAGAAGCCAACAGAGCCTTCAAGACATAAGGTAGAGGATAACTAGTGTGCCTATGTTGAGGCTACCAGAGGAGGGTTTTGGGTATGTAGTCTATTGCGATGCATCAGGGACATGACTTGGGTGTGTCCTGATGCAGGAGCGAGCAATGATCAATTATGGTTCTCAGTATTTGAGATAACATGAGCAGAACTACGCTACATATGACCTGGAGTTAGCAGCAGTGGTCTTTGCCTTGAATATGGGGTGGAACTATCTTATGGGAGAACATTTTACAGTCTACTCTGACCACCAGAGTCTCAGGTATATCTTCTCCCAGAAGGACCTGAACCTGAGACAATGACGATGGCTTGAGTTCCTCAAGGACTATGACTTCGAGAAAGTCTATACTCTGAGAAAGGGGAACGTTTTAGCAGATTCTCTCAGTAGAAGATTAGGCATTCAGCTGCTAGGAGAGTCGACATAGTAGCTGGCCACGTTGCAAATATCCTTTGTGGATAGAGATGGAACAACCTTTCTACAGTCTCTCAGAGCCAGTCCTCCACTTCTTCAGTGAGTCAGGGAGGCACAACGTGGGGACGTTGACTGTGAGATGCGACGTGCTCAGATATCCTTAGGGCATGCACCTGATGTGTTTTCTGAAAGTGGGGAGCACTTCATCCTCTTCTGAGGACATACCATGGTACCCGTTTCACTTCAGAAGTAATTGTTGAGGGAGTTCCACACATCTCTTCCAATGGTACATCCAGGAGTGGCAAATATGTACCAGGACATCCAATGACAGAATTGGTGGTCGGGTATGAAGAAGGCGGTAGCAGAGTTTGTCTCGCGATGCCTCACTTGTCAGCAAGTGTAGGCGGAGAACCAGGTTCTAGCAGGCTTGGTTCAGCCCTTAGAGGCCCCAGAGTGGAAGTGGGACGAGATATCCATGGATTTTATGATGGTACATCCACGTCCATCCATAGGACACGACTCTATCTGGGTAATCGTAGACCGACTCACCAGGTCGGCCCACTTTCTACCGATCAGAGAGTAGGGATCAGTAGAGATCCTAGGGTGCCTCTACATACAGAAGATCTTATTGCTTCATGGTGTGCCATCGACGATCATATCTGATCGAGATGCCCGTTTCACTTCCCAACTATGGAAGGGGTTGCATGAGGCTTTCGGGATGTATCTTCTCTTGAGCACCGCCTTTCATCCTCAAACGGATGACAATACTGAGAGGACCATTCAGACTCTCGAGGACATGCTCTGTGCATGCGTCCTCGACTTTGGTTGTAGTTGGGAGGATCAATTTACCTTGGTAGAGTTTGTGTATAACAACAGTTACCACTCTACCACTGAGATGGAACCTTACAAGGCACTGTATGGCCGACCTTGCATATCACCTTCGTGCTGGACTGACCCAGGGGAGACATCACTTTTAGGACCAGAAATGGTGCAGGCTATGAAGGAGAAGGTGAAGATCATCCATGAGTGGATGAAGACTTCTCAGAGCAGGTAGAATTCCTATTCTGATAGAAGGAAGAGACCACTTGAGTTTGAGGATGGCGACCAAGTCTTTCTACGGGTCTCACCTCGATGAGGTTTACGGAGATTTGAACAAGGTGGAATGTTATCTCCATGATTCATCGGACCTTTACAGGTCCTCAGCAGGGTAGGTGAGGTGGATTATCGCTTGGATCTTCCACCTCAATTGCACCGGGTGCAAGAATTATTCCACATATCTCAGTTGAGGAGATACGTGCAGGACCCATCCCACATCATCGACCACAGGAAGCTGGAAATCGATGACGAGGAGACATTCACAGAGGTTCCAGTGGAGATTGAGGATCGACAAGAGCGGGTACTCTGTGGATGATCAATTCCTCTAGTGCGCGTTCACTGGCAGCACAGGAACCTCCAGGAGAGTACATGGGAGCGGGAGGCTCAAATGCGTGTTCAGTACACCCATTTGTTCTCCTATTGTGTGTTGTTGTTTACGGGGATGTAAATCCCTGAGGTGGGGAGAATGTAATGACCTAGAAATTCTGTGGAATTTTTTTCCTTAAATACATGGGAATTTTTTGAGTCCGCGATTTCTGATGGCGCCTGATTCCGAGGCCCAGTGTGCCCAGAATCAATTTTTTTATGTTTTGTTCGGGTACGTTTAGTAAACGTACATGCGATATTTTATATCTTTTTAACCAGTGCTCAAAATTGAAATCTAAGGACACAAATGAACTCACAGCACCGGTATTCTCTTAAGGAGACCTTTACCACAATTGCGTTTTATCGAGAGCGGAAGTTAATTTTGGGGATTTTCTAAATAAATTAAATAAAAATATTATTAACATATATGTATGTAAGTGGTGGTTTAATCCTCCAAGGAGAAGTTGGAGGTGGGGACCACCCCCACATAACCTATCATGGGAGGATATTATGTGGTGGGGCCAACACGATCTCAACCCCCTTATACCACTCTTAACCCTCTTTAACCCTTTGAATTCCCATAACTTGTGGAAACTATTCACTTTTCACTTTCCCTCTTAATGTGCCAACTCACTCTCTCAATTATTTAACTAAACTTGCAATTAATTAATTGTCTCTTCCAATTTGAATTAATTTGAATTCATTATGTGAGCATAATAATATGTGTTATATTATTATGGTTGGGGTTGGAATATTTTTCCTTTGTTGGGAGAATTGGTGGAGCTTTGGGAGAACTCTTGGAGGAACGATATCCTCTCGACGAAGAAAGGATGTCTCTATAATTGAACGATGACGCCGTGTCCTTCCTTTCCAATTGGGGAAAGAAAGGGAAGACGCCGCTCGCGAAGAACATCTCCAACGACAACTTCATCCCCTCTTGAAGTCAACGGAACGACGCCGTCTTCTTGTGACACCGTCAAGCGATCACCAATTGCAAGGTAGGGGAAAATTGGATTATTTTTTATGTACGAGTTATACTCTCCTTTCCTCATCATGTGTTGTGATATTGATTTCGAATGATAACAAAGTAAAAAGGATGGTTCAGACCGCATGAAAACGGTCTGACCCTTTTCCACCCCTTTTTGTTGTTGCTCCCATTGTGTTGGTGATAGAGGCGGAGATGGTAGGGCATGGTGTCGTCGCACCGCGTCGAAAGAAGGGGCCGTGACCATGCGGGATGCGGCAGATGGAAGAGGCGGCCATAACGGCAACCGGAGGTGGGGGCGGCAGCGGTAGTAGCGCGGTAGCCGCGTGGAGTGACCAATGGATGCTCGGCCCACCCGGTCCGTGAGAGGACCGGTCAGCTGATTTGACAGGCCCGCTGGAAGAACGCTGTGCACAAGGCGCCGCGTGGAGGAGGATGTCTCCCACGGTCACGGGCCTCATGGCTGGGTGGACCGGCCGGCCACGTACCGACCGGGCTGGAGAACTGCAGCACCTGCAGGCATAGTGTGTGGAAAACCGTAGACCGTGTCTACGGGCTGCGTGCGCCGGGTCGAACCGTCCAGCTACGACCGACCAGGTAGAGGAGGAGGAGGCGCCGCATGGCACCGCTGGGCGAACTAGACTAGCCCGTAGCGTGGGCCAGGACTGCAGGTGGGCCGTGCCCCACCGGGTCGGGCCGACCCTCCGGACCACTGGGCTTGATGGGCCAGGCCTGTCTTCGCTTAAATGTGAATAACTCCTAGACCGCGCATTAGAATGAAACGTCATCTGCAGAACTGGGACCCTCACGACGAGGCAGTACTTTTTGGGATACTCTAAGTGAATTTCAGACAATTTTGGAAAATGGCCGGGTTTAGATCAAGTGTGATTCCAACCGGGGCCCTTGAACAAAAATTCCAATAACCCTCAGACCAGGAGTCCGATTGACGCACTGTCTTTTGCGATGAGTTCTTTATGACGAAATGGAAATACGCGATACAAAATCTTAGGAAATTGTGATAGTTGATGTATCGACTCTTGGCTCGGGGAGTGGACCCTCCCGAAATCGAGCTTGCTATGTGCGGGAACCCTAGGGCTGGCTGCGACAGAGATGACTTCTGTTCTGGAATCCTCCGTGGGTTCGACAATGATGACTACTATACCGAGATACTCCGTGGGTCTGACAGTTCTGACTTCTGTTCCTATATCCTATGTGGGTCTGACAGAATAGCTGGTTCTGTATCCTATGTGGGTGTGACAGCTTAGCTGGTCTTGTATCTAGTGTGGGTCCGACTCCTCAGATGAATTATAGCTGGTCCTATATCCTGTGTGGGTCCGACATCTTAGATGAATCAGTGACTACATCTGATCATCTCTATCTCTCTACAAAATATGTTTACCTATGTGAGTTGAGTCTTTTCTTTCAACCATTATCATCATGGTGATTGACTTTAATTACTTTATGGAATGGTTTGTGCTTGGGCTCGAGAGTTGGAGTCGGACTATGATTGATAACTTAGGTATATGTATGGGCATATACCTAAGTAGGGTTTGTTGTAACTTTGTGATTGTATCTTTCTACTGTGGTTTATCCTTTGTGGATTCTGGGAGACCTTCGGGGGTCTCAGGGTACCCTACTGAGTATTTCTATACTCACCCCTGCACGGGCTCTGCTCTCACCTTGTTGTGTTCTGTGTAGACGATGGAAAACAGTGATCGTGGCCGAGGGTGATGGATGGGAGGCTGCTCGGAGCTGGACTAGACAGGATGTATCGTAGGGACAAGTTGTTTGAGTTCTGTACCTACCCTTTATGTAGGATTCCCCAATGGACGATTCAGGATCTGTTTTCCCTTTTAACATATACTTGTTGTTCAGTTGGGTTTGTATACTGGACCACTTACTTTCAGCACACTTTTCTTTTCTATTTTAGTACTTGTTGCTTCTAAAGCTCGTGTTCAGTCAATGTGTGTTACAGTTTTAAAGGAAATTTCTTCCCTTTTTATCAAGATTACGCCTTTGGTGCTAGTCGCTAGCCCCTGGCCTATAGAAGGTGGGCTTGGGGTAGTCACGGCACAGGCCCCGAGGACGGGTCGTGACATTAATAGGCATTTTGGGTGGCTACATAAAATTAACTAGTTGTACTACAACAATGTGTGATTAAAATGATGATCATGTGAGATTAAAGTTGAAAAAACTAATCTATGTATGAATAACTGATGAATACAAGATTATGCATGGGAATAAATTATAGGATTCATGTTTTAGAAGATTAAACACTTATTTGATACCTTAAAAAGAATATTTTGTTTGGGATATATGATGTGATATATTAACTGTCATGGGAAAAGAGTTCTATAATATTAATTCAAAGGGAATTCTATGCACCATGTCTTCTTATGAAATTGATCTGTCAACCACCATGTTGGATTAAATAATTTCCCAACTAATATTAAAACCAAATATTAAAAAAGTTATGGGAATCTACCAAAATTAAAATCTCAAATTACCCTTGTCTACCTAAATATGGAAATTTCAATCTGAAATGACACATGGTATCCATCCATGAAATGAAAAAATGAATTCTTAAGGGGTGATTTGAAGGAATTTTGAACTGAAGAAGATTCAAGTGTATTAATATAATAGATAAATCATTCTTATAATCCAATTCACATAGAAGTGATTCAGATAAAGTGTTCATGACCATTTATTATCAATGGTATGGAGAAGATAACCTTTGATACCTATATATATTGAGTTTCAATTCCATTGTATAAAGGATTTTGAACTTGGTCTCTCTATATTTATTTGGATTAGTTTATATTTTTTTTTCATTTTCTAATTATTCTTAATATAGTGTGTTGATTTTCTTATTTTTCTTCATGTTCTTGATTTTTTGTATTTTTATTCATTACCCTTTATGTTGTGTTCACATAACTCCATTTTTATGGAGGGATAACTGAGTTCACCCAAGGGAGGATGCTGTGAATTTCTCAAGTTTTAATTTAATAATTTCTTATCTTAATTTCACACTACAAATTCAAGAAGGTTCTGGGGAGTTGGGTAGGTGATAGAATCTCTTTATCTTCTTTTTTTTCTCTTTTATTCCACTAATTAACAAATCAGTCATGCATTACATCTATAACCATGATGGTTATCATGATGCTTTTTAATGGGTGTGGGAGTACACCAAGAAGGTGAGTTTGGGATTGTAAGAACCCTATTTTTATGTTAGTTACAGATCCTATTAAATTTGGTCTAATTATATATTTTGGACCTAATTTGGATTCCCTATGAGGTTAAAAAGTTTTTAGGGGTGTTCAGGGATTGTTCGGAGCTCGAAACCCCAACCGAGGAAGAAAAACACTGGCCTTCATGGTTACTAGAAACCGTAGAACCCAGTCCATATAGTCTCTCTTAACCGTGTAAGGATAGACAATTGAGTGAAGCAGGGTGCACAGTTTTCTCTAACGATGCACCAGGGGATGTATGGACATACCAAAACGCTATAGTATTTATTAAAGGATAATGTAATGATTGGAACATGGTTTCTCAGATTGTGTGGTCTAACTATGTTGGTACCCTCTTGAGGTAGTGAGCCTTGAACAGTTGGTTCAAAATTTGTCCAATCATGCGACCAAACCGCGTTCATCTGTTTTTTGGGTGAAATTATGAAAAATACCTAAATAAAATGATTAAATCACCCCCTTCATCATTGGATAATTAAAATGGATAGATACCACATATTCTTCCTTTTTGTGCTCTTAAGTGAATATTGCATAGGTTTTGATATCGAGCTCTGATCTGAAGTTTGATTAGATCCCCATTCATCATGTGGGATACACATCAAAAATTAATTAATTCCTTTGGAACTATTATTCATTATTATTTCACTCAATGATGTTATTTAGTTATAGGATCATATGCCCTATTTTTAGGGAAGTGATATGTCCTTCATATTTATTCTGATCTAGGCAAAACTAAAGGTTAATACTGGACGATGAGAGTTTTATGAGATTAATGTAGGTGGTATATCACTCATACCTCAAGTTTCTCCATTTTATAAATTTTCATTATTATGGGAATGCCATCTGTTGATAATTAAATTCACACACCTTACATATAGTCATTAAAATCATATACTAAGGCTATTTACATATATTTTACTCATTGTTGGTGGTTAGGTCCTCAACGATGACCACCCCTAGTAGGGTATTTTACTTAAATATACATTAGAGGTTCTTTATGCCTATCTCTGCCACCGTTCGAGTGGTCCTTTCCTTGTACTTAATAATGTTAAGTGTTATAACTAAATGAATTAATAATTTATAATGGATATAACCTAGTAGTATCCACTTAACCCTTCTAAGGTAAGTTTTTCAATATAATAATTGAATCTTAAATATAAATGAAAAGTATAATATATGTATCACTTGGTCTATTTCAATGTAATTGAATGTTATGGTTTCAAATCTATAGCACACCATTCCATTCTATTGTAAGGTAGCAAAGAAAACATATTTAATGAATAAGTAATCAAATAACTAAATGGTTGCATGCTTTATTAGCATTGTCACACTAATGAAAGTAAAAAACTGGAACCAAATGACCCATTTAAATAGAATAACTATTATATGAATTTAACTGAATAATGAATCAAGTATAAGGTTTCTATTATATAAAGGACTTGATATCATAATAGGAGTGGCCAGACTCGTGCCAATCTTGGATTCCCAAGAGAATTTCTTAAGCACTCATGGACACTATTGTGATTCAGGGATGTTAGTTTCCATTATTGATGCCCATATTGGAACCCAATCCTTGTAAACTATTGGATGCCCAAAATGATGACGTAGGATCCATCCATTATTATTATTGGATGCCTTGGATACACTCCTTGGATCCTGCATGACATCTACAGAAATTTGGCACAATGGATACCCCCATTGGGCCTAGTCATTTCTTATACTGTTTTACCTTATATAAATTTCGTGGACTATGTTAAAATCATAATATAGTGGAATGCTTTGGGTGATTCCCCTTGGATTATAAAAAGACCCCTTAGAAATTCTATAGATTATTACTGAGTTATCTTGACCTCTGAGGTAAATGATACCTTGGTTATTACATTGGATCCTCTTTCATTGTTATCATCATTATAGGATTATTTGTTACATATTAGATCCTTTATTATTACTATCATGACATGATGTCAGTGCTACTTATACATCACATGACTTTATATGAAATTGAACATAATTAACTAATTAGATTATCTCTTGTTTGGAGACATTACCAGCTAAGGGTAAATAACGTACTAAGTATCTACATTGTTGAACTACTTTACTTTTATATATGCATTCATGTAAACTATTTATGTTTATTTTAGACATATTGGATGTTAAAGACATTGTTGGTGGTGGCCTACTATGATTTATCTCACACCCTATCCGAGCCTCCATTGGTACCTAGGATGATTACATGTATTAAAGTGTTGAAAAATGGAAGCATCCCACCTTGTACAATAGATATTTCTTTCTTTCATAGGATGGATTTTTATAGCAGATGAAAGACTTTTAGCTTGAGATGCATGGATAGTTTTTGGATTTTTTTTCTTATTTTCTATAGAATGTATTTCCTACATCCATGAATCTGTATTTTCCAGTTTTTTAGGCACATGACATACATTATTTTCAGTTGGAGTACTATTATTAGTTTCTTCAATTGTTTTTTATTTATTTCTACTTCATTTACGGCGGGTTACCGGTCCAGTGTTATAGTTTATGTTATATGTTATTCCAAATATTCATATTATACTTCCTCTATTTACCTATTATTTTATTTATCTATTATGATACACTCTGGTAATGAGGAAATAATCTCCCCACATACACACTCTAGAACATCACTGTTATCTAGAATCCCTTAGAGTTTTGGGAGATTCTCTTGAAACCATGTGGCCAACCAGGCCCGGGTTCGGGATGTCACAAAGTTGTATCTGAGCCTTCCTTTCTTACTTCACTATTTTGATACAACAGACAATAGATTAGTAATTCATTGGAACTTTGTTATAATTCATGCTTGGGCATAGCTAACCCATGTTTGGCGTAAATTCTGAGTTGACTGAATTATAATTATTATTCAACTTTTATCTATTACAGTTGATATATTTTCAATATTGGGTGAAACACATGTTATGTGATGGTTATTATTATTATATTAATTGATGATTTCAATTCCACCACGGCCTGATGAGATAAGGGAAGGGAGAATTGTCACATGCATCATCATAGGCACCTAGAATTCATATGCCACACATATTCCATGCTATAAAAATTCATTTAACTCCTTGAATTTATTTTTTTCCTATGATTTTTGAGTTTTGGTATGGTGTTTATATTTTGAATATGATACTATTTGGATGTGGTTGAGTGATTTCTAGTTTTAATTCAAGATTTGTATGGGCCCTCATGGGTTATAATGGTTAATTTAATAACTTGATCCGTTAAAATGAAATTAAATGGGTGTCGATTTTAGTGATATTGTGTATGGAACCAAATTAACTAGGAATGGAAATCTATTTAAATTAAACCTTGATGTATCTATATAAGAAAATGAAAACTTAAATGTAAAATATTGACTTATAAAATTAAATGGTTTCTAGTAAATGAATAGGAAAGTTATGGTTGACCCTTCACATACCAGAACCCCTATAATTTAAACTCAAAAACTTAATAGTACCAAGACTTTTAAGAAGGTTGTTGGGGTAGTATACCATTTTTAGTGATCCCTTATTCTTACATTCTACTTTATCTAGTGTATCTATCTATTTCAATCTTGTTTTGAGGAGTGTGTTTGACAATTTTAGAGTTATTACACCATGAAATCCTCAAGTCATGCACCCGAAAGGTGAGGATGATGACACTCTAGACATGGTGAGCTCTGAGCCTCTAGTCTTACCTCCATTAGTTTCACTTAAGGAACCACCTGTTTTAAGTGATCTGGGCACTGAAACTTATCTTTGTGATATTTTTCTACATCTGATGCAATCCGAACAAGGTGCTCCATGACCTTCACCTAAGATGGCTGATCTAACCCCTGATTTCCAGCAATAGAATCCTCCCACCTCCGCATACTACAAAGTCTTGGTTAGAGGCCAACCTTTCTATCTTTGAGCATCTAGAGATGACTACATAGAGGAGGGTCAAGCTTTATACATACATGTTATGTGATTCGGCCAAACGATGGTGGGATGTAATTACCTAGGCTATTCGTCACTAGGGAATGGTATAGGATGAGTTTCACACTACATTCTATTGTAGATTTTTCCTTAGATACTCATAGTAGACTGAGCCATAGAGTTCATGTATTTAGAGTAGGGTGCTATGTTAGTCATGGGATATTCAATGAGTTTTACTAAGTTGCATTTATTTTCACTGCATCTATCTGGTGATGAGATTTTTCATGCTAGACGGTTTGAGGATGAGATCCATTATACTATCTATACTCAAGTGAAAACATTTATCCTACCTTATTTCTATGAGATTGATATCATGTTAAATGTTGTTTCTACATCTCCATGTTAGTATAATCATGCTATATCATTCCTTTATGGTCATGTTTCTCTTATTATCTATTAATATTCCTATTTCCTAACGTGTATTGTATTCTACATGTTATGCCTTGTTTACTCCCTTACTAGGATTTATAGCTCACCCTTTTCACATGTATGTCCACAAGTTATCCCATTAAATTATAAGTATGATCGAATGTTGTGGTCATGTAATGTAAGTTTTCAATAAAGATCTTGTATTTTTATGTCTTAAGTTATCATGTAATGTCCCTAATTTTCCAAGACACTGGACCTCTCAATACTCAGAGTTGTATTAAGTGTATGTTTATGTAATATTTCATGTTTAAGTGCTTAATAAATATAAGGGATTTTAGAAGTATGGTCAAGCAATTTTTTGAATAAAATGAATAGGGAAAATAGGAAAAATTATTTACTTTGGTTTGGGTAAAATGAACTTATCGAGGGGGGGGGGGGGGGGGGTTAAACTAAATTTATAAAGAATAAAATGACCTAAAAACTTTTCTAAAATATATTTTATTTCCATATTTCGACAATATAATGTATAATTCTTGTTAATAATCTATTTTGAACCCTTTTTTCAAGTGGGAAATTGTAGGTACTCCTTTTTCTTTTAAAAAATTACAAGTATGTAACTCACCCCAATTATAAAAGGCCACCACTATCTTCTCTTATTCACACAGTAACACCATTTTGGTTTGACCAATACCTGAAAAAACTACTTCTAAACTTCCATAATCTCATCCTATAATTCTTATTTTTTCCATAAATCCAAACTGAGAAGGATTGGATGCAAACGTAAGGAGGATACCTGAAAAGATGTAATGTTCTTCAACGAGTTATTTTGTTTTATTTATTCCTACAAATAATTCAATTATTATTAAACCATGATGATATAATAACCATAATATCATAAAAATAATTTTATTTTTTCATATTATATAAATTATCTATAACAGTCACCAATTCCATCAAATGGGTTACAAAATCATCATTTGTGTGTACAGAGGGCTACCACTTTGCAAACTAATGTCATTCATTTTTTCATTACCACCTCTCACAGTTGCGTATGATGATAGATATAAAGATTGTGTATTTTTTTATTAGATAATCATACCTATGGTCTTATTATATCATATATAACTTTTTAATTTCTATTTCATAGGAAGACACAATAACATCGCTCGTGTGTACGACAGACTACCATCACACGAAGCGATGTGATTCATTTTTCACTAAGGATTTAAATGGAAGTTAATAATGATATATTTAATGAATTAATGTTATTTAAATTATATAATTATGATATTAATGACATATTAATCATTCTTGAAAGGTATTATATCAATTTATTTCTTATATTAAAAGATGATAATATCATTCTGTTTGTGTGAACTACCTTCTTCATGAAGCGATGTGACACTAATTTCATCGCCACACCACATGGATTATATATATAAGTATATTTAAAGAAATAATATATAATATAATATATTATAATCATTATATAAATATAAAATATATCTTACCTCCCTTCCATAATGATAATTGTCAAAATGAAAAGTTACTCATGCGTACGTGCGACCTACCATCTCTATGATCATAACATACTTCATTTCTAAAAACCAAAATTAATGATTAATGTTAAAAGTATAATTGATATATAAATATTAAAATTGTTTCATTTTTATTATTTTTTATGGGATGAAACTATATAATATGTATGAGAACCAGAACATTCATAACAAAGAATGAATGGGAAAACAATGCAATTAACACCCAAAATAATGAAAATAATGGTAAGTTATTAATGAACAAGAGAGAATATGCTATAAAAGGATAATTTATAATATAAAAAATATTTCTATAGTTCTCGAATAAGTTAATAAAATGTTTAAACCAATATAAAAGTTGTTAAATCATGTTCAGTCAAAAGGAAGCATGGTGTAAGGGACTTCGTCTCAATTTACAGTCTGTTGATACTTATTTTTTATTTCGAAACAATTCAATTTTATCTGGGGTATATACTTACCATTTTACTATGAATTTCAGGATTAATTCATTCTTAATGGTATTTTAAGTTTCAATTTTAATCATTTCATCCAAGGGGATTTGAATTGAAAATTACAAAGTGGTAATAGTTATTGTACAATCTCACATTATTTTGTGATTGTTAACTTTATCATTAAAAAATCAATTTATTAGGATCATTTGTTATTGGAAATTATATTTATCTTAAATATAAATATTCTTGAATGATTGATATGTTTTTGTTTTCTAAACTATATACCATTTTATACATATGGTGTTTCCTTTTAAAGTTATTTGATTAACTGGGAAAATATTGATAAAATTTTTCCTTTATTCAGTACAAATATTTAATGATAGGGCATATTGATTCATGTATTAAATCAATCCTTAAATATATTGGGAGTTCTTTAGAACTATAAGGATGGGTGGGTCCTGGTATAATATCACCCTTTGATGCACTAGTAGGTCTCATGAGACAAATAAGTTGGCCACATTAAATGGGGTTTTACCTACAATATTTAATATATCTTGTGAATGGTATCGAAAGTTTAGGTATCATGATTTCTAAGATAATGGAATCCAATAATTATGAATTTCCTTAATTAATAATTTAGTTATTATTATTCATGATATTTTCACAATGATATTATCTCTAGATGCATTTAATTATCAGTTTATTGATTAAATGGCATGCATTTTCAGTTATTTTCATTTCGAAATTGGTTATGTCTTATTTATTATTATAGTTAATTTATTTAAATGGAATGTGTTTTTAGTAATTTACCTTTCCATATTGATTATTCTTAATTTATTCTTGATACTTTCAATTGTACTTAGCCCGTACTAAGAATTTGAGATCACCCTTATTTTGTTTCTTTTCCACAAGTTATGAAAATATATCTTTGAATGAGATTTCAAGGATCCATTCCATTTTATTTTTTTTATGTATTATATTTTATTATCTATTCCCAATATAAAAAGGGTATCATGTATGGGTATGGTTCTCCAAAATTTCTAAACTAATCAGTCCTTTAGGATTTTACCCTTTGTATTTGTGCCAATATAATAACGTAACCACCAGGTCTAGACTACTGGGGTTAGGGTTTTTACAAGATTCCTAAAAGTAATACATTTATCACTATGGTTTTATAATTTAATAAAAATGGATAGATGTAGGAGGTACCATGTAAATAGTTAGTGAAACAAAAAAATTCAATGATGAACTTCCTAACATGATGGAATCTAGAATGAAAGAATGTATGAGGATGATGAATAAACTATCCCAGGTTATGAATAATAACCTAAATCATATTGAGTATCCAAATTCACCTCAAAGGGAACAACATGCAGTCAAGTCCTTCATGCATCAATGACCACCTTATTTTAGTGGACATGTTGAACCATTAATTACATAATAATGTATTACCTCTATAGAAAAGATATTTTATGCACTTTGTTGTTCAAAGCTAGAAATATTTAACCTTGTAAGCATACCTCTTAGAAGGAGAAGTTGATCAATGGTGGACACTGATTAAGAACATAAAGATAAGAGGGTGATTAATTTTATGAAATGGTAAGAGATTAGGAGAATATTTTTCAGTAAATATTTTGATCATTCAATTTGGACAAAAATATATAAGGAATTATTAGAGATTTAGTAGAAGGAAAATGAATCAATGGGAATATATTAAAAGAAATTTACAAAACTTTCTCGATACATATATACCTTTTTTATGAATCCTAAGGGAATTTTTGATAGATTATTTGGTGGATCAAGAACCCAAGTATAGAGGAATATAGAAAATTGAGACTATGAAATCTATGAGGAGATATATTTGATTGATATCAAGGTTGAAATATAGTTTGTAGACACAATGGTCTCATAGGGCAAATGAAAATAAGAGAGTAATGGAGATAAAATAAAATAAAAATTTTGAACCTAAAAGAGATTGGAAGAAACTAAAACATTCCACATAAAAAATGTGGGAATAAAATTTCATAAAACCTATTTAATGGAAGTGGAAAGTTATACAAGTGTGGAAGAGATATACATATAGATCAGAACTATCGAAGTGAGGTGAAACATCAACATCTCAATGGAAATGAAAAATTAAATATGGTGAAATCATATCATGAAGTTCAATGTTTTAAGTGTGGATAGTTTGTTCACTTTACAAACCAATATCCAAATCAAAAGGTAATGGATTGTAACCACTATCATCCTCGTCATGAAACAAGGGCACAAGGTAATGATTTCACAATCATGATGGCTAAAGTATAGGGTAAAACTTATGTGGTGGTAGGTAAACTCATTATTCTCTCAATGCTATCAAGTACATTGTTTGAATCTAGTTTAATGAATTCCTCTCCTTCATCCATGTTTTCAAATAATCAATAATCAAAACATGAATTTCTATCAGTAAAGTTATTAGTTAAGAATACCAGAAGTATTATCTAAGAATTAAAAGTGTATAAAAACTATTGTATCAATTTTAGAGAGTAAAACCTTATAAAAATATATTATTCATTCCCATTATAGAATTTAACAATATAATGATGATAAATTATCTGTCAATGTATAATGATAAGATGAACTATATAAGAAAGAAAATTTACTGAATATTGAATGAATAAAGTAGATCTATTCTAGAACAAGAGATATCCAAGCCTAGGATTTGTCTAGAAGCACCTCCTATAACCTTCTGTAAGGAGACGATCAGTGATGAGGGGGATAAAATGTATAAAGATAGAAAATGTCCCCATTTTTTAGAATAAGTTGATGTATTTCTTGATGAATTACCTAGAGATTATCTTGAAAGATAGGAATATTTATCTATTAAAATCATACCTGGATCCAATATAATATAAAATAACCCTTATATAATGGCATATGTGGAGTTAGAGGAGTTAAAAAAGAAACTATAAGACCACTTGAAAAAAGTTTTTATTCAACTATGTGTGTCTCACTGAGGTATTCTATTTGTGAAAAAAATATGTATTAATGAGAATATGAAATAACTATAGAGAGATTCATGGGATCAATTAAAGAATAAATACTCTTTCTAATGGATTTATGATTTATTCTACCAACTTTGAGGTGCTCAATTATTCTATAATATTGACCTATGATTGGGGTATCAATAGCTGAGGTTTAACAAAGAAGATATCCCAAATACTACCTTATGAACAAGATATATGAGTTATGATTTTTTATTCCCATTTTATTGGCTAATGATCATGATGTATTTATAGATGTATTTGAATATATTACATATAGAATATCATGATAAATTCATGGTGGGTTTTATTGATAACATTTTGATAGTTGGAAAAAGTCACTAGGAGCATGGGGATCATCTAAGGGCCATATTACAAACTCTATGGAAGGATATTATTATCAGTAAATTTAGTAAACATAAGTTTTGGTTATAAAAACTAAAATAAATGGGATACATAATTACTGGCGAAGAAATCTCTATGGATCTAGAAAAGATAATGGTTGTGAGTAGTTTACATGTCATAAAAAAGTAAATGAGATTCATTGTTTCCTTAGTCTAGCAGGATACTGTAGATGGGATGTGATTTTTTTTCACAAATATCTAATCCACTAAAAAAGTTAACTAGAAATTTTTTTAGTTTATCTTGAAAAATTATTGTGAACAAATTTTATTGGTACTGAAGAATAGGTTGGTCAATGCACCTATGATAACTTTTCCCTCTGTTTTAGAATTGTTTATCTATAGTGATGAATCTTTGAAAGGAAATAGATGTGTCCTCATGAAATATGATATGATGATTACATATGAATGTTGAATGTTAAAAACTGATTATAATAATTATCCTACTCATGACCGAAAGATAGAAAAATTCATTTTTTTCTTTAAATATATAGATACACTTTCATTCTGGGAAAAAATGTAACATATATATAGAACAATAATGTTTTAAGTATATATTCACACAAAAGGACCTAAACACGAGACAAAAGGGGATAGTTTGAGCTTCTTAAAGACTATTATTCTTCAATTTATTATCACCCCATAAGATAGAAAAAAGTTACAGACACATTAAGTATAAATGATCCTAGTGTTCGTGAAATTATTGTGACTGAAGGGGATCCATTGATCAAGGATCTGGTAACATTGGATATAAGAATCATAAGGGAAGGGGAATCATCAATCATATCCCAAATGATTTAACAATTATTGTTCCTAGAGAAGACCGTGAAATCTAGAAGAGATAATCCTTTGATGAAAAAAAAGATATAGGAAATGAAAAATAGGATGTTTTATTAATTTAATATTGATCAATAAGGTTTAATAAAAACTAGTATATAACTATGTATCCCATCTATTTGGTATATAAATAATAATATTTTGGATGAATAATTGAGATATATATTCTAAATATATCATTGAAGCACTAAAATTTATAGGGAACTTTTCGATTATTATTGGTGGGAAAATATGAAAAGGGATATTTTTTATTACATTATAAGGTTCTTTCTGTGTCAATAACTAAAAGAAAAGAAAAAACATCCCAAAGGTGTATTTAAACCACTACCCACGCCTGTATGGAAGTGGGAAAACATCACTATAAACTTTTTAATTATCCAACATAAGACATCCAAGAGAAATAATGTTATATGGGTAATCATTGATAGGATGAAAAAATATACACCTTTCATTTCCATATGAGAGGATTTCTCACTATAGTGCCTAGATTGCCCATATTTTCAAGAAGTAATAAGATTTCATGGTGTAACATTATGGAATATTTATGAATGATATCCAAGATTTACTTTTGTGTTCTAGATGTACCTTTAAAGGGATACAATATAGACGTAAATTAGAGCACAACCTATCATCCTCTAACTGAATGGAATTATGAGATGAAAATTAAAACATTATAATAAAATTCAAGTAATAGATCACTTTATTTTCAAGGGGGTTGTGACCAATATCTCCCAGTTTTTTAATTATTTTGTAATAATAGTTTCCACTCAAGTATTCACATGGATCCTTATGAATATCTATATATAAAATAGTTTATAACTCAAATATGTTGGGGTGAAGTCAGAAAGGGGAAACTACTAAGACTATACATCATAAAGGAGACTATAGAAAAGATATAAGTGATTCAGAAACACATCAAGGATGCTCAGATTTGAAAGAGACGTTATAATGAAAAATTAAATGATGATATATGAATTCATATAGGGGATCATTTATTTCTAAAGATATCATCATGAAAAGAATTTATAGGACTTGGAAGAAACTGGAAATCTAGTCCAATGTACATTGGATTATTTGTGTTTCTGGAACATGTTGGAGTGGTTTCTTATTGATTATAACTACCTCAAAATCCTTCCAATATTTATTATTTCCTCTATGTTTCCATGTTAAAAAATTATATATCATGCCCAACACATATACTAGACAAAATGATATAGAATTAGAAACTGATTTTTTATATGAAGAGGAATTGATCTATATTCTTGAAATTGGAATAATTATTTAGGAATAAGAAAAAAAACTTGTGAAAGTCATGTGGAGAAATAAAAAGGATGAATAATCAAGGTAGGAACTTCAAGAATCAATGAATGGAAAATATCTATTTGTATTTTGAGGAAAAAGTCAAATTTTATGGGATACATTTTTAAGGGAGGATAGTATAACCACCTCAAAATATATTCTTTGATTAATTAAATAACACTTTATTCATAATGATTATTTTAATATATTTTATAATGTAAGAATATACAAATAATTGTATAAAGTAATAATGCCAATTATTATTTCTAAGACTAGTATAGGGATATAAAAACTAAAGAATAGAAAACATGAAATGGTATAATCCTTATGATTGAAATTTTCTTAGAAGACCACACCTATCCTAAAAACTATTAAAATAAAAATAAACATTAGGAATATGATATGATTTATCAAATTAATTATAAAACCGTTTGGGAATGAAGTAGTAAATTTTTGTGTTTTGTGGTATATATATAGGATGTCATTATAAATGTGATTGTTATGATATGACCATTATATTACTATTACATGAACACTAGTTAATATTCATGCTAGTCGATATGATCATTGGGAATTATGACCATTCATAATGTAGTTGTTATAAAATGACTATTAGGGTAAGTTTATATGAAGGGTAACGATAAGATTTAATTTAATATTAAAGGAATAAACTAAGGCCTAAAATAATAGAATCATGCCTTATGAAGCTCATTTATTAGAGCTAGGTTGAGAGGTAAAATAATTGTAGTTTTCTTTAAATCACACCCAATCATAGCTTCAATAACTTAGGCTCAAATGAAATCACATATTAGAGAAGTTCTAGCTAGTGTAGATCACCAATAAATAATTGTTGGCTAAACCACCTCATGAAACTACCATTATCACACAAATTAACCATATAGAATATGTTTTTGTAATAAGGTATTATGTATCTAGAGAATATTAGTATTAAGGTGTAATTATTTTAGAAATGAATTAATTGTTTTATTGATTCTTCATTCTTATTTGGTGTTAGACCCTTATATAAAAGGAATATTATTAGAGAATATGATAAAATATATTTTTTATAAAAATAGAATGTGATTCCATTTTTTTTGAAAGTATATATTTTTAATTTCCACATAAAATATATTTAAATAAAATAAGGTTTGTAAAAGGTTTAAAATGTCAACATATATTTATATATTTTTTATACAATTATATATAGTTTTCCAATGGATAAAAAAATTATAATAAAGACTATTGGTTTATAATAAATAATTATATTATATTTTAAAATTAATTTTCTCATATTTTTAAAATTTCATTAATATAATGGGTGACATTTTTTAAACCAGTGTGTTGAAATTATCCATTTTTTTCTTTTTCTTTATTTTCTGATACAATCAATTTTTTTTGAGTAAAATATAAAATACAACATAATATATAGTAAGTATTATGACTTCATAGATACATAAAAGTAATGTAATAATTTTATTACACTATTTTAGGTTTAAAAATTGGTTAGTTTATTAATAGTTCGTATTTTAATGGATTTAAATCAATTTCCAGACCTATAAATTACTTTCTAAAGTCTAAAATTTAAATTATGTGTTTAAAAACTATATTTTCAGTAAATTTTTCTTTTTTATAGACAGAGTAATATTAAAAGATGGATTTTGGAACTAATATATTAAAATATTATAATATATGACTTAAATACATATAAACATGGTCAAAAACCATGTTTAAGCCAACAGTTTCTCATTTTTCACAACATAGAATTACAAGACCTATATTTAGAAATTATTAAACAATTCCTCATTTTTACTATAAATACCCACCCATATCCCAATAAATAAGCACTCAAAATACCTTAAGAATGAAATTATAATCTTTTAACCTCTTTAAAGTTCTTCTAATATGTTTTTAAGGTCATATAGTTTCCCTCTTCAATATTTAGAAATTTTCTTCCCAATGTAATGGAATTCAGTTTCTCTCGCCGCCATTACATTTAAGTACTAACTTTTTAGTAATTTATTATCATATTATTATAATTTTATGTATTTAAATTATTACATTAATATCTAAATTGTGTTTCATTAATTAGAGACTTCCCTACCCTATAATTAATCCTATAAAATAACCTTTTTTGTGTACTAGTTATGTTGTCAAAACCATTCCTTTAATTTTCTTTCATTTACATGAAATATACTTATGTTGTGAATACCCAACCCATTTATCTATTTATGGGTATTGAACTATATATAAACATGATTATTTTATTGGGGATTTACAAATATGAAATATCCATTAATTTTATATGGGTTAAAAATTATTTAATGCTCATGTATTTAAGAATTTAAGAATTTAATAACTAATATGAAACCCATTTATTATTTCCAATAGGTTATTAATGATTTTTTTCTTATTATTTATGTTCTACACATGAATTTATATATATATGAAGGGTTATCCATAATATAACTCTAATGAATTGGGTAAATAATTTCTGTCTTTAGATGACATGTTTTACAATACCATGGTGAATAACCTTGGTAATTATGTATTATGACACCTTGGTGATAATCCTTATTGATATGAATAAGAATGTATCATTTTTATATGGTAGCCACATTTAAATGTTATTATTCATGATCATTTTATTATGATATACCTCATGTTATTATGTCCACTATATATTTTTATTTCTCATGATCTCATGATAAATATTTCCTTTATTCGTTCACTTACTATGATTGATCCTCACCCTTTTATTTTATTGTATGTCCCAAGTATATGAGATGTAGTAAAAAACCCAGGATAAATCTATGAAGATAAATTTCAAGTGTATTAAATGAATGTTAAAGGGTTTCTTGTATTACGTTCATAATTTCTATGAAACTGAAATCCAAATATCCTCTACATTATTAAATATTATAGTATATAATGATGGTTTTGTGCATTAAAAAGGAAGGATGCTATACCAGTAGAGGACATGCTTCTCGCCAGAGCTCAATGATAGAGGAGTTCTAACTCCACAAATATAGGACCTAAACCCCTATAATGCGGGAGTACCAACTCTACAGATATATATGATATGGGGTACCTACGCCCTAGAAATATAAACTCTAAAGAGAGTATCGACCCAAAAATCACTCCAATTATAAAACTCGAACACTGTAATCAGTATAAAAAGAGTCATAGTAATGAACACATGCTATAAATAAAAATTATATTATAGATGCTGGACCAAATAATAATGGAACAAGACAATGTATCCAAAAAACCTTTGGAAATCATAGTTCATGACATGATTGTGTAACTGACATCATGAATCTGTCCCCGAATATTTTTGCTGTGAAATGCATGAACATTACTTTTAGATCCATATGTTCTGGTGGTATTTTATGTATCTAATTCTCTTACTACACTATCTACTAAATTTCTCTCAAGGCACATTGATCATGTCTTTACCATCACCCAATGACCATTCCCGATCACTAGTTATTGGGAATGGTGGTCTGTGGCCATCTTCATAGCATAATATTCATCTATAATGTGCCCTTCATTCATGAATCAAGTGTTATAACCATTTACATTTTCCCATCATTTCTAAGATTCTTTAACTCATCAATGATCATGGAACCTCATGTTGGTAGGGTTATTCACATCACCCATATAACTGTAGAATGAATTCGGAGGTTTTATCATACTTGAACTAATATGAAAATAGTCGATTCACTAGACACATGGGAATATGATGAATAATGAAAATAATGGATGAATAAAACCATAAAACATCAATGTGAGAAGAACCAACAACCATATTAAATTATACATCGATCATAGGGTCAGAATACACAAAGGAAACGGGATAATTTTGACACATCAAATATGATACTACTGCAAATAATGGTTTCTAAGATATATTCCAAGCTAGGTTCTAAAGTTTCAAAATTAGATGACCTATCCATGCATGAAATAATAATAATATGAGATAATCCATAAATAAAAAAAATCCTTTCCTTATCGTTGGATCGATCATTGATGAAGGACGAATCCATAATGATATTTTTGGATATTTCAAAGAGTTTAATTATTTATGATGAGCCCAAACAACTTAATATTGTTAAATGTTGATATTTTATTTCCAATGATCATATCTAAGGATTGAGCACTAGATAGGAATTAAAAAATGTTTGGGGATCACCCAAATTTTGATATAACAATACGGGAAATGAAAAAACTGGAAGACACTATACATTTATAGACATTATTGGAACTAAATCATTCTCAATATGAGTCTCAAACCTACATAATTTCTTCCCTATGTTTCATGCCCTGAATATGGATCCTTGCCATGAATTAGTACATTCAGCTAAAATATTAGCCTATCATGATCTATATTCTTTACAAACATCCTATGGGACTACCAACACCAAACATAATTTAGAATCATGTATAGGAAGGTTTAAATCTAATATAATAAGGAATATATAATTTAGAAATTTAAAACGGGTCCATACAACAAAAACCAGGGTCATTATTTTCACTTTACCCAATGCATTTGATGTCTTTAATGGAACCACCCATCACATAATTGACATAGTACCATATGGTTCTGGTTTCACTCTCCATTCCAAAATTCATTAAAAATAAAAAGAAATCATGTTTTAAAATAAAAAACAGTTGATAAAATTTACTTATCATCATAAACACCACAAAAATTACAATCTTTCACATAAGAAAAATCATTTTAATTTATCTCATTTAAATTAAAATAAATACCCCTTTCCTTTGAAAATATTTAAAAATAAAAAATTCTTAGAATAATTAGATAATTATCATATTTAAATAAACTATGGAAACATTTTTGGAAGCATGAAAATGAATAAAGGGCATGGAAATAAGAAAATACACTAATCAGGTACATTAAAAGCACACTTTTTCACTTTGGTAAAGAGTGTCAAAAGTGACATGTTTCTAAAAAATTTAAAATATTTATTTATGAATTTTTTTAAAAAGTATTATACAATTAGAAATATACTATTAAAATAATTGAAAAACATTACTGGAAAATTTTAATGAGCATGGATATGTAAGTGAGATATTTTGATAATAGAATTTTAAAATAAGGTTTTAAATAAAATACCTTACCACTTTAGTAACTTTTATTCAAAATGAAAATGAATAAGATGAATTTAAATTCAGTTTTAAAACACATTAATTTCAATAAATGAATGATAAAATACATACATATGGAATTAAATATACAACAAAAAATAAAAATTTAATGAAAATGGAATGTGTATCAAAGAAAGTAAATTGAGATTAGAAATCACTTAACCCAATTCTTACTCACCATGTTCATTCATTAACTATAATTCTTTTAAAAACATCATTTGACTTAAATGTTAATTCTTCTAGGTTGGTATTTTTGCAAGAAAAAACCTTCATTTAATTGATAATAATGATATAATTGGATATGGGTATTAATTGGTAGAGCTAAATGGATCAAGTGGTGTATGATAGAGGGGAGAGGATCTACCCTTTTCTAAGTGAGGTGGGTGAAAAACTTATAAGTACAATAATATTGATATTTAATATGAACCTAAGTCCTCTAAAATGGCCTTAAATGACATATATTTTAATATTAGGAGGTAAAAATCATAATAAATTCAAACAATAAAATTTATATAAGTTTATGTTTAATTTTAAAACTTATTGTTTGGATTATCCACCTCATTAACCGCATTTAACCTTAATTATTATAACAATTTTTTTAATATTTAAGTGTCATGAAAATAATTTCAAAATATTTTATTATCACATACCCAGGGAATTGATTATATCATAAAACATTTCCTATATAATTGATTAATTATATGATTTTTATGATTCTATAATGATTTAAAAATAATTATTAATGATTAAATTCCATATAAAGTTATTTTTGAACTAGTCAAAAATTTTGAATTTAAAGTCATCATGAAAAAAAATTGATTTTAAATATTAAATATCACACTACCATTTATACATTTCAATTATCCAAGAAATTCATGTAACATTATAACACATTAAAATCATATTACTTTTAATGTTTTTAAAAAATAATTTACTTTCTATTTCTACTGCTTACATAAGAAAGGCATTGACATTAAATAAGCATTGAAGGTAATTATACCATAAATGGACCACAAAAATAAATTATTATCATAAAAACATTTATTAATCTTCAAAATAACCATTCATAACTTTTTTTATCCCTATAAAACGTATTATAGATATTAAAAGAAATAGAGTGATGTTTTCTAATTATCATATACTTAAAATAATATAAAGGACATTATTAAAGGAAAATGATACCAAATTTCAATAATTTTGAATCTATGATGAGGTTGGTAGAAATAAACTTACAAAATTAAATAAATTCAATGTTTGGATTGATTTTTATACCTTATTAAATAGTTTTTAATCATGTTTAACCCATTTTATATTTTACCATAGATTTAAACTTTTACCATGGCTACTATTTATCATGACTAAAAATGAAATTGACCTCATTAATAAATTTTAACCTACTCATTATGAATATAAAATTAATTTTTCAATATTAAATTTATATTTTTATGTAATTAATCATAATATAAGTTTTCAAAATGAAAAGAAATTTTTTTTTAGAAAAAATCATTTTTAGTCATTAAAATGAAATTATACCGAAATTAAATATAATGAAGATTTATTTGAAATTAATTATATTTTATTTATAAAAGGGATATTATTTTACTATTAAACCGAATATAAATTACAATGGTACTTTTAAATTACTTGAAATAAAGAAAATAAATGGTAGTTTTTCAAAAAAATGAATGTTTTTACAATTCACTCAAAGATAAATATTTTTAGAAAAATTTCAAAAAATCACACTAAGATAAATTTGAAATGATAATTTTAAAAATATTTTCTATTTGTTTAAGTAAATATTATAGAATTTTAGGAAATTAAATATAATACATATGCACAAAATATAAAAAAACCATATTTGAAGAAAATATATGTTTGAAGAATAAAATGAATTCATCCATATTCCATTCCAAATAACCATAATCAAATGAATGTTAATTAATTTTATTGGGTATATATTTTACAAATTTCATTATAATAATTTATATATAGTTAATAATTTAATCTATTATGATATAAATTCAATGTTCAAATAAAAATAGTTTTAAGAAAAATATATCATTTATCTACAAAATATTTTATCTTTTTTTATGTCAATTTTTTAATAAATGTATGCTTTTTTATTCATTTTATTATGAAAAAACATTAGAAAGACACACGCACACACACACACACAGATATATATATCATAATATGGTTGTCATCATTTATACTCTCCAAACAAATGGCTTGGTTATAACAATCATAATAATATTTTTATATTATATTGCAGCTCATTTTAATATTGGTATTATGTGAGGTGTATGAAATTAAATATAACATTATTTTTAAACTAAAATATTAGGGTGTTACTAAGGCTATCCATTATGTAAGGTACTGTGGAAGAATCCTTTTGTTGGGTTTCACTTTTTAATTAAGAGAAAAATTGAGTAACATGGGCCTCCTTAATTCAATAGTATTCCTTTTATCTAAGAAACACTAGAAGTGGAGCTTAAACCACTGCCATGTCACTTGAAATATTCATTTTTAGTGATAATTCCACAATGTGTGTCATTATCTCAACTAAGCGAAGGTAAAATCAAGGGTAAAGATTACTATTTGTCTTGAGAGAGTTCTAAACCACTATTGGCTAGACCATTGATAATATAAAAGGGATTAGTTAATGATTTTCCATGCATAGGATCCCTACGGAGCCAAATCATAAATAAATATTCAAGGGGAAAATGATGCTCAATATTTACTTGTAGTTGATTCTTAGGGAAGAATTAATAAATATGTTCGATGAATGATTCATTTATCCTATCTCAAACATCCCCTAAATTAGTATTATTTAAGTTTTTCTAAGGAAATGTTGTTTCACTATTGTCACTAATGTGAATAATGAAAAAAATTTGATTATGAAAGTCACCAAGTAGTGATTATGTATAGATTATAGAAAAATTAATTCTTCCACTAGTAAAGACAATTTTTCTATAAAATTACTAGATCAACTGCTTAAGAGGTTTACCAGAAATTAATGATACTATTTTCATGATGGATATTCTAGTTACAACCAGATTCCATCTCCCTTAAAGATCATGAAAATACCACAGTCACATGTCCTTATAAAAAATTTTCTTACAAGAATTTCCCCTTTTGTTTGAGTGGTGCTCTGACCAAATTTCAAATAAGTTTGATAGCCATAATTTTAGAAATGTTATAGATGATAATTGAGGTGTTGACGGATGATTTTTCCATTATTGATAGCACATTTTAGAGTTTTTAAAAAAATATGAGATTGTACTTATAAAGATATTAAGAGAAAACCCTTGTTTTTAATTGGATGAAATGTGAATTTATGGTCATCGGGGGAGGGGGTTTATAGCCAAAAGGTTTCAATGAGGGGATTATATAAATTCATTACTAGGATTGAGGATATTTATAAGTTACCCCTTTTTGAGAATGTCAAGGGTGTTATGTTTTTATGGAATTCCATATTCTACCTGATATTCATTATATTCTTTTTAGAGATTACAAGGCCTTGTTCTCTATAATTGTAAAAGAAACACCATTTTTATTTTATGATAAGTGTTTATAATATTTCAATATTATTAAAAAATAATAAATATTTTACTCTTCATCACTATACCTGATTATAAATTTCACTTTGAGATTATATGTGATGCTAGTGACATATCTTTTGGTGATTTTTTTGGAAATAAAATAAAAGAGGCTTCATGTGGTGTATTATGATGGTTTAATTCTATATGAAACCCAAAGTAACTACAAACAAAACTAAAAAATAATTATTAGTTATCGTGTTTTCTCTTGAAAAGTTTTGGTAAAACTTCAATAGTTCTAAATTCACTTTTTTCAATGAGCATTCAGCCCTAGAATACATATTATACAAAATATAATCTAAAAATAAACTCATTAAATGGATCATATTATTACAAAAGTTTGACTTAAAGATAAATGAAAATAATGGTGTTGAAAATGTAGTTTTTGATTATATTTATAGGTTATCCATTACTCAAATTAAGGATCCTAGAGTGATTAATTCATCATTATCATATGAAAATTTGATCCCAATTTGAACATCATTAGCAGATTGGTTTTCATATTTTGTTATTTTTATATCTTTTATAATCATACTAAGTGGTCTTACTCAAAACCAAGGAATAAAATCATTGTAGATCTTAACAACTACTTTTGGGATCATCCGCTACTATTTTGGGGGTGTTTATTGGATTTTGAAGAGATGCGTTCCTAAGGAATAAATGATTCCCATATTAAATAGTTTTCTTTATTCAACATTATGAGGGTACCGTAGGGGATATAATATATCTAAAATGGTCTTAGTAGTTTGATTTTTTGTCCAAATCTCTTCGAGGATGCTATAAGTTTGGTGATTATCTATAACAAGTTATAATGGATGGGAAATGTGAGAATAATGAAATAGTTTCCTTGAAAGGGGGTTTAGTGATTTTAAATTTTTAATGTTTTATGTTTAGAATTTATTAGACCATTTATATATTCTCATAGGAATGATTATATATTGGTAGTTGTTAACTATTTATTTAAATGGTTTGAGGTAGTTGTACTTCCAAACAATTAAGTTAACATTGTATTTAAATTCATTGAAATATTTTTTTCTCAATATTTGGAGTATGTTAGGATTTTATCACTAATAATATAAACCACTTTAATAACTCTAAATTATTAAATATAATGGATAAATATAGTTTTGTGAAAAAATTGGAACCAAATTCCATCCGAAGTCTAGTTTGAAATCTCAAATTGATAATTAAAATAGACCGTTGAGAACACTATTGGGAGTTCTAGGAAAGAATGGGAATTGAAACAAGATAAATCATGGTGGGATTATATAACTATGTTCAAGAAAAAATAGGGTTGTCTCTTCATGGAATTATGGTTAGTAAATCATGTCACTTTCCTATGGAATTACAACACAAATCCTTTTGTGTTGTGAAAATATTAAACTATTATTTTAAAACAGTGGGTGATATAATGTTGTTGGAAATTATTAATATAGATGATATCATAACACATTCATATAAAAAATTTTATATTTTAAATGAAATGGCTAAATCATTTCATGACTCAATCATGAAAAATAGATAATTCAAATATGTTAAAAAGTTTTTAATTTTTAATTACATACTTAACTTCTTCCTTGGAAAAACCAAGTCTAACTGATACAGACCTTCCAAAATATATAGGTTTTTATTTAATGGAGTTTTTGAGATATTTGTGGTGGGAAAAAACCAATTTGGTTGATTTTCAATGGATAAAATATTTCTTTTATGGCCAACTAAAGGGATCAGAAGAAGTCTTTGTACTTAAAACTTGAGAATTATTTGAGTCTGACAAAGGAATTTAAATTTAGAGAATTATGTGGGTTATCCCATGGGTTTAATCTTTATTATTCCTTTTTTCATAAAAGAAAATAAATTATTATTATCCTTTACTAATTTAATCATTACTTCTTTAATGGTAAAAGATCCTTTTAATCTTATTTCAATGATTTGGAATATTTTTTAAATCATTATAATAATTGAATAATTCAATTATGATCCTTCGCGGTGATTTAAAATAATCTAACCTATTGTGAATAAATTGGAGAGAATAATTTTATAACTATTAGAGATGAAATTCAGTTAGTTTTCAATGCTAATGGGATCAGAATGCAAGAGAAATTTTGAAACTATTTCCCTTTATCTCAAACTCTGTTTAGATTTTCTTTTGGGAAAAAACAGTTGGAATCTTATATTGATATATTAATCCATTTAGGATATTTAATTGGTAAACCATAGGTTTTATAAAGAATAAATGAAGTTAATTTTGTTTTTATGAACTCAAAATATTAGATCCTATATAATATGGGAATTTTGTTTTAAAGTTTTATTTGTTTATTCTCATTTACTTTCTAAAAAATCTTGGTTGTTTTATTGTGAATTAAATTTTTGGAATTTTTTAGAATGTTTTTTATTTTATTGAAATCATTATCAAATTATATTAGTTACTTCTAATATTTTATTATCATTATTTACTAAAATTATA
Organism: Viscum album; assembly: GCA_963277665.1. NCBI lineage: Eukaryota > Viridiplantae > Streptophyta > Magnoliopsida > Santalales > Viscaceae > Viscum > Viscum album. The sequence continues at coordinate 777,403,645 of OY728135.1, read as the reverse complement.
CCATTTCATACTTGTTTGTGTACTTATTTGAAAATATATGTAAACAATAACTTAAAGGAATCATTTTTCTAAAAATATTTTATATTAAAAAATATATATAATGGATGGTTGGAAAACATTTTACTTGTTTTAAGTAACATTTTGATCATTTTGTATGGAAAATATTCTTTTTAATATTTATTATAATTGTTTGAACATTCAATTAACCTGATGAATTATTGAATACATATTGAAATTAATTTTTTAATTGTTCTTCTACCATGAAGGTAAATATTAGGGATAAATTTGGGTTTTAAGTGTAGAGGATGAGTCTTATTTTGTGTTTAATTTTATTTTAGAAACTAAATTTAATAATAAAATAAATATTTTTTTTTCTAAATTAACTATTTTGAGCTTCAATTAGAATGTTTTATGGCCGATAATTTTTCATAATAGAAGAGATATTTTTTCCACTTTTGGTGATTAATCATTTAAATTTCTATATAAATTATGTTGCCTAACATATTTTCATTAATATTTTTTAAAATCATGGAAATTTAGGGGTATGTTTTAAAATTTTAATTGAATTTGAACTGATATACTAGATTTAAGTTAATAAAAACATGTATTCAAATGAGCTACTAATCATAATTGAGCTATATGTGTTAAAACTATTGGATAAGTCTAATTATTTGGATATGATAATTATTTATTTTTATTACTCATCTATCTAGTTGTTTCTAATAATGTTTCACTGATAAAATTGTTTGTGTGTATGTTCACCATATAGAAAAGGTGAAATTTCAAAGAGTATTTGAATTAAAACTGATGTTGGTAATTTTACTTTCAACAATTTCAAATTTTATCATCCTTTACAAAATATAAAACTAACGTTTTTCCAAAAACTTTTCTTTTTAGGAGAGAAATCATATATTTTAACTTAATATATTCCATGGTAGAAAACAATTGAAAATTATATCCTTTTTCCATTGTAATTATTTGTTTTTGAAATGAATTATAAGTTACTAAATTTGATTAATTGATTACTTGAGGAGAAGAAATGTCTTATATATTGAGAAATTGGATATGGAATTATTTTAATATATTGTTATCTCTTCTATTATATAAAATTGTGTTTTTTTCATGTATTTAATGTATTTTAATAGTAAATAATTTCAATATTTATCTTTTGGGGTTAAAAATTTATTTATATCCATATTTTTGTGAAAATGACAATTTTCAATGCTTAATTGGTCAATTTGTTTCATTATTTTCTATATATATATCTTTAAAATATTTTATTTAAGTAATTTTAATTAAAATATTATTTTATTAATTATTTTTATGTATTTGAGTGTTTGAATTAATATTTTTGTGTTTTGTGGTTTTTATCTCAATTATAATTTACAAAAATATTTTATTATTATTTATCTAATTACGAAAGTTTAGTTTTTATTATAATTGGAAGAGATTTTATATTTTTAATTTATATTTTTTACTTTATAATAGTATTTTCATGATTTTTTTTACTCTTTTTGAAAGTATTAATTTTGTTAGGGTCATCTTCAATTACATAGGTGTCATATGAGGTTGTGTAAGGGTGATTTATGAATACCTGATTCATAATTTAGTGCAGGAAAGTTTATTTAAGGATCATCTTCTCATTTCTATAAGGATCAAATTTCAAATTTCTACTAGGGTTATATTATCATTTTTATAAGGATGATTCATGACTTTATCATTTGAGAATATATGTTCCAAACCTTGAAAAAATGAATATAAAGAACAGATATTGAGTAAGATTAAAGAATAAAAAAATTCAGCAGATGAAAACAAATTGAAAATGAACTTGACTGATGTTTAATATAATAAATAACCTATAAATAAAAAAATTCAATTGAGAAAAATATTTGGAGTTTGGGATTCATTTGTTCATGATGTTTGAGAATCTTGGTCAAAGAGAGACCATTTGAGAAAGAAAATCAATTGAAGGGAGTTGAAGATTTCAAAATGAGCCTCATGATCAAGAGAGAGGATAACACCAGTTGAAATTATTCCAATTTTTTTTTATTAAATTTCCATTCATGTTTTTTAGGTCATCCAAATAGATCTATGCATTAGTACATGTTTTCAACAAGAGATACGAAAAAGTTTATTATCATTAAGGAGATCAATTGAGGATGGATCTTTGAATAAATATTGATTAATAAATAAAATTTATTAATTATATTTCCTGAACTTGAATTTAAATTAAATTATTTTGTGAAGAATAATTGTTTTCTTCTATGAACTAGAATTGTGATGAAGTTGTGATTGAGTTATATCTTATTTATTTAGTTGTGGATTTAAGTATTTTCATTCACTTGTCTCTATTTTCTTGTTCGAGTTCATAAAGATAATGGGGATTTGAGTTCCTGATCACTGTGGTTATTAATATTTAGCTTAGTGCACACCAAATTCTCAATTAATTTCTTGTTTAATGGTTACAAAGTAGACTAGTCAGGCATGAAGCTGAATGATGGTGAAGTGATATCCATATATTGATGAATGAAGTTGATATCAAATACTCAAGTTCACTATGTTTCTATATTTTTATACAAGGATGTGTTTAGGATAAAAATTAAGTCACAAATTCTTGAAATTGAATTATTACTAAAAGTCGCATCAATGTTTGGGTTGTATCGTTTTGATTTCGATCTGATTTAAGAAAAGGCCACTATCTGGCTATTTTCTTTACAATTGAATATGAATTGTAAAGAGTGCTCTAAGGATGACGAATTAATCTCTAAATATAGTAGAGAATGATTCCAATAGTGGACCATTGAATTCACTAAGGTGAATATTTTTTTGAATTTGAGATCACTAGAAGGGATAAGCTACTAGTTAAAGACCACTTATTTGTTGAGATAATGTCAATGAAGATGAAAAGATTGAATAACAAAACCATTAAATTAAAATAATTATTAACCAATATAGAAATTAAGGACTAATAATTATGGGGAAAATGATATTTATGTATACTTGTATTGTGGGGTTAAAGGTGGAATTAAAAATAGTGCTGAAAAAATGAGGATATATTTGGTGAAGGTGGTGATGATTCTATACATATTTCAGAAACTATAGTGTAATAAATCCACTGATGACTGAATCAAAGTGGTAGATGTGTCTAGGTTCTAATGACTCTGATCCAAATCTAGGATCATGTGGGGGTTCACTATCTATTAGAAGGTTTTTCTCATGTCACTTGTAGAAGATGATGAGAAATGATATGTGCCATATGGAGAGATATGTTTTGATATTTTTTACTGCATCTAAGAGGAAGGGGTTGGAGATGGTTTTCATAATCCAACGTTTAACTACATTACATATACTTGTATTCTTGTATTTGAATATTAATAAAAGTTCTTATCACACCATGATTGTTATTATACATGAAATAATTTGTGATAATATCTTAAGGGTACTTGTAACACTAAAATGTGATAGTAGTTCCCCACTATGATGAGAACCTAGAAATTCCATGATATTATTCATAAAAATAAGTTCTATAGTTGGATGATATAATTTAAAGGGATATAAATGATAAAAACTATCAACGGTGGACACTCATATGATTTTGAGACACTTTCTTATGGGGAACTCCCACTGTAATCTTTATTGAAATTCATTATGGGAACATGACCCACTAATTGGAAATCTATATTTATATATGTCACTAGATATTCCTATATTTGGACATGTGTAATGATCTTTAGACTTGAATATTATTATTAATTCATGTAATGAGTCATGGAATTTTATGTATTATTGAAAATTATAATGACATATGGTGGTGCAGTAGGATTTGTTAGGTGCGTCAAGAATGCGATTGTGTTAATGAATAATGTGAGAAAGGATTTAACTTTTCTGTTCTTTAATAGAAGTAGATATGTCATTCTATTCTATGGGAAGTTAACTTCATGATTTATTCCATGTCCTGGGTGGTGTTATCAGTAAGCTCATTTCCAAAAAGTGAAATAAAGAGACATTGAGACTAAAGGTTGATGACAACAACATGCAATATTATTTCATAGATATATCTAGATAAAGGGATTATTTTATATCTTGTATGTCCATAGGAGGTTACATGTCATTGTAACATTAACTACTATCTCTATGAGATCCTTGGTGTGTTACTAGACATTAACCTTGGAATTTAGGTAGGGTAGTGTAATGCTTCTGAGGAATGAGCCTAGAGGGCCACACACTTAGTGTATTTGGAACCTCACTTAAATTCCATATTAATTAAACATATTGGATAAATATTATTCCAATATATGGTATAATAATAATTTATGTTGGTTTGATTAAAAAATATTCAATCACCTATTATTTGAGAGAGAATATATGGTTTAGTTAAATATTTAATAAATATTTATTAACTAAGAAACTATTTATTTAATTATGTGAATGCATAGTATTTTTTTATTCTCGTTTATACAAAAGGTAAAAATATATTTATTTATTTTGTTATATGAATATTTAATACATATTTATTCACTAATTTAGTGAATATAATATTTTTATATTTATTGGTGAACAATTTGTAGTATTTATTTAAATAAATATATAGTCATTATTCAAAGCCCAATAAAGATTGAAGAGGATTAACAGGCTGATTTTAATGGTCCAATGATAAATTTCATATTAAATATTATTTTAATTAATATTAACATGTTTATTCAAAAGAATTAATATCTATTTTATCTGTGAGTTTAGCGCATGTAAAGAATAATAATAATAAATCCATTATTATTTAGACATGGGGTATTTCAGTGATTAAGAAAATAATAACAGCCCTAATGAAATTATTATTTTATAGCCCTAGAATTATTTCTACTCAGTTACAATATTCTCCAAATTTTAGATCCATATTTTTTTAATTGTCCAAAATGAGTTATAGAGAGTATTCTCTCAAACCTTGGAGATCTCTCCCCATGAATAGTTTAAAGAATGTAGAGGATCTCTCCTCCCCCAATTGAGTGAATCTACTCTCTCTTGAAGGATTCCGTTTTGATTGACATTGATCATCGTAAGCATTAAATCCATCTACACTAGCACTTGGAAGATTCTATGACGATGACCATAGGTTCACGAAAAATATATAGATCACCGCTAGAGGTAATATATCCTTAATTACTTTGATGAAATTAAATTAGAACATAAAGTGTTCAACTTGTTTATCAATGAATAAAAAATTCAATAAAATTTAATCCTTTACATAAATAAATTTTTTGTAAATTATATGTTAAAAGATTAACTCTTCATGGTTACATGTCATTTTCAATTAATCTTCGTATTAATTCCATTGGTCATGATGATTCTTCGTCATGGACATCCTGGATTAATCATGGATTATAATAAAGAGATGAGTTGGTTTTGGGCCACGTGACACTTTCTCTATTCCTAGAACCTTCAAGAGGTATCAGAGGGGGCACACAAAAAATTACAATTTTTTACTATTAATTAATCGATTATATGTAATTGTTGTTCATTTTTCTCTTATAGTTTATTCACTATTTAATTTAGAGTTCAATTAATATGTATTTAACATATTAATATTCTTAACTCAAGTTTCATATCATATTAAAGAGATTAAAAACAAATGAAGAATGATCAAAGATTTCATGAGAGGTTATGATGATTCTAGTTTGCATAAGAAATTACATGACATGTTACCCAAGTACACACCATGTATCCAAGTTCATTCCACTTAGATGTTAAATGAGATACATAAAAACCGGAGCAATAATGACACATAGTGTATTTAATGTACTCCACATATTGATTGGGATATCTAAGAACCCTGTCACGAACCAACCCAGGTCAACCCTGAACCGGTCACCCGAGCTGGCCCGCGACATGGCCCAAAGGGCGTTCCCAATCCCCACAGTCTAGAAACTAGTGCCGGACATCAAAAGTAAATAGGTGGGAAAGATTTGGCCCAAAAGAAAAATAAATTTAAGCAGTAGAAATCAATGGAACCAAAGAAAGTAAAGAAATAGCAACCAACAACGCCACTAACCTAACCACGACTAAAACTCCATGTGACCCCTTGGGTCACCTTTCAATACCACAACCAACGTCGCTCAAGGAGAAAAACTGAATCTAGAACCTGCAGCAGAACTAAAAACAAGAAAACACTACAGGAATTAGTATTAAAACTCAATAGGTAGGCCCGACTAATTCTATTCCCAATGCACATACCAATAAATAAAGAATTTATCAATTCCAGGTTTGAACTAAATTATATAAAATATGGTTTCCACACACTTTCATTTTTAAAACAAGTAACAGTCCATTGCCCTTTTTAATTTAGAACAAGTTTAATGTTGAAAGAAACATGTTCATTGCATTTTTAAAACATTTTGTGAACAATTTAGAAATCCAAACTCTAGTTGTTAGTCAAAAAGAAAATCACACAAAACACACACTAAGGGAAATGGTAAAAGTGGCACACATGAGTCAGCAACTGAACTCGACCTCTCAATAGTCCTCCACATACAAATAAACACTAAAAGAAACATGGGTCGAACCTAGGAGATCATGAACAATCCAGAACATACTATACATCTGACTCATCCTGAAGGCATGCCCTAACTCGATGAAGTCATAACGCACATACTACTACCCAGCATAGCCCTGCATGGCCTATCCAAGGGGCCCAATCCCAATAGCAGCAATAACTCAGTATTCCCCTACTATGGGGCCACTAGCCAGTGCGTAATCTAAACTAGTGCAGCAATCGTTCTCAGAAGATTCACTCACTACACCAGGTTCCCATGTCAACACAAGCAATATAAAGGGGTGTGTCCATAATGTAAATCAATCAGTCACGATGCAAAAAAATCACATACATCTCACGCAATCAACACACACAAAAGATCACCCCTGAATGAGTTTTCCAAAATAATTTATTCTATTAAAGTGCCAAACAGGCCTTCACAAATTTTAAAACAAGACCTCATTTATCGAGAAAATACAAAACACCTGTTCAGAAGAAATCACGTATCTTTCAAACTAGAAGTACGTTTTAAATTCTTCAAATTATATTTAAAGGCCAAATGGTAATTCTTTCAAAAATGGGTGTCCACCCATCAAGAAATTGTTCCAAGTGTTCGGTATAAAATAAACGGCTCTTTTCCCACTAAATAATCATTTAAAATTTTATTATCTAATATTATTTACCATTCATTAAAATTAACAAAACATCAAGAAATTAATAAATTCTAAATTTAAAGGTGAGTGAAATGGGGGACCTACCTCGGCTCGCAGTCCAAACGCAATGGCATGTCGCGCCTCGCACATATGCACAAACATGCGCACGTCAACGACCGCAGTATCGCTAGGTTACCTCGCAAACGCACTGCAACAAAAGCACAATAACTAAAATTACAGAAACACAGACTTAAAACAACCCAAAAGAGCCAACAATGTTAAAGAACCACCTTGACACATTTTCAAAACACCACTCGCACCATCAACACAATTTACAAAACCACTTAAAAATTTATTGAACAAATTCAAAGAGAAACCACAGCTTTACATGCCCAAAAACATTTCAAAACCACTTTTTATAATTAACGCTCACTCGTAACATGTTGTATCAGAACGTGCAGCACTTGTACTGCTAAATAAACTAATTTCATTAAACAATAAAAATACACCTCATGACAAAACTCATTTTGAAACCATGCACACACCATTTAAAAAAAACCGTAAACAAAAAGGTTTACCCTTGAAATCAAGCGCGCCACAAAATATTCCCAAAAAACAAAGCGCACCACATTATACATCTTGCGAATAGGGTGAAAAAGCTACCAGAACATTTAAACACACACTTAGTGTGCACACTTTATCCAAAACAACACAATTTTCACCAAACATGGCATAAACTACAATCCTTGCATACCAAATAAATTTTCCAAGTGTTGCACAGCAATACCTAGCATTTATATAAGGTGATAATTGCAAACAAAAGATACAACTCAAATTATAAAAGCAAGAGCAAGAGATACCTACTTCAAAACCACGACGTAACGAAAAACAAAAGTCTGGAAACATTTCACGCGAAACATAAAACATTAAACCAATGAAATGAAATTCTAAACCGAAACACCCAACGAGATCAGTAGAACAACAAGAGTGAAAAAGACGTTCGAGGTTATACCGAAGGGGAAAAAAATTGTGTCGGCAAGATGCGTGTGATAGGGGGAGACGCTGGCAAGTTACGGGTCGGTTGGAAGAGAGGGGGGAAAGCATCAGAGGCCTGCTGGGGAAAAAAACATCAGAGGCTGGCTGGAAGAAGGATAGAGCAGGAATGGTCGGCCGAAGAAGGTAGGTCGTTGGTAAGGGGGAGGGGTCGCTTCGGCCAGCAAGGGCCGCACTGAAGTTGTGCATGAGAGGGGGTTGCGACCGGGATAGGGGATGCGCACCAGGAGGAGTTCCGGCCGCGGTGGAGAGGGCTATGTCGGAAGGGTTTGCGCTATTTGCACTGGATGGTAGTGGGTCAGAGGTCAGACACCTGAGTGGCCCGTGGAAGGGAGGTATGCAGGCAGACGGTGATGGGAAGCCGGAAGGGGGGTGCGGCGGCGACGATGGGAAGAAAAGGGGGTCGCGCGGGCGGTTGTGCCGGAGGAGAGGGGAGCGCCAGGAGAGGTGGCTGGGTGAGGTGGGGGATCATGAGGGGCGCCGTCAGGAGGAGGAAGTGCCGGACGTGGGAGGCGTTTCGCGTAGGGAACAAAAGGGGGGTGTGGCCCGCGGCAGAACAGGAAGGGAAGAATGGGGGTGGGGGCTGGCCGGCTACAGGCATTAGGGTTTTGATGGTTTTTTTTCATTATAATATAATAATAATAATAATAAAATCTAAAATAAAATAATAAAAATAACAATAAATTAATAATAACTATAATATACCGGAATAATAATAATAATATAAATTACAAAATTAAGATAGTAATAATAATAAAAAATTCTAATAATTCATTAATAATACTAATGTCATTAAAATATTTAATAATCTAAATAACAATATAATAATAATAATGATAATATAAATGATAATAATAATAATAATAATATTTATAATAGTAATATAAATAAAAATAAAAATATTAAAAATATTAAGATATAGAGAATAATAATAGCAAGTGTGAATAATAAAAACCAAATTCATTCATTTTAAAATATGGCCAATTGCACGGATCGTGTGCCGCTGAGCACGCATTTGAGAAAGCCACGCTCAGACCATGCCACCCGGTACTATTCGCTTGCTGGTTCGAGTCAGGTACTCACCGCGCGGTTCTATAAATTGTGCGTGAGTCACGCGCCCTAACTATGACACACCTGGGAGTCCGTGTAGGCACCGCGCTATTACTCCTAACCATGTGGGATGATCATGAAACAGTGGAAAAATTGTCTAAAACCCAAAGTAATAATTAAAGTATTTATAAAAACAAATCTGTGAGGTCGAGGTGTGACAATTCTCCCCACCACATACACTTTCTTCCCCCAGAAAGTCACTCAGCCGAGCGATGGACCAAACAAGAATCAATTCCCAAAAAAACTAGAAGAAACCACAACATAGGAGAATGGGAGAACACGAGAGGGTTCTCCCCACCACAAGGACTCAAATAGAGTGGAAATTTTAACACTCAAACATACCACCTCGGGAAGGGAGGGTGGGGGGGGGGGGCGACACAGGAACTCTCAACCATTACAAACTATCTTTAATAGCACGAGCGAACAACACTTCCGAGCAGAACATAACCCAAGCAGTGAACCCGAGCATAACTACAACATCAAATCTTCCACATGCACTTGAATCTCTAAATGGACACCGCTAAACCGAGATTAACCCACACAAGGTCCAAACACACTTTTAAGAGAAACAAGCGATTCAGAGAACCACATCCATATAAACGGAATTGCTTGGATTATAATTGTTCAAGCCCATTATAACTTCAAAACGAACCAATGAACTCATAAGAATGCCAAAACTTTAACCAGTAGAAAAACAAGAACAAAAAGACTTTAAATGCTTCACCGCCAACACGGAACCCACAATCCGAACTGAGGCTTCACAACCCCGGAAACTCCTGACTGTGCGCGAGATTCACTTCAAAACCTATGGCTGGGGCTCTGATGGCTGAATTATCTCCTGCCTCATAGCCAGGCACTATAATTCTTCAGTCGTAGCATCTTTTTCAAGAGACACTTCCTGCAAAACTTCTCTAGATGACTCAAACAACTGCCACGATGGCACGTATTCAGAGGGGTGTGACATGACGGCTTGTATGTCCTAAACGTCCATACTGACGGTACACCATTGGACAGTCCGTCGAACTGGAAACCAGAGTCACTACAGAGGATTCTTTAGAAATCTATCCATCTAACACACTCTTCTCGCCTGATGGGGGACCTTCACAAGCAACTAGATATGGTGTATTTCCAACAATTTTCACTCCGGAAACCAACACAGCTAAGAATACCTCATGCACCAACTTCTAAAAAGTGATTCCCCCCAAAAGGGAGGACTCGCTCCTTGATCTATGGACAAAGACCCCTAATGAAGGGAGGAGTCTTCATCAAATCCTGCGACACTACCCCCAAAAAGAGAGACACCAGATCCTTGAAATGGTCAACATACGCTTTCACCGTCTACTGGCCATGTTGATCACACATGGGCTCTTCCATTTTCTTCGTCTTCACATACACAAGTGTAAACCATTGAATGAAGACAGCTTTAAATACATACCACATCATCCTAACTTGCAGTAATGGTGTGGAAAACAACTCTTACTCATCCAGAGCTAGACCTTCAAACAGACCCAGGACAACATGCACTCTAACAGCTTTGGGAGTTCCTGATACCCTAAAGACATGCTCGACCTCTTCAAGACACTCCACTGTCTCTAACAGACTCCAATAACAATGAAGGACAGACAACGTCCGAGAAAGATCAAAAACTGGGCATGACTCATCAAAACTCTTGGGACCTTTATGGGCGGCATTTCTGAACAACATATATAACACCAATCTGAAACCGATGTCAGTCGAAACAACATCAATAAAGCACCCTAATCCAAAAAAACCAGCTCAAAAGGAACCAAAAAACCACACACACAACCCAAAAACTGCTTTTCACTTTATATTTCAAAACCAACTTCTTTCAAGGCTACTTTCCAAATACCAAATCCACTTTTCAAACCAAAACCGCTTTCCAAAACCATTTTCCTCTTTAAAAGACAATTTAGAAAACAAGGTCAAGACTTTAATTTCAAACACACCCTGGTAATCCCATGAACCGTTGCGCATGTCTACATCCACTTTCATTCATACACATAAACATGAACTTTCCACACATCCTCTCACATGTGCAAACGTTCATATGGAGTACATGAGGTTTCACCCCAGACCATTCTTGGCCAATTTCCAAGCAAACACCAGTTTTACAAACCAAAGGCTTTCAGTTTTAAAACCCATTTCATAAATTTAATGTCATTTAAAAGAAATCAGTCCCATTTTTAAAAACCCTTTTTCACTTCCAAAAACGCACTTACACCAACCAGAATGAAAATGACACTCAACTTGCAACAAACCATCAGAGTAAGGGACCAGCGGTCACACTTAACCTAGAGACATAGTAGTGAGACATGCCACTAGTAAGCTTCAACAACTAGGAGGAATTCAAACCGTGTACCCGGACTCCACATTGGTCATTACTCCATGTGAGATCACGATGTAACATCGGTCAACCTCTGTTGTCATCCCTCAATCCAAAACAAACTAGAACGAAACAAAGACTCAATTCCTGGACTATCCCTAGAGACTCGAGGTGCGGAACGGGTGAGGGTTCATTACGTCCTTCCTGTACCTACCTCTCAAGTCTTGACAGTCCTAATTTCCACCTACTGGACAAACCAAATAACAAGGGCCTCCTATGATACCATTTTGTCACGAACCAAACCGGGTCGACCCTAAACCGGTCACCCGAGCCGGCCTGCGACATGGCCCGAATGGCGTTCCCAATCCCCACGGGCTGGCAACTAGTGTCGGGCATCAAAAGTAAATAGGTGGGAACAATTTGGCCCAAAAGAAAAATAAATTTAAGCAGTAGAAATAAATGGAACCAAAGTAAGTAAAGAAAGAGAAACCAACAATGCCACTAACCTGACCACAACTAAAACTCCATGTGACCCCTTGGGTCACCTTCCAATACCACAACCAACATCTCTCAAGGCGAACAAATGAATCTGGAACCTGCAGCAGAACTAAAAACAAGAAAACACTATAGGTGTGAGTATTAAAACTCAGTAGGTGGGCCTGACTAATTCTATTCCCAATGCACATACTAATAAATAAAGAATTTATCAATTCCAGGTTTGAACTAAATTATATAAATTATGGTTTCCACACACTTTCATTTTTAAAACAAGTAACAGTCCATTGCCCTTTTTAATTTAGAACAAGTTTAATGTTGAAAGAAATAGGTGCATTTCATTTTTAAAACATTTTGCGAACAATTTAGAAATCCAAACTTCATTTGTTCGCCTTGAGAAACGTTGGTTGTGGTATTGGAAGGTGACCCAAGGGTTCACGTGGAGTTTTAGTCGTGGTCAGGTTAGTGGAGTTGTTGGTTGATCTATCTTTACTTGCTTTTGTTCCATTTATTTCTGCTGCTTAAATTTATTTTTCTTTTGGGCGAAATCATTCCCAACTATTTAATTTTGATGCCCGACACTAGTTTCCAGCCTGTGGAGATTGGGAACGCCCTTCGGGCCATGTCACGGGCCGGCTCGGGTGACCAGTTTAGGGTCGACCCGAGTTGGTTCGTGACAAACATGATCTGTTATACTATACAACATGTAACTGGCATACATATCATTTCGTCTACATGGTTTAGTGATAAAATTCATACAAATAATGTGGTCAGATATATGAAATCACGCAACATGAGACCCAAATTATGTGTCATTAATGAGAATAAAATTGTGTATATTTTATACATGTCTTGTGACTCATTAATTAATCCATCCAAACTACATGGAAGGTTAACTAATGGATTATGTGGATACTTGGAAAGCAGAGTAGTTCTTATATCATGTTAGTACAATATGAATAACCCAGTTGAGATACAAATCTATTCCCTAGGAATTTATCTTTGATACAAATCAAATGAAAAACATGGAATTTATCTCATTAGTACATGTCTTGTAGTCACCCAGTAAAGAATAGAATTAAATTACATAAATAATAATTAATTACTCTATTAAAATGATAATTACAATTTTCTCATCTGAAGTGTTTACTATGTAATAAAGCTTTATATTATTAATATATTCTAAATTAATTACATATACTAATTTGTGATTATTAGTCAAGATAATTATTTTCTATATCGTATTGATGGTGGGTATCTCCAAGAGACATCAGATGGTCATTAAGATAAAAGTAATTAATTAATTAATTGAATTAAACATGTTTATATTGATAATAATTCATGAATTGAAGTGAATTATATCTAGTGCAATTTTATGTATTCGTTGATGGTTATGTGGATGTCCATGATCTTAGACCATCCTATGCATGTTATTGGTTTATTTAATTTATTATTTCATGGTTTATGTATTGATTTATTAAATTTAATAATGGAATTTTATTAATTACTCTACTCTCATTATATAAGAGCCTTCATGCCCATAGTTTTTTTAAATAACCCCCCCTTAACTAATACTTTGGTTCCCCTAACTTGTGTCTAAGTAAAAATATTTTATTCATGGATCACCCCAATAAGTAGAGGTGGTTCAGGTTCATATCCACAATGAATTAAATCCAGGAGGTACACCAGAGCACTGATGGTCTGCGGAAACTTGAAGCATGCTTGGTTCGAAGATTTATTGCCCTAGATCCAAGAGTTTTCCTATCATCCTCTAGATAAAAAACTATTATAGAAGCTCATGGTCATGCCACTTTATTTATTTTATTTATTTCAATTTCATGGTTAATTATTTATGGATTTTTAAATCATTAAACTAAATAATTAACATGGATAAAATATGGAATTAAATTAAATATTACAATATGAAAAAATTGTATAAACATGGTTAAACACTTAAGTAAAATCCACGTAATATTAAATAGAATGTAACAAGATAAAATGTTTAGTTTACACATAATGAAAAAACTACCTCAAATAAAATTTTATGTTGTTGTACACATCCACTACATGGGAATAAATCAAATCAACATTATTTACCTACCTCTATGGACGTACTTTCAATTATCAGGGAACCACTACCTTGATTTTTGGGACAAATTAACTTACCATGCATTAAGGGTTTATCTCCTACTTGAGGCATATTAAAATTAATAGAATTTATTTTTGAGGAAATCAGAAAATAGGATTTTAGGATCAAGGAGTCCACTCAATGGATAAAGGTTTTGTGAGTTAATTCAACTAGAAAGTAACAACTGTGTAAATACCTTCAAACAACTTTCCAGACCTCCATTTGGATTATGAGAAAGGATATATGGATCCTTTCCACTAGGATATCCATTTTAATTGATAATATAAAACCAATGATGATCGATATTGGGTTTTGATAAAATAATACAATATTAATAAATTAAATTAATTTTTTATCTAATTTTCAATCGAAATAAAGTACTAAATTTTTTGCTTACATATTGTAGAAATAGAAACCAATATAATATTAGAAATATAACTCCAATCAATAATATCTAAGGATATCCTTCTCACTAGATAAAATTTACGTTAATGTTAATATCTCCTACTTGTTATACTATGATATGAAAAGAAATTATAGAGACTAGAAAACCCTCTTCCGGTGGTAGTTGGAAAAGAAACCAGTGATAAAGAACAATATACCTATATAAAACATTTGGATGATGTCACATATGTCAATTTTTTCATTCTTTCATTCATATCCTATGAGATTTAAAAGAACATTAATATATGGATGTGTATAGAATCATGTCTCTCCTTTATGATCTTTATTAAGATAAGGAAACAAAACATAGATATGATTTCCCTAATGTGCGGTTCCAATATAATATTGTCGAGGTAATACTATTTAGGCCTCACATAGTCAAGATGATTATATATATTGAGTGCTTATACATATTGTGGTTTATGATCTTCGATAAACTGTATGCATATGTCATTTTGTCCTCACTCCATAACAGTTTCCCAAATATTATTGTTAAATATAATATGACCAATTGTGAGAAGACACTTTTGGAAGTCATAACCCTTATTCTCCAAGTTGATAAAGATGTGAGGAATAAAAATCATATAGACCTTATAGTGAATAAGAAAATAAATAATAAAAAAGGGGTCCCATGAATCACACTGATTCTAAGGCTCCTGAGCACCATTTATCCAAGAAAAGGATGATCTACATACAAGATAATGAAAAGGATGAAATATTTTTTTTCATGCAGCAAGCATGGCCTCTTAAATTTGAATTTCAACCAGTTAAAATAGAAAGGGGAAGTTTAATGATACTTTTTTATTTAGTGTAATCTTTCTATAAATACACATTGGTTATTAGATATATCTTGTGCTTCTCACATCTATATTCATATATAAGAACCAAGTAGAGTTCAACAGATTACCAAATGATACAAAAATTTACAGGTAGCTAATGTTATGAGGTTGGATGCTCTATCCATTGAAGACTACCACCTTCTATTTTTAAGTGGGATTTTATTGGTTTTAAAATATTATTATTATTATATACCAACTTTTACCAAAAAAGATTATCTATATTCAACCTATGTATAGTTGATTTTATTTTCATGTTTGGAAATAATTTTGTTTCTTTTTAAAGATAGAATATGTTATGGTATGAACCATTTAAAGAAAGATATTTATGTACTTAATTATGAAAAAAAGTATTTGAAATTGATAAAAAAATAATTTTTTCATGAATAATTACATATCCAACTATGGAATTACCATCTCGATCATATAAATGAGAATCACTTGACCACTTTATACCAAGATAGCCACTTAGAAACTTTTGAGAAAAAACAACTTGATAGATGTCATTTTTTGACAAGTTAATAAAAGAATATAAATTTTTGTGTATAGGGTGAAAGTGTTATAAATATTATAAATTTGTTATACACTAATTTGTGCAGGTCATTTCTAGTAGAAGTTAATGGTCAACAGTTTTACTTCCTTACATTTAGTGATGATATGATTCGATATGGATATGTTAACTTAATGAGGTATAATTCATAATATTTTGAGAAATTCATAGAATTAAAGAATGAATAAGATAATCAACATTGTAAAAATATAAAAAAATATTTGATCTAATCAATTATGATCCATGAAATAATTCTATTATCCTTTTATGGATATGCATTGCATGCTGGAAAACACTTTCTAAACACAGTACCAACTAAGGAGGAAAATATGATACCATATTAGTTAATGTATAGAAATGAATCTTTATTGTTACAGACTCATACATGGGGTTGTGGGGTGTTGGTTAAGGCCACATCTTGAAAAAAAAACTAGAACTATATGGAATGAAGTTATCTTTAGGTGATATCCCAAGGAAACAAGAGGATATTATATATATTAACTCTCATATAAGAATTTTATTTTTACAAGGAAATCCATTTTTCTTGAGAGGGAGCACATAATAAATAAGGATAGTGGTAGAAATATTGAGTTCGATGATGTTTATGATCAAGATACATAAGATTTGGTACAATAATAGATTATATTAGTTCCCATAGAATATATTGTTCTTGAAACACCAGTACTATATAAGATCACCACAAATGTTAGAGACAATAAATATATGGTTTTACAGTCACAAAATATGTTCAATCATTATTGGTTGACATTAATTATATTATTTCTTATAAGGAGGCAGTAGAGAGCTCATAACATACAAGATGTAAGGAATCCATGAATTATATGATGACTTCTATGTATCATAACCATGTATGTGTTATGGTTGATACTCTAGTTGTTGTAAATACCATGGGGTGAAAATTATAATTCAAGATAAAACTATACATGGATATTAAAGTGAGTACCTAAAATATAAGGCTAGTGGATAAAAGGTTTAAAAATCATCATGGTATAGACAATAAAAAAAATTATCAGGTTTCCATGTCTAAATCTATTAGAGTTCTACCTGTCATCGCAAATTTCCATGACTATGAGATTTGGAAAATGGATTTTAATAAAATATTCTTTAATGGAAACCTTTAGGTATAAATATATATGTACCAAATTGAAGGGTTTATAACACCCAAAAATTCCAATAATTTATAAAAGTTTTAGATATGCATTTATAGGTTAAGTAGTCATTTAGGTAGTGACACATTCTGTTCATTGAATCCATAAGATATTTTAGTTTCATAAAGATTGAATGAAACCAATGTTTTAACAAGAATTAAAAAGGGACTGAAATCATATTAACAGTAGTATATATTGATGAAATATTACTTATTGAAAATGAAATACCAGTATTATAGTCAGTTAAGCACTAGTTAGACAAAAAAAATTCTGGATGGACATAGGTGAATGAGTTTATATCCTTGGAATCATGATCATTTAGGATATATATAGAAGTATTATTGGACTAATTACAAGTACATATATTTACCAGATAATAAATAGATTTAGTATAGAATAATCAAATATGTGATTAGTTCAAGTATCACATGGTATATATATTTTTAGGAAAGTGTTTCCTTAGACAAAAAAGAAGATATATAGAATGAGTATGATCCATTATGAATCTATGATAGGGTATATCATGTATTCCATGTTATGAGCTAGGATTAATGTTATCTATTATTTAAGCATATTAGGTAGATGTCAAGATAATAAAATAGAACAAAAATGGTTTATTGTTACATCTATCCTTAAGTTTCTAAGGCGTTATAAGGATATATTCTTATTATATGGAGGATACATTAAACTAGTCATCAGAGGATATAATGATGCTAGTTTCTAAATATATCTAAATTATTTAAAATTCTATTCAGTATTATTTTCAGTCTGAACAAGGGATCTTTGAGATCAATGGGTTTAAAGCAGCTAGTTCTCATCGTTTCTACATTGATGTAAGAGTATATAGAGTCTTCTAATGCATAAAATGAATATTTTTAGATTCATAAATTTTTCTAATAGCTATATTTGGTTCCCAGTACTATATATACTATTACATTATATTGAGATAATATTTAAGTAGTGACTCTTGTAAAGGATCTAAGGGTACATCAATAAATGAATAACATACTATGCATATATCAACTCTTGAGGAATTTTTCTCAAATGCGAGAATTCATTGTGAGTAGAGTATCCATGGTGGAAAATATTTTGGACCCGTTTAACAAATCGTTATCTCAGTATAAGAATGAACATCATGTAATAACTAGAATACAGAAGGTTTTAAGCAGTTACTTCTAGTGAAATTTGATTTCTATTAAAGTTGGTTCCCTAACACCAGCTTTTAAGTTCATTTTTATTACCTATATTCATTTATTTTAATTTAAATAAAATTTATTATACATTATGATAATTATTATATGTGACATAGTATGTGATAATTTCATTTGAGTACTTTTATCATTGAAAGGTGATATTAGTACCCCACTAGGATGAAAACCTATAAGTTCTATGATAGTATTACTAAATATAAGTTATATATCTAGATTATATCATTTTATAAGACACAAATGATTCATTCTATTAGGTATAAATACATATACGAATGCTTTCTCATGTTTTAAACCCTTTTTAATATTTAGTGAATGAGATTGTGAGAACATGAAATGCCAATAAGAAATCAAAATTCATCTTCTATTGTATATTATTATATGTGGGAATGTGTAATGATCCTTATAATTTATAAATATTTTTAATACATGTCAAGAATCATTTATTTTTATGTACTGATGAATAGTGTTATAAAATTTTCTCAGAGTAAAATATGATAGGTTGGGTGAGTCACGGCTAATATTGTGACAATGAATAATGAGAAAAATGAGTTATCCCTTCTATTAATTAATGGAAGTAGATATATCATGCCCTTTAATAGTAATTGAAATTCGTAACTAAGTTCCCATCCATGGTAGTGTTTTTGTATATTTTATTCCTATAAATTCAAAGAAGGATACCTCAAGAATACATCATAATGACAATGGAATTAAACTATATTGATTAGAGATATCAATATAAATGGATTTTATTACATAGTGTACATTCATAGGAGGTTAAATTTCATTTTGACATTAAATTATTTCTCTATGGGATCCTTGAAATTTTTCTAGATGCTAACCTTGGACTTTAGGTAGTGTATCCTAATATCACTGAGAAAGGGGACTAGAGGGTCACACAATAAGTGTATTTAGAAGATTAGTTAAATTCCATATGAATTAAACATGTTGGATAAATATTATTCCCATATCTGATTTAATAATAATTCATTTTGGTTTGATTTTAAATACCGAATCACTAGTCAGTCACGAGAATACATATGTGAGTTTGGAATTTAATAAATATTTATTCACCGAGTAATTATTTATTTAATTACATGACTGTGTCATATTTATTTATTATGGTGTATTCACATGATAAAAAAATATTTATTTATTTTATAACATGAATATTTAAAAAAATATTCATTAATTTAGTGAATATAATATTTATATATTTATTAGATAATAATGAAATGATATTTATTTAATTAAATAAGTAGTCATTATTCAAGGATAGATAAATATTTTTAAAGTTTAAAGAAACAATTTTAATGGTTTAGAGTGAAATGTAAAATTAAATATTATTTGAATAAATATTAATTTCATTATTCAATAAAGATAATATTTATTTTATTTTTGAGTTAAGAGTATGTTAAGAAAAAAATTATTATTATTATTATTATTATTTACACTTGGGGTATTTCAGATATTAATAAAATAACAAGTACCCTAGTGAAATTATTATTTTCTAACACTATAATTATTTAAATTCAATTATAACATTCTCCAAATGGAAGAGTCACACTTTTTCATTATGTACAACGACTTATAGAGAATATTTCACAGATCCCTAAAAAGAATTCCCCTAGAATGATATGAAGAACACCGAGATTTTATCCTCCTCCGCCAGAGTGAATCACTTCTCTCTTTAATGTTTTTTATGATTATAATAAATCATTTCATGAATTATAACCATCTATTATAGCACCTAGAGTATTATACGGTGATGATTGTATGTTTGTGAGGCACATGTGGACCACTAATAGAGTGAATTTATCCTTGATTACTATATTGAAATAATAATAAAACAATAAGTGATCTATTGATTCATTAAAAAATAAATAATTCAACAAAATATTATTTTTTTAATTAAATAAATATATTATAAATTATATGTGAAAATATCATGTCTTCTTGGTTCTAGGTTCTTTACAATTAGTCTTCTCATTAATATTTTTGGTCATGATGATTCATTATCATGTATATCATGGATTATTCACAGATTATGATAAAAATCAAAATTGTTTTTGGCCCACTCGGTGATTCCACTATGCTAGGAACGATCAAATAGATTTGGTAAAAACATTCTATTATGCAGGGGTGAATTAATTTATAGATTGACACATAGACATTTTTGATACATGAGATGCGGGAGAAGACACAACAAGAATTGGAATGATTAATTCTAAGCAGCAGCTCATAGTAAAATGAATATTAGAGGGAAAATTTATCTCAATAGAGAAAGATTCCTTGATTCTTATTTCCTCTATTTTAATTAATTTTGATATGTAATTTTTGTACTACATAAAATTGAAAATTATTTTCCGATAAATTTTTCTTAAGTAATGATATTTTTAAGATAAAATACATTTAATTAACACATTTTTTCTTTTCTCAATTGGGTCAATATTTTTCTTGTTATTTTTTATTTATGAAAATCATTTTTTTCTTTATTTCAAGAATCAATGATAGCTATTATTTATCTTTAAAACAAAACCATTATGAACCTCAATTCTCAGAAATCATTAGATAATATACTTTTAAAATTTTAATAGAAGAGTATAATTCATAGTTGGAATTAAAATTTGATCTTAGTGATATAAATTTCACTAATTTTTCATGTATTTGTAAAAATATATAATTGAAAAACAAAATAATTTAACCTTACACTTGTTAACTTGTCAACACAGTTTTTTGATATCTCTTCTATTAATTCTAACCCAATTAAACTTTGACATAAATATAGGAATTTATTTTAACAATCAAACATTCAAAATTCCCCTTCCATTTAAGTATTTTCTTCTTTTTTACATGATTTATTGGATATTATCATTTTAATTATTCCACAATGATAAATTTTTATTCAATTACATTATGTATCTCCCTATACATAATTTTGTTTTTATATCTCTACTTTTGGATTATCTTCATATTTTTATTTTCAATTGAGTTTTCCCCCTTTCTTAGAATTCACCCAGTAAGCCCTTCCCTTTGGGTTCAACCCTTATTTTCAATAGTCTGGGAAGTGTATGTTTATAAATAGCTATTCTTATTTGTAAATAATAGTGATTGTATAGGATCGGGTTTTTTGGATTCTATCTAGGTATGGTGTGTTGTACCATGGTCGGTGGGGTTGTTCCCCAATGATGTCCTATGTTGGGTAAGTACACCCCCACTATTATGGTCATTCCTCCAAACATGTTCTATATATATATATTAAAATATTAAATTGGTTTCCCACAGTTTTCCTAGTTTAAATAGACACATATCATTATTCCATCTTGTATATACTTCTACCTTAATATATTCATTGTTTGGCCTCAGATCAGAGTGACGTATATTGAAAGTGGTTACTCCAGGTATCGATACAACTCCACTTCCATTTATTTTTTTCTCATTTTTTGTCCATGGATCATCAATTGTACACTAAATTATTTAATTTTCTAGATATTATGATTCATAACGATTAGAGACGACTCACCTGGTGATTATTAATGAGCATGATTCTAATGGTTCAAGGAAGGTGGTCCCTAGAAATTTTCTTATGGTTTAAGCATCTTTTCTTGTGACATGTGATATATTCTCTCACTGATTGTGTGTGATTGAACTTAAATTACAATGATTTTTTTACATTGATCGATATGAGTAGGACATAAATTTATACCGCTATAATGGACCTATTGATTACTAATATTCAATATGTTGGATGTGAGAATACTGACCTATTTTGGATTTAATTTGATATGGATGTTATATCATCCTATATGCGATTTATTAAATTTTATTATTTAAGTTATTGATTATAATATGATATTATTGGGGATAAGTTTGAAATACTCTATTCCCATTGTGTTAAGGACTCATCCATGGGTGTTGGGAAATTATTAAAGATACTTTTGGCAGTGTCTTAGTTATGTTATACACTACTAAAACATTATTGGTTCCCTTGTTTTAATCTATAAAATATAATGGTTAATAATAAATTTCTAACATGGTGGTATCTATAGATAAATTGTCTAAGGGAATAGGTTTTGGGCATGATCGACCAGCCTAGGAAATGCGTAACAGGGTTTCATGAGCTTCCAACCTATAGGACCCTTGTAATTTATGTGTGGTTATATGACTTTCTCCATTTATTACATATTCAAAATTAAGAAATTATTTGTACTATGTGATAGAATTTCATTTTTATATGAGATATTTATAAATGAAAAATGGGCTGGGAATCATAACAATCGAGGATGGTTTATGGTTTACGGATTGATTGTGACATGGAGACAGTTTGTGACATGGTTCAAACATGATTCCATAAGATGAATTTATGATACGAATTAGATGTGATTCCTTCTAATGTGTCTGTGATTTGGATGGATACACTTGATCACTCTTAAGGTGGTAATAGTGTGGTAACTTTTAAGTGATTCCTCCCAAGGACTTTGTGATGCGTGTTGGTTGTGATGCCTTCTGAGGTGGTTGGGATGAGGGGGGTTGGGCATGGTTTATCCCTTGGTGGTTGGGATGTGGGGGGGGGGGGTTGGGGACTTTGTTATTTGGTTTTGATGTGATTCTTCCCATGGTGGTTGTGATGTTGAGGGTTGGACATGATTACAATATAGGTGTTTTTGATATAGTGGGTTAAACGTTTTTTCATTAGAGGACTTTGTGATGCATGATAAACATAATGAATACAAATGTATTTTTGATGTTGGACTGACAAGATTCCTCCCATGGTGGTTGTGATATCGTGGGTTGGATGTAATTCCTCCTGATGTGTTCATGATGTGGCGGCGGGGGATGTGATTCCTCCCAAGGACATTGTGATACTAGTTTTACATTATTAACCCCAAGGTGGTTATGATGTGGTCAGTTGGATGTGATTCCTCCCATGGTTATTGGGATGTGGTGGGTTAGATATGATAACACCTGAGGACTCCGTGATATTGGGTGTACATTATTCCTCTAGAGGAATTTTTAATACAGGTTGAAAGGGATGACTCTTAATTTGGTTGTTATTTGGTGATTTGGACATGATGCCTCCCAAATTAGTTGTGATGTGGGTTGGCCATGATTCCTTCTAAGGAAACTTTTCATATAGGATGGATGTAATTCCTATCAGGATGATGTTTAATAGTGATTTAGTAGATGTTCTGTGATAATTCATTCAGAACACCTTTCCCATTCTATATTATTATGATTTTTTTGGAGACACCTACATACTGCCTGATGTAGGTATAGTCACTCTTTGGTGGTTTAGAAAGAACACATAGTCATGATAGGTATTTTCATTACTATTATTTATTTTTTTATTCTGATCATATCACATTTTTATGCATTATATATATTGTATTTGTTAGACACACTATTGGTGGTGGCCTACAATGTTTTACTTACACTATAATCAAGCACCATGCCACTTTTTTCACCCAATAAGATCTCAATATCATAGCTAAAATTGGGGAAGAGGCCCGATTTTGGATGGTTGAGAGGAGGAATTCCCAAGTTCATGTGTTTATAGGATCTATTCATGGGTTGGTAGACCAATATAGTGGTTTTATATAATAATCTCATGTGTTTTAATTCATGATTATATTTTTATACCACTTCCACCTTACAGTTTTTAACTTAATGAATTGACTATAATATTTCATTTACTATGTTTATATACTTGATTTATATAAAAATTAAATAAATATTATGTATATCATCCATTCATCAACTTTTATCACATTATGGGAAGATATATATAAATCTTTTGTAATCTATGTACTCTATAAACTTATCATCAAAGAAGCAGTGATGCATGATTTTCAACATAAGCTCAAATGTTTCGTGTTTGTAGTAATGTTATGGTAAATCCCTTTAATTCACCCTAAACTACTATTATCCAAAATAAATAACATTATTACGCTAAATTAAAAAACAAATTTATGTAAACCATAAAGCATGAAAATAGAAAAAAAATTCCTCACTGGCTCAAAATATATGATATTGTGTGTTGATGTCAACCTATTCTTTATATCCTCGTATAATTTTTAGTATTCATTTATATTAAATAATTATATATCTTTCGTTATAAAATCTATCATATTTTTAGGTAAGTGTGATAAACTTTGATCAAATAATTGATAACACCCAGATAATCATAGAAAATTAAATACCTCAAATTCATTTTTTGATGCTTCCCATGATACTTCCAATCAATCTTATCACGGTCGATCAATCCACCCTTTTCTAAGCTGAAATACACAATAATTTCCTCTTCTTAAATAAAAACTACAAACATATATACTTTTAAATAAATATGTTCATCTTGTAATGTGCTGAAAACAATCTCTAAATGTCATTAATGATCATCTCTAGATCATTAATGCATAATTATTTCATCGATAAATACAATAAAAAAGTGTCGAGATATATATATGAAATATATAATTAATCAATTCAAAAAAAATATCATTACTAATACTAAATGACATAATACAATAATTATAATGGTCTTACATACCATTAAAAGTTATCTTGTGTATATTATCTTTTTTTACCTTGAGTTTATGGTATCTTGACCTCAAGTCGATTTTGGAAAACTATCTAGTAACTTTAAATTAATCTAAAAAATATTCAATTCTACTAAGTGGATATTTTTTTATTGATAATAAATTGATTCAATTTACTATAATTGACATATTAATGCAATATTCCATCTTCTTTATTCACAAAGAGAACTAGATCCTCTTAAGTTGAGGATATTGGTATACTAAAATCCTTATCTTCGAAATAGTTCAACTAAAAATTTAAATATATTAATTAAGAATCTTCTATGAAATATAATGTGGGATATATAAGAAACATACCTTTAAAAAATCACTCAAAAACATTACCTCTTGATTTAGAGGTAGTCTAGATAAATCATCTAGAAAATAAGCTATATGGTGGTGAAATATATGAGGAAATTTAAATTTCTCAATTTCTTATATTACCCCTATATCATAACCATTAGATATCATGATATAATTACAAAAACTATCATCATAGATACATTTATAATAAAATTAAAATCCAATTATCCCTTTAAAGTATACATCTCACCCTCTAGAGTGGATAACATCACATTTTGACCATAACTGCTAATATGAGAACTATAAGAAATAAAACAGTTTATGTTTATAAGAATACTGAACATGTTCATGTAAAGGATAGTAAAGTCCCTTTATAATTGGATGATTCCTATTATAATAGTTCATGAAAACCACTTAAATCCATAAGTTTCATATTCCCCTAGAGGTTTCGGGATGCATATGACATGAGACATCATTTCTACTCATTTAATACTCATTCCTTAACATTGATATAAAATAATGTGAAAACGATAGTATAATCCAGATATAAGGAACATATAACAATATATTGTCCCACCTCTATCTCTTGTGGATCATAATAAATCATAAAAAAATCATTTTGAGCTTTCTAATACTAGGATTATCTAACATTTTTAGATAATGTGCATTAATATCCATGGGTAGTCATTTTGTTAGTCCTCATAAAGTGTGAATGCTTGTATGAACCTTCTTTTCAAGGTATTTCTACATGGACCTATGATATATTTATCTAATTTCAAACTTACACAATAGGCATAATGGGTGTTTTCTTTTAATACTACTTCTGATGTCCAATATTTCTACAAAAAAAATATGAGGCTATCATGGGAAATCCCTCTTTTGGTTGCTAAATAAACCACACTAAATGAATCTTGCATGTATATCCCAATATTCCTTATAGTATTTTACCAGTGTATCATGGCCATATGATATTCCTATCATTTGAGAAGAATCATCCCACCTTTCCTTTTGAACACTACTCAAGCCACTTCCTTCAGTTGACTAAGTGAAAATTATTACACATGAATGATTAACTGAAAATTATTTTTATTCTACTGATACATTATTTATTATATTAAAATAAAATTTAATGAAACAATATTCACATGTGATCATAATTCTACCTATAATTATGAATCAAACTTCTGAGACATCAATGATTCCCTAGAAGTAATATCTGGTGAAAATCAAGCCAAGTTTGTAAACTAAGTGGTATACTCCATGAGCATCATGTCATCTTACTTTAATTCAAAGAAGTAAATACTATTTTTGAAAATATGTGAGGGTAAAATTATCGTTTAAATATATTCTCACCTCACTAATTCATCACTTCTTGTAACTTATATTTTTTTAACCAAGTTCCACCACTCACTTGTGAGATCACCAAACATATACATTTTCAAATATACATTCACATCTACCATTGTATCTACAAAGGTTAAGATCATGTTAATAATTTTTAACCAATTTGTTTATACTTTGGTTCATGAATCAAATAGAAAAACATCATGAATACCTTTTAAAAATCCAATGATCTATCCACTCAAGTTTGTTGAGATGGTGTAACCCCACCAATAGTCAGATGAGAAAATTTTAGGTTCCTTAAGAATTTATGATATAAGATTTTATCATTTGAACATATATTCTTGGTGATATAAATAATAGAAACATATTTATAAGAATTTTAAGGGAGAAACATCAATTCCAACAATAAAATAAACACATATATATATACACCCAACATGACATAAGAATTTTCGTAGGCTCTAATTTTCATGGTTGTGTCTTCAAACATTCACACTGGTTCTAAATTTCTCAAAAATCTAGTTTCAAGTGGTGGGGAATAACATCCTAGAGATCTAAGAACAAGTCACTATCCTTAGTACTAGATGTTGGTGAATATTGTAGGAAATAAACAAAGAACTGTCTGAGGAAAATATGGGTTTGAGGATGGCTATTTATCTTAGAAATAATATCATGGCGATTGATTTGGTTAGAAAAATCAAGGACTGGTAATATTATTCTTTTATTAGGAATTTGAATGTTATAAGGATTCCCAAAACATTTCTCACCATCCCCCATGATGGATTTTGTACTTGTTAGACCCCCAAAAAAATAGGGTTGAAGTTTATCACTGATGTGTCATGTTTCTCAAGAACCATGCGGGGCGGTGGTCTGGTGCGCGACATAAAAGGTTATCTGATTATCACTTTCATAGAATTTTTTGGGAAACAATACTATCTTTAGAATGAAGAAAACAAGATTGTTTATGGTCTTGATTTGTGCAACATAAAAAACATTATGTTGACTGCATTAGAGACATAATCACTAGTGATTTTCAACTCATTACATGGACGCAGCCCCACCCCATGGAAAATATCATATCATATCTTCATGTGAAAAAATTTGATCAATGTAGAGATGGATATCACCCACACATACCATGAGGGGAACAAAGTAGTGGACTTCATAGCTTCTGGGGCTCCTCTAAATAATCTATTCTTTTTCTTCTCTATATCTGGGTCCTTTCCTCAAGAGGGTGTTAACATTGTAATCATCGATGCTCTCGATTTTCATTACTATAGGCCCACATAATTTTTTAGACCTATCTCTAGTTTTGGGTTGAAGTAATAGTCTCCCTTCAGTAATAAAAAATGAAATATATATGTATGTATAAGTAAATATACACAATTGTTTTTTAAAAAATACACTATCTCTAAAAATAATTTTGGAATCTAATTGGAAATAAAACTCAAAAATATATTTTAAATAATATAAACAATATTACTTTTACATCTATTATTTTTGATATGATTCATGAATTCTACTCTTTCCCTTACCTTAGTATAAACAACATTAATGATTTTAACTGAGCTATAAGTGGTTCAAAAACCACTTCGTCTACCAATATGTCATGGTAATTAATAGTTAACTATAAATAGGATTGTTGTTCCTTTTTATAACTATATAATGAGTTCAAAATATACTTATCTATATGCATACCACTGAATTAAACAAAAATAATACCATTTATAACATCCGGACCCAACTCATCACCTCTCAAACTCACCCAAATTTTGTCAAAATATGAGAAGGCCTTTGGTGCATCTCCCTGATCCCCTAAGGCTGGTAATAAATTTAGAGGTATTAGAAAATGACATTGGGGGCTAGTTTCCCTCATATAAACCATACTATTAATGATTATACTTTTTTTAAAATATAGGCATGAGGTATCTATATATAAGATTATCCCAATATGTGTGGTGGAATAAACAATAACACAGTGAAAATACCATCTTGGACAACATTTATGATGCATGTCAAACCCTTTTTAAACATGTATAATAATTGAAACAAAAACTGACAAGTGAATAAGTGTAATATAAAAAAGGTAATGTATGAAATGACCACAAAGTACTACTACCAAAAAGGAACATCTAAAAGACTCCTATAATCTTCACTAAAACTCTATGAGCCAACCTATCACTAGAAAAGTGGTCCACCTATGTATCTCCACCCCATAACTATTGTTCACCACAAGTGAAGTGTGACATCTTTTTTATTTCCCACATAGGTGATTAATTCAGGACAATAATGTGAGGTGGACTTGAAATAAAAAATAATTAGAGTATTAAAACATTTAAAATAAAATGTGATGGATAAATGGATTGAACAATTAAAGTGCATATATGTGAATATCTAATGGGTTTATCAAGATTGGGTAACATGAATGTGTAAAAAATAAATATAAACAAGTAAGAATATGAATTTATAGTGTTTTAGGTAAATTATTGATCATATTATCCCTTTCTCCTCAAGATATGCATACATAAACTAATTTCATTAATTTTTAAGTGAGTGGAAACCATTGAAAACTCGTTTTCACCATGAAGGTATTGTCAACTTCCTTTACTTGAACAAACAACCTACCATACCTTTTGAAGTGGAGGTATAACCAGCCTTTCCTTTTAATCAGGATGAGGCACACACTTGTATTTTCTTTTTTTTAGGAAATAATAAGAAAAAATTATCTATTAAAAGAGGCATAACATGTTTGTGGGTTGTGTTAAAACATAACTAATACAACTACATTACATAATAGATAAATAAAAATTATTAAATAAAAAATTTATAACCAGTGAGAGTAGACAAAGTGGTTGATAGAATGAAGTAGCTGAATACCTTATCCTTGGTAAACTTCTTCAGTAATGAAGCTTTAGGAAAATAGTAGACTGATATTCACAAATTAACAATAATACAGATATTAGTGTCTCTATAATCATTCCTATGTCATATTTATAAAAAAACTTCCCAACACATACAATTAAATACAGTAATAATTTTAAATGGTTACTTCATATAGATTCATAATAATATTTCCTTATTTTTTATTTCACATAGTTATAATGTAAATAAAAAAATATAGAAATAGTTTATTGTTCTTCACATTCTCACTTCAATACTCTGAGTGATCATGGTATATTTAAATATGTAAATGGTTCCTTTTCTAAATTGAAACATGATAACAATAGTCCACATCCACTTTGAATGGATAATTGTTATCCTATGATATTTAAATATATGTGCCATATGAAATTAAATTTCAATAAAAAAATCTATAAAAAATAGGTAGAATGATTTTTTGTTGTTGTCATTGTCCTTATGTCATTACATTTGTCACCTCTTAATATTGCATTGATTTTGGTTTCCTATAGGTGTCAGATCATGATACTATTTGGGCATAAACATTTTCTATTGATATTTTATAATCTTTACAACCCCTCATATATTTCTAATAATTCATACTTAGATTAAACTATTTATAATAACAATATGGACAAAACACTTGGATTGTTGTTGTTTCACTAAACATCATAAGGATGTGATCTTCAAATATTTTCATTCAGATCATCAAAATATACAGTATGCGGAGTTCAATCTCTTATAACTAATATAGATAATTAATATGAAGAATAATAATTAATAATTAAGAATATAATTTACTAATTAATATTTAAGAATTAACAATTCACAATATAATTATCTATATAGTTAATAATTATTATTATGAATAATAATAACTAAAAATATATTTAATACTTATTAATAAAACGTAATAACATAATTAATAATTAATCATATAATTAATAGTTAATAATATAAATAATAATGTGCAATAATATAATTAATAATTAATAATATGATTAGTAATTAATAAATATAATTAAAAATACAATTAAAAATTAATATTAATTAATTATATATATAATTAACTATATTATTAATATAATCGAAAACGGTTGAGGTGTAGATAACCATTTATTAAGAGTAAAAAAAGAGGGAGAAATGGGGAATGGGGTCAAATAGAGAGAACTAATCCTCATTCAGTTCAAAGACATGCATAATGTTAAAAAAACAAAACAACAAAAGAATATTCAAAATATCAAAACATAATGTCGAAAACCCAAGTAATGAAGGGATCCTTGACCTCCTCGACCTTGAGGACATCATCCTGTCCTACAACTTTTAGAATGTTTCCACTGATTTTTTTGGTCACCAAGATACTTGTCTATGGGGAAATTAGTAATGTTAGATGTCATAACAACCATATTAGAAGACACATCATTTTTTTTTCAAATTTTCCATAGAAAAATGTCTTATCACAATCAACAAACCATCCATACAATAAAGCATGTCATTTGAATTTGAGAGAGCAACCTGACTTCTCACCTTATCTTTATTGAGTTTTACTGAATATGGAGACACATATATAGAATACACCTTATTCTCCATGAATTTCTTTATTTGGAAGCTTTTTTTTTGAATATCCATGACCATTGGCAATATAATATTGTTTTCCGTGACCAGATATTCTTTACACACAACATGATTTCTAATAGTAGTAATTATAAAGATAGTCTCTTACCCACTAGTTATAGTATCTATATCCAAATAATCAGAAAACTCAAGACTTATCATCTTACTGTTTCCTTTATCCCCTTTTAAAATAAGGATACACCTCCAATCTAACATGCCCTAGGTGTAAAATAAATTTCGAATTAGATCAACAGTGTTCCATAGTTTTCCTCATATAGGAAAAACCAATGGGATAAAGATAGAATATTTATTAATTTAAAGCCTTTATATAATATTATCCTAGGTAATAAGAAAATACTCCATAGAGAATTTACGGATAAATCATTCAAGATGAGAATCCTTTACCGAGGAAAAATATTGTCCAATAATAATTCTAGTAATTATTATTTATTTTATTATTAATTATAAAATATACTATTAATAATTAATATTTAATGGATTGAACCATAAATTGAGAAAACTAGACACATAGTTCTTTTATTAAGAAAAGAAAATGTGTTACAAGTGTTTGAAATTAAAAATTAAGTGGCATACAAATCCACCAAAACAATAAAAAGAAGTCACTATAAAACTAGAGTGAGAATAAATAGGAATGGTCTTACAATAATGAGTATCATATAATTCCATGTTACCGTCGTTCCCTAGACAACCCCTATGCAGTTGCTAAAAACATTTCCAAGATTTAGGCTTCTGCCAAGGGTTGGCCAGGTCTTCAATGGCATGAGCACTATATTTACAAATATATTATTAATCATTCATTTTCTTATTAATTACAATATTAGTTATATATTTGTAATTACTAAAAAAATATTTTATTATTTATATATTAATATATATGTATTAGTAATAATTATATGTTATTAAATATTTATAATTATATTATTACATATTTTTATTTTTATTTTTATTTATTATATTATTATATTATTAATTCTATTATAAATTATTAATTTTATTTTTAATTATTAAATGTTAAATATATTTGAATTATTTATTAACTATTATTGATTATATTATTAATTATTAATTATTAATCATATTACTAATTCTTAATTATATTATTATTTATTATTATCTTTATTAATTAATTTCATAATTGTTAATTATTAATTTTTAGATTAATTTTTATTTTTTATTTATCTAAATAATTAATTTTTTAATTATTAATTATATTGTTAATATTATTAATGTTTAATTTTTAATAATATTATTAATAAATAATTATATCATTAATTATTATTTTCATATTAATTATTAATAATATTAACTATATTATTATTATTTATTATTTATATCAAGTTCCATTTCCTTATAAAAGGGAGTCCTGGGTTGGGGTTTTAATTATATTTTGGGATTAATTTAATGATTTTAATTTTGGAGAAAACTGTATTTAAAATACTGTTTCAAATTATTTTGTGTGTGGGGGGGGGAGAGATTGTAACACCCTACCCCGAATCATTAGGTCAGGGATGAAGTGTTACAGAACCCCACGTGTGCCTCCTCAAATGCGAGGTTACAGACTAGAAATGAGGGCCTAAGTGACACATGGGGAGACTATGACCTAAATAATAAATAACAATCAGAGTATGAAATAGTAGAAAAAAATAATTAGAGTAATAGTGGAACAAAATGTGGAAGAAATAACAACAATAACATCAACCAAGGATACTATAATATAGCATATGATACCCAATACAACTAGTAACATATTCTTACATGTGGTATATCTATATTAAATAATTAGGGAAAAAATAATTTAAGTGGAATATTTATAAAAAAATACCAAAATCTATTCTTACATCACCTTGACCAACCTTCTCCTCTAGTACGAGTTCACTAAGAAGGACCACTACCCTAATCTAAAATCTTGGCCAATGGAGTCATCACATGCACCAAGATTCCCATGCAGTGTGTGAGTATAAACCCAGTATTACACCACCAATGTATTCATAGAATAAGTGAAAAACTTATGTAAAATTGTGTGAAATTTAAATTAGTAAATACTTATGTAAATAGTCACATTTCATGTCATCATGTGCTAACAAGGTTGTCATCAACCCTGACCCCACATGCATCATCTTCATTCCCGGAGAGATGTTATGTCTTATTTCCATGAATCTATGAATAATACATAAGACCAATGTAATTATTAGAATAAAACATAAGGAAATCATGCCTTATGTCAGGACACATGGCCATCATGCCACTCCAACTATCTCAACTTAGGCCACATGGTCGGCATTCCCCACTACCAGTCTCGATTCAGGCCTCAAGGACATCATTCCCTATCATCTTTCATTCAAGGTCTCATCATAATCATTGAACTTCACCTTATAAAAACCCCACCACAAAGGGATTATCCAATCCATAAAGGTTCCACCTATCATTTTGATACCAAATAACAAAAGTCTACAGTTTATAAAATATATATATACACAATACATAGAAAGGAAATTATTGAGTTATACACCTACACAAGCATGTAATATCAAGAGATGCCTCACATTTCATACACACAAGCACGTTTTATCAAGAGAGGTCCCCTGGGTTACATACACACACACACTAGCATGCAATATCAAGAAAGGTATCATAGCCACATTCACACACAAGCATTTCATATAGAGATAGGTATCATAGGCCACGCACACACACACACATGAATTTCATATTAGGAGAGGTCTCATAGGCCACACACACTCACACAAGAATTTCATATCATACAATTATATATAATTTTTATAACATAGTAAGGAACTTCCAACCTCAATCTTATCAAAGAACAATGTCAAGGTTCACCATCAGAATCATTCTCTCACACAAACTGTCTTTAGAACATACCCCAAATCAGTAAATAAAAAATCAAGAGAAAAGATCTATGATGATGAACATTTCAAAGTCTAAGATCAGTTTAGACATACCCAATGTGATCCAATGTAAAAAATGATCCTAGAAGAATTTGATATTGATCAAGTAAACCAAAATTTTCATCCTCCTTTTCTTCCAAAATCTAGATAGAATCTCATTATATCATGTCATAATTCAATGATCCAACCACCCAAATCCTAGATTTATGGTCTTTACAACAATGAAATAATAAGGACCAACATCTCTAGATCCTGTAGAATTTCTCCGAGATGGGAAGGAATTTTCTAATTACATCCATTATATTCCCTAGGATTGATAGACCTCGGTGTAGGTGGAAGAATGAATATTTTTTCATTCAAAATATTAATTTTAATATTAATTAAGCCTCCATTCATGTTTTGGCTACAATATTTACCATGTTATGCACCAATCATGTGAGGATCACAATCTCTTTAGGGTGCATACATGGTTTGGCCACATGTTTCCGTAAATCTTGTTTTGATTGTGATTTTATTACATTTTCAGGGACATGGTAATCTAGGTAATTTCACATGTTTATTTATAACCATGTTCCAATTGTGCACCAACCACTACCCTCTCTAGTAAGCAGCATGTTTACTTGGGAAAATCACATGGTTTCATCTAATAGTGATCAAACCATGCTCCCCCTTAAAAGGAATATAAAACCCTAAACCCACCAAGAACTAGCCTAAGTTCAACAAAAAAAACATAAATAAAAAAATTAAAATAAAGGATAAAAAAAGAATAACACGCCTCAAATGTTCAGAGACATTATAGTCTCCCTCTCTATGTACATATCGTCCTCGAGAAGTGTCTCTTGATGCCCTTATTAAAAAACATAGGCCACTAAGCTCACATATATGATTCCCACTCCCATGTCACTTCTTAAATACATATATGCTGCCATAAAATATGAATGAGAATCACCATCTTCCCTCACATTAACTTTTCATTTTGATCAATAATCTACATCGACCATTCTTAGAGTGAAGAATCAGCCTTTGACTCAATTTATGTGGAAACCCAAGAATAATATACATAAATATTACATCAATTTATATGAATATTCAATAGTTACCACTATTATAAACACTATAGGACTATAAAGTTTTAGTATATTTGGATACTAGATACTAACTGAAAATTACCTTTTTATAATTTTCACACACTTTTAAAGAAAAAGTGAGAAACCTCATGATGCCAAACCACAAAACATCAATCACCATAAAAAATAGTCTAATATTAATAATCAATTTTGATCATATTATAAGCACAATCAATATATAATTTCAATCGAATACCATTTACCTTTGTTTTTTGGTCATCTGTGATCATCTATTCGAACCAGTAAGCCATCTTGTCCCGTGATTGAATAACCTCCTCTATATTTACCTTAATTTCATAGAATCCTCATCATAATAAGGTATTTCTTGTTTATCCAACCACATTTCTCCTTATTTTTTTCCATGGGATTTAATATATTAGATATTCAGTCTGAAACATCAATAAGGACCTTAATCAGAAAGGAAACCTCCAACATTTCTTCCTCTGAATGGTTCATAAGCTCCCATGTTTTCTCTTTATTTGTAGCCTCCTTGTCTGCCTCTAATTACTAGCCTTACAAACCAATGAAAGACTCACTATTGGAAAGAACATGCACCAAAGTTTTTCCTTGCATCCTGGTGGGTCTTCTATCTCACCACTTGCATTCTCTAGTTTCTAAGAATATCCACCTTTATATTACTTATCATTATAATTGAAGACACAAATACTTGATCCTTTAATTCTAGGTAGATCATGTCTCAATGGGTTTTGGAATATATTAATAATATTTATTCTCTTTTTTACTTCTTACCCTTATCCAAAATGCAGCTCCTCGAGTCCCCGATTCCCTTCCTCCCCTTCCTCCTCATCGAGCTATGTATCCCTCTACCGATGCATCCCTCTGTACTATTGATAAGTGTATTCTAGGAAAAAAAAAATTCTGGTTATGATGTTGTATTTAATTGAACAATCTTTCCAATTTTGGAGATTTTTTATTTTTTTGTATCTTATGGTAGGATAAAATGAATTTTCTGAAAAATAATGAAAATAGGAAAATTTTGGAGTGAAAAGACACTTTGCACAATGAGCGAAGTGAAGCAGTGTGACACTGAATTTTTGAGGGATTTTTAAGATAAAAAACTATATGTAGAATAATTATACATCATGTAATCACATTACATGTCATCACTTCATCAAAGAGGAAGGCTAGAGCCAGGACAAGTCATGAAGTTAATATATTATATGAAAGACCATTAAACATCATGTAACTACATTACATGAATTGAAATTTTTTTATATTTTATTTTGGAGAAGAAAAACCCCACGAATTAGGGTATTTGGAGATTTAATGTTTGCATTGTGTGAGTCCCCATTACATGTCATGAAAGGGGTCAACATTCCGAATCTTCGAAAGAGATTCACACAAGATTTGCGGAGATTCCAAAATCATAGAGGCAACATCGTATTAGGATTTCACAGCATGAAACACTATTACACATCATGTAATGTGTCGGGAAGAACCAATCTAAATCCATTAAATAGTGGAGTTTCTAGATACTTAAGACATTCAATCAGAGACCATGCTTGGAGCGAGAAGATGCATTGTGAAGGGCCCTCCCTGACCTCCCTCTATTTTCATTATGTATTTATTTTCTTTCCTCTTTACATATTATTATCTCATCACTATGATGAGGGGGTAAACCCGGATTTTTCTAGGGTGATTTAAATATACAGAGGAAGGTGTGTTTGCTATATTTTATCTAATTTATTTATGTATTTGGTTTGTGGGATTTCTATATTCATCTTCCAATCCCTTTATTTTTATTTTTTCATGACCATTGACAATTTAATTAAGAATGAACATTAAATTTGCACAACTGATGAACCTAAACAAGGCATGACCATTGTCGAACTTAGGGAAAATCAGGTTTAAAAATGGTATCGGGACAAACTTGTTTCAAAAAAAATACTAAATTACTATACCAAGGGAAATATAGGAATGACACATCAAGGAGGGGATACCATGACTGTTAGGTCTTCCTTGTCTGGAATCTAACACCAATAATAAGTCAACACAATTTATAAAATACAATTACACATGAACCTTGAAATTAAAAAACCCTGGTATCCTTTCCAAATCTGATCACAACCTAATCAATTTACTCCTTCATTTTCATTCTGCTTCCATTTTCACATAATCAAATAAACCAATATTTTCTCACCTATTTCTTCAACTTAATTGAACTAAATGTTTTGAAATTCTAATCAGAATAACTTCACCATCTTTTTAGGTTCCACATTGATCCTTCTTAACACTACATTTTAATCATCTGAGTATGATATTTGGAGTTTTATAAATTTGAATTTGCATAGTACCATAGGTAATTAACGATTCCATGACAGGATATCAAACTGGAACCATTTCCGAGCATTGAAGAAAGTTAGTTTTTAGTTTTTTTATAAATTTTTAATTTTAATTTTTGTCTTTATTTATATTCTAATTTTTACACCAGGTGTGCTGTGATTTTTAGATTTTTAATCTTTAACACACGACTAAAACACTATATTAAAGGACAAAGACGTCATTGATTAAAAAAAATTCTAATCCAATCTTAGAAGTAAAAGTAACTATAACCATGGAGGGATATGAACAAAATCAATATTCTAGGATCATTTAGAGAGATCATGGGTTGATAATGCTAGCTAACTATGGGTGGTCATCCAACACAGGATTTCAACCAAGCATCCTAGAACCCCCACTACAACAAACCACTTAAAAATAAATCCTTAGATCATTTCGATGATATCAAATACTATAAGATTCACAACTGCACCACATGAATATCCGAATAATAATTTGGGAAGCTTCCTCAATCTCTGTGATACATTCCAATTCCAAAATGTTTCAAGAGACATGGAAAGACTTCGTGTTTTCTGATTTCCTTACGAGATCAAGTTCAAGACTGGATCTAAAGCCTGCATGTGCATTTCATCACTATATGGGATGAGTTTTCTAGAAACTTCCTCACCTTCTTCTTTCCACCTTCTAAATCAATGGATATATGGGTAAATATTCTAAACTATTGAAAATTTGATGATAAATCCCTATATTCTACATGGGAATGGTATAAGAACGTGACTTGTAAATTCCCTCATCATAGAATATAGTTATGGATGCTAATAAAAACATTTTATAAGGATTTGTCATATGGAAATAGGTTAATTCTTGACGTTGCATCTAGAGGATCATTGATGAAGAAGTCACCTGAAGCATACAACCTCCTAGATAAAATAGAGAGCAAAAAAAATTTGTGTTAAGGAGAAGGAACAAAATGAAAAGGTTTTCATGTAGTAAATAAAAATTACAACATGGAAGTATAGCTGGAGTCACTAAACAAGAAGATATACATCGCGATGGGCCAACAAAAAAACCCTCATGGTACATGTGTAGAAGATGTGATTTATGTTGACTAAAACTGCGGTAATCAATTTTAGGGATATAGGCCACAATAACAATAAGGATAAGGATTTCAATAGAAACTATAAGGGTAACAACAAAAATAACCTCATGATCCCACACTAACAATCCAAATCCATTATTTAGAAGATACTTTGGTAAAATTCATGATTTATTTTGGTGCAGTATTCAAAGAAATTAATGTAGAGGTATCAGACCAAAAATCCATATAATGTAATCTAGTGCTTTAAGGTTTCCAAATTGATGATAATCTTAGAGAGAGACCTATAGGTACACTACCCAAATTTCTAAAGTACACCCACGTAATGATTTTAATGCTATAAAACTCAGAAGAGGTAAGAAAACCAAAGGAACTGGTATAGAATTTTTAGGATGACAACCAATGGAAGAACGAGAAGAGAAAGGTGAGAGTGGAAATGAACAAATAGATGAAGAAGAAGAAGATGAAAAACCACTTCAGTATAAGCCCGGGATGCATTTTCCATAAAAATGGTTCAAGTGAAGCAAAATGTGAAAAGAGGAAAGTTTTTGAAACACTTTAAAAATTGTCATATTTATATACCTTTTTCAGTGGCACTTGCGAACATGCCAACATATGAAAAATTCATGTACAAGATGGTAACCAAAAAAAGTAATCTTGAAGAGATTGGGACCATTCCACTCACACATGAGTTTTTGGAAGTGGTATCAAATGACCTACATAATAAGCAATGAGATCCAGGTAGATTTTCAATTACTATATTTATCGAAACTAAAAAATTTGGGAAATATTTGTGTGACTTAGGTTCAAGTATAAATATCATGTATTGCACAACATTATAGTGTTTGGGAATAGGTGGACTAAATCTAACAATATTAATTCTTCAACTAGCTGACTGAACCTTAAAATCCCAAAAAAGAGTCATCAAGGATATGTTGATTAGAGTTGACAAATTTTACTTCCCCATAGAATTCCTAGTAATTGATATAGAAGAAGAGGAAAATCCACTCATTCTGGGAGGTCCATTTTTAGCCATAGGGAATGCACTGATCAATGTTTAAAATATACACCTTTTTCTGATAGTTGGAAGTGATCAATTATGTTTCAATATCCACCAGGTAATTAAGAACTATGATGTGTAAGAGGAAATTGAGTTTGGATAAGGAGAAACACCTATAGTTGATATATTTTTTTTGAAATTGAAGAGGTAAATGAGTTAGATGCTATTGTGGAAGAAGATTATCAAGGATGAAAGCACCAAAGGAGTAAATGAATCCACTACACTTGATAAAGGGTAAAAAGTATATATGATACATAAAATTCCATTTATTTGATCTATATTGAGAAAAAAAAATGGTGGGACATTTCCATGAAGGTAAATCAAGTGATACCAGCTGGGAGAATTAATATATTCAGTGAAGAAGTACATG
Source organism: Viscum album (assembly GCA_963277665.1). Taxonomy (NCBI): domain Eukaryota; kingdom Viridiplantae; phylum Streptophyta; class Magnoliopsida; order Santalales; family Viscaceae; genus Viscum; species Viscum album. Next base: position 777,363,517 of record OY728135.1, on the reverse strand, counting down.
GGCCGACCTATAAGGATATGACACAACTGAGACCATTTATAGACCCTGAATAGGTAAAACAATTAATCATCCTTCACGTGAGGTGAAGCCGAAGGAGGTAAGGTCGAGCCAATGACAGTAATAAAAATCACTTCTGAGAGGCAACCCATATTTTTTTCATTATTTTATATTTTTATAGGCATGCATGAACTCACTCCAAATATTTCAACATTCATTGATAATGGCTTGTGATTTCACTTGTTTTTTTAATTTTCAGGACCATCAAGACCCCATGTAGTAACAAGTAGTGAGAATCAAAATAAGGTACAAAAGAGTAAATGTCATGAATCTTCAATAGAAAAAACCTAAATATCCATGATTGAAGGGTCAATTTTAAATGGGAGTAAGAGTTTTAATTCTGTATTTTTCAACCATACTACCCACATTTAATTAGATGTTTTTAGCTGCCAATTTTATGCCCTCACATGATTCTCCCTTTAATAAAATGAAATAGGCGACATGAAACTACATATGATAATTAACATTCCATGAGTTTGAATGACATTGTCAATAAATTTGAATGAGAAAATAGGGAAAATAATTATTATAGATAATCTAGTGGATTAATATTTTCCCGAATGGCCCGAAGGCCTTCATTTTTATTTATTTTTGATAATCCCCTTTCAAGGGATGAGGGGGAACCATTACAAGGCCCGTATTCTTAGAGATTACATGGATCTTAGGCTTATGAGATTACATGACCTGAATGTCTTATGGAATTTAACCAGACTATCTACAAGGAACTGGCCCTCCCCATCATTTGCATCATGATTGTATCTCTCCACCTTCGCATGGTTGTCTGGATAGGCATCCCCTGAAAGAACAGGTTGGTCCTGATGGCATATCCATACCCTCTCATTATAAAAAATCCATTTGGCTCTGCTCTGGTGAGTGCACATTCTTTGAATTGTCCTCTGGGGCTGCTCCTTTTCTATAGAGTCTGTCTGGGGAAACAACATTGATCATGTGGCCCAAAGGCCTTGAGGTGTCCTAAAGGCCTTAAAGGTGGCCCAAAATCCTATTAACCCGAAGGAATGGGTGGCCCGCAGTCCGTAAGGACTCCAAGACCAAACCGATGGCCCAAGGTGAATAGTTCAGGCTACTTTAGTACTGAACAGTAACTGCTACAGTAACTGCTACAGTACCTACTACAGTGCCACATAGAGCTTCTACAATAACCAAATAGTACGTGATAATTTTGATCATTTTAAATGAATTTTTCTAATATTTTCCATGTTTTAAATTTATTATATTTTCATTCATTGATTAAATTATTTTTATATATATATCCATGATTGATTTTACCAACCATTCATCTCATTCATAAAGAATCCACTAAGACAATATTTTCCATTAATTCTTTCGTATGTTTCTCACGAAACTCAGGCATGTTTTGTTCTAGAAATTTCTTTGTATCTTATCAATGATTTTAATGAAAAAAATCACTTTTAAAATGATTACGGCATTAATTTTTTAAGCTCTTATTCTGAGACCCACCTTACATTTATCCATTTTTATCTATAGAATCCCTGAATAGACTTATTAGGAAATTATCCCTGATAAAAGAAAATTTTATCCTTTCCTACCATCCCCTAAATATTTTTCATGATTATCAAACATAGGAGTCGAGAAGGGACATCTAGTTGAAGTGATGGTCATTTTGTAATGGATCAGTGAGGGTGATATTTCATGAGATTTGGGGAAGGTAAATTCATTTTATTTATTTAACACCCTCTTAAGAAATTATTTGTGCCTAGAGAAATTAAAAAATCAAAATTTACTTGACTAGTGATCTTGTTATAACTATTAAAAATAGTGTCGTGAGGATATAATCGGGGATTTGGTGCTGGATAAGAGAATTTTCCCCAACACAACATTCAAGAAATAATGGAAAAATAATAAAAAGATGTTGTTTTATTTATTTAATTTCATTTCTTTATGAGCCTTCTCTGAGGTAATAGGGGGAGATGAGAATTTCCTTGAGGTATTTTGGATTATCATGCAAAGTAATTTAGAATTGAACCTCCTTGTTGAGATTTACTTTTTACAACATTTACCTTCCTATACTAAGACTCAGAGTGATTTGATCCTTAATGATGTAGCCCTCATGATTGGTTGTGATTAATTATTTATGCGGTGGAGTTATAAGATGTCTTGAAGGCCTGTGGTAAGTTACATGTTCTTGAGATATGTGAATCAGTTTATTCATTTGTACCCTGATAATGAGCGGAAAAATTCACGTGAGTTAAATTAATAATGGAATGCATATTGATAATGGATTTAAAAATTAAAATGGATGAATGAAGAAACTTAGATATTTTAAAATAAATAAAGTAAAATAAATGTTTGGATAGTTTATTTTAAAAAATGAAGCGTTGATAAATTTTCTACAAGAGATGCCCGAACACTTATTCTTCCATTTGACCAATTGATCTTAGACAAATTGAATTTGAAGAAAGGTAAGGTGAATTTCCTTTGTAGTATGTTGAGATTTCATCCTTGAGGACAATGATGAATTCAACTATGGGGGTATTTGATAAGTGTATTACATGCATACATTTTATGGTTATTATGTTGTATTTAATTGAATAATATTTACAATTCTGGAAAATTCTAATTTGTTTTATATCATGTGGTAGGATGCCATGAATTTTCAGAAAAGGAATGAAAAGAGGCAAATTTTGGAGAAAAAATACACTTCATGTCACAAGAGAAGCAAAGAACTGTGACATCAGATTTTTGAGGGATCTTGAAACCATAAAACTACGATTATAATTATTACATGTTGTGTAATTCTATTACACATTGTTACTTCATCGAAGAGGAAGGAAGATTATAGGACAAGTTGTAAAGTTGATACATGATGTGAAATACCATTAAATGTCATGTAACTACTTTACACAACTTTAAATTTTTCATGATTTATTTTTGGAGAATAAATACACCAAGATTCATAGAATCTAATGATTTTAAGGTTACATGATGTGAGTCCCTATTACACCTCATGAAAGGAGTCAACATTCTAAATCTTCGAAAAAGATTCACAGATATTCAAAAATAATTAAGGAAACATTTTATCTGGATTTCATGAAATGAAACACTATTACACATCGTGTAATGGGTTGGGAAGAACCAATCCAAAGCCTAAAAATAGAGGATTTTATAGCCTCTTGAGGCATTCTATTGGAGACCATTCTTGTAGCGAGAAGCTATATTATGAAGTTCCTTCCTCAAACCCTCACTATTTTCATTATGCATTTCTTTGATTTCTTCCTTACCTCTTATTCTATCATCACTAGGATGTGGGGTTAAAGCCTCCATGTCCTAGGGTGATGTAAATATATGGGGGAAGTTGAGTTGGATTTATTTTTAATACTTTATTCATGTATTCAGTTTGCATGATTTTTGTTTTAATATTCCAATCCCTTTCTTTTTATTTTATCAGGACCATTGATAATTTAATTAATAAGAGACATTAAATTTTCACAACTAAAGACCCTAAAAGAGGCATCACCATTGTCAAATTTAGGGTAAATCATTTTTACAAAAATTATTGTGAAAAAATTGTTTTGGAAAAATCCAAAATTACCAGAATAATGGAAATATATGATTGTCACAACAAGGAGGGAATACCATGACCATTCTATATTCTTCGTATCGACCCCAAAACCAATCAAGAATCAATATAATTTATAAACTCTAATTTTTCCTAAACCCCGAAATTACAAAACCCTGGCATTATTTCAAAATTTTATCATAACCCAATAAGTTTGTTTCTCCATTTTCATTCTACCTCATTTTTTCCAAAATAAAATAAACCAATATTTTCTCAACTCTTTCTTCAAGTTAATAAAATTAAATGTTTTTAAATTATAAAAAAAATAAATTCATCATATTCGTGGGTTTGACCTCAAACTCACCTAATAATAAATTTTAATTGTTTGAGTAGTATAGTTTGAGTTTTATACATTTAAATATTCATAGTATCGTAGTTAATTAACGATGACCTATAGGGATATCAACTGTCTCCAAAGAAATGGATAGAATCCCCACCACTTGATTCTTCTCCAATCATTCCATGACCTTTTTTAAAGGTATCATCATGTTGGCTTTGGTCCAAAAATCACTCTTCAATTCCCAGTCCTTCAAAATAGTTACTCATATTTAAGTTAGAAAAGATTCTTTTTGGACAAGATCCCCTTTCAGGATTCATCCAGCCATCAGTACCTTTCATTGAGCTCTTCTATTCCTTAAAATCCATTGAAACACCCTCTCTTGATGCTTGACTCACCACTTCCAAAATGTTTCCATTGCCAGACCACACAACCCCTACTTAGGATCCACAATTCAATGTGATGGGGAAATGATATATGGAACCCTCAACATCCACCTCCTTAGTTTCCACTAACCTGGAAGGAGATTACACAGTGGTCTTGGGATCGAATAGATAATTCCCCAAATGGTAGAATATTTCAATGACATTAAATTCAACATTCATCAATCTTGTATCTTCTAGAGTAGTGTTGGATTGAACAGAACCACAATTACCCACCTTGTCTATTATTAATGCATATGCCTTATCCTTGTCGAGCAATTTTGAGTCATTTAATTGGGAAACATGATCCCCTATTTGTGGCCTTTAAAACAGGCCTAGGGAATGTGAGTTTTACACTTATAGAATGCACAATAATTTGACCAAGATTCAAACACACTAGGTTATTTTTAGCAGAACTCTTCCCCAAATTCAATCCAAATCCACTCTTTCGGCAGATTAGTTGTGTCAAATTAAACAAATATATAGGGGGGAATTCAATGATAGATAAAGTTAATTATACTATCCACACACATATACCATTCAACAAAGATTCCAATAAAACAAATAACTATATGATTTTAGATTTTTAATCGTAACTCAGGAAAACATGCTCGCAGTGCTATTGAAGGAGAATGTTATTTCATATAGAAATCGCATGACCACTAGAAAAGGTATAAATTACTACCATTATATTTGTGTGTAGTACTATACCAAGATCGATTCAATCCATCCAATGAATCCAAATGAACCATAAAATCATTCTTATCCGAAAGATCCTCAATCACACATCCTTTAAAACCCAAAGAATTGGAGAAAAATCTATCAAAAGAGGAAACCAAAGGCTATGGAGACTTATATCATGCCCTAGATTCATAATAAGAAGGCTTGAAGATTTCATGAGCTCTGAAGGTGAATACAATATATGAGATGATCAATTAAAAAGGGATGGAACATTTGGGAAAATGGAGATTCATGGAAAATCTAGAAAAGAAATGGGAAAGTAGATAGGGGAAGAGAAGGTAGTAAATACCCATAGGAAGGGAAAAAATTCCCCCTCTAATGATGAGTGGGACCGGGTCCACATATATTATGGTTAGATGATTTTAGAAGATAATAGAGAGAAGGGTCACACTCCACTGGCGGTACACTTTTTTTGTAGTAATCAATAGCCTTATGATAACCAAAGATTATATTTTTAATTTTACAATATGATAGGTCTTATATTTACACAAGGAATTTAATATACTTTCTATGATTTTATCATCCATATAAAAAATAAACATTAATAATATAATGGGATGAAAAGCTAATTTACCAATTGTTTTTTTCTTGTCTTTAAGATGAAGAAGGTAAATCATGGCCAAAAAAGATTAAACTATTTTCTAGTATATTTATGGGACCTTAATGGAACAACTATTATCTATATTTTATGTTTTAATCATCCAACATAAGTAAAAAATATAATTTTACCTAAAATTTGTACCTCCTATATTATTGAAATGCCATGTTATAGACTTTAACCTCAGACTCACTCGATTTTAAGGAATAATTGAACCCCCTTAAACACTATGGAGTTCTATTTTAATCAAAATCATAGCCAATATTACCCAGAACCAACCTTTTGACATAATTGGATCCTATAGTTTTGAGATATCTTCTTCTCTTATAAGCGTAAACATGGGACATATCAATCAAATGAGAGCATAAAATAATCATAAGTGTATGCTAACATAATAAAGTTCATCTTATCAAATAAAATATTCACACTTAGAAAATGATAGATCATAAAATAAAAAACAATTAATATTCAGAAGCATGATCAATATGGGTGTCAATGTTTTTATCATTATTCAAGAGTCATCATATAAGCCTGTGGCATCATAAGCATAGGAAATCATAATCCTGTTAAAATATATATTCATAGTCATTTCCTCTCATAATATTGTGATAATATCTATAAAAAACCATACTTACACATCAAAATGTGAACATACATATTCACAATCATGTCCACATGTACTCTTGTGAGCATATATAGAAGCAATCATACTCATGCATAAAAATGAGAAAAAACCTATTCCCAATCAAGACCATTCTTACCATCATTCTCTCATGAGATATCAATATCATATTACCCAATGCATTAAAGTTATCTAATGGGCCCAACCTACACATAATCATAATCCATTAATATACATTCCATAAGGCCATGAAAATGTTTATCATTATGACATAGCTTAACCTGTGAAAAATAAAATGGGTTTCATAAATATTTCACTATCATAATCAATAATAATCTAAAGAAATAATAAGGTCGGTAACATTATATCATTTCCCCAATGATGTATAATTTATATTAAATGATGTTTTCATAGACTAATATACCTATAAAAGATCACTGAAACATTTATTGTGGAAAATAAAATTTTTATTTTTAAATCACTTATTTAAAATCTTGAAAATTCTAGAAGATTAGGGAAAATATTTCTTTAAAAAACATGGAATCTGATAATGTAATCTTCCAAGTAAATAGTATTTATGATTATGGGAAGATTCATTGATGTGGTATACATTAAAACTAAGATTATTTTTAAAATGCCAAGAGTATTATTTTAAACCATTTTATAGAAAATAAAATATCAAAAAAAAATTTAATCATTTATTAGAGAATAGTTAAAAATATTCTTGAAAACATTTCAATGAAAATATGGACAACGAAGAAAAATATTCCCTACTAAACAATAAATAATATCAGTTTTTCTTAAAAAGATTCTTGATCATTTTAAGTAAAAAATAAATGGAAATGGTTCCATTATTTCAAAATTACACGAATAACTGGAGAAAAATAAAATAGTTGGGGCTTAAAGTATATGATCCATATTATTTTCTTCAACAAAAAGTTAGCATAAACAATTTTGAAAAGAAATGAGATTATAACATAAACCTCCTACCTCATGTCTCATCTTGTATCACACAAATTAAAATATCCTATATAATATATAAATATTTGTTATAAATATATTATATAACCACATTCATTAATAACATATTATTTACCTATTTATTATAATTTCCACACATCCTTTTATTAATAATAACTTAATTAAGAATAATATTTTGGTGAAAATCGGTATGTTTTACTTGCATGTTTCTGTTCAATGGGTTTGATAATTGAAATTTGGTCATGGTTTCATCATATTTGGAAAATTAATCATGAAATAAGTATTATATATATTTATTATTGAATCTTTTTTAACCATTCATATAAAAAAATTATGAAAATTGAATTATGTCACTTTGTGGAGATGGTAGTCCATACTACGTATGAGTGATGTTTCCACTTTTTGATGGTTGGGAAAAAAATAAAGATAAAAAATAAAAAACAAATTCAATAATAATTATTATACCACATATATCATAGTTAATTCATTAAACATATCCATGTTATTATCTATGTAAATAAAAAGTAAAAAATGAAACATGTCACTTTGTAGAAGTGGTAGTCCACACGTACGCACGAGCGAAGTTTTCAGTTTCCAAAAAATAGAAGTGTGAAAAGTTAGAGAATATATTTTAATTATATTAAAATAATTATTTCAAAAATATAATATATAAAATTTAAATCCATAATATTAACCAATAATTAAATATGGTTGTGGAAAATGAATTACATCTTTACATGGAGGTGGTAGTCCACACATATGCACAAGCGATACTTTCATTTCCGATTTGATTGAAATGAGGTGGGAAATGGTTATTTAATCATCCAAAAAAACATGTCATAATATTTATTATATTTAGTTAATAATTTTATTTTGGATACAATATGTTTATATATGGTAAATTGAATGTACTCGGTTAAGAGTTATACCTTTTCATTTACAAAACCTTGTTTGGCATACATGTTAATCCTTGGAAGGATGGTAATAAGATCAAAACAAGACCTATAAGACATGGTTAGGGATGTTATAAAATTATTTGTGTAAGTATTTTAAAAGATAATAGTCTCTTTAAATGAGATGAATATATTATATGTGGTTTCCTTTTATAAGTAAGGGGCATGCTTTGAACTTTCCAAAAGACTAAAACATATTAATGTCTTATTCAAGAAAAAATGGTTCCAAAATGACTAATATATTAATAGGAGATGACATAACATAAAAATATGATCATAAAATATGATATATATATATATATATGATAAATTTTTATTTTAAACCTTATTATTTTATTTTAAAACCTTTTAACATGTTTAAAATATTATAATGGTAATTAAATTTTTACAAAAGTTACTATTCATATTGACCAAAAAATGAAAGTGAACTCATTTAAAAAAAATTAAATTATGAATCCAATTATATATTCCATTTTATTAAATTCTATTTATATATGTGGAAGAAATTTCTTTTAAAATAAACCCACAAAGTGCGATGAAAAAATGGTTTTCAAGATAATTTATTTTAAGTAAAAACAATTTTATACCAAAATTAAGCATAATGTTGATTACATTGAAACTAATTATATTAAATTAAATTAAAAAAACTAATTTATTTTTAAAATATATTAAAAAGAATGGTACTTTGTAAATAGTAGAATGGGAAAGACAATTTTCTATAAATTCGGTATATTTTCACCATTCAGTGAAAAAACATCTTTTTGGAAATATATAAGTAATTAAAACATAGGAAAATTTTGATAGGATTATTAAAATAATTATAACCCTTTTATAAAATAAAATCTATAAAATTTTCATAAATTAATTACAATATTCTAAGATAAAATTTAATAAAACCTATTTTTGAAGAAAACATGTTTTTGAAGAATAAAATGAAATACTAAAAATTGATTACTTATCTATTATAAATTAATAAATGTATTTAAATTATATAGAACCTTTATAAAAAAATTAATAAGTTATTTATTTTTATTCTTACCGCTAATTTAATGAAAAGGTTATAATGGTCATATTTAAATTATAATAATGCCATAGTATATTATGGCTTGTTTAAACTCAGTGGTTAGTGAAAAAAAGATATTAAATAAATTAAATTTATTTAAAGAGATATATATATCATAAAATGTTGAGGTTTTAAATTATACCCTCTTATAAATACTTCACCCTCAAAATTACATAACTCTGATACAAACCTTTAAGGATACTTCTATCTCACCACATCCTCGAGTTCCCAATATAGCTTCATTAAATTTATAATTCCCCCAAATAAAGTTAATTAGGTGACTATTATTGTTCAATAGATATTTATATCTATAATACAATATTTGAAATGGTTATTATTCATATGAAAGATAATTCTCTAGTTTTATGAACTTTGAGTTCAATATGTGTGAAGGATCTGCAATATACTTTTTTCAGGATACATACATGAAACACATTATAAACTTAAGATAGATTTTGTGGAAAATCCAAGTGATAAAAAACCATCTTAATATGATCAAGAATTTCCAAGGGTATGATATATCTAGGCCTCATATTAACGTATTTCAAAATCACATAACCTTCTACTAAGGAGATATTCCTAGGAATACCTTGCCACCAACATCAAACTTTGGATCTCGCTAACAACTATCATCGTAAGGTTTCTATTGATTCTAAGTTGACCTGATGTGATAGTAAATAGATAGAATATTATTTATCATTTTATTATCTATATTATGTATAAAAATATATTTTTATCTTACTTCATCCTAGTGAATTGGATTTATATACTTCCATAAAAGGCTTCATAAGAATCCATTAGAATGCTCGAGTGAAAGCTATTATTATAAGATAATTAAAAATGAGAAATATGTTGATACCAAACACCTTTTAAATATAGATAATAGTATCTAAAAATATCCTCCATGGTTTTAATGGTCCTATTATACTGACCATCTTTCTAAGGTTGATATGCAGTATTGAAACTCAAATCAATATCTAGATCCTACTAAAGACTTATCCAAATATGTGAGGTTAACCTTAGATCTGGATCAGATACAATTGACAGTGGTGTTGAATGAAATTTCACCACATTCTTAATTTATAGTTTATTAATTTTATCACGAGAGAAATAAAATCTTCTGGTAATAAAAAAGGTTGATTTCATAAGGTAGTTGACTACAAGACAAATAACATTATTCCCTTTAGATTTTTGGGGGTGTCCTGTAACAAAATCGATGAAGATGTGCTCCTATTTTAATTCTAGTATGGGTAATTTTTGTATCACCCCCTTAGAGTTATACCTATAAACCTTAACTTTTTTACATAATAAGGATCGAGATATATACTCTGAAATATCCATTTTCTTATTAACCCACCAGAAATACTCATTCATGTTTTTATATGTCTTCATACTTCCATGATGAATAGAAAATGATTATTATATTAATATAATATATGATTCTTTATGTATATAAATTGATATGATACATAATTGGTTCTTGAACCTCATTATTACATCACAGTCTTTGTTAAACCCAGGAACATTTCTCACCTTCTTCTATAGTTCCACATCCACCTTCTTTATTTTTTTAATCCTATCATGGATGGTTTGTTGAATATTTATTTGAGAAATTTAAGAAATTTCCCCTTTACTTAAGATTTCAATATTCATATTATAAAAATACATAAATATTGGATATATTTTAATCCTAATCATGGAATAAATTTCACAGTCCCACTTAGAGCATCAACCACCTTGTTCACCTTCATATGGTGGTAGTGTATTGAGCAATCATAATCTAGGATCAAATCAAACAAAATTCTAAAGAATAGATTTAAATCAGTATTTTTGAATATATAATTCATGATTTTATAATAAGTATATATATATATATAACACTTTACCCCATTAAGATAATGCATGCATATCTCCAAAGGAAAAATTACCACTTCCATATCCAAATCATGAATCGGGTAATTTTTCTCATGAAATTCAAATTAGAAAGTGGCATAAGCTACCACCGTATCACTCTTAATGAGGAAGCATCATATTACCTTCATTTGTGCATCAATATAGATCAGAAAACCTTCTCCAATATATGTTTTTGTAAGAATAGTTTTTATAACTAACTTTCAGATTAGTTCCTTGAAATTATTCTTATATTATTCTGTCCATAAGAATTTGGATCCCTTCTATGTCAACTTGGTTATTGGAATTTATAGTGGTGAGAAATTTATCACTAAGTGTATATAGTGTCCTAAAAAAATAATAAAACTATTAATTTAAATCACCGTGGTTGTTTTGGTCTACTATTTAAAAATTCATTACATTAAAGGGTCCACCAATATACCCTCACTTGAAATTTAGGACCCAAGAATGAGACTTTACATATCCAAAATCCACACATGGTAAATTTGGAATCTATATTCTTCCTTTTTAGGGTCTTCAACACAATCCTAAAATTTTATACATGATCTTATTTACTCATAGGATATATAATACTATCATCTATAAATATTACCATTGAATGAACAAGATAATCTCTAAATACACTATTAATTAAATTCATAAAGATAGTAGGATAATTATTAAGTCCAAATGAAATAACTATAATTTCATAATGAAAATTTATCATATGGAAATGAAACTTTAGTATAGCCATCTTCTTGAGCATTAACTGATGATATCTAGTGCGAAGATTAATTTCGAAAGTTATTGCTCTTTTTGTAATTGATCAAACAGATCACAAATATGGGGTATATGATTCTTGTTCTTAGAAATGATATTCTAAAATTGTTATTTATCATTAAAAATATGCATTAACACATATTTATTCTTATAAAAAAATAGGTTTACCCCATAATAATTCACTATGGTGTATGAAGCTCTTATCAAGATTCCCCTAGAGTTACTCCTTCAATTAAAGAAACTCAATCAGGGTCATTCTATATAGAGTCCTTGAAATAAGTATAATATACAGTATGATTTAAATTGAAAACTAAACTTCACCATTCTTTGAAATACCAGAAAATTATTCAATAAATATATTATAATTTTAAGAAACTAGTAATATATTCAATGTTATGCTTCTCCCTAACCATTTTAGATAATTTCCCTCATGAATCGGTAGTATTTCTAACAAAATGTAATTAATTTCCATTAGAATTAATTACTCATACACTCAGTGATAGACGGTCATAAGTTCATTTATAATATTAAATATGATTTCTTTGTTATATATATTTATATATAATATATATAGAGAGAAAAAAACTGATCAAAATCACATCAAATTCATCTAAAGGATAAACAATAATATTTTTATTGGAAAGATTCTTATAGAATTTAACATTCAATCTATAAATATATAGTCCCAAATAAGTATTCCTTGATCATCATGATCCACTTTAAAAAATAACACAACATAATACCTTCCTTTTTATAAGAGATATCCCTATTATTAGGGCACTGACTCAGATAATACCCAAGTTCCCCATATATAAGGTATTGAACAATAAATGGTATATTAGGATATTGATTATTTCTATCAATCAAACTCTTTATTATCCCTTGGAAATTACTTTTTCTAGGCTATTTGTTTCATACATAAAACGTTGTCTCATTAATTTGAGACATTTGTTTGAGTGATTCTTCCCATATTATTGACATGTAGGATGATGAATCTTATCTCCTCTATGGTATTAATCAACTAAACTCCCAGAAACTCCATTTTTTGCTAATTAAGTTTGTTAAGTAACTCACCCAATTTATATTTTTTAAATATATATTTGGATGTTTGGTTAGTAAAAATCATATGTTTTTTCATTCTATGTAACATTTTATTTGGTTTCTCATAAGAAAAAAAATTGTGTTATCTATCACATTCAGTGTAATCATGATTTATCCTTGTTCTAACCATTAATAAGAACTAAAAAATAGAGTGTGAGTAACAATGATCATTGTGAGTAATAATTTATTCATGAAGAATCATTCATAAGATGTCTAAATCATGAATCCTTATATTAAATCTATGACACATTAGGTTAACCTATGTAATCCATGTCCATTATCTATTCAAATACTTGTTAATATCTTATAAAGAGAATGTGAATTAACCCAAACATATCCCTTGAGAGTGTATATCTAGGCACACAGTTTTAGTCCCACTAATCATAAACCAGTGATGATCGAGTAAATAACCAATCTACCACTTTCATATTTTTTACCCCTAGGTGGATCTATTCCATAATCAAATCAACGTATCGATATCCAGATAGGTATATATTTTCTAATAATACAACACAATCTCTACTTTACCAAATTTTCAAGAGATTATCTTATACATAGACATATTGCCAGGGTTTTTAATGAAGTTTTATAATCCTAATCTCTAAAGATAAAACAACCCTGATTTGATATCTTCTAAGATGACCTAAGAATATAAAAGATAAATATTACCTCATTTCAGATGAATATTCTACACATAACACTATTATACACACAAGAGGTCTGTAATGTTTAGTTTATTTGGAGAATAGATACATGATAAACTTATTTCTTAATATACATTCATAATCTCCAAAAAATATCTTCTTATTAGAATAATTTTATACATATTATACTTAAATTCTTCTTGGAAAACCTATGGAAGGAAAAAAAAGAAAGGATGATCTCAGATGCTTAGTAAGGGTAAATATGAGAGATGTCAATAATAAGAGATTATAATATTATCATAAGGGTATGATAACATAATCATGTGAGTATAATCAAAATATAATATTCATACCCACAAAATCATAGATCATGAACTCTAAAATAAAGTCATATTGAAGAGTATGATGAATAAGGGTGTCAAATCAGTAATCTCTATTCAATAGTCAGAACATAGTCATGTGGAATCATAAGAATAGGAAATAATAATATTTTGAACATAGGTATTTGAAATAATATCCACTAATAGTCATCTGAGCATAGATATATTTATTCATACTCATGAATCAAAATGTGAACATAGCTATTTGTAATCATTTCCATGTTTAATCTTCCGAGCATAGTTTGTAGTAATTATACGAAGGAATCGAAATATGAAAAAATATATTAAAAATAATTTCCATTCTTATAATTGATATATTATAAGATATAAATATCATATTACCTAATGTATTAGAAGGATATAAAATAACTAACCATCACATAATCATAATCCAATAATATGTGTGCCACAAGATCCTGAAAACATTTATCATAAAGTCATAGCTTAACCTGTGAAAAAGAAAACAGTTTTCATTAGTATTTCATTATCATAATCAATAACCATTAAAATAATTAATATGGATGGTATCATTAGATCATGACCCATGTGAATCATAAGTGGCATCAAATTATTTTTCATAGATGAATATACATTTAAAAGATCACTAACTCATTTTTTGTCGAAAATATCCTTTTCATTATAAAATCATTTAATTAAATTCTAAAATTTTATAAAATATTAGGGAATAAATTTATTTGAAAATAACTATGGAATATTATTAAATAATCTTTAATTAAATTATTATCAATTACAATGAGAAAGGTTATTCATGAAGAATATGTTAAAACAAATATTTTGTTCACACCTTTGGAAAAAACTACCATGTTCAGAGAATTAAAATAATATTCATTAAAATATATATTTCAAAATTAAAATATGGATAAAAATTAATTTAATATATCATTACATAAATAAAATATAGAAAATGAAAAATTACATTCCCTATAAAAGAGGAAATAAAGTTGATCTTTCTTAAACAAAATTCTCAAAAAATCTAAGTACTAAAGAAAAGAAAATGGTTCCATTACTTGAAAATTAAATTAATATTATATTTTGAGAAAATATATGGGGATTAATGTATAATATCCATATAATTCCTTTAACAAAAATTTAGTATAGATAATCTTATCAGGATATGATATTATAAAATAAATCTCTTACTTCAAGTCCCTTTTGGCTTTGTCCAAGTTCAAATATTCTGTATAATAAATAAATATTTATTATATATATATATATATATTATAACCATATTAATTAAAACTTTACTATGTATTATCCTTTTATAAGTTCTAACTATCCTTTTATTAACAATTTCTTCGTTAGAAGTAACATTCTGTTGAAAACTGGTATGTTTTCCATGCATGTTTCTGTTTGATGGTCCATGTACTTCACCTTTTTCATAATTTAGTCATCAATAAAATATTTATAATGAAATAATTATCATATTTATTAATTATATACACTTTTATAACCATTTATATAACATGGTTAAGAAAATTTAGTTACACAACTTTTTAGAGATGGTAGTTTATGCGTGCGCATAAGTGATGTTTTCACTTTTGGATGGTTGGAAAGAAATAATAAGAAATAATAATTCACCGTTAAAAATAATTATCATATCATAGATTTAATATATATTTATTAAATCTATATTTATTACCATTCATTTAAATTTAAATTGAAAAATGAATTACATCACTTCGTGAAGGTGGTAGTCCACAAGTATGCGCGAGCAACACTATCATTTTACAACTGATAGAAAGGTAAGAAGTTAGATAATATATTTTAATTAAATAAGAAAAATTATTTCATAAATATCATATATTATCATTAAATAAATCGTTTTAAACAGCCATGGACTATGGTGATAAAAAATGAATAATATCACTTTGTGGAGGTGATAGTCCACACGTACACACAAACAATATTTTTATTTCCAATTTCATTGAAAGAAGAAGAAAAATGGTTGTGAATAAATTATAATAACATATCAATATATTTATTACATTGTATTGATATTTTTATTACTAATAAAACTAGTTTAGAAAAGGTGTAAGAATAAATAAAATTGAAAGTACACGGTTAAGAGTTATACCTCTTCATTGAAAAACTTCATTTGGCTTACACATTAAGCCACGAAAGGGTGATATTCTAATCAAAAGAAACTTATATGAAATGGTGAGGGATTTTAGAAAAGTATTTTTATAGGTATTTTACAATATAAGAGGATATTTAAGTTTGAGTATGAAAGGACAGGTGGTGACCTTTTATAAAGAAGGGAGATGACACCCTATGAATTTATAAAAATATTTAAATATGTTAATGTATTATTCAAGAAAATGGGATCCAAAATGACACATATTTGAATATTATATAATATAGGGTAGAAATATAGCCTTAAAGTATAATTTATACAGGATTTTACATCATTTTAACACTTTTCATTTTAGTTTTAACTCTAACCAGATTTAACTCTTATCATATTAACTGACTTTTTACCGAAATTACTATTCATGTTGACCCAAAATGAAAGTGAACTCATTACCAAATTTAGAAATTCCAGTTAAAAGTATGGATTCCATTTTATCCAATTAAACATTTCTATGTGACATAAATTACATTAAAAATAATCCTTCAAAATGTGATGCAAAAATTTTTTTCTAAAAAAATGAATTTTAAGTATAAAAATGTTTTTAAACCAAAATTTAGAATATTTTTTATTCAAATAAAATTTATTATATTATTTTTAATAAAATTTAACTAATTAAATTTTAAAATTTGTTAAAAATAATGTGACCTTTTAAATACCTGAATGTAAAAGACAATTGTCTACAAAATCAATATTTTTCAAAATTAACTAAAAAATTAATCTTTTTTGAAAATATAAAAAATTATCCTTAATATAATATAAATATGAGGATTTCAGAAATGATATCCTTTTAAAAAAAATAAGATTTAAAAATTTTTCATAAATTATTTATAATAGTCATGCAAAATATGCATTAAAACCCATGTTTTAACCAAACATATATTTGAAGCCTGAAATGAATTTATTGAAAATTTGGTAGTTATTTATTTTGTATTAATTAATAAATTTTCAATATGTATAACCATTATAAATATTTTTTAAAATGTTTTTATTCTTATTATTACTACTAATTTAACGGATATATTATAAGAGTCACATTTAAATAATTATTATTAAATAGTATATTGTGGTTCATTTAAACATGGTATTGTGTGTAAAACAATATATCAAGGAAATTAAATTTATTTAAGGATAAATATATCATAATATAATGGGATTATATTACATATTTTTTTATCAATCAAATTTGTAGCATTTGAATCATAATTCCTAACTTGAGACACATTCAATATATCTTTCATATCTTGATGTTTTGGAGGAATATCCAATTGATAATACATCATCTGGACTTGTTCCACTACCGTAAATGGTCCCAAAAAATATGGTACACATTTTACTTACTCTATAAATAATAGTGACCTAAATTAGGTGATACCCATAAGAAAACATAGTCACCCATGGTGAACTCCAAAGGTCACCATCATCATTCAGAATAAGAACACTACTTGTTTTGAGCCATAACCAACAACTTCCTGATTAAATTCACTCACTCAGAAGTTTCCTGTACTAAACTCAGCCTGATAAATATTTAATCATAATCTTCTCTACTAACAAACAATGCACCAGGTCACTCTCATTACCATGATCTAGAGTATCATATTTCTTTACTTTACCGAGTGTCGATGTCTAATTGACACTTTGTTCTGATTTTTTGCATGATTCATTCCATGAATCAAGTTATAAACAAAAATAGCTCCCATAATAATTGTAACATAAAAATAAAATACTCACTCAACCAGTTAGTGTCAACATTTCTTAATTTTCTTTTAATGATACCCTCACACGTGAATCTATCATCTGCTAACACAACTCAACTATTGTTAGAAAAAATCCCTCTTGATTATGGATTTTGGGTGTTCTGTGTTTTTAAAAGGGTATAAATTATTGAAAAAGGTTATTTAAAAAATTATTTGTAATTTTTTTATATTTTTTAGGAGAAATGGGATTAGAATAAGTTTTTCATAATAATTCTTTAACATTTAGGCAACCACATGAGTGTTAATGTGTTATGAGATCACATAAAATTTATGAAGGTTTAGCACCACACATAAATCTATATAGATCATCAATAATCATTCATGACTAATCATACAATAACATTAAATGAAGGATAATATGCGACCATACAAGTTAATCATGTGATTGAAGAAACATAGTCTAAGGTGGATCTATCCTGTGCTCTCTAGGAATAAAGTGATGAGTATAGGTCTCATAATAATGATATCCATGAGAGATAATGCGGTAAAGGTCAGGTGATAGATATTTTCATGAAGGTGGTCTTGTGAGTATTGTTAAATGATTGATTAAAGGTGACATAGATATGTTGATATAAGGTACTGTGAGATTTATCATCAAGAATGTTGATACCAAAGTCATATTGGCAGGATTATGAAAAGTGTGGAAGAGTTGGTTGGTTTAATGGGTTGTTGATTGTGATTATTAGAGTTCAAGAGGTGTATCTATGCCTATAAATAGCTTGTCAACTAATCATTCGATAGAGATCGGTGTTCATAAATGTTTTGATCTGTAGAAATTTTTTTTTGAGAGAAGGGATCATAGGAGGTTATAGATTAAAATTCATATAACTAGAAGCTCATAAGTTATTTAGCATCAAGAAAATGTGGTTATGTGATTGAAGTCATGTAAGTAGAATAGACTAACAATGTTCACATAAAGAAAAGAAGATTTATTGATCAGATATATGTAAAAGTGTCATATGAATTGTGTATTCGTGAAGCCATCAACAATGGAGTTATATAATCAGATATTCTCACATAGGATGACCAGTTTGGGATCATGTGAAGACGTTTATTGAAGGGGGTTATGCAGTTGAGGTTAATTTCTTAGGGTCTTTTTCTTTGAGTCACATGATCACTTATGTTAATAAGGGTTACACAATCTAGGAATAGAAGTTTTGTACAAAGTTTATTTTTATCACTTTGAGGAAAACATAGCATAAAGTCGAAGTCATTTAAGTTCGAACCAATTCAGAAAAGGTAATGATCATCATAAAATTCTCCGAGAGGAGCAGTGTATTCAGTATAGTAGAGATAATGTAAAGAGATTTCATATAGTTAATGGTTTTAAACCAAGAGGGATATCATGTACACTCCAAAAATTGTAACCAAAACACACTATAATGGATTTTATACATCATCTCATTGTCCTTATATACTTCTTTGACTGCCCCATTTAATGGTAAATCAAGTAAAATTGATGTGTCTCGTGCATATTTTCATTTATGCGAAAGAATTGTTATGGTAAAGAGAGAGATTAGTGTTTTATAAAATGAAATAATATTCAAATAGAGAAGTGTTTTAATTTGTCATACCCAAATTCACCACTCCCCCATTTTAAGGGTATTAAAAAAAGTAGGGCCCATAGTCTCTCACCTATGCATACAAAAAAAAAACTACCAATACCTATGGTATAGGTTCACCTATAATCCAATTACAACATGATCTAATAAAATCCATCACCACCATAAAATAAGTAAAAACATATCCCATTATTAGATGAATGTCAAAACTCACAAGATTTTTCAACAACATTCATATAGTCTCACACCACTGAACATAAAAGGAATAATTCAATTAACCCATCCATGCACCTGGACACTACTCTTTCACTTGGACTTTTCATAGCCTCACATGGTCATGTCAATGACCAAAAAAATTGCAGTATTTTCATGTCATATAGATAATAATTCCTTTAAAATTACAAATAATCATCTTAACCTCACAACCTATAACGTATTTATAAAGTCATATTTAATCACAACAATTCCCATCCCTTGACTGGTCATAATTCATTACTTATAAAAACTTATATTCCAACACACCTAAAACACCATGAATTAGGGTCACTTATTTATTTATTCATAGATGCCTCACCCCATGCATTGGTCGTACTCTGATTCTTAGGTCTTACCAATCAAGCCTCACCTACTTACACAATGGTAGAATTTTTTTGGTTGTATAACTTATCCACGATCCATGAAGTGCTAGAAAAATTGATCACCTCCATTGTTGTCTATAAACCATAAACTATAGTATTTATCTAGAAATAACAATTCAACCATTCATGTTTGATCCAACATTAAACACTATCCTCATATCCAAAAAAGACCTCACACAACTCAATATGGAACACCACACCTTTATCTTATAAGGTCACCATCCATGATTCTAATTTACCCTATAGAACCCATAAAAATACTTTTATAAAACCCTTCCACTCTATATTAGAATTTCTGGGGGTTAACCTCACATAATCTTTTTCTAATATCCTAGAGATCTCATCCCAAGGTGTTAAATTCTAAGTCTCATGATTCCAATGGCTCAAAAACCATTACATAATTATTAATAAATATACCCAAGTAGGAAAATGAGATTGGAATAGGAGCCCCTAACTTTTAATCCACACATCCCTAGGATTCAAATAACTAAAACTTAGTTCACTCATGGAGGAACTAACAATAATTATTATCATCCAATCCTTCCTATTTTGAAACCTTCTTCCTAACTTACCATTAACTAATGACACTAATCCACAAAAAGAATTCATTTTTAACTTCTAAAGCTCTACCAAAATCACTTCCATTTTACCAATACAAACTATTGGACCACATATTTATGGAAAAACATCTTTGTTTCCCCATATATCATCATAAAACTGACACATGTTAAGTGGAAACTGGATGGTATGCTATTATATTTCTATACATGAACCCTCCAAGAATAGATTTGGATATTTAAGACATGTTTACTCCCATGGTAGTTTTATAAGTCACTATCAATTAAAGACACTATCAACCATACTTACCACACTCAATGAAACTTCCCAGTGGAATTTCTTACTAAAATCAACCAAATAACTCAAGTTCCTTTATCCAAAACGATCCTAAAAATACAAGTTTCCCCAAAACTCGTATCATACAAACTAATGGTATTTAAATATACTATTATAGTATTCCATATCTTATACCTACCATACCACCATGAATCAGACAGTTTCTACCACTCCAAGGAATAAACAATGATCATGTATCACTACAAGGCCTAGATTTTGTTTTCAAGCTAAAACTTTTCTCTCACATCACACTATCCTTCTTAAGAATATACCTAGGAGCCCAATCGATGGTATGAACACTTAGTTCACATTAGATAATAATACATAGAGTATCAACTCATATACTGATTAGTCTACTTCTTTCTAAACTCTTATCTAAAATTTTTAAGGCCTTAAGACTCTCGTTGGGTTATGATTTATAACCAGAGAATTTCAAGATAAAATCGAAATGATCAGTCCCATACTGATTGAGTATCAACACTTAAGGTATCTATGAACTACGCCAAGAACTACTACACTCTTATCCTCATAACTTCCCACTCCCTTTTCACTTATGTTAAGGGAAACAATCCACTCACATACATCATAGGGCCCGTAAAACCTTATCATTCCACTAATACAATTATAAAATAAATATATAGGCATGAGTTTCCATAAATTTTTTGCTCTAGGAAATACCTATATCCATTGATTTCCTAAACCCATGGCTATAAGATTAATTTATAGCCACATTTTTCTTAAATAATGGTTATATGTTTCTTAAAGAATTTTGCGGGAAAAACTTTGTGGGAAGGGTGTGGGAATACCCTATGGTCATAAATTTATATCCTATAGTCATTATATATATATATATATTCATGAGAATATATATTCTAAAAATATTTTTTAGCATATTGGATGAATACTTTATACGATAAGGTGGAGTTCTGAGCTTCAAACTCGATGTGATCTTATGTTTCAAATCCTATAACCACGATCTCAAGAAGTTGAAATTAGGATAACTATTGTCATAGTTTTTCAAAAATGTGACTATATGTCTACAATCTTGGATATTATATCCACAGTTTGAAAAATCATTACTATATATTATAGTCACATTGTTTTTGACATAACCATGATTTAAAACTGTGGTTATAGCCAAATATTGTAATAGTTTAACTGGTAAAAAACCAATATTCATCATGTGAAACCATCATCCTTATGATACTACTTTTTTTAATATTATCCCCAAATCCATATATTAATTGTACATGGTGACATCACATATAAACCCATCTAACCCATGGGTATATATCCAGAGAGACACCTCACTATCTTAAACTTTTAAGGGGTTTGCACCTCACTCAAGGTTCACACAACTATCTACCACCCATAAACCCACCCTAATCACTTTAGATATATCAACACATTCATCGTATAGAAACATTATAAGAGAATGACTCCTTTCAAGGGTCCATCACTAGCCATGGATCTATCCAAACTAGACAACCTATTCTGATCCCATCCCATAAAGAAATCTATTCACTAAACCACACATACTATGAAAACCAATATTAAAATTCCCAAATATGTCTAGAAACACCTTATCTTAGTACACCATGCCATGTAAACCTCTCAAAAATTCCATTGTAAAAAAATTCAACTAAAACCTTTAGGGACAATTTAAAAATAATCCAAATAAAAATCACCTTTTCTAAATACCATATAAAAAACAACCATTTTTCTCATTTTAAACAATTTCATAATAACAAAAAATTTACCAACTTTATATACATACAAGGGTGAATTATATTTTCAAAATCTCAATTCTATTCAATCAAACTATTGAAACAATTTCAAAAATAATTGGAATCCAAAAATTTAATTTCACAAACACATTCCTTTTACAATAACTCTGGGAAAACAAAATCCCTTTAAAACCATTTAATCCCTTTTATGCCAAGTGAGTTTTCCTTTTTCAACAAAAAAAATAAAATCTCAAATACTACTGACATGCAAAACATAGACCATATAAATAAACTTAACACATTAAAAATTATCATGTACAAATCATCAACACCTATAAATTAGTAATAATCATATATATAATAGTTTTCTAGGTAATAATAAACATTAGAAAAAATTACATTGCATATAAACACACATTCCTATTCGTGATGCAAGAACTGACCCACTTTTGATAATTGGTCCAAGATAAAATCCCATAAAAAAATAACACCAAAATAATGTGCATCACTCGAGTTGAATAGTTCAATAATAAAAGTTATAAATTATAAATACCTGCCCCAAAAAATGAGCCTTTCGTTCATACATGGGTAAGATACTCCCAGGTATGTGTTCTATACTAAGTCACAAAAACATAATATATCCTTTATACCATTGAAAAAAATTCATTAATAATAAGAAAAGTCATCTAATACCATTTTATAACACCCCTACCAAAATCTTTAGTCTTAGGATGGAGTGTCACATAACCTCATGCACACCTCCCCATACACAAGAGGCTACAAACTAGCGGTAAGGACCATTGTGACATGGTGGTTCACATTGAAAAAATAAATAAAAAATAAATACAAATATTAACATCAACCCATGTTATAACAATATAGCATAAGATAAAGATTATAACTAGTCAAAAATCCCCACATGTGTAATATCTATATTAAATAAAAAAGGAAAAAATAATAAACTGGAATCTCTATAAGGGATCTTGGAGTCTTTTATGCTACCATATTGATAAAATTTCTCCTCTAGTACAACCTTCTTAAGTATGGACACTGCCCTCATCTGAAATATAGGTCAAAGGAGTCAAGATCACTATTGAGATTACCATTAAGGGTGTCAGTTTAAACCTAGAAGGACACCACCAATGCATCCTTATCACAAATGAAACATTTAATTAAAATTTTATTCAATGAAATGGAAGTAAAAAAATAAGCAAACAATCACATGTTGAGTCATTTGAAATAGGCCACAAGGCTGTCATGCCTTGGGTCAGGCCACAAGGTCTTCATGTACCTCCAACTATACCATTTTATGAAATATAGTTTTCATTCCACACTGTCGGTCCAAGATTAGGACTCAAAGACATTATTATCTTTCATCTATCATTTAATACCCTTTTATAATAATCATGTGTTATGTCTTACATACTCTCCCTCTAAGGGATTAACCAAGACATGAATGGTCAACCTATCATTTGGATCCCATATAGTATAAGTCTATGGGATATACTCACATATACATACACAATCCATCATAAGTATAATCCTGAGATATACACATGAATTATAATTTCATATCAATAGAGGTCTCATGAGTCACGCATACATGCAAAATACTATCTTATCAAGATAGGTCTCCTTGGTCACATGCACATACGCTATAATTTCATATGAAGAAAGTTATCATGACCAAACACATATAAAATAATTCCATATCTATAGAGGTATCACGGGCTACACTCATACATGTATGTCATGTTAACATAGGTATCACATTATACACACACACACACACACAAATATCTCATATCAAGTGATTTCTCATGGGCACACACACACAAAAGCATGTTATATTATAAAATTATATATAATATTTGTAACATAGTAAGGGACTTCCTACCTTAATCATATCAATGGCCAATGTTAACGTTCACCACTAGAATCAAACTCATACACCAAGGATCCCTAGAACTAACCCCAAATCACTACATGATGATTCAAGATAGAAGATCCAAGAAGAAGAAAATACCAAGGGTTAATATCAGTTTAAACTTTCCTAATGGGATCTAACCTAAAAAAATATATAAATGGATCTAATAACGATCAAGATAACCCCAATTTCCACTCTCCTTTTACTCAATATTATATTATTAATCAAATTAAATCATGTAAAAATGCTAATATTTATCCCTGATAGTGTTGATATAGGATCCTAGACTAAGAGAATATAAAATATCTAGAAAGAAAAAAATAATGAAGGAGAAACGATCACTTACCTTGAAAACATTAGGGCCTATTTATCTAGATCTAATGGAATTACTACTCATAGGGAATGATTTTTCCATTAAAATCTATTAGAGTCCCAAGGTTTGAGATCCTAAGGTTTAGGAGGAGGAATTACAAGTTTCATGGGTGTGATTGAAAATAATAATTTTATGATTAATTAATCATGCATGAACAGTTCATCTACATGATTTACTAAACTATTTTCCAAACATGTGATGTTTACCGAATCTTTAGGGAAATCACACAGTTTAGAAACATGATTTGGTAAAACATTCACCAACCATGAATTTTCTTCTATTTTTAGTTACATGGTTATCTAGGGAATGTATCATGGTTATATCTAACCATGATCCACCCACTTCTCCTCCCCAATAGGCCACCCGGTTACCTTAGAAAATTACACAGTTTCCCTTAATAGTACTCAAACCATGATCCCACTTATAGGGTTATAAAACCCTTCAAAATAACCCATCATATGCTCAAGACTCCACTCAATGAAATATTAAGTAAAAAATTTAACGAAAAGAATAAACAAAAGAATAAGAAATCTAGAAATTCTGAGTCTTTTATAGAGATGGTGTGGTACTCTGGAGTGAAGGCATGATGATTTCACGGTGTTTGTAATATTTAAACCAAATTATTGTATACAATATCCATAATAATTAATTATAAGTTTTCATTTATGGAAGGTAATTATAATCACAACTTTTTTAAACTCCCTTATTTAGGACTCCATCATTCCTAAGGAAACAAGTAAGGTTTCATCAGTTCCTAGATTTTCTTATGCGTTTAAATTAGGAATTTAGGTCTTTGATACCCAAGTTATGGAGGGTAAACATGAATCATGAGTTCTTGAATTCCCAAAGTAAGGCTGGGATAGAAAAATTATATAACTTCCAATCCATATTTAGAGTCTTCCTAGAAAGGAATTTATAATTCTGATTTTGGGTTCTTTGTTAAATTTATAAACCACAATTAAACAACCTAGAGAATTAATAATATAGGTTATATGAATTTTATTGAAGCTAATCCTGATATTCACTTAGAAAAACTTCAAGAGTATAAGATATTATTGTTGTAAATTTACCTAATCAACCCAAATAAAATAGATGGGCTCCCATATACCCTAGGAATCATTATATTGAAGTTTAGGGATTTCATGGATAAATAATTACTTCATTGGGAAAATGTGTCTTCTATATTGTCTTCCCATATAAAAATATGAAAAAATCATAGGGGATTTATTTTGATAATTTAAAGCCTATAATTAAGATAATTCATGATTATGACCCAATTTTTAACCCTTTAAATATTAAGAACTCGGTTACTCAAGTTGGGATTCATATCCAAACATTGTGTTTGTTCCTCTGGAGCCCCTAAATCTTATGGTACATCACCTCTTCTGTTGGAGTTTTGATTAAAAAGGATAAAGAAATAGGGAAATTTAGGTATGGTCACTTTGCTCAAATATTAGTTAAATTTGGTCATATCACTCCACAAATTTGATCTATCATTTTTACTATTAATGATCATTCATTTGATTTTGTGGTTGAGTTTCAGAATGTACCAGATTTTTGAAAGGCTTCTAACATTATTAGTTATATTAATGAAAATTGTAATGGAATATTTTTTGTGACGTATATATAATGAAAGATCCTTCCTTAGATAATTATGGGAGGAAGATGAAGATAAATGTTTCTTCATTGAGGGTAATTGTGAAAGTACATTTGTGAAAGGTGAAACTAATCTTGCTACTGTCTCTCTAGCTGGTTCCTCTCCAAGGGTTGTTTGTGGGAAAATTTAAAAGATAAAGTCTTGTATGAATGATTCTATAAACAATCTCTATGATACATCCTTCTGAAATAGGTACTCATATGATATTATCATGGGGTTATTATAGGTATAGTAGTTATCCCATAATCAAATTCACACTCAAAATCACCTAAAAGTAGGACTCATTAGGAGCCTTCTAGGAATGAATATGAGTTAGATCTTACTTCTATATATGAAGATAACTTTTTGAACATGGGTTACAACAAAGGGACAAATTACATAAAACATTTAGGTTTGGGTATGAATCTAAAATAAGTGGGGCTCTTCCTTCTCTATCTCAAGATAATATGGCTATAATGTTGGAAGAGTAGAGGTATTAAGCTAATAGTGATGTTGAAAACATTGAGATATATCCTATTAAATAAATGGATCAATAAGTTAGGAGGAATAATCCATCAAATAATTTTTTATTATTTTTTCTTTAGCTATTTATTTGGATTATTTGATCTTAGACAATACAATTAATGCCTTACAGTCTTGTAATCAAGTGTTATATAGTATAAAATCTACTTCTCTTAAAGGGATTGAGATTTTTTTAGAAAGGAGGGTTCCATTGGACAAGTAGGCCATGAGTCTAGAAAGGTCGTATTAGGGTCAAAATTTGGATAGTTTTAAAAAGGTCAGGATGTAGATAAATATTTCTAAAATTAAGACCCCCTTGGATTCTATATCCAACCAGTGGTATAGAAAGGCAACCGACAAGGTTGTGTCTATGGTTTTATCTGTTTTATTTGATGGTAAGAATACCTCTCATTCTACTGATAGAAAAAATTCTATTTTCCCACCTTCACTAGTCTTAGGATCCTCCCCAACTAATGTATCCAATAAATGGGATAAATAATTGGTTGATCTTATCGAAGGTTTGGTAGAAAGTCATGTTTCAACTTATAATGTTTTTGACAAGCTTGGATCACTATATTATTTGATATTAGATTACATCCATTGTTTTATGGTTGATGTGATGGAGGATGACTCAATTCCTTTCATTAATCCTTCTAAAAGAGTCTCTGAAGATCATGAAAACACATAGCATAAGGAAAACACTTAGAGATGAGGATGCCATTCCCATGGTTAGGGTAGTTGAGAGGGATAACACAATATGATTCATTTTTCTTAGGCTAAGATCATATAGAATCTATGACTTTTAATCTCGTTATGAACATGTTTTTACTTTTTAAATGCGCAATTTCACTATTTTATGTTTTAATTAGGCATTATACTTATTTTTAATGGGTTATTTCTAAGAATGCTGGTAGTTTTAATTTATATAACCCCAAATTCATCTATTCATGATTTTAATTTCTTCAATAATAGGGTTCTGACCCAATCCTGTTTCGATATAAATATAAATATAAACATTTATATTTGTTTATATATAACAAAACAAAACAAAAGTTAAATAATTTAATTTTTTTTAAATAGTAGTTTAAATTTTGTTACATATTTATAAGGAATTAAAAAATAGAAAATAAAAATGTTAAATAAAATCAAATTGGTTGACACTCTTGGATGGTATTATAAAGAATTAATTCATTTGGTTCTTGAAAAACCCATTTTATTAACTTTTAAACACAAAAAAACATTCAATTGAGAAAACTAGATCCAAAACATTTCCCTTTCTATGTAAAATTTTGAAATATTTTTATTTTATTTTATTTATTCAAATGGTTCCTGGTTTTTTTGTATATGGGGTTTTTGAGTGTAAAATAAATGGGTACTTGAAAATACCACCTAAGAACACCAATTATTTTATCTCTCTTAGTACTTGTTTTTAATATAAAATTTTTATTTCATTATATTTATATATGGAAATTGTAAATAGTATTTAAAAAACATATTTCATTTTATCTTTTTTGTTTTTTAATATATCTATTAATATGAAAATAAATTTTAAACATTATTTAAAATACTATTTTTTATTTGAAGTTACCAATATTAAAGTAATACCTAATAGTAAATAAATACCCCACTAATGAACACATTTTATAGGGCCAGGGATATTTAATTCCCTTATGGATTTACCATGTGGGATTTAGTTTCACTTTTCTAGCATAATAATAATAATAATATTATTATTATTATTATTATATTAATAATAATTATTCCACTCTAACTCAAAGATTTTTATTTTCAGATAAATCAACCTTTCAATCGAGTTGAGAGGGAACACTTACCAGATTCAGAGGCCCAAAATACATGACCTAGAGGCCCAAAGGCACAATGGCCTCATATATTTTACCCAACTACACTAAAAATACCCATCCTAAGTACCACTTCAATTTTTTAACCTAACAAACTTCCATATGATGCAGTCGGCTAATGTTTTCTCCATGTAGAGATGAAATATTTTTAAACCCAGTGGTGTTTCTACCTTATCCCTCTATTGTTCTATGTTGTGATAGATCTATTTAGTGACTACTGCAACTTTGATTTGTCATCCTAAGGTTGTTCAAATTTTGTCAAACTACTCTACATTCATTATCTTGAGGCTTAGTGGCCTGAAGGCTCAATACATAGACTAAAATATTAATTCATGTGAATAATATCACTATCATGGTACCCCACTATAGTACCTAAACTGCTACAGTGATGAAACAATGCCAAAATACCTTGAAAATTCCCTCCCACATGGTTTTAAACCCGAGATTCATGCAGGATTACGGGAAGTCATTAAACAGTAACATATTGTAAAAAATACAACTAATTGTAATAAAATAATTTTAATATAAATAATATTTAATATAAAAAGTAATAATTAAAAATATAATTTACAATTAAAACTATGAATAATAATTATTATATTATTAACATAATTAATATCTTAAAAATAAATAATAATAAATAATATAAATTACTAATTACTAATTAATAATATAAATAATAATAACTAATAATATAATTAATAATTAATAATTATTATTAATAAAAAGTAATATGTTAATTAATA
This sequence comes from Viscum album, assembly GCA_963277665.1. NCBI lineage: Eukaryota > Viridiplantae > Streptophyta > Magnoliopsida > Santalales > Viscaceae > Viscum > Viscum album. The sequence goes on along the minus strand of OY728135.1, from coordinate 777,333,620 downwards.
ATTAATCATATGATTACTGATTAATAATATAAATAATTAGTAATAATAAATAACTAAAATAGTATTAACAATTAAAGATTTATAATATTATTAATATGATTAATAATGTATAATAATTTATTATTATTAATATAAAGGGTCCCTCGTAATACTTTATTAAATGTGGTTAAAACCCTGGAAACCCCCAATTTAGGGGATTCCCATTTGACACCATGGTGTAATGGCGGCGACCATAGTGCATGAGAGCAACCACAGTGCAGAACAAAGGACCACGACATAGGGAAACCGTCAGCAACTAGTGTTAGTGAGGAGCACCATGATGTAGAGTTGAGCACATAAATGTTAAGATGCATACTATGGTATAGTTTAGTGTATAATAGGTTCCCATGATAGATTATGTCCATCCATAGTGTGGTGGTGGGGGGGGGGCTACGAGTGTGATGTTCAAGGTACTGCAGTGTAGCCTAATGTTCCTACGACATGGTGTTTCTAGCCATAACATAATGATGGGGGTAACCATTTATTAATTCATCTATTAATTTGGGCCTTTTATACATGTAAAACCCAGGCCTACTGGCCATGTAACTTGTTCCCTTTCAACCTAGTTTAAAAAAGGGTTCAAGTACATAACAAATGGGATTGACCCCAAACTATTTTGAATAATTAATAATATTAATAATTATATATTATTAATCAATAATTATGTTATTAATTACTATTAATTGTGAATAATATGATTAAATTTATTTGAAACAAGATGGGGGGTCTACATGAGTTGAAAAGTCACCAGATAATTTTACATGAAACCCACATTTAAATCTGGGTAGGAGTAAATTATCATGATATTGTATCAGTACTATGGAACTATATCAACGTGAGTAGTATATAAATTAATCTACTAGGGTACTATAATAGTGGTATTATCCACCAAATTTTGGATTCCAGGCCAGGTATTAGTCCTTCAGGCCATTGGGCCTCTAAGCCATTAAGGGCCTTCGAGCCATAGGGCTTAAAGGCATCAAAATTTTTGAGCCACTGGGTTATAATTGGAGTATATTATTTCTAGTAGTGTGAAAAATGGGGAAATTTAAGACACCTAATATGTAGTTTAATATTTAATGACCAGATAGCAGGTGGAAATTTTCAAAATAACTTTGGTGAAGGCTTGTGTGGGCATACAAAAAGAAGCAGGTAGGAGCTACTATAGGATGGAACTTATGCCTTTGTGCCTTCAGGTTATGTATTAGGGTCTTTATTCCTATGGAACTTGAGGTCAGGCATTCTAGGATTACTATCCATGTACATGTTCCCTCTCAACCCATTTATAAACAGTTAATTTCCCTATGTCTTGGGAAATTTTTGATTGAAACTGGAAGGCCCAAGTTTAGGTATCTCTGTTCCAAATGAACATTCTATGAAGTCCCTTGATGTATTTATTACTTTTCATTATTTGAAGATGTAAATATTTGTTTCCTTTATTGATAAGTATGTAAAGTAATAAAAATTTAATATAGGTTGTTATTTCTCTATAAATAGTTGTATCATGATGACTGGTTCATTAGATTTCATTCTGAAAAATTAGATGATTATCGTGGAACATTTTTGAAGAATGAAATTTTTTAAATATCTCTAGAATTATTTAAAAAAAATATCTTCTTGGAAGATTAAATATATTTTTCATCAATTTCTATAGATATATATATTTTTTATGGATGGAGGATGACACTTCTTGTTAACAAACTTTACCACATTGTTTTCCATTAAAGTGAGCCTACATGAGGGGCATGGTGTTTAGGTTTTGTATCTCCTAATCAAGGAATCTTGATAATCCTATACTTGGATCTCGGTTCAGGTCCTATTGTTTAAAAATTCAATTACACATACATGGATTCAAATATGTAGTTTGAATTGGATTCTTTTAGAACTCATAGATCCTATAAGATGTTGAATCTATAATTATGGGTCTGATCAAACATGAAAAAGAGGTTGAAATAGCTTGGTATATTCATTTTATGAGAGTTTCAGTGGATATTGATATCCCCTGTACACTTATTGAGACTTTTATCTTGGTTGGAACTGATAAAAAGTTTATTTTCTTATTGAATATGAAAATTTAGTTATCTTTTGTGAGAAATTAATATTATTAGTAATTCCATTAGTGAATTTAATCATAACATGATTTGTGTTAACTATAAAATGTTAGGAAATATTATTGACTATTGAAAATTGAAACTACCAATTTATGAGGCCATTGTTGAATCTAATTGGATATCAGGCTAGATGAAGTTGGATCAAAATTATAGTATTTGGGGAACTAATATAATGATTAGATCTTATTTGGATGTTGTTAAGGAATAAATTACCCTTGTGTATTTAGAATCCAAGAAAAATAAGAATATCAACCACGAGAAGTCATCATAGAAAGTTGGGATCACTAATATTATTTTTTCACTTGGTTGTAGAAAACAAGTGTTGAACAAAAGTTATAATATTGGTGTTAATAATTAAGAGTTTCCTTCCATGGACTCTCTTTACAAAGAAAATTGGTTGCCCGAAATTTGAATATTGGGAAGTAATGATTTCATCGAAAAGTTTGATTTAGAAGAAGTTTTTTTCTAAAATAGAGAAGTTGAAAAGGGAAGAAACATATCTTGGGATAAAATCCCATTATCAATAATCATAAACAAGATATCATACTTACTATAAATGCAGGGGTATCAAAAAAATTTATATGGGTAATAGTTCTAATCAAAAGTAGAATATGGGTTCTTCTATATAGGTTGATATGGGTTTTGATTGTATTGTTTCACCTTTTGGGAAGGAATATACAAAGGAGTCACCTTAGTTTACAAGATAAGTCAATGGGTTTGGAGACCTAAACCAATTCATTTTCAATGGATATAGTGGGGTTGAAAATACTACAATAATTTATAGTGGTAACATTTTAGATTTTCATCCAAGTAGTGGATAAGATTATCAGTTTTTTCTGGATTTGAATTTCAAAATGATTATAACATCAGTGGTTGATGCTATCTCTTATATTAAAGGATTTGAAAAAACATGGTTGTGCAGGCTGGTATTCCATTTGATAATGGCCCTATAAATAGAAATGTAAAGGGGTGACCTAGGGATAAGAAGTCACTTGTGGATAGCCCTCTCTTAGTAGATGATACTTATGAATTACTTCTAAAGGATTTTATCGCTATAAACATTGGTGGGCTTGTTTATCCCAAGATAAGAATCTGGGTGATCTCTAATCTTTGAACAAGTTTGGTCTCAAGATCGATGGGGATCCAAAAAAAATTTGTGGCCTTTTTGAATCCCATAAAATACCTAGAGACAACCTTTGATTATTTTGCGCCTCATTAAATAATTAATAGCGATTTCCCAGAAAATTCCAATTTTTTCAATCCAACACCTAGAAACATCCCCATTGATCATATGGAAACACTTTATATGAAGAATAATTCTAGTGTTTTTAGGCTGATTTTGTAATGATTGTTGAAGAACCTGATAACTTATATGAAATAATGTATCAAATAGTTGAAGTGGATGATGCTATTTTGGGAGGAGTTTTGAAATGAGTATAAAATACAATTTTTTTATTGGATGACTAAGGTAATACCTCCTTCCCCCTAATTCTTCCAGACCAATGAAATATTTTTAAAACCATTTTGATGTGGTCTTGAATGAGGAATGTGAGAAAGAAAAAGATAAAAACTCTAACCCCAAATTTCCCCTGGAAAAATTGGAGTGAGATAGGTTGCCTCAGGGCCTTATTGATTTTATTGAAAATTAGTTTAACCCAAAAGTTAAATATTTTTATGCCAAAATGGAACATGTAATTTTAAGCATTGAATATTACCTTATTGTATTGGGGTTTATTTCCTACAACACTAGATATATTATCTAATCCAAACCATACTATTACATTCATGGCCTTTTGTGGAAATATTTTTTCCATATAGTTTGGGTGGTAATGTTGAAGCCACCAAGGCAACAAAGACAATCTCTTGTGAGGAGGCTCTAGAATATTTGGACCAAGATGATCCGTCCAACCCTTGGAGAAAACCCAAACATTGGAAGAGAAGTTTATATCCACATAGGGGTGGACCAAATAATATGTGTAAAAGGTAAAATATTTTTATAGGTTACCCATGATTTGATGTCACTTGAATAATTTCTCACTATTCCTTTTTTTAATCTTTGTTGGTTTAGTGTCTTTGGTTGTTTTACTGGGCACAACATTTGACATTGAAACCCCTTGTAACAATTTAGCTTTTTTAATAATAGGATCATGGTGTTGGTTTCAAAGCACTTAGTTTAGACCCTTTCAGAATAATTATGTATAGAATTAATAATTAATAATAAGTATACTATTCATTATTAATTACTATTAATAATAATTATATTATTAATTACTATAAATTATTAATTATATTATTAGTTATTAATAAAATTATTAACAATGAATAGTAATTAATAATATAATAAATTGTAATAGTCTGAGGTCAGGGACACCTTTTATTAAAACTATTGAAATAACAAGAAAAAGAGGTATGAGGTGAAATAGATCAATCCAACCCTCAATCATGTTAAAGTCCAAAAGAAACAATAAACCCAAAATAAAACAGCTTATAAATCATAATATCAAGTATTATGAGCTTAAAAATCCTTATACTAGTTATATTTATAACTTTAGGGTCTGCAAACACTAGTGACCATGGATGGTCATATATAAGAATCATTATTTCTTGGTCTTTATTTCTTCTCAGGGACTTCTTGGAAACCCTCTTCACCAACCATGAAATTTATTACTTATTTGAAAAAAATTATAAGTTGAATTTTTTGTTCCATTAAGAATCATCATGTAATTAGTTTCCACCTAAATTCTAGAAACATGAGAACTGGTCTTTAGTGGTGATACCATTTGTGACAACCTAGAGATAGTCACTTTTCCAACCTAATTGAGTCTATTTATCTCTCCATCCACAACTACCTATACCGCATAGGTCTAGAAAAATGACCCATACATGAAGAAACCTCCCACTGGTTTTTCCTATCCATAATATAAATAGTACATCAAATAAACTCAACAAAAAAGTGTTGGATATCTTTATCAGAAGCTCCATATAGATGGCTCTCCATATTATGGTTAAAATAATCTCTAATAATATAATTTGGAATCTAAGGTTTAATCTTCTCAAACCTTTCTGATGTGACCATGATAAGATCTTTTTCAGTAGGTGATTCCTTTTTTGCAATGCAAGACTTACCCTATTTGGTTCCCTCCTCAACAATTCAATACTTTTATACAAGCCTTGAAAAATCCTACTTCTAATTTGCATTCCCAAGAAGATATCCATGAGACCATACTTCCGAAAGGCCATACCCCTAGACTAAAACATCCTCCCCATCCCTAGATCTAGGTTAACATAGACATGAATTTTTTTCCAGAGCCTCTATAGAACCAATCCCTCTATAAATGGTTATATTTTCTGATTGATCCATTCTAGTTGACCCATGCACGTGATCCAAACCTCCTAGACCCTTCTGTACACCCTTGGAAGAATATTAAAGTCTAGAAACATCATTTATAGAAATATAATTACTAAATCTAGTCCCCCAACCTTGAAATCCATAATCATTTCTCTTTTGTAATTTTCTATAGTTATCAACATCAAGTCCACTAATAGAGTAATGAGACTAAGTAGTATTTTGACTGAATTTCTCATTAACATGACTATTTGTATAACATTACATGAAAAGAGTGAATTTTCTCATACTTTATCCTAAGATTAATTTATCACTTGGAGTAATAAAAAATCTTATTAATCATTATATAGTTAATCTTAATATTTTTACGTATCCTGGTATATGCCCAAAATAAGAAAATTTAGTCTGGCCAATTTTAATAGGAACTTATATTACAGAGACAATTCCATAAAACTTAAGAAAGTGCCAAAGGATGACCCTATCGAGGACCACAAGGGTTCAAACCCTAACAATCCATAGGTTTGGGTGATTTTCATATGACACCATGGTGAAAGGGTTACAACCATGGTGTAGGAAAGTTAACATGGTGTAGAACAGATGACCACAACAAATGGAAAATGATAGTGGTATGGATTAAAGAGTATCTCCATGGAGAGTACTGAGTTTGGGGATTCCCGGAGGAACTATATGACGCGGTGTAGCATGGAGCAGAAACTTGTGACCTAAGATGGTCAACCATAGTGTAGGATGGCTAGCCACGGTGTAGGAGGGTGCTATGGGTGAAATTATATGTGGTGTTGCCTATGATCATACATTGTGGTGAAGTGAGTCATGATGTAGTGATAGTGTAAATTCATGTATCAAGACCTTTGCGCCTCTAGGTATTTGGGTCCTGTAATGTTTGGTCCTACAAGTCATGTAATGGGTTCCCTCTCAACCTAGTTAAAAATATGTTTCATTTCCTTAATAAAGGGTCTTTACCCAAGACTATTTTGAATAATTTTATTAATTGTGAATTGTTAAATTTTTAGTTTTTTATTATTAATAATTAAAAATTAATTATCTTATTACTTAATATTAACAATTATTAATTATCTTATTATTTTTAATTATTAATTTTTAATTATATTATTAGTTATTATTATTTATATTATCAATTACTAATTATATGAAAAATTATATTATTAATTTTTAATTAGTAAATTATATTATTAATTATCCATTATTATTTATCATATTAATTAAATTAATAATAATATTTATTATAAATTGTCAATTTAATTTTAAATATATTATTAATAAAATAATTATATTATCAATTATTATTTGTCATATTAATTATTAATTATATTAATTATATTATTACTTTTAATTATTTATAATTTTAATTATTATTTATATTAATGATATTTTATTTTAATTAGTATATTTTTTCATAATATGTTATTGTTTATGTATTATTTTTACCATATAATTTTTATAATGGGGGAAGGAAAAATAGAATATTGTATGGAAAATCTATAAGGGTTGTTAATCTCCCTTTCTTAATAAAAGGGAGACAAAGGTGGGGTTTTTGGTTATATTTTGGGAATACTTTAATTATGTTAATTCTGAATAAAAAAATATTTTAAATATTGTTTTATATATATAAATATATATAACAAATTTTTTTTAATGGGATAAGAGTGTCAAATGAATTGGGGCTTGTCAACCCCATATAGTTAAAATACCTATACCCATTTAAATAAAAAACCTAGATTAAAATTTTACTATTTGTTTGCATGGTGTAATGTACAACCATGAAATGCACACTATATATCATATTTTTTATTTATTGGTTTCTTTTTTTTTTCAAAACACATTGATGAACTTAATAATAGATCTTATCTCAAACACGAATCATCTAATCATTATTAGTAGATTAACGCAATTCAACATTATTGATCAACATCAAATAGAATTAGTCAAATACATAAAAATAAATGAAGAGATTACAAAAGATAATAATTAAGAAATGATAGTAAAATGATGTATTTTAATGTATGAGATGTTAATTTGAGTTCAAAGATTGAAAAACACCTCATATATTGTATGGTTTTTGCCATAACATGTGTCACATAATAAGAATTATCTTACCGTCATTGTGCGTCAACCTAAATACAAAACATTGGATAGATTTTATGATTAAAAAATTCTCATTGTAACCATTCAGAATTTCCCGTTGGTCTAAGAATCGGTTTTTTATGGGTTATTGGCAAAAATATAATCTAAATAGGGTTAAGGTTTTTATTTTTAAAAATGGGTTTGAATGTCATTGATGACGATAATGCTTTTTGAATTTTTCAAAAGGCTTTGAGGGAAGCATCTCCATTTCAATAGATTTAGAATGAGACAAAGGAGTTGATGCCTACAACAACATTCAATTTTTATTTAGAGAGAGTAATTTTTGACAACAATACCTTTCACCAAGTAAAATGCGAATGGTTTTGGGTTTTTCAATGACTTTGGAATTGACCCTTATAAAATCAAACCCCCACCCCCACCCACGTTTCTCAAGATAAAACCCTCCTCCCTCAATTCTCATATTTTTTTCTGGCTATTGTTTTCAATGATAAGGTCAAATTTACGGTGGGACTTATAAAATCCCTAATCCATTTCTCCCTCTTTTGGCCATGGTTGGTCACCATAAGGCCTCAGGTGCACCTTGCTGTATACTAGAGGATTCTGACTAACAGAAAGGTTCTAATAAATATAGTGTTGTGTATATACCATATGGTACAAAATAACAATCAGAGTAGAAACTATATAAAAAAATAAACATAATCAACTCCATGAGATAAATAAGAAATTTCCAATGCAACCAAATATAATCAATCCATGTAATGTCATACTGAATGTCATACTAAAGTCTTATAATCATCCAACTAAAATATAGAATCAAAATAACTATTTCAAAAATTGTTCTCAAACCCCATGTTCGAACCTAACTCCACGATCTAGTATTATCTATCAATGTCAACCAATCATGCACAAGGCCTCTTTCCCCTATCCAAACCTGCATCCACAAAACTTTCTTGGGAAACAAACGGTGGACGAACAGGGTGTGAGTAAAACTCATTACGCCCCCACCAACGGTGTCTAAAAAAAAATATTCTATGTAATAGTTCATAAAATATTATGATAAATAAAATAATTAATTATAAATTAAATGTAGAACATCAAAATAACCCTGCTGACCCTCAAGCTCTAGGTTGACACATGGGGTCAGCCATACCTACTACAAAACAATGAAATATGTCTTTACCCATACCCAAAAATGGTTCTAGTGAAAATATCTAATATATATATATATATGTATGATATTATAATTCCCAAAATATCCAAGAAAAATTCCTAGGTTTTTGTGTTATTACAAAATAAATTCACATCATACCCAAGGAAAAGTTCTAGTCCATGGGAATTACATATCCAATTCATAATAGACCAAAGTAGAATTCTAATTCCAAGGAAAATTAAATATTCAAATTATAAAGTGAAATAAATATTCAAAGAATACCAATATACAAAAACATTACAATCATGTGAAATCTATTCAAATTTGGTTAATTCATTCAAAAAACCAATTATCATTCCAATTGAAGTTTTATGCCAATATTACATTAGGTCAAGTTCCAATTACATTCCAGGGATAATTCCAAATTTCCAATTCATATGTGAAGCTATATATGTAACTAATTCTCAATCCTTAGAGTAAAAACGGTTCACCAGGTTTGATCTAAGGATAACCAATGGTTTCACAATTCATTTCAAAAAACACTAGATACATATAATCATACTTTCCAACCTATGGTCAAGGATTGGGACACCTCACGAGTGGTCAAAAGTCTAGGGTCTCAAGAATTAACGAAACTGGTGGATCCATGGAAGGTTTAGTTAAGGGAATTCAAGTAATAAAAGGGTTCATTGATCAAATATGACATGTACTTAGAATTTTTTATATGATCTCATAGGTTTCACATACTAAAAAAAAGGAAGACCATGGGAACATACATTATATCACATACATCAAAAAAGTAAAGAAAAAAAAACCAAGAATCAAAGTCCAAAAACAATTTTCAACCCAAAAAATACCTGATTATAGTGACCTATCCACTACATTTGTGTTGGTAGAAGAATAATCATGGAAAAATAGAAGGATTCATCAATTCTAGGAAAAAATCATTCCAAATCTAGATGTTATTATTGAAAAACATATCAAGGTACTGAAAAATGACCTTACAGAAGCCAAGGAAACTAGAGAGGACCCTTCATGTTTTCTAATCCTAAATTTAGGTCAAAATTAAGGGATTGGAGATGTTAAAATATTTTGGGAGGTGAAATTTCAGGGTTGTCCTCAGTTAAAATCCAAGAAGACCCTTATAAATTAGATGTTGTGATCCCGCTAACTAGTAAGGGAATTCTTATAGCATGACTAGGATACTTATTCATCCATTTGATAGTTGGTGTCACTATATCAACTCCACTGATGCTTTCCACTGCCACACTTCAACAATTTCTTCCAACTTATCCGCCCTAAGATCCTCCAAGGAACCTTTTATGACATGAACGATGCTTGATTATCAAAATTTAAAGGTCTAAATAGAAATTTTAAGGGATAAGTAACTCAATAAATTATGGGATCTTAATACCACCCCACTATATAAAAATTATTCCCTAAATTATGCTCCAATTCATCACTAAGAGTTTCTAGTGAATAACTCAGGACACTTTACCTACATATATGACTACCTCTCCCATGTCTACACTTGAAAATGATTATATTTCCACTGACCACTCACCAAAGAAATAGTCTTAACGTAATTATTATTCTCACTATGTTATATGATACAAATCAAATGCTTCTCAAAGGATGAATCATTATGATCATCATTATCAGCATCAATCATGTGAGAAGGATCATTGTGATACCACTAATGTTTTGAAACATGAAACGTTTTTTTCCTGGAACTATATAATTTTAAAGGATGTTATCTATATACCACTGGGATAATTCAATCCACTATTTCAAATATCTTGAAAATATTGGTTACTAAATTCCCCTTCATACGAATACAGTGTTTCCCAGTCCAAGGTGACACCTAAAGGAAGACCTGGTGACCAACATTGAATTCCATAGGTAGGATTTTATGGTTAGTGTAATATATCTTCATGATATGTGTAGGTTCAAACCACATTCTAATCAACCAAATCTGCTCAGGTGTCTTCTATAATAGACTATGTCCAACAAACACTAATTCACCCACATATAACCATCACAGTGGTGAATGAAATGATATTCTATAAAAATATACGAAAAGATCCATCTACATTAATACCTAGAATATTTTTTATAATTGAACTCTAAGTGTAAAGGATGTTACTCCCAGGAACCACTAAAATATAGAACATTGGATCACAAAAAATCCTCCACAAAAAAAATTCACTGAGATTGACCATTATTTTGAGGTCGGTAGGTTATGCTCAGAAGAACCAATAATCCCAACACCTTCTAAAGGATCTTCCCAAAGCAAGATATAAAATGGGGATCTCAATTAGAAAAAATTACCCACAAAACATTTTACAACTAAACTATCTCCCACACATAGAGGTTTCAAAATTTAATAATAGTGAATCTCTTCTTGTTGGGAAAGAAATGGGCTACCTTTATAAGTCAATCCATGATCACCCACACGAAATAATTATTCTATGGTGTCCTTTGTAAACCCATCATGAATTTTATAGTGATATAATTACACTTTCATTAAAGAATGGGTAAAGGATATAATAGACCTAAAGGCCAATGATGCTCATCCTTCACCTGATTATAGGTGTAGAATCACTCCATGAGTCATGTTACCACTTTCATTATCCCGAGCCACCAACACTTTCAGAACTAATGGGTATCCTTTCCAAACTAATATCACTGTTCATTGTTGTTCCCCTGAGATGGAAACCCTTTTAATTGGATGCTCCACCCACTACTTTCTTGGTGTAAATATTTAATGAGGTTCTTCTTGCTGCCTATAGAGGAACTCTCCAATCATCCCACTGAAACTATATGTCCTCCACTCAAGACCTATTTTTGGTTACTATCGGTGATGAGAGAATGATTCACCATGTATGATAATTTTTTCAATAAGAATACATTCACCATAAACTTGATTTCATATCAAAAAAATCTTGGAATTAATTCAACCTAGCTATCGCATCTCCCACCAATGATGGACCAAAACATTGTAGGTCTATGAAGTGTCTTGTTTAGTCCATCAGATACATGCTTCACTACATTGGTGCATAAACCCCCAATACCTTTCATATGTCAACATTTATGGATATAAGAGACTCAGAATATTATCCTTAAATCTTTCTAGGTCAGCTCCTCATGCTGTAAAACCTACATTATGATACCCTCCCCAGTGCTTGGATAGTCCTTATATAATATAGGTATCATGATTTATCCTCCTTCGAAAGGTGTCTCCAAGTCTCCAAATATTATCAGAATACACTTGATCCAAAATTCTACTACATGAGGACCTCCCTTCACAGTGAATGTTGGTGGGTTCTATAGCAAGAAATCCCTCATCACATTGGACATAAATAGTAAAACGTGATTAGTCTCCCTCTGTGTGAATCACATGATTTTTAAAAAACTATCATTCTACTAGTTGTCCCTTAAATTTATCAGTGATTCTGGAAGTTCTTGTTCCACTACATGATGTGTGTTCATATTTCCACACTCCTAACATCCAACTGGAGGATGGAATAGTGTTATTTATCTACAAGGGTCAGCACACTATTCAGATCACATGGAACATAGAATATTAAAACTCACAAGGGAAAATAACGAACACCAGATGACCATAGATACAAGGTTACTTCAAAACATAACATAAAAAGTTAATTAACATGTTATAATAGATTAATTGTATCCCATTTATCATACAATTCATGGATATTATTTCACAGTTTTTATAGGAATGTATTTTTTCGTGCAATAAATATATCTGTAATGGAGTGATTCATGTAAACATATTTTTCTATGTTCCAATATTATGTATGGACACACACCTTATTTCATATTAGACCATTAATAAAATCTCATCAATAAATAATATCACACAAGAGTATCACTCAAGGAGAAATAAAATAACAACAACAAGAAGAAAACCCCAAGAAAAATAATCCCATCCATTGAAATAGGGGTTTTACCATGTATGTGGGTTAGCTACTCCAATGAATGTTCACATTACCAAGCCCTAAAACATATTATTCTACTTTTCACCTTTAAAAAAATAGTAAAGAAAATTAAAAGGATTCCTTTTATATGAATTTATAATATCCAAAACCAAGTTCTACCTCATGTGATCTAGATAAGTTTCCATGAGCCCCCATGTATGCATTCCCATATTCCAAAGGCTACCATCTAGTTGAAAAGGCTAATAAATATAGTGGGAAGACTATACCTTATGGTACAGAAAACATTCACAATGAAAAAAATATAAAAAAATAAATACATTCAAATCCAAAAGATAAATAGGAAATTTCTAAAAAAATCAAATATACTCAATCCAAGAAATTTAATACTAAATGTCATACTAAATTCATACAATCATCCAACTAAAAGGAATAAAAAAAAAGACCCCCCAACATCGATCCTAAATCCTATGTGTGAAACCATATTCAATCTCCATTACCATCTAAAAAAGTCAATATATCAACAAAAGTCCATTTTCCCAAATCTAGAAATATATCCACAAAGTCTGCACATACACCAAATGGTATCCGAAATAGGGTGTCAGTAAAACTCATCAGTCCATCACCAATGATGTCTAAAAAATCCAATCTAAGAAATAGTGAATGCAATATTATGATAGACAATCATTTATTGTAATTTAAATACAGAGCGTCCAAATAACCCTGCTAACTCTCAAGCTCTAAGTTGACACATGGGTTCATCCATACCTACTATGACAAAAGTATAGATGTCTCTATCAGTACCCAGAAATGGGTCAACACCAGTATCCACAATATCCATTTATGATAGAATAATTCACAATAGACCCAATTTGAATTCTCATGCTCAGGGTTAATTACATATTCAATTCATATTAAACCCAAGGTGAATTCTCATGGTAAGGCCAAGTATATATTCAGTTCAAAAAACACTTAAGGTGAATTCCCATACTAGAGAAAAACAAAAGTTCAAAGTATCATGTATGAGAAATAGCTAATGCCTTCCAATATACAAAAACATTCTAAACATGTTAACTAAATTCCATTTTGGTTGATACATTCAAAAAACTGATTATCATTCAAATTATATTTGTAAGAATTTGGATATTAATTTCAGTTATGGATCTTGATTTTGGGTGGTTTTGATAAAAAGGGTAGAATTTGGAAATTTTATAAGTTCATGCCATGTACTTAGGAGTACATACCGTGTACCTAGTTACCGCATATAGCCGCGTCTTGGGCATGTAACGTCCGAGACATGGCCATGTAGGGTGACGTGGAAGACCGCTAATGTCAGGGGACGGTTGAGGTAAAAAAACGACGTGTTCATTAATAGTACACGTCGTGAGTTATTCAAGGTTGAATGTTTTTCACATTTTTTGTAGATGTACGACGTTCTAGGATGATTCAAGGGCCAACGTTTTAGAGTGTTCATCATACAATGTCAAGGTAGGTGGTTTTTTTCCTTTCATTGGTTTTCTTTGAGTTTATATGCCAAAGTGTCGATTACCCGCATTTCAGGAATTTTGGGTTAAGGAAATTGAACCCTATTTTACCTCCCTTATATTGATTGTCGTATTAAGGGTTTGTTGTTGTGGTATTGTGTGAAATTTCATGTTTAAGAAATACCCCATGGGTGGGTTTCCCATGCTTGAATGTTTAGGTCCGTTTGGTCTAGGTCTCCTATGAGGCAGAGCTTGTTTATGTGCCTTTCTTGATATAATGGAAATGATTTACTTTTTACTACTTGTTAAATTATTGTTATGTGCATTGTAATTATTTAACCATGAAGTAGTTATGATGAATTTTGGGTTCTTGATATCATAAATGCATGATTAAATTGCACAGGGCAGTGAGAACCAGGTGTAGTTAGACCACATGGGGAATTGATGTCGAGTGCTTCATCATAGTGTCTATTATATTTCATGATTTGAGAAAATAGGGGGATGGACGGTGAGTGCTCCCTCAGAGTGTCTATAGTTTATGTTATGAGACCACATGGGGAATTGACATTTAGTGCTTCCACAAAGAGTCTGTACTTATTATGGAAAGACCATATGGGGAATTGACGTTTAGTTCTTCCCCAGAGAGTCTATAGTTATTGTGGAAATACAATAGGGGGATTTTGTGGTGAGTGCTTCCTCAGAGTGTCTTTTCTGTTATTGCATTACTTGTCTACAGGGGTTAGACTGTGTGATATACCCAAAGGGTTGATGAAAATATTGAATGTTTGTGATGCATCTGCCAAGCCAAAGCACAAGCTTGGATTCATTACAGTTAGGTAGTATTCTGAGATACCTATTGGTGATCCTTACTTGATTAAATTTATAGATTTAAACTCTAATTAATGTAAATTGAAACTATAGGATTGGTTAATTTTGTGTACTCCAAGTTTCTTTGATGTATTTCCATTATTACCTACTATATATACTCACTAATAGTTAGGAATAGATCTTGTGGTGGTTTCTCACTGGGATTCGTTTCACACCATATTTGGGTCATGTTTTTGGATCCAGATAGATTATATGGTTGCAGGTGTAGATAATGTAAAGTTCCCTTCTTCCTCAGGTACATGATTGGATGGTTGGAGTTGGAGAGCATAGTACCAAGCTTAGGCTTTCAATGCCACTAGAGTTTTTATATTTTCTTTTTTTCTTTGGTTTAGTTTTATTTCTATCATATTTTCTTGTTTGTATTATTTACTAAATATATGTTACATGTATCATTTATATATGTCCTCCATTTTTTATTCACATTTAGTCTTCCGTTGTTTACTTGTTGTACAATATTATTCTTCTGATACTATTTATTATTTGTTATTCTGCTGTGTATACTATGCCAATGAGGGAAACGTTTTACCACTATCACACCAAAGGCCAGTGCTGCTAGTTGGAAGCCTCTGGCATTTGGGGAAATGTTCTTGAGGCCATGTGATCAACTGTGTATGGGGCATCTTTGGATGGCACCTAGAACTTGGACGTTACAAAGTGGTATTAAAGGAGGTTCTTTTCTTCTTTGTCTTACTGTTTGGAGCCTATAGATATATATATGAGAAAATATGTAGTTGGTAATATTTTTCCCATGAGTAGTTATCCTGTGTATTAGGGAAATCCAATTTACCACGATTATTTAAATTTTTTTCTTTTCCAATAATTATAGTTGATTTTATTTCACCATTGGGTGATTCACATGATTTGTGATGTTATGATTTATATCATTGAGATTCTATTTTTGTTTCAACCCAATGAGATGAGGGTATTCCATCATATGAATCAAATAGGCACTTTATATAGATCACATGTCATGCATTTTTTCATTCCATTTAGGATGCATTATTGATTGCATGTTGTTGTGATAGATATCATGAAAGATATGCATGCTGTTGTGATAGATGCTACAATAGAGTACCTACTATTTCGATAGGGTGTTGAAAAATATAATGTCTCATTTGAATGGGTGCCAAAATTTGTCAATGATGTGTTATGGGCCCTCTCGGATCAGAATTTGGTGGATCATATTGAAAATTAATTGAATTCTACTATGATATGACATGAATATGATTCTATACTTTGATTCGTGGGGAGTATGGGACCCCCCTAATCAAAATTTTTCACTCTAATGCTTTTTTTAGTTTTTTTATGGGGTTCCAGAGTAGTTTCTAAGGATTACTGTCCGAAAAAACACAAAATACATGGTGTGTGATGATGAATACATGCCATGTATCCTTCTATTCAAGAAGAAAATGTTTTTCTTAAGTACACTTTGTGTACTTTATCTATACATTGTGTACATTCTCTACATGTCGTGTATCCGTTCACTGTTTGACTGACCGTGTGAGTAGAGGAATGGGAATGGGGAACCTTTTGTAGGACACATAGTATATATAATGAACATAGTGTGTATCCTTTTATCGTGTGATCAATCGTGTGGTAAGAGATATAGGTTGGAAAATATTTTCATGAACACACTGTGTACTAGGAGTACATGCAGTGTTTTGGGGATCTGTTTATCCAGCCATGTGACCAATGACATAGGTTAGTGAAATCCTTCTAGTACACACCGTGTCTGGCATATACATGCCATGTAGTTTTATTCTAAGAGAACTGTGTGGTTCTAGTAGTGTACAAGTACATGGGCATGAGGGAACATTTAAGTACACATTGTGTCTCAAGGAGTAAATGTTTTGTGTATGGGGTGTTTCAAGACCAGGTTTGGAAGAGGTACGCGCCATGTTAATTGTCTAAGGGAACACACCGTGTAGTGGTTATACACGTCATGTACCCCAATTATTTAAAACTTGATTTTTTTTCTTCTCCTTCTACCTTATTTAACTTCTATGATTCATTCCTTGATAATATTGAACTAAGGTGTGCGCTTGACCTTGGAGAGTCATTCCACCGAGAAATCCTCCGATTGTACAATAGGTTCGGGGAAATGATCAGACACCGAAAACAGTAGACCAAGGACTAATAGAAGACCCTCTCTTTATGCCCTACATGGAACCATTCATCATTCCAGATATAGGTTCTGATTTATAGTTCTAAGAAGGCTTCTTGAGAATGGTGCAGACATTCTAAGGAGCACCGCATCCTACCCTGTCTATGGTAGAGTTGAGGCGGGTTTTTCAGTAGCATAACCATCCCACATTCTCAGGGGATATAGGACCTAAGGTTATAGAGTCATGGTTAGAATCCATGATTTCTATTTTCGAGAATCTTGATACACCTCTTGAGAGAAGGTTGAATCTCATGACATACATGCTTTCAGATTCCACTAAGAGATGGTGGGATGTTATATCATAGGTGGGACGCCAGTGGGTTATGTCTTGGGATGAGTTCCGGTGAAAAATATATGAATACTTCTACCTATAGACCCTGACGGCCAACGAATATTGAGAGTTCATGAGTTTGTAGTAGGGTACTCTCTTAGTCATGGAGTATTCTTCTCGCTTCACAGAGCTGGAACGCTTCACACCCACTCTGGGAGGTGAAGAGTTATTTCTATTGAAAAGGATTGAGGATGGTCTCAGACATGACATATAATCCTAGGTGAATATATTCAGGTTGACTTCTATATATTCTATAGTCAACTAGGTCCATATCACCGAGCGTAATCTGAGGGATTCTGGAGCAGGGGGGTGCTAGGGTGGTTCATCATCAAGAGTTGGTACTCTTTCGACTGATAGTAGGAAGTGTTGTAGGGAGTCTATGTGTGAAGATCCGAGTAGCTGGGATTTTCCTTCAGGTAGCTAGGTGGTGTGCTATTAGTACGAGAAGGAAAAACATAAGAACCAATAGTGCCCGAGAGACCTAGTTGAGTGACGATCTAGTGGAAATATGGGACATATTCAGTGTTTCTATAACTCCCTCCTTCCAGCAGCTAGTGAGGGAGGATCTATTTCGACTCCTTATCCCAGAGCAAGACAACTAGTACCACATCATATTGGGGGATAGAGTTCTTCAAGATGTCCAGGACAAGGTGGTGGTCATGGATGTAGTGGTCAGACACATGATTTTTGATAGCCATAGGGTGAATCTGCTTAGGGATCTCAGACATCTTCATAGGACCGTAGCATAGGTCAGGCTTTTGTGATGGAGAAGATCTAGTAGGAGCAGGATCCCATAACCTCTATGGTTAGAGGTAAGATTTTGGTTCCCTCAGTTTTAGATTCTTCCCATTTCGATACAGGGGATTATTATAGCTTTATATTTGTTCCTATTATGGATAGCCTTGGGATATGTATCTTCACTTTTGGTGATATCATGACATTGTTCACTCCGTTGGGGACTATAAAGGCTATTGTACCTCAGTGCAAGGAGTTCCCTCCTGAGGCTGGTGGGTTTCACTTCTTATGAGACCTTTATGTCTTAGAGATGACAGGCTATGATGCCATTCTTGGAATGGACTGGTTAGTTCTCTTTCAGGATATTGTTGATTGCTATCATCATAGGGTGAGTTTCACATCACCGGAGGGTGTATTGTTTCTACATAAGTGTAAAAGGGATATCCAAGAGATCAGTGATGGATCCCAGCATCACGAGTTAAGAGGTATTACAAACCATATTTCTAGTTTGTATCTAGATGACTTGGGGACTTAACATATAGATTATCCTCTAGTGGTCGATCGTTTCAAGGATGTATCTTTAGATAACTTTTCAAGTTTTCCTCCAGAGCGAGAGGTATACTTTTCTATTGGACTTGTGCAAGGGGAAGAAATGGTGTACATTTATCCTTATAGGATGGCTACACCAGAGTTATAGGAGCTTAAGAAGCAGTTAGATGAGTTACGAAAAAAGGGTTTCATTCGACCTAGTACTTCTCCATGGGGTTCACCTGTCCTTTTTGTGAAGAAGAGAGACAGTAACCTTAGAAATTGTGAGGATTATCGAAAGCTGAACCATTTGATGGTCAAGAAATGATATCCCTAACTGAGGATTGATGATAACTTCAATTATCTTCACGGAGGTCGGGTGTTATTGAAGATTGAATTGAGATCTAGTTATCATCAGTTTCATGTTAGACCATTAGATATACCTCTTACAGCCTTTCAGAGTAAGTATGGTCTATACGAGTATGTGGTTATGTCATTCGGTCTCACAAATGTGCCTGTAGTTTTCATGGTGCTGATGAACCGAGTGTTCCATCCTTACATGGATTCTTTTGTAGTAGTCTTTTTGTATGATATCTTGGTGTACTCTCACACTATACACGACCATGAAACACATCTTGAGATCATTTTTATTACACTGAGATATCATCAGTTATATGATAAGATCTCAAAATGCCACTTTTGGTTGGACCAGAATCAATTCTTGGGTCATGTTATCTCCGAGACAGGACTATCGATAGACCCAGATAAAGTGAGAGCAGAAGTTTCTTGGGAGTATCCGAAGAACGTCTTTGAGGTAAAGAGTTTTCTGAGGATGGTTGGTTACTACAGATTTTTTATACAAGACTTTTCAAGATTCGCATCACTAATAACAGGACTGACTAAGAAGGGTGAAAAGTAATAGTGGTCATATTCTAGTGAGTCAACCTTTCAAGAGCTGAAGGGAAGGTTGACTTCAGCACCGATACTAGTTTTTCCAGATCTGGGAAATCATTACACTGTTTACTGTGATGCATCAGGTATGAGGCTGGGAGTAGTGCTTATGTAGGGGGAATGAGTCATTGCGTAGGGGTCTCAGTAGTTAAAGTCACATGAGAGGAATTATCTTATTCATGGTCTTGAGTTAGCTGCACTTGTTCATGTATTACACTATTAGAGACATTATCTTTTAGGAGATCCTTTTTTAGTGTACACTAACCAAAAAATCTTCAAGTATATCTTTACTCAGTGTTATATAAATTTGAGACAGTTAAGGTGGGTTGAGTACCTTTAGTCTTTTGACTTTGAGCATGCCTACACACCTAGGGAAGGAAACACAATGGCTGATGTGTTCAGCAAGAGGACTCATATACAGGTAGTTCAGGAGTCCAGTAGTGAGTGGATGCTTATGGATCTATTCTCTTAGATGCATTTGGAGGTGCATGACAGATAGGGGTAGACGTTTCTTTCTTCTATAGTTGTTACCTCTACTCTTCTGGATTTAGTGCGAATGAGACATCTATTAGATTCTGAAGGCCTATTTCTATGGGAGAGTGTTTCAAGAGAGGACCCTACTCCTGGGTAGACCCTAGGTGGGGATGGGGTATTACATTTTTATGGATGCGTATGGATGTCAGAAGACACACGTGAGGAGATGATGCAGGATTTTCATTCCTCAGTTTGGGTAGTTCATCCTGGTGTCACCAAGATGTATCAAGATCTTCATCATCAGTGTTGGTGTTCAGGTATAAAGAGGAACATAGCTGGTTTTTTTATGAGATGTTCCACCTGCTATCAGGTGAAGGAGGAGCACCAACAACCTATCGGGATTCTATAGTAGTTACCCATTCCCAAGTTGAAGTGGAATGATGTTGCGATGGATTTCATGATAGGTTTAATGAGGTCACCTCGAGGGAATGTTGTAGTTGGAGTTTTCATTAACAGACGCATGAAGGTTGCACACTTCTTACCAATCAAGGATACCTTCAGTGTTGATGAGCTTGGAAGGTTGTACATCTGAAAGATTGTATGGTTTAATTGGGTTCTGTGCTCTATCATTTCAGAAAAAGATGCATGTTTTACTTCTTGTGTCTATAAGGGGATATAGAGGGCATTGGGTATATAGGTAGTTCTGAGTACAACTTACCATCCCAAGACAGATGGCTAGTTAGAGTGCACAATTCAGGTGTTGTATGACATGCTTCGATCTTGCGTCATAGATTTTGGAGGTTCTTGGGATAAGCACATAACACTGGTCGAGTTTTCCTACAATAATAATTTTCAGAAAACTATTTAGATGGAACCTTATAAGGCTTTGTAAGATAGGTCATGCTAATTGTCCTTATATTGGTTGGAGTTAGGAGAGGTAGCTATGTTGGGACCTCATCTTGTCTACGAGACAACCAAGCAGGTAGAGTTGATTATGAAGAGGATGGATACTGCACAGTCATGGAAGAAGTCTTATGATGATTGATGGAGATGACCTCTGGAGTTTGAGGTCGGAGATCAGGTTTTCTTACGTGTCGCACCGAGGTTCAGACACATGAGGATTATGAGGTAGGAAAATATTTCACCTAGATATGTTGGTCCGTTTGAGGTTTTGGAGAGAGTCGGGCTAGTTTCCTATCAGTTTTAGTTACCTTATATGTATTAGGCTATGCACAACTTATTCCAAATTTCTCAGCTATGACATTACTTCTAAAACTCATCTCATGTTTTTCAACCCAAGTAGGTTGAGTTTGAGGTGGGCGCATCGTTCAAGGAGCATCCTATCTAGATTGTTGATCATAGTGTGAAGGTTCTCTATGGTTGGCCTATTTCTTTGGTACGTGTGTTGTGGCAGCATGGCTGAGTGCAAGAAAATACTTGGGAGAGGGAGACTGATGTGCGATCATAGTGGCTAGACCTGTTCTAGGATCCTTCTTCACCACCTTTTGAGGGAAATTTGAGGATGAATTTCTTTATGAGGGAAATTTTTTAATAACATGGATCTTCATTTCATTTATGGATCTTGATTTCGAGTTGTTTTGAGAAAAAGGAGAGAATGTTGAAATTTTATAAGTACATGTCGTGTACTTAAGAGTACACATTGTGTACCCAGTTACCACATAAAACTGTGTATTGGACCTGTAATGGCTGAGACATGGTTGTGTGGGGTGTTGTGGAAGACTGCTAATGTCATGGGTGGTTGAGGAAAATACACAGCACGTTCATTAATAATAAAAAACGTGTACTTTTTCTTTTAACTAATTAATCGGATTGGGGTCACGTCTAATCCCTAGAAACATCTTCTTCTAGTCGTACCTTATGAATGATAATTCAGAATGTCATATTATTCTCCAAGACACCATTTCTCTATACAAGATCTGATTTGATCTTCGCCGGGTGCGTTGGAATCCCCTAGGTGAGTTATTTCTTCTTTTAGAGCCTCTCATCCCAATTCCTCTTCTTTCATGAGTTATTCAAGGTTGAAATTTTTTTAAATTTTTGTAGATATACAATATTCAAGGATGATTCAAGAGACAATGTTTGAAATTGTTCATCGTACAATGTCAAGGTTGGTGGTTTTTTTCCTTGGATTGGTTTCCTTTGAGTTTATATGCCAAAGTGTTGATTACCCACATTTCGGGAATTTCAGGGTAAGGAAATTGAACCCTATTTTATCCTCCTTGGATTGATTGTTGGATTAAGGGTTTGTTTTTGTGGTATTGTGTTAAATTTTATTTTAAAGAAACAACCCATGGGTGTGTTTCACATACTTGAATGTTTAGGTCCATTTGGTCTAGGTTTCCCATGAGGAAGACCTTGTTTCCTTTCCTTTCTTGATAGGATGGAAGTAATTGCCTTTTTTCTTC
Organism: Viscum album; assembly: GCA_963277665.1. Classification (NCBI taxonomy): domain Eukaryota; kingdom Viridiplantae; phylum Streptophyta; class Magnoliopsida; order Santalales; family Viscaceae; genus Viscum; species Viscum album. Next base: position 777,310,910 of record OY728135.1, on the reverse strand, counting down.
TTGTTAAATGCTTGTGATATGCATTGGAATTGTTTATCTATGCAGTGGTTGAGATTAATTTGGGCTACATGACATCTTATATGCATGATTAAATTTTACAGTGCAGTGAGAACCTGGTGTAGTTAGACCACATGAGGAATTGACATTGAGTACTTCCTCAGAGTGTCTGTTATATTTCCTGCTATGAGACCACAAGGGGGATTGACAGTGAGTGCTCCCTCAGATTTTCTATAGTTTACATTATGATACCATAGAATTAATTGACGCTAAGTTCTTCTCTCGATAATTTTTAGTTATTGGGGAAAGAAAATAGGTGGAATTGACATTGAGTGCTTCCCCAGAGAGTCTGTAGTTATTGTGGAAAGACCATAGGGGGAATTGACGGTGAGTTATTCATTAGAGAATATTTTCCTTTATTGTATTACTTGGCCAGAGGGGTTAGACTATGTGACCTAACAAGAGGGTTGATGTAAATTTTGAATGTTTGTGATGCATCTTCCATGCCAAAGAACAAGCTTTGATTCGGTCTAGTTAGGTAGTATTTTAAGATACCAATTAGTGATACATACTTAATTAAATATTGAACTTTAAATTATAATGAATGTAAATAGAAACTGTAGGATTGGTTACTTTCATGTACTCCTAGTTTCTTTGCTTTATTTCAATTATTACCTGCTACATGTACTCACTGACAGTTATGCACAGATCTTGTGGTGGTTGCGCACTGAGATTCATCTCACTCCCTGTTTGGGTCATATTTTTGGACCCAAACTGATTATATGGATGTAGGTGTAGATAAGGGTTAGTACCATTATTACTCTAGTAAATTACTAGATGGTTGGAGCTGGAGAGCATAGGACCAAGCTTAGGCTTACAATGCTACCAGAGTTTTTATATTTTCATTGAACTTTGGTTCAGTTGTATTTCCAACATATTTTCTAGTTTGGATGATTTCTTAGATATATGTGACATGCATCATTTATATATGTTATCTAGTTGTTATTTACTTTCAGGGTTCCGTTTTTTACTTGATGTATGGTATTTTTATTTTGCAACTATTTATTATTTTTTATTTCGCTCTGCATGCTCTACCAATTAGGGCATCGTTTCCCCACCATCGCACCCAAGGCCCTCACTGCTAGTCAGTAGCCTCTAGCGTTTGGGGAAATGTGCTTGAGGCCATGTGACCAACTGGGTATAGGGCATCTTTGGGCAGCGCCCGAAACCATGACATTACAACAGTTACCTGTCAATATTCTGTTATGTCATGTAATAATTACATGTCAAGTGATAATTCCAATTTATTAATACAGATGTTAATCCATTTAAGAAACCAATTGAAAATATCTATAGTGAAAATGGGTCACTAGGTTTGATCCAAGGATAACCTCTAGTTCCAAAATTCACTTTCAATAACACTTGATACATATAATCAGATGTTCTAACTGAGCATAAAGGATAGGCACACCTTGAAGGTGGCTGAAAGTATAGGGTATCAAGTAGCTATGGAACCAACATGATCCAAGAAAAGTCCAGGTAAGAGAATCTAAGTTATATAAGGGACCAAAAATTAAATATTTCACGCGTATGTTATTTCGGCATGATCTCACATGTTGTATACGCTAAAAATCAATGGAAGACAATAGAAATATTCTTTAGACCATCCATATTGAAATAAATAATGAATAAAACCATATATCAAGAATATAGATCGATGTACAACACCAAGAATCCCTGATGAAAGCTATAGATCCACCACATCATGTCTAGAAGAAGAAAAATCAAGGGAAAATGGAAACATTAATCAATTCTAGGTAAAAATATCACATCTAGATATTTTAATTGAATAATACAGTAGGGGATCAAAAACAAACATTAGAGAAGAAAAGGAAGGCTTGAAGAACCCTTCAAGTTTTATCATCCTGAATTAGGGTCAAAATAAAGTTAATAAAGATGTTAAAATATGATAGGAGGTAGAATTTCAAGGATACCCTGGGTTAAACTCCTGGATGAGCTCAATTGGCTAGACACTATGATCATAACGGTTGGCTGGTGTTGAAGAACTTGAAACATGTAGAATTCATATACCCTTACCGGGCTACTTCCTCATCCATTAACTAGTCAGTAGCACTAAAACAGCTTGATTGTTATTTAACCTTGTGATTTTTAGTAATTTCTCCCCTTTGAGCCCCTTGAGTGCCTCCGATGAACCTTTTACTCTAGGAATGATGCTCAGTTACTAAAAATAAAAGTGATCAACTAAAATTTAAAGTGAAAAGTACATGGATAAAGGACTGGGTCTTAGATCTCTATTACAATATCTTTTAGGAAGTGAAAATTCATCCAATATTCATTTAAAGGGTTTTCTCTAGTTTATTTTTATTTTTTATTTATTTAGTTGTTTAATTTCTCATTTATTTTAATATTCGTATTTTTATAGTTATTTAATTAATTAGATGTAATGTTTTTAAAAAAATTAATATTAGTTGGTAATTAATTATTATTTAATGAATAATAGTTATAAATTAATTAATAATTGGCAATTAAGTGACAATTAGCATTAATTGGTAATTTAATACTTATTATGAATAAATTACTAATTAATATCACTTAGTAGTAGATAATAATTACTAGTCAGTATTAATATTTATAAATTAATTACTAACTAATTAATAAATATGAATAATTTTTTGTGAAAAAATTACTAATTACTATTTAAAATTGTTATTTAGTTACCAATTATTAACTATTTAATAATTATTATTCATATGTGTTAATTAATTATCAAATATTGAGTGTTTATTGATAAAAATTAATTATTAATTAATTAAAAATAACAATAAATAATTATTATTAGGTAATTTATTAACAAATAAATTATTAGTATTACGTAATAATTCATTATTGAAAAATATTAATTATTAATATATAATTAATTAATAATAGTTACTAATAATTACAAGTCATTATTAATATTTATTAATTAATTAGAAATAAATTAATAAAGTAAATATTATATGGTTTTTAAGAAATGAGATCCCTGTATGGATAAAACATGTTGATATAGGCTCTAACTTAGATGTAATTAAGGGTAATAACCCAAAAAAGGATGGTTTGGCATTAACTCAATATTCACTCAGTGCATAGTGAATAAGTCTAACTACAGACATGGTTTGAAACACCTGAGCTATATACTCTAGTTAATTCACATGATCTTTACAAACTATACAAATTAATATCACATGGTTTTTACTAATAATTGTAACTTATTTTTCATATTTATTAATTAAATACCAATCAATTAATAAAGTAAAAATTATGTGGTTTTCTGAGAAAAGACCTCCTTATTTGGATATAAACCATTCAATGCAAGCTTTGGCTCATATGCACCTTTGGGTAATATTCCTAAAAATGATAATTGAGTATTAACTCAATATCCACGTGGTTCACAGTGAATTGGATTAAATGCATAATTGGTTTAACACCATTAAGGGATATGCTTTGATTAATTAACATGATATTTAAAAACTATTCATATTAATGATTATTTCCTAATTATATTCATGTACCATGAAAAATATTCTCACACTTATTTTATTATCATCCGATGATAACATTATTTTACACTTCGTTGTGAATATTCTATATTTTCTAAGTAGAATGTTTGATATTCACCTGAAAATTCATATTATTCAATTGTGAACCCTATAAAATTATTCCTCAGTGTGAATATTGTTAAAACATTTGGAACCATGATCACAAGTAATTATTTCACATAGTAAATCATGTATTTTTGTGTTTACTAATATGGTGGAGTTATTTGAACTGATCAAGGAGTTTCATATAGTAGAAAACCAACATCATTTGGTATCATAAGAGTTGTGTTTCCCTATGATAATTTCATACAATATTTCATTATCAAATAATTATAACATATGATCAAGAGTTATAGTCTATTATATATATACATTTAGAATATCAAGATAGGATATGACATATAACTTATCCATTACCTAATATATGGACTGGTTATAAGTAAAAACGCTATTTAATCAAATATCTGATAATGGTTTGATGGGTTTATACATGAATGTTTTTACCATCCATTTGTATCATGGTACTCTATGATGAAAGATCCATACAAGAGTCATCAATTAATTTCTACCTCAATATTATGTGAATATTCTTTATTTTGTGGAAGAAGACAACCAGGTCAATAACCTAGATATGATGAAAGAGAAATTTGATGACACAAAAGCATATAATAATGGATCATAAGAAGAAAACATTGATGACAGGAAGGAAGATAAAGATGTTAGGGAAATATTTTCTAGAAATATAATGGTTTTACACCATCCTCAACACAAGAAAAATCATCAAATATTAATCACATATTGTCTAGAATCAATGAAACATTTATATTTATTCAATTAGAGTATTATAACTGTTAAAGCTATGTTTCTAGGATTTATTGGATACATTTGGTTCAATGGAGAAAAATTTAAACATTGGAATAGGTTTTCTATAAAAAACATTCCCTGAGAAGTATAGTGAAACAATTTAATATAAAGCGTCACTATAGACATTTAGTCGAGTAAAAATGGACAAATTACTTCATATGGTCTTACATATATTATAATGATTATATAATTTTATTGAGGCTATTCTTGGAATCGATCTTGGAGGGTATATGATTTTTAAGAATGAGGAATATCATACTTATGTATAGCCTAACCTGACATGGGATCATACATCATTAGATAAATAATTTTTTCCTACTATAATTTTCAATATAATCAAGAACATCCAATATATTCATGTACCCAATGTACTGGAGAGGATGCAATAAAAGTTAGGATTTAAGATTTTATATGTAAATTTATAGGGAATCTCTTGGATTAGTGAAGAATCACTGAGAGGGGGTGGATCAGTTATCCAATTTATTTTTAAGTTTCCTTCGTGATACAACCCTCATTAATGATTAAAGTGAATTTTTATCTTTTTAAAATACACACACTTGAAGGGAAAATCATATTTTTAGGTTTACCTTGTCAAAATGAGATCTCTAGTCCTTAGCATGAGTTGGAGTTCACCAAGATCATACTACCGAGTAGTTTCAACATATAGGTACAATGTTCATGGTTTATCCTTGTACTCATGTTACAACAAGTCACCTGAATGTGATTATGATTACAATATTTTTAAAATGATAAATCAATTGATATCAACAAGAATAATTACTTCTAGACGTATCCTTCATTGGTTGATGTAGTGCTACTCTTAATGTTCTTCTTTAATCTATAGAAATATATATATATAAACTCTTTACTTTGTTCTAATTATCACACATGTTTCTATTTTATATTCTCTTATTCTTCTTCTTTTCACTTCTCGATTCTCTCTTCTTCCACTTTGAAAACTACACACACATATTTTTTTTATTCACTAACCACACAAAATTTTCACAACAGTAATTTCATTGTATATGACCCCATTAGAATTTTAAAATTTTAATCCAAACCAATAACCACCTATAGCCAACTCAGCTAATCCTGCTTCATTTTGATCCATTAATTTTTTTTGGACATTTTGATACTATTTAAGCTTCCAAAAATTACTCATAGGCCAGTTTGCAGAGCCCTTGAGTCACCCATGAAGCCACATCATCAAAACTTCTCATAACTGAAACAATCCTTCCAACACTTCTTTCACTAAATCCTAGTGAAAAATAATTGGTCTATTATCCTTTAAATTGATGACCACCAATGGTGTAGTTCTCTTTTTTAGGAATTTTTTTCAAATTACATCACCTAGAGATAATGACTTGTTTGACCACATCTGTGATATCTTACCTTATACTGTTATGTAAAGAAACATCATCGGTCAACCATGGACACCATTGGACACCACCATAATCATATAGAGTCCCCATTTTTCATTAGGATAAAACATAAGAAAATTTTGTTTTCCCAAAACCATTTTTACCTCATTCACTTCACACAGGAACAATGGAAGATCACCATAGGGACCACCATGGGTGTGGACCCATTACACTTTCCCAATTTGATAATAGATTTCACAATATTCCCCATGCTATGGGCATGGCCTAGACTAGATTCCGCAACATTCCTTACACTATCAATTTGGACTTTATGGCTTGGCCCTACTTTCTCGTAAGAACATCAACCACACCATGAGAAGCATTAATCATGATGTACCAATCATGATGTTTTATAACCTTGAAGATCATTTAACATGGTATCATCTAATTAAAACATATAATATGATATATGTGTTGACAAAAATAGCCAATACACTCAAGCATATCCTCTTCAATAATTCTTTAACCTTACATAACACAACAACCATATTAGTAACTATTGGTCTCTATAATCCACCCCTTTGTATTTTATTATCAACCAAGGAAGATAAATAACTATTAAATTATAATATCTTAGAAACGGATCACCATTCAATAATTTTATGACTATATAAGAGAACACAATATAGGAAACAAGATGGTTGAAAAACTAATACCATGTTATTCACAATATAGTGATCTATATTTATATTCTTTATAACAATGCCTTACTATATTTATATAGAACAACATAAAAACATAATCATTATTTCAAACATGAAATATTTCTACAACCAATTACAATAAACTATATGAATAGTTTATCACATGATGAAGACACAACTTACTCCATTTAAAAACTATCACTAAATATATAATTTAATTTAAGTTAAAGGAAACATATATCAATGGATACCCCCTTACATTATTTTCTCCCCATATAAAAAATAATTGGAAGATAAGAAAATATTTATGTTTTCAGTTTTCTCCCCCTTTTACAACAATATAAAAATAATAATAATGACATATCAAACAAAAACATTATTCTTTATCAATGTAATGAATGTGGTTGAACACAAAAATTTAACCTTTTATTCTAAAATTCTTCTTTTAATAGTTTCTTGGTGATCATATCAGTAAAATTCTCCTCTATATGAATAGACACCAATTTTAACTCATTTTTTCACATGATATTTGATGAAGTGATATTTAACATCATTGTGATTAGATATTAATTACTAAACTGTATTAATTTAAATATTAATAGAAAATTTATTATCATATCCCAATCGTAATGGGAACTTCACTTTAATTGTTAAATATTATAACTAGGTATTTATATATAGATTTTGTTTTTATACATGGGTGGAATACACATATTAATCCTTGAAAGTGGTCAAGGTGAATGAATTCTACTTCCTTGAATGAAAATAATCACACCTTTCTCCAATATTGAAATCTCCACCAAATTTATACCACTTATCATTAACAATTTCTTCTTAATATTCATCTAAGAAACTAAATAGATCAAGCTTCCCTTTGATTTCATATTTAAATCCATAGTTTGTAATACCTTTGATGCATCTATGTATTCTATGTCTTGCTATGAAATGAGACACTATAAACTTTTATATCTAACACAAAGTGTAAATACAAGAACTATATCTGGTATTGAAGCTATCAAGTAAACTTCTAATAAACTTTCAGAATTATCTTTGATCAAATTCATTTCCTTGTTTTTTTAGTTAACTATGTTCCCATTGAAATTGGTATAGAAATTGGATTTTAATCCTCTATACCAAACATCATCAACATCTCAGTTTCTTAGATATATTGAGATATAAAAATATAATCCTCTATGTAGAATTTTTTTAGCCAAGAACAAGTATAGATATTTCAAAAAATATTATTTATTTCCTTAGAAAATATTTAATTAACTTATTCATTATTTCCAAAAAAATGATATCATATACATAAATGATAAAGTTAGAAATACCTACTTATCATATTTAATATATATATTTTTTCAAATATTTTTTTTCTAAATTATAACATATTTAAATAGGTTTACAACTTAGAATACCATGTTTTGGTGTTTTCATTATCACTTATGACGCCATTTTAAACTAGAAAACTCAATTATCGTCTTCACTAAGAAAGAAACCACATGGTTATTCAATATAAACCTACTATTTTAATTCACCATTGAGGAAGGATTACTTAATAACCATTTGAAAGGTATTTCATTTCCTTAGTGGTGCATTGGAAAGAAAGATTCATATGATTTCAATCATTGTAAATGGTGAAATTGTCTCATAATATTCAACTCCATCAATATAAGAGTATACTTTATACACCAATATTTATTCATTTATAACCAAATTATCTTTCTTATTTATCTTGTTTTGAAACACCAACTTTTTTCTGAATATTGTTCTTCTCTTTGGTCTTAGGTAATAAATCTTAAGTCTCATTATTTAAGATCTGATCTAAATATTCATTTATAAAATCAATCCACTCTTGATGATTTATTAATTCTTGTACATATCTCTGTCTAAATAGAGATAACAATGAGATATGAGGCTACTTCCTCAAATTTATTCTAGTTTGGATCTAATATCTATGATTTTAAATGATATTTTGAACCTAAAATTATCTTCTCATCCTTGGATAATTTGAATAATATTATTCTTCATCACTTGAAGTTGATTAACAAACATATTCAACTTGAAATTCTTCAAAATTATCACTATTTTTTGAAACTTCACATTTTTGTTTCATAAGAATAGTTTCATTGTCATCCCTTTTGAAACATGGTTCTATATACTAATTCACATCATTTTTTTCACCAAATTCATGTCAATAGAATAGAAAATTTTAATTGTTTATTTTTTAAAAAATTATATACTCTTATATTTGGTGGATATCCTAGGAATATAACATCAACATATATTCTTTCATTATTTCGAAGATATTCACCTTTAATTTTAATAATTCAAGGGAAGACAAACACTGTTACAAATTTAAAACTTAGTGATTTATTTTAATACATATCATACAGTGATATATCATAATTTTTCATATAAAGATAATGATTTTGTATATGAACCACTCCTATAATATATTGTCTCCAAAAAATGATATGTTTCATGCTCTAATAACATAGTTCAAGATATCTACACAAAACATATATTATTTCATTAAAGTACTCTATTTTTTTGAGGTATATATACTATACTAATTTTATGATTTATTTAATGATTTTCAATATAGGATTAAAATCATCCATGGGTATACTAAACACCACTATCATTTTGAATATTCTTTAAAAAATCACATACTTCCTCAATGTTTCTCAAGAAACTTTTTAACCTCTTAAAAGCCTCTAATTTAAGCTTCATAAACATAATAAAACTAATTTAAGTAAATTCTTCAATAAAATAATGGAAATAATTATTTCCCTTTGTTTATTGATTACTCATGGTCCTATAAATGTCAATGGGAATTAACTCCAAATGATGATTATATTTTATTTTACCCTTCTTGTGTAGTGTATTTATAATATGTTCTTATTGACAAATGGGGAACATCCAATTCTTTTCTATTTTAAACATATGAACATCATGAAAATTTTGTCCATGAATAATATTACAAAATATTCATTTAGAAAAGATGACCATGTATTTGATGTCACAACTGATTTTATTCTTTCATGCTCAAATAAAAAATATTATTGTATCACCAATTAAAAACAAATCACCTCTTTTATGTTTTTATTTTATTAGGATACATCAATATTTCATTATCTTTATAAAAAAACAATATTTCTAAATGATATATTCATTTACATAATCACATAGTTAAACCACACTAAGAAGATTATGTTATGGTTCTTCTATATATAATGTTCTCTTGGATTCAAATTGATATTTACTAATCAATGCTAATCTAACACCTTTTATTTTGAGTGACCCATCATTTCCAAAGATCATCGATCCTTCTTTACATTAATCAACGTACTTAAGAAGATTTTAATATCTTGTAATATGTGAGGAACAACCACTATATAACATCTATATATATTCTCTTTTGGATACTTTATACGCAAATCTCTTTTTTTTTCATTTTCATAAGCCGGTTAGAGGGATCTGGTACCCTAACCCGGTTTGAGGAAAAACCGGGAACCTCACATGGCGGTTCCTCATAATCAAATATGAAATTCAAACAACACAGGAGACATCACACGCAGACGCCTCGAGACACGAGCCACGTGTCCCGCCTCGATCCGCGAACCATCATCACGCGTCAGTCGCCGCTCAGACGCCTCGAGCTGCGCCACCCATCATGTCACCGGCAGGGCTTGCCGAACCGACCGCCATCAACTTTACCGGCGACCGTCTACGTCTCCACCGGCCGCCGTCATCGTCTTCACTGGCGAGCTTCACCGTTGTCAAAGAACTCAACGTCGGAGACACCATCCGGCACCAGATCGCCAACCACAACACCTGAATCACCAAGATAACAGAGAAAAGGCCTAAAACCTTCACCCCCATCTCGCATAACCGAATCAATCGCAGAACCTTCGCGATAAAACAACAAAACACACAGAACAATGAAATGAAACGAAAAACAGGAAAACATCCCTGCCTCCACAGTAGCTTCAACGGCGAAACGAAATCAGCCGAATCATCCCCAAAACAGCATCCCAACCCCACTAAAAACCTACAACCAGAACCAGAACCCATCGCCCCCAACCAGGCAACCCGAGAAGACCACACCCGACCACTTGTTGCTTGCCGACGATAACGAATGGCTCCCTCAACCCGCGGAAACTGGGACTCGGTCTCTGAACGAATGCACCGCCATGAAAGGCTGAATCAAGCACACTGTGAGCGAAGACCGAGCCAAGAGAGCCTCCACCACATACAGCAAGAAAAGGGAGGCGAACGGGGGGCCAGACCAGGGCGAAAATTTGGATATGAAGCATAAAAAGACACCCTTTTGTAAGATTAAAGGGTTTCTCACATTGTTCAAAAAAAACATCCAATGGTTTAAATCTATTTTCAAATTTTAATCCAGATTTCTCAAATTTTCATTAATGTGTTTTAATTTTAATGGGGTGATTCCCCCTCGATTCATAACATCTAATGCATCTAAACCCATCATTTCATAGTTAATAAAACAAACACAACCTTTAATTGGGATTGAAACCTCCAATGTTCTTACATATACCATAAAAATCATATTTTTTATTAAACCCATCATGTTTTTCAACACTATGAACCTTTCCCTTAACCTTCTTCCCATTATTAATCTTGGATCCTTTTAAAAAAAATTGGCGGACACAAAATTCTTTTTTCTTCACATCCAACTTATTTGAAACATTTTTTCCTTCACTCTTTGTAAGATCTTTTTAATCAAATAAATTACAATAGTAATTTATAGAATGTTTATAATCACTTTATTTTTCTATAAACATAGTCTTCTTGATTTAATTCTTCTTATCAAAAATAGAAAATTTTCTCTCTGTGTTTTTTTCATTATTGTCTGTTGATATTTTCTGATGTCCATAAGCATCATCTTTACAGGATATCTCCCTAAATTCATAAATAGTTTTATGTAAACTCAAATTAAAATTTTCAATATATTTTTTTAAAATAATTAATTTATGTTTTTAAATATGTAACTCCTTATAAATTTTAAAAATAAATTTTTTTAGGGAGATCCTATCATTTCGATTCAACTTGAAAAAGAACCTCCTATATTATCGAAGAATCATTTAGAGGGGTTGAATTAGTGATCTATTTTATATTTATCATTCATTGGTGAATCAAACCTTGTCTCATTTTGAAGTTAATCTTGATCATTTTCTAATACACACACATTAAGGGAAAATAATATTTTAAAAAATTTACTTCTAAAAATAATAAGGATAGTTCTTGGCATGATCCAGGTTTCACTAAGTCCATACTACCCACTAGTTTCAACATGTAGGTACAAAAAGAATATTTTATCCTTGTAATCATGTTACAACAAGACTCATGAATGCGGTAATTCATTATAAACTATTTCATTGATAATGAACATGATAACAATAAGAAAACAAATCCTTATATAAATATCCTTCATTTTATTATACATTTCTTCTCTTCTACTTCTTATTCAACCTGTAGAGATTCAACTATGAACTCTTCACTAAATTATAATTTTCATAGATGCTTCTATTTCCTCTTCACTTATTATTCCTTTTCTCTACTTCCTTATCTCCTTTTTAACTTCACATACAAAATTATCTCCTTTTTATTTTCATTCACAAACCAAAAATACTTTTCACAAAATCAACATCATTGTATATAATCCAATTAAAATTTTTATATTCAAATTAAAACTAATAACTACCTTTAACTAACTCCAACACTATATCTTTATTTTGAGCTATTGGATCATTCAAAATAGAATTTATTATTACAAACATGAAATAATAGATTGATTTAGTGATCCCTTCAGTCACCCAATAATCCACATTATTAAAAAATATCATAATTGAAACAGTCTTACCGGCATATCTTTTGCCAAATTCCAGTGTAAAATACTTTGTTGTGTTTCCTTTAAAACATCGACCAACATGTGAGTATTCCTCTTATTTATGGAAATTTTTTCTAGTTACATCACATTTTGACCAGATATTATTCTACCACATTCATGATCTATTGATTCTAAATATTATGTCTAATAGCTTAACCTATCAACCACAAACACCAATGGACACCACCACGACTATTTTTTGCATCCTTATTTCACACAGGGAGACAAAAAAAACCATATCCTTCCCCATGACTATTTTGGCCATTTTCATTTCATACATGAACAATGTAAGATCACTATGGGGACCACCACAAGGATTGGTCCCTTTCTAGTTTCCTATTTTGGGCTTGGAAATAAAAACATGCCCCATGCTCTTGGTGTGGCCTTGCCTAGATTCTCCAAAATTCCTTCCACCATCAGTGTGGCATTCTTGGATTTTCCATACTTTCTATGAAGTCCCTTCACCACTTCATGAAATTATTTAATCATGATGAACCAATCATGATGATTATTACCATGAAGATCCATTCATGTTGAATATTTTGTTTAAAACTGATAATATGATTTATATATTTATAATAAAATCCAAAACACTCAATAATATATTCTTCACCAATTCTTAAACATTACTTTACACAAAAACCATCTTACCACCTCATAAGATCTATAAAATGGCATGGCGGTTGAAAAAAACGAAATTTTTAAATTGAAAAATTATAGGGATGAATCTTGTTAGGTGATTCTAAAATTTCTATCATTATTTAGTCAAAACAATAAACTAGTCTTCCAACTCAACATAAAAAAAACATGTGTCTCAAGACAAATGAGTTAATCCTTATCATGTTAAATTTCATAGGTTGTTATAGGAATTAAATCCATGAATTTTGGAATTTCATTTCTATAAATTGTTTATATATGTTGAAAACAATGTAACTATATTGAAAGTAAAATTGAATACTACTTAATCTGAAAAACCAATATTGTAACTATGAAGCCACCCCCTTTAGTTTTCCATAGTGTTTATGGAAAATTATGAATCTTGGAATTGGTTTTGTCATGTATTAGCTACCATTTCATCTATAATTATGGTGTATGTTTGATATTTAATCATTTTTGGAGGATAAAGGAGTTAATAAATATAGATATTTTCATGTGGGGATCCCTAAATACAGATCATTGATACTATATTTGACACATTTCAATAAATGTGAGAAATAATTTTCCTTAACTGATTGAATGTAATTCATAGGGATAATTAGGTATTTTATAAATAATTTATTTGGATTAAAAAAATAATTTATATTTATCCTAAAATGGGAGGAATAGTTTTAGACACAATATTATAAATATTGTGAAGTGAAATGATGGTGTCTTTAAGGGTATTTTAACATTACCTATAATTGAATTAGTTCATGAGAAATTTAGTAGTACATTATAGAAATAAGAAGAAAAACTACTGATAATATTAATTTAAAATTACATTACAGATGAAATTTTCAATGAGGTATTGACAGTAACTTTAAATAAGCTTCCATTTTTTGAGTGTGATTGTTCAAATTTGAATCAAGTCAATTCAAAGTGATAGAGTATCATTATCCAATTATAGGTGGACGCAGTCGAGGACTTGTAATATTATTAAACCATATGCATTTTGATTGTGAAAAATTTTAGCAGTTAAGGTTTCTATGCACACACATATTTACGATAAGTTTCTTAGTGAACATATCATGGGAACCATATGCTGATTCAATGTAATAAATCAAAACATTATCCAAATTCCACAGTGAATTGTGGATTATTATTAGAGAGTTTTTACATTTCTAAACACGTAAGGAGTAACCTACATTGATACCTAACATCAGAAGGTTTCGATAATGAGGTAGACTAAAGTTTAGAAGAATTCAGAATGAGATGAACTAGCCTCAAGAACAAGTCCAATGTCTGAGATGAAGCATATTTCATGGTGAAGTTCATAAAGGGAAGAAATTACTTATCATTTCTAGAATGAGTTATAATTTTTAGTGACAATTATGTATTGTAGGCACATAATATATGATTGTGAGTATTTAAAAATTTTATATGAGCCAGACCTTGGGTTGTCCTTTTGGGTGTTTCTATAAATGTTTTAGGTTTAAAAAAAAAGAAAATTCTTGGGATATATAAATGTATATATTTATATATATATACTATGTATTATATAGATGGACAAAAATATTACACATGAATTTGAAAATCAAACTTTTGAAAATACTCAAATAAGAATATATATTTAGGACTTCATTATCATAATACTTATAGTTTCAAAATCCATCATCTCTAGTCATTCATAGAGGATTATAAACTTTACAAATACCTAAAAGGGTTTCTGGTTCAATATTGAGATATTTAGAGAAATTTACCCTCTTATATGACAAGAAAAATCAATGTAAAATGATGAAATTGGGTTTTCTAGTATAATTTATATGTAATTATGTCGACGCTCGATCTTTGTTTCACTAATTCCTATGTCACTATTTTTTTCATTCTATTTTATTTAATTAAGATAAATATATTTTCTATTATGAACAAAGATTAATCCTTGTGATATAGTACACAAAAGAGTCCCATAATACAACTGGACCTCCGGAACGAGTTGTTATAGGGTATCTTGTATAGGGTTTGTTGTTATAGGGTAATTTTTTGTACGATAAAATATTATAGGGTAAAATTATATAGGGTAATATATTATAGGGTAACTTTTTATATGGTACATTGTTATATGGTATCATTTTATAGGGTAAACTACTATATAGTAACTTACTATATAGGGACATAATTTTCTTCTTTGAAAATATATATTCTATATTTAGAATTTGATTTTAAAAAAGGGAAATAGGTTTCGTCTTTGATCATTGGTACTTATTTCAAAATTAACATATCTATTATATCTATTATTCAAATAACTATGAAATTTTGATTACATTTTACACTTATTTAATAGTTTTTTCATTTTTATGAATAGATATGGAGGATGATAATTTTCTCTCTAAAAAGTATCGACATGTTTCATGGGAGGTGCTAGTGGGAAATAATGTTCAATGGGTCAGAGTGCATAGGGTGCACCACTATCATATCATTCCACCTTCAAATATTAGTTTCTCACACATATGAAGTGATTTTTTATGGTGTCACTATACAATACTTTACATTTTTTGATCATCACCTCCTTGTTTCCCTCACTAAGAGATAAAAACATGAGACTCACACATTCCACTAGACTAAGGGAGTGATAACCATCACCCATGGGGATGTGGTATTTATGCTTATTATTCCTATTCGGGGTGATTCAGGTTAACGAACCACCTACAGTCACCATCCTGATATTGTACATTGATTTTTAGGCATAACAATTGAGGTGGTGAGGTAGTTACACATGGAAACTATATATCCATGATATATCTTATCATGTACTTTTTAGATTTACCTGATGACACTGATGAATAGACTATGATGCATCACACATGGATATATGTTGTGGCTCATTAGATAGATAGTGTTCATTGATCACTTGAGTATGTATATCAACATGATTTATTTGAGGCTACTTGAGAACATTAATTGTATTGGGAGATATAGTTGGGAATATGTGTACTTATCATTAACATGTAAATCATTACACACTATATTCCAATCAAATTTCATTGATCTTGGGGTACTTTCCATTCTTATTTAAATCTGTACATGGGACTGCATCTCTCCCTTGGCCCCTACTATTACTGGTCTAAATTTTCCCATGGATGTAATACGTGAAAAAATGTGTGGATTTTTGTATGATAACTCCCTTTTACTTTTTTCTAATTCTAATATAGGTTATATTATACTTAATTTCTTATTATGTTTCACTGTCTATATTGTGCATTATAAGTGGATTCAAGAGCAATATTTTATCAGGACTCTGAGACATAACTTGGATACATATTAAATCATGTTGGGTAGTCTACTACCTACAGATGTAATTATATATATTATTATATTGATAAAGAAATTTTGAAGTATTATAGTTTAGGAAATTATTAACAAAATATTTTAATAAATATCATGTATTATTTTAGATTTCATGGAAGTCATATTAGGGTATCTTATATAAGATTAATATTTATTTCACTACTGGTATTGACAATTATAAATCTATAGTGACTCTCATAAACTTTCATATTGTTGATTGATAGCATCCTAATAGGGATTTACATCAGTTTGGATGCATTAAATGCATTCCATCAGCACTGAGACTGCCAACAATGCACTATTACCCAATGCTTTTAGAGAAAAAGAGTTTCAATTATAAATTAAATCATAAAGAGTATGTTGATATATAAGATATATGTGTTTCATTTGATATTTTGTGAAAACCTACATTGAAACTCCATCCTACATAATAGCTTGAGTATGCACCCTGGTATATAGTGAAATATATATTTTATCGTATGCTACACGGTATAAGGATCCAAGATCTAGTAATACAATAACATTAAATTATCTTTTTTTGTATTCTGTTTTATTTTAGATTGGATAATTTTATAGAAAATTTGACTAAATCATATTATCCAAATTTCTTATCCTAAAGAGTGTACAATATTCAGTCAAGAAGAATACCATAATGGAGTGTAGGATATGTTACCTTTGTTTTTTATTTTATATGATAGTATATTTTTTCTTCCCCCCTAAGGGAGTGGAGGTTCCTACTTAGGAACCACAACAAAATTTTTTTAATATTGATGGTCCATGATGGCATCAATGTAGACCACATTGGACTACAAGTGAGGCCTCACCTATTCAGTAGGAGGAGGAAGAACCTATAGATAATGAGACTATGCTAGTTATTTACATGTATTAGTATACAACCGATTCAATTATATTATCACCATATATATAATATTAACCTGATATAGCAGATTCAATCTTGGAGTGGACATAAATTCTAATTTCATCATCTTTCAAGATTGATCCTTCACAGTCCAAGTGGATTTCTTATTAGATGTTAGGTCCTTCCACTTATATAATGAGAGAAGGGCCTATTGAACCATTATCAAATCTTTATATACTGATAGAACCTCCTCCCAATGATTCACATAAAGAGGAGTGACACATAGTCAATGTTATTGTACATAAGGAAGATCCCCCTCCAGCTCAGTACACTCCACCATAGCATGGAGGTCAACGATCCTAAAACAACCATCCCATTCTCACACCGAACTATGGGACGATACCTCATTAAGGGAATGGATGAAAACTAATCTTACTCATTAATTTTATATGCATTATATGACTTATGTTCTTATATATTACATTGACTTGTTAATATTAATAATAACATTAAAATTATTCTACAAATAGTAGTTAACTAATTAAATTTAATTAATATATTTCACAAAATTAAACTTCTATTGAACACTAAAATTATAATTAATTTTATTAATTTTTATCTATAAAATTCCCTTCATACAATAAATTTTTGACTCATACCATTTATTTATAAATAATATTTCCAATATATGAAAATAAAATTATATTTTAACACTTGTAGCTTTGTTTACTAAAGAAATTCCTTGAATCCATCAACACACAACATAACTAAAAATATTTATTACCTAAAACCATTTCTATTTTTTAAAATCTCACATGAAAAAACTCTTAATAAATAAAAATTTAGATTAGGGAAGATAATTTAGAAGTTATAGTTATTAATTTGTAAAAGACGAAGATTAAATCTTTATTAATCAATAACATTTAATTGTAATAATTGGCTAATTAATAATAATTATCAATTAATAAATAATGATTAGTAATTAGTAATTAATAAATTAACACATATTGATTTTTAATTATTAATATTAATTACCAATAATTAGTTGTAAAATAATAAATTCTAATATATATTAATAATTTTCTTTAAAAAAAATAATTACTATTTATTAATTAAATAAATTTCTAAGATATATAAAAATCTATTATTTAGTTACCAATTATTAGTATTAATGATTAATATTTATTGAATGATATTAACTACACTAGTATAAATCTGGCCTTTAATAGAGATAATAAAAGAGATTTATCAGTATTATAGAAGCGCTGATAATGTCAGTGATGTTAAATGGTTCTCCTTAATAGTGCTTGTAAAACCCCCTAATAGAGTTCCCCTTTAACAGCACTAAAAAGAGATAATAAAGGGGGATAAAAAATATGTTTTTCGAACCACTTACCACCCCACTATTTATCAGTTCATCCCACCCACCTTTAGTGTTTGTTACCCATGCTCTTGAGTGCTCCCCCTATTATCAGCACATTATATAATTTCTACCTCATCGCAAGTCCCTTCCACCAATGAGTTTGGAATCTGAGACCTCCCCTTAATATTCTTGTGCCTTTTCCACTACCCTATTTTTTTGTTCTGTATTTTATGATATACGAGTATATCCATATATATTTTGTTACATCATTGTATATATATATATATATATATTAAAATACATATATATAATATGTTTTGTCTGTGTGTGTGTTTATAAATACATACATTCATATATATATATATATGTGTCCGTGTGTCTATGTGAGAATATGTAAATATAATTATACATATATTAATTTATTTAAGTATATTATATAATAATGTTTATATACATGTATTGGAATATATAGATAAATATATATATTTTTTCAAAACACAAACACAAACACACATATATATATAAACATTATATATAAATTAATTGTATAGGTATATATATTCATACATTTTTTTAAAGTAAAATAGATATTATTTTTATTGATAAATGGTTTATATATTTTGAAATATATTTTATATATAAATATGTTTACTTATTTATTTATAAAATTAAATTTTAATGTCTGAATATTTAAAAAAATATGTATACATTTTTATATATTTTATTATAAATAAAAGTAAAATATGAAAAATGATGAAAATTTAAATCCATAATATCATTATAAATATAATACTTGGGAATAAATTCAGTCTCCACTAAAAATGGTCAAGATAACCCCTTAAATGAGGCTGAAATTCCATCAAATGTTAAACAATTAAGGGACCATAACTAAAAACTCAATTTTGGAGGCTTTTTAGGTGTTTTTTAGATTTAAAAAATGTTACCCTAGGTTATTCTAAGTTATTAGTTCATATTGATTTTCTTAGTCTTGTATTTGATATGTGGTAAATCCTAAATAGACACCCTGATCAAAAGTTGTGGTTGTTTGAAGTTCAAGTCACGTTTTCAACTTATTTTAGAGCATTTATTAATTTTTTTGATTTTTTCTATCTTCGAATTTTTATTAAATGACTATTACTTGATAATTATTAAAAAATTATTAATTAATATTGTTTTTAAAATTATTTTATAATCAATGTTTCACTAAATATCCTATATATTAAGTGTAAATGCATATGCAGCCTTATATAAGTCATATTTAATAAAATATTATATATATATCATTATATATATATATATATTTATTTCAATATATTATTTTTAATTATTTATAAATTTTTCATGAAATTTATCCTTTATCAGTGCTAGTAAAAAATCATTGATAAAGGCCCACCACTATTAATGCTTTTTAGATAGCACTGATAAAGGGGGCCTTTATCAATGCTTTTTTATAGCACTGATAAAGGGACCCCTTCATTAGTATTTTTTATTAGTGCTGATAAATGAACCTCATTATTAGTTGTTTTTTAATCCTAATAAATCCCCCCTTTATCTCCATTAATTCTAATAAGTGGTGCCTTTATCATCTCTTTTTCTAGCATTGATAAAGGGTACCTTTATGAGTGCTTTTAGTTAGCATTGATAATGTAAAACATTGTTAAAATCACATTTTGTAGTAGTGATATTACTATTTAATAACAAATATAACTAAAATTAATATATTTAAAAAAATTATTTAATTACTAATAATTATTTTTATTTAAAATATATATTCCATAAAATATATTTATAATTACTTTTTATCACTATTAGTATATATATTACTATTTTAAAATTATTATTTAGTTACTCATTTTTAATATATTTCAAAATATTACTATTAATTACTATTTATGTGAAAACAACTTTCATCAATAAAAATAATTATTTTAAATATATTAATTTATATATTAAAAATTATTTTTTAAACCGAAAGGGTTAGATCCCTTAACCCCTTTTGTTCAAGTATTTGCGAAAAGGTGTTAGGTGCCCTATCACCATTTTATCCCATTTTTAAAAAATATGTTATCTTAAACCTGTTTCAATTATTGTTTCCCCAAAAACCCATTAAACAAAACCCTTCTAAGATGTTTTGTTTTTTGCATCCTTGAAATGACACTATAAATAATCCTCAATGTGGGTGTCCTATTAGAACACCCTGTAGAGTTCTATCATGCGATGCATTAAGACACAGTTTCCTCTCATCATACTATTATAGATCATGCAATATTCAATGATAAATAGAAAGGGTTGATAAATGTGGAACTTTTACCTGTACTAATAAAAGGGTACCTTTTTCTAGAACTTTTTTAGCAATGATAAAATCATCACCTTTAACAGTGTGAAAAAACACCGATAATGGTCATAGTGAATAATTTAATTAATATATACATATATTTATATATTTATAAATAATATTTATATGAAAATATGTGTATATATATAATGAAATATAATATATAAATATTACTAATATAATTATTTTATAATAAAAAATTGTTCTAAATTTTATTTTCATAATTTTTTATACAAAAAAATATCAGATTTATATTAATTAATAAAACTATTTAATCGTATAATTATATACATTAATTATAAAATATATATATAAATATAAATATTTTATTTAAATATTTTATGTAAACAATTATATATATATATATATATATATATATTTAAAAAGTTGAAATTATAATTTATATATTTATATTCATATTAAATAATTTAAAATATACATACAGAGATTTTAATGTTTGTGTATGCGTGTGTATGTATGTTGATGTATGTGTATGTCTCTATGTGCACGCATATATGTGTTGTATGTGTACATATATGTTTTGTGTTGTCTTTATGTGTGTGTTTTGTGAATGTGTATGCTTGTGTGTGTTTGTATGCATGTGCGCATAAGTATGTGCATATGAATGTGCATATGTATGTGTATGTATGTATGTGTATGTGTATTTGTATGTGTTTGTGGTTTTGTATGTTTATTTACGTGCATGTACGTGCATGTTCATTCATGTGTGTGTGTGTGTAATTGTATTTGTACATGTATATATGTATATGGTATGTGTATATGTGTATGCCTGTGTATGCTTGTATGGCATGTGTGTGTTTATATAGTATGTGTTTGTATGCATATGTATGTGTATGTGTGTGCATGTACATGTATGTAATTATATGTATGTGTATGTGTATATATGTGTGTACATGTATATGTATGTGTATGCGTGTATGCGTTTGTATGTGTATGTGTACATCTATGTGTACGTGTATGAGTATGTATATATGGGTATGTGTATGTGTTGTGTAAATGTATTTTTATGCATATGTATGTGTGTATGGATATGTGTAGGTTTATATAGTATGTGTATGAATGAATATGTATGTGTATGTGTATGTGTATGTGTATGTGTATGTGTATGTGTATGTGTATGTGTATGTGTATGTGTATGTGTATGTGTACGTTTATCTGTATGTGTACGTGTATGTTTATGTGTATGTCTATGTGTATGTGTATTTGAATGTGTGTTTGTATGTGTGTTTGTGTGTATGTGTGTATGTGTGTATGTGTATGTATGTGTATGTATTATGTGTATATATGTGCATGCGCATGTATGAAATTATATGTATGTGTATTTGTATACATCTGTGTGCATATATGTTCATGTATATGCATGTATGCATATATATGTGTATGTGTATGTGTATGTGAATGTGTATATGTTTGTGTATGTGTATGTGTATGTGTGTACATGTATGTCTATACGTATGTATGTACGTGTGTGTATGTATGTAATATTTATGTCTATTTTTTAATTAAATATTATTTACTCACTTTTTATGTTTATTCATTTTTAGTATTTTTTGTAATTTATCCATTTTCAATATTTATCCCTAATTAATATTTATTCATTTAATATTTTTCTAATATATTCAATTTTGATAGTTATACACATGTTTTTAAATATTTATATTGTAGAGTCCGACATTTCTTTTCAAGTAAGACTTTCAAATATTTCTATTTATATTTTCAGATATGGACGTTGAGATGACATGCGATTCCAAGGTCTGGTGTTCCCAAAAATTAATTTTAAAAAATAATAAAAATATTTTATATTACACATGAACAATTTCTTAAGGAAAATGAGATTAATCTTAAACGTATTCTCAGATCAGAAATCTGAGACCATAGTTGAGTTCGGAATGTGGTGTTCACCATATGTGAGTCCTAAAATAGGTCGGCACATGGCATTCAGACAACTCGCCCATTGGTGGTATACTCAATCAGTTAATTAATTAAATTAATTCAGTTAAATTATTATCTTATCTTAACTGAAATGTCTATAAGTATACTACCATGATGAATCCTCCGGGGTTAGCCGCATAAACATTGGGAGGATTCCAGAGCTTTTTACCATCCTTTCTTTGGTGAATCACCTCAGACGACAGCAAAATTATAGATCATAGAAGATTGAGACGTAACAAACACAAAGACTTCCTTCGATCATTGGTGAGCACGTTCTCTAATGATGAGTGGTCAAATCTCTAGGCATGACTCTTCAATTTTTGGTTTATTCCCTTTTTGGTTAAATTGATTGAGTCGATCAACAACCTCTATTGATTTGTGTCAGTTGAGGATCCATGAAATGCTTCTATGTATGGATTTAATTGGTTATTCTTGTTTTATAACCTGAATATTCTCTTTCTTAATCATTGGAAAAGAATGAATTTCTTCAGGTTCTTTACCGGTAGGACCCCACGATCCTAGTTCGATGTTAATGGGAAGTACCGAGCCTGATCGGAACCCCAGAATCAAGAAACCACGATAAATAAGGAATGGATCAATAAAAAGAGGACAAATCATAGATGTTTGTGGGATGCGAGTGACTGTTTTGACTATTAGAGATCAAATCGTCATCAAAGGAATGGACATGGGCATGCTGTGCGTACGACAGAAACCTCGTGGGTTAAAAGAATCATTTTTATGCCACTTGGTGGCCAGAAATGATGAGAGGTAGCTAGATCTACTAAATTTGGGAGGAATCGAGTCTAGAATCAAATCACAGATCATGGATATAAAAAACTGTGAAAATCATGAATAGACATCATGTACATTTATGAACACACGGTATGTATCCCCTTGGCTACAATTATTATGGTTTTGGGGATTTTATAAGGATGGAACACCATGTAGGTTCTCTACATGTTGTGTACCCCATTTCCCTTCTGGATGAGTCATGCGATGGAGCACACGGCCAGACACATACCTTGTTCTTGACTACAAAAGCATCACCCGAGCACACGGGCATCACCTCGTGTGAAGAGGAACACCGTGTATTAAAGTGCACAGACACGACTTGGATACATGGACACAACCAAGCACATGGGCAGGACCTGTAGTGGCATGGTTACACATTTTATATCCTCTACACTTCGTGTACTCTTACATGCTAGGAGATCTGTCTACCTAAAGGGAGACAACCAGATGATTGAGAAGGACCACACATCATGTGGGTCCTCTACACGCCGTGTACCCCTTGACTCATTTTGAGGAAAAATAAATCTTCTATATCTCCTTTATTTAAACACATATTTTGGCCTTTGTGTAGTCTATCTAGAGTATTATTCCACAGAGAATGCAATGGTGCTCTTAGTTGTTACTTTTGAGATACTACATTGAATGTTCCAGGAACAATGCTTGATTAGGTGACTCTCGATGATGGCAGTGATGATGCAGGATCACCAGAGGCATCTTGAGCGGAACCCTCTAGCTAGACTGGGCATGGGTCCTCAACGAAATTTAAAGTGGAACCCTTCAGTAAGGATGGGCATGGGTCCTCTACCACCAGAGTTGAACCCTCCTACTGGGCAGGAAATGGGTCCTCTACTGACTCCCGAGTGGAACCCTATAGCTAGGCTGGTCGTGGGCCCCCAAAGACTTCTATTGAGGAACCATTCTTTTGGGATTGACATGGGTCCTCAATGACTTCTATAGTGTAACCCTCCACTTGGGCTGGGCATGGTTCATCTACTGAATCCCAAGTAGAACCCTCCAGTTGGGTTAGGAATGGGGCCTCGGTGACTATAGAGTGGAACCCTCCAGTCGGGCTTGGCATGGGTTCTCTACCAACTTCTAGAGTGGAACCGTCCAGTTAGGTTGGGAATGAGTCCTCTACCACTGACTGGAACAATCCTAGTGTACCAGAGCATGTGTCCTCTACCTATAGATTATGGCTCGTCGACAAATGCAGCATAGTGATGAGGTGAGGATTGACTTGTATGGTTACTTCTGGGTAGACATATGGGATGTTGGGAATCATTGGTGAACTTTTGGAACTCTTGTTGAAACTCATTATTGGGAAAAAATGTGGTGAGGAGATCCCCTTACTCTCTCATTTGGGATTCTTTTGACTGAGAATATATATTTATCTATATATATTCCATGGATTTGGTTACTCTCCTACCACGGGTTGAGAAAACGTGTGGGGTATGCCACATGATTTATATGTTTATCTTATCAGGGTTGGATGAGTTCACTCTCCTTATATTTTAGGTAAAGTGTCAATGTGTAGTTCATCTACTCACCGTGTTGATCCACCTATTCTTAGACAAGGTTACTCTTTCTCTTGTTGGGGTTGAGATGCATCCTATATAGTAACTACAATATTTCTATTCCAATTTTATCACTTATACCCCTTCATATTTCTTGGAATCCTACTAGGTATGTATATACTCACTATTTCATGGGATTTTACCGCACATGTTGTGTCTTATGATGACGAAAAACTGGTCGATGGTGAATTTAGAAGAGCTTAGGGATACCTAGAACTTTGGACCGCGTACAATGGTCGTATATTAGAGATCAATAGATAAGATCTCTTAGCATTTTACTTACCTATTTTTTTCAGGTTGGGACATACTTTTAGTTGGGCATGTATTTTTTCCTTTACATTTCTATTTACACTACCGTACTCTTTTACTTTCTAGGGGATTTACCTGAATGGTTGTTTCCCTAGTTTTCTACATATTTTAAATTTTCTCTCCACTTTTTCATCAATATGGTTGTGTGTGAGCATACAGGTACTTAGGAAAAGGCCTCCTTGTATTAGTTATTCCTTTGGTGCAAGTCACCAGCCCCTGGCCTATGGAAGCGAGTTTGGGGTAGTTGCGACTCAAACCCCGACACAGTTCAGGTCTTGAAATATTGGTATCAGATATAGTTCTATACTTAGGATGATGGTTTTAGTAGTCCCCTTATGAGAATTTGGCTAGTATTTAGGGAAACAATGTCAAAATATATTGATTATGGCTCTCAGGCCAGAAAATTTAGTGATGGTATGGGAAGATGACGTATCTATTCACTATGAAATTGGAAACCCACTTATTGATTTGGAATAATGAGGCATTGGTTATAGGGATCAATGGTACATGTATCATATAGGATTGGGTCTTTGACTATCCTTCTTGAGTCAAATCCACATTGATATGTATATATATGATCATTTTACCATGGTACATCTCAAACTCTTTCGAGATGCCTCTATGAAGACAACCTTCTAGTTTATTCATTTCTAGAATATGATGATGATCATATGAGATATGACACCTTAGTTTAGGGTCCATCCCATGATCTTCTTCCTCTATGTGGGCAGTTAAAATAACCTCCACATGTTTAAAAATATATCATCCCAGAAAATTAGGTTCAGGATGTGTGCAGGCTGAGCACACCCAATGATTTCCAATACTAGAGGCCATTGAGGTTTTGTAATGAACCAGTTAACCATGTAGAAATTTTTTGTAATGATTATGTGATCTATGTTTTCAAACTTGTGCAAATCCCGATTCATCAGATGGTTGCACTCTCACCCAGTGCTATTCATAGAGAAGTTGTTGGTTATGGTGGTACTAGCAGATGATGCACCCATGCTGAGTGTGAATTGTAGGTTTTGAAGAATGGGATCACCCAAGTTTCATGTTGATCTCAAGTCCCTTATCATGTGGTTGAGGTCAGGCTTGATCATATGGTTTAAATACCCCTCTCAGTTAGGATCCCTTTTTATGATGATCTATGTAGTGAGACCTCTACAGGAAGATGATGGGCATCATTAGAGTCATGTGATGGGTATTTTTTCATGTTTCCTCACACATACATGAAAGAGAGAATCTCACCCACCTAGAAGAATCCTTGTGGGGGTGAGTTAGTGCTTCCCATAGTGTATAGTTTCATGATGTTGTGGAAAAGTCCCTTTGAATTTTGTGTTTAGGATGTGTGGATGTGATGGGGAGTCGGAGTAGGCCCCTGTTGAGGAGAGAATCCAGGAAAGGGGAAGGATGGGCTCTTAGAAGATGGGACTCCTAGTAAGGAGGCTCGAGTATGGTTTGTGGTATGACCTACGTCACTACTACTCTAACAGTAGTTGTTATCACAGAGACAGAATCAACATTTCCCTATGTATAGCCCTTATTCGAGACTTAGTGATATTAGTGGAGGCCCTTTTTTCTCCACCCTAATATTAAAGGATCCTATAGAGAGGTTTAGTGATTGCACATTTCTGTCAATGGAGAGACCTTACTTTTCAGGGAGAGATAGATCCTCACACCAAATATTTTCATATTGGTATTGAGACCCTATGATGTATTCCTCAGTATGGACTGTTGATCAACCATCCATGCTCAGATGATTTATACCTGTGAGTTAGGAAGTGCGTCAAGGTTTTGAGATGGTGTTTTTTTCAATGAAGAGGATTGATCCCTAGATAGATTAGGATGATCTCATTCATAGGTGGTTACAACTAATTTATTAGTTGGCTAGTATTACCCTTGGAATAATAAATGTTGTGAGCTCTCTGCTCCCTCCAACAATGGTGGGGTATGACGATGTATTGATTTTACCACCCCTCCACGAGATGAAACTCTATTTAGACATGAACTTGGGGATGGCCCGATGTTTTTTTATCACATAGAGTGACCCTGTGGGACTTTGATTGCCAATGGTGCGGTTGGAGGGTATACATAGGTAAGTATTCGAAAGACCTAGTGTGTTCACATGGGATGCCTTGTGTTGTTCATGAAAAAGGAGAACGGAATCTTGCTGATTTTCATAGATTACATTCACATGAACTAGACCATAATAAATAATAAGTACCCCTTTCCAAGTATTGTAGTAATCTTTAACCATTTTCGAGGTGTGAGATGGTTCTTGATAATCGATCTTCGTTCTGGATACCACAAGTTGAATTTTATCAAGGATGATATTCTGAAGATGGAATTCCATTATCTCTATAGACACTATGAGTTACTGGTGATGCCCTTTTGTGTGACAAATTCCCCCACCTTATTTATGGATTTGATGAACCGTGTCTTCCATCCTTACTTGGACCAGTTGTTGGTTGTATTATTCGATGGAATAATCATCTAATCCATGTAATAGGAGGAACATGTAGAGCACTGAAGGCTAGTTCTGTATTTGTTTCAAGAGCACTAGCTATATGGGAAGCTCTCAAAGTGACAGTTCAAGATCCATGTGGTTCACTTTCTAGGGAATGTCTTTTTGAGGAATTTTTTGACATGAACCCAATGAAGATTGATGTGGTTATTTCTCGGGAGCCACCTAGTAGTGTGTTATAGGGGTAGATATATAAAGGTTTTGTGTGGTTATACAGAAGTTGTTGTGGTATACTTCTCCAAAATTGAAAATCCTTTGACCATCTTGACATGAAAAGGGAATTCATTTACCTGGACTGAGCATTTTCATAAGGCCTTCAAAGAGTTAAGGCTAAGGCTCATGATTTATCTTTTGTTGAGACTAATGGAAGAAGGCGTGGAATATGTAGTGTATTGTGATGAATTAGGATATGGTCTTGGCTTCCTGTTGATGTAGAAGCGGGCATTAATTTCATATGATTCAATCTATTTGAGACCCCATGATCAGAACTATGTGACTCATGACATATAGATGGAATTGGTAGTCTTTTACATAAATAGGTGGAGGAACAACCTTCTAGGAGAGTGATTTTTGGTTTACTCAGACCATCAAATTCTCAAGTATGTCTTGAAATAGAGAGACTTAAACTTGAGGAAGTGGTTTTAGTTAGATTTTTTGAACCCTAAAACTTCAAGATAGTTGATACTATTGGGAAAGAAAACATTGTAGAATTTTCCCTTAGTATGAAGTCCTAGGCTCACTTGGTGTAAGAGTATTATTAGCATTCAGATTCTTTGTAATTGACCTTAGTGGAGCAGGAGGGTAAAACTTTTCTTATGTCGATGGTTTTGACTCCTCAACTTCTCGAGCATGTGAGAGAGTCTTAGCTGAGAGACATCGACTGTGAGGTATTATGTTATCAAATATCCATAGCTGATTCACTAGATGGATATTCATAAGTAGGGAATCACACCATATTTTTTCAAGGGTAGACGGTGGTTCCTATCATGATGAAGAGGAGGGAATGCGAGGGTTCCACATTTCTCTTTTATCTATACTTCCCGATGTTTGGAAGATGTACATAGACCATCAGTGGAAGTTTTGATAGTCCAACATGAGATGAATCATTTCTTAGTTTACCTCTTAGTTCCTCACTTGTCATCAGGTGAAGGCTGAGCACTATTTTCCAGTAGGGTTGTTGCATCCCCTTGAAATCATAGAGTATAAGTAGAATGATATATCCATGGGTTTCTTGACTAGGATTATTTGCTCAATGAAGGTCCATGATTCCATCTCAGTGATATTTGACCAAATCATGATGTCAAAACACTTTCTAACTATCATGGAGTAGAGTTCAGTGGAGAGTTACGGGAAGTTGTACATAAGGGAGATCATTATCCTTCACGAGGTTCCCTTAAAGATTGTCTTCGATCGTGATGTGCGGTTTACATCATGGTTGTGGAGGGTCTTACAGGAGGCATTATAGACCTGGATGAGGATGAGTACAACCATTAACCCTTAGAATTATGGGAATACCCAACACACTTTCCAATTGTTGGAGGATATGCTAATATCTTGCATGTTAGACTTCATCCGGAGATGGGAGGATCACTTTCCCATGGTAGAGTTTGCATACAACAACAACTACCACTTTAATATCTTCATGGAACCTTTTGAGGCCCTTTATAAGATACCCTATAGTCTACCCTAGTTCTAGACTAAGATCGTAGAGACATATCTTTTCGGTCCATAGATGGTGAAGGAAATGATGGATATGGTCCAGGTCATCAACGTGCAGATTAGAACAGATCGAAGCAGGAATAAATATTAAAATTATAACTACCGTACTCCCTTTCAATTTATATAGGGAGAACACCTTTTCCAGATATTCTCTCCATGATAAAGACTGAATAGATTGTTTTGGGGAGGGACGCAATACCCTTGGTTCATTGAGTCATTTGAGACCATACAGATGGTTGGTAAGGTTACTTATCATGTCACCCTACCCCCACAGCTAGATCAGATGCACGACATATTCCATGTTTCCCAACTTAAGTGATACATGCATAAACCCGCAGACATCATCGACTAGAGAGATCTTGACATTTAGGATAGAGCCACATTTTCTGAGCACCTGTTGGTGATCAAGGATCAATAGGAGAGAACCATATAGAGAAGAACCATTCCCTTGATTCGTATGTTGTGGTGACATAGGAATATGCAGGAGAGCTCCTCGGAGAAGGAGTTTCAAGTGAGGGTTTAGTACCCCAAGTTTTTTATTAAGATTTTCTTTTCAGGGATGAGAATATTGAATGAGGGTATAGTGTAGAGACCTAGTTTTTTCACCTTCTAAAACTTTGAAATATTTGAACTTATATTTCAATAGCCATGTGTTGAGATGACGTGCGATTCAGAGGCTCATTGTTCCTGAAAATAATTTTACAAAAATATTAAATATATTTTATATTATGCATGGTTAGTTTCTTAAATAAAATGGGAAAAATCTTAACCAAATATCAGATCATAAATATGAGACCTCTATTGAGCCTGGAATATAGTGATTACACTAGGCACGACCTAAAATAGGTTGTTGTGGGGCATTCTGACATCTCTCCCATTAGAGTATGTTTAGTTGATTATTTAATTAATTAATTTAATTTATTGATTATTTTAACTTTAATAAAATTTATGTAAGTAAAATAACATGGATAATCCTCCAAGGTTTTCCACATAAATCATGGGAGAATTCTAGAGATTTTTCCCCTCTTTTTTTGGTGAATCACCTCAGACGACGATGAGGCTCTAGATCAGAGAAGATCAGGATGCAGAAAATAGAATAAATTAATTTGATTTTTGGATACTGATTTCATTGAATAAGAATTATCGAATCTCAAGGAAGGAATCTTTAATTTTTGGTATAAAACCTATTTGATTAAATTTATTGAGCATAGGAACCCCCTCTATTGATCTATGCTAATTGTGGATCCTTGGAATGCTCCTATGTACTAATTTAATTGGTTATTCTTTTTTTATAATATTAAAATTCATGTTCTTTATCATTGGAAAAGAAAACTTGGCCAAATATAGTAAAAAAATTTGTGTACCTTTCTTCTTCAATTTCTTTACGTTATTCACCCATACAACCCCGAGGTCTCGATTTGATGTTATTAGGAAGTACTGAGCCCAATCAAACCCATAGAATCTTGAAAAATGAAAATAAAGGAATGTATTGATGAAATAAGTATAATTATAGGATTTTTTGGGACATTGATGATTGTTTTTCTGATTATATATCAAATAATTGTCAACAGAATGGACTAGGGAATGTGGTGTGTATGGTGGAACCCTCGTGGGTTGATGAAATCTTTTTTTTGGCCCCAGGATGGCTAGAAATGATGATTGGTGTTTAGATCCACTAATCATGGGTGGAATAGAGGCTATAATTGAAGTTAAACACCCTAAATAGAAGTGTAGATTTTAGATATGAGAAACTATGGAAATACCAAATACAATTCATGTACTCTGATAAATAAATGGTGTGTATCCCCATGGCTATGGTGGCTATGGTTTTGGGATTTTATCAGTATGGAATGTCATGTAGATTCCCTACACACCATGTACCCCCTTTCTGGTGTGAATGATCGATGTGATAGAGCACATGGCCTGGAACATGCCATGTGCCTGAGTACACGAGCACAGTCAAAGCACATGGGAGTCACCCAATGTGAAGAGGCAAACCACATACTAAAGTATACAGATATTGTGTAAACTACACAGACATGACTTGGATACACATAAATGGACAAGCACATGGGTGGGATGCTAAATGGAAATGTAATTCTATGAATATTGCCCTCATGTTGTCTACTTCTACACACTTGGTGATCCATGTACCTCCCAGGACACAATCTAGTGATGGAGCAAGACCACAGGCATGTGGGTCTCCTACATGTTGTATAGCCCTTGACTTCTTTTGTGGAAACATTAATCTTTCGTATACCCATTATTTGGAATCGTATTTTGGATCACAAGTAGCCTATCCATGGTGTTTTCCCATGTATAACATGATGGTTAACTTGGTTGTGCCTTTTGAAATTTGACTTGGAATGTTCCAGGAACAAAACATGATTAGGTGATGCTCGATGATAATAGTGATCATGTAGGATTACCTGAGGCATCCTGAGTGGAACCCTCCAGTTGGATTGGGAATGGTCCCTCGATGAATTTTAGAGTAAAACCCTCCAGGTAGGTTGGGCATGGGTCCTCTACCACCAGAGTGGAACCCTCCTACTAAACATGGATTAGGTCTTCTATTCACTCTAGAGTGGAAGCCTCTAGAAAGTTTGGGCATGGGTCCTCTGCCGACTCTTCAGTGGAACCCTCCAACTAGTCTAGGCATGGGTTCTCAAATATTTCTAGAGTGGAACCCTCAAGGTGGGATATTCAAGGGTCCTATATTGACCCCCAAGTGGAACCCTCTAGCCAGGTTTGGATGGGAATGGGTCCTCCACAACTTCTAAAGTGGAACCCTTCAACTATGTTGGGAATGCGTTCTTCTACCAACTTCAAGAGTGGAAGCCTCGAGCTGGGATATGCATGGGTCCTCTACCAATGAGTAGAACCCTCCTTTTTTCTAGTGCAAGGTTAATCTACCTAGAAATTGTGGTTCCTCAACTGTACATCTTAATGACAAGATGAGACTTTACTTTGATGATTACTTCTAGGTAGACACATGGGATGATGGGCATCATTGATGGAATTTCAGAACTGTTGATGACTCTTCTTCTTAGGTTGAACTGTGAGAGGATATCCCCTTACACTCTCATTTTGGAATGTTTTGACTAAACTTATATATATATAGGTATCCATACTATTTATTTGATTACTCTCCTTCAATGGGCTGTGATGACGCGAGAGGTATGCCATGTGCTTTCCATGTTTATCTACTTGGGATTGGATGAGTTCAATCTTCTGTAAGGAGTGGAAAAACTCAATGTGTAGTTCATCTACTCATCGTGTTGATCCCCCTATGCTTGGATGAGGTTACTCTTTGTCTTGTTTGGGTTGAGTTTCATCCTTTTTACTATCTACATTCATTCCATTCTTTTTGTATCTCTTATTTCTCCCCCTCCAGCTTTCAGGGTATCCTACTGGGTATGTATATACTCACACCTGCATTGGATTTTCTTACATGTGTTGTGTCTTATATAGATGTTAGACTTGTTGATGATGACTTCAGAGGATCCTAGGGATACATAGTACTATGGACTATGTATGGTGTTCACATCTTGGAGATCAAGAGTTTGACTCTCTCAAAATTTTAATTTCTAGTTTTATCAAGTTAGGACGTCTTTCTGGTTTGGCATGTATTTCCCCCCTTTACTTTACATTTTTCACTACCGTACTCTTATAATATCGAGAGGTTTTACATGCATGGTTGTTTCCCTTGTGTTTTTCATCTTTTAATCATTTTATCTACACTTCTGCATCCGTATAGTTGTGTGTGTGAATACACATACTGAGGGAATGTTCTCCCCATGTTAGATATGCATTCCCCACTGGTTGCTAGCCCCTGGACTATAGAGGTAGGCTTGGGGTAGGTATGGCTCAATCTCCAGCTTGGGTTAGGTCAGGACACATACATTTAATTAAATAATAATATTTTTTATTATTATAAAAAATTATAAAGGTTAGTGATTAATTATATTTTTTCACATAATCAATACAATACATACATCAATAATTATCCATAATTTTTTATTCAATTTTATTCAATTTTTATGTATTTACAATTCATGTAAATAAAGTTATGAATTAAAATTTTTAAAACTATTTTTTTAATTTATTCAATTTAATTTATTCATTTCTAATATTCATATAATTAATATTATTTTTTCATTTGGGATATTTTTTAATTTTTAATATTTTTGGAATTTATTCATTTTTTAAAATTTATGCATATTTTTTACTAAGATTTAATATTTTCAATATGTTTTTTATTTTATATGATTAATATTTAATCATTTTTATTTATTAAATTCTAATATTTTTTATATGTTTGAAATTTATATAATTGATTAATTAAAATTTATTTCAATTTAATATTTTTATTTTCAATATAATTAATTTTTAATAATTTTTTCATTAATATAAATAATTTTATTTATTTATTCATTTTTATTTGTTTTCAATTCATCTAATTAATGTTATTAATTAACTTTTTAAAAAATATTTTTGACATTTATTCAATTTTCTTTTTTTTATTTTTAATATTCTTTCATTTTAATT